>OX387428.1:28630920-29345294 GCA_947563755.1 Lochmaea crataegi | reverse complement strand
TGCTTAACACCATATGGTTTCAGACACCCAAACAAGTAGACGTTTTTTTCATCGGTGGTAGGTAATGAATAGTATTGATCAAATAATGTAATGCGATCAGCATCAGCAAAATTGCTATCGCTTTTAAATCTGCATTTTTCTATACAAAGTTGTTGCCCAACTGCGGATGATTTTTCTGGAATGTGAACGTATTGATGTTTTTTTCCAAGACTTTGGCTCAGCTTGGACCTTTCTTAATTTTTTTTCACTATTCGTCAGGTAATTTGAATCCCAACCTCAGGTATATTTACTTCTTCGATCACATCTAAAATAATTAAACAAATATTTAGCAGAAGAAGTTTTATGGCCAAAAATATGACAACATTAATTTGCTTAATGTGAATGAAACTTTTTATTTTTTGTCTTACCGGTAATTTCTTGTTCTTCAACTTCATGGGTTTCATTACTTTCCTTCGGCTCATTGTCAATAATTAGAGTTGGTTCTCTCAAGTCAATTACATTTTTCGTTTGCTTTCTATCTTGTTCTAAAAACAACAAGAGATTTTACAGATAAAATAACAATAATCTAGGAATATAATAATGATACTGATTTTTATCTTTGTTATATCCAAGGCTGTGTTCTATATTTTGCTGTATTATATCTTTATGAAAAAATACTTACCAGGTCCCACTATGACTGTATTTTGCCTTGATATCTTACTGGTTGTTATCACTTTTTTAGCTACTCTTCTTCTTTTAGAAGAAAATGCTGCCCTCTCTTCATCGATAAAATCAGATTCTGGCTCGGATTCCGATTTGTAGTCTGAAGAAGAATCTAAAAATGTGTCCTCATCGGTTGCTATTTATTTCAGCAGCAGCCAACTTAACAATTTTACTAGCTCTCCCACTAGGTCCAGCCTTAAAGAGTATTTTTAAGACTAAAATTAAAAGCCCTTGCACATTTTATGCATTTCGAAATTTCAGGTTGTATTTATCATTTTTAGTCAGTTTACCTCAAATTAGTGATAAGGACAATGCAAATAAAGAACTTACCTTTCTTGTCGAGCACTTATAATGCAGAAGCTATCACTCTTTAGTATTTATAATCATTTTTAAAACAATAGACCAGCATCAAAATAACCGGTCCTATGCAAACAATACATGTAACAAAACTTGAGTTCACTCGTTTTGAACTTCAGTTTTTACGGTTCCTAGCGACATCTATGATCCAGAGTTTGTACTAACGTCTTCATGCATATGATTTTTTTACATAATAGAAAAAAATGAGTTAGCACCTTTATGCACAAAGAGCTTCAATTATAACAAGAAGGATACCAAGTAATGGAGTTCACAAAATGTCGTCAATAAATACAGAGGACAATAGCTATTTGTATAACAAGGGAGGAAAGTGCTACTTTTCCTCCCGAGGATGAATCATTCAAGGGAGGAAAAGACACTTTACTCCCATGCTAGACATATGATTTTTCCGCCTCCCTCAAATAACAAGTCATTTTAAAATAATTAATTTATGAAAGAATTAAAAAAAAAGAAAAAAAGATGTCCACGCCGGAATTCGAACCAATACCTACAGTCCCATCATGAGCAGTGAGCTATGTATCAACTCGTTGGGCTACCGAGACTAGCAAAGAACTACTGCGGAATCATGAACATAACGTATTGCTGTATCTCTATTATAATATTTGCTGTTTAACTTTTATTTTCTTAATATATTTACATACTTCTTGAAAATATCTCACTTTCATTAATCCCCGTAGATTCCGAAAATCAGCATAAAAACTCAATCAAACTTGTATATTAGAAGTTACAGGTATAGGAACTTTGAAAAATCAGGGATATTGACTTAATTTGATTGAAGTCAAATTATTAATGTAAAAATCGTTAAATTAGAATAACAATTTACTGATTTCTACCATTTTTCAAAATATAGGGTGTTCTTTAAATAAACGGTAAAATTTATACTTATATAATACGTCAATGCCGTATAAGTTATCTCATTCACCATTCACTTTTACTTTTCCTCCCTAGGGAGGACTTTGGTCCCTAAAATGAGGCCAGGAAACGTATACTTTGGATAGAGGTAGGCGGAAAAACGATTTAAATACAGAAGTACCAGACCAAGAACCAATTGTGGTTCAATGAGATAATGACATGCGAATTAATTGATCTTTTATGAAAATTTAATAGTTTTGGATAATGTTTTAATATCTCGTAAAAATACAGCTGATCTTATTAATATAATGAAAGTTTAATAATAATGCAGTGTGAAAATATTGTTTGAAATTATTAACGAATGGAATCATAAATTTTATTTGAAAATTACTGGTTTTCCTTTGCTCTCAATCCCTAAAAATATAAGTCATATTCCTCGAAATAAATATATCGATAAATTTTTCATCAGGCTAGCGAATTAAGTAAAAAGGCAAACATGGCGATCTACTGCAATTCCATTACAACTGTTTTATTAAATATCCTGTGAGTTATAAACTAATTTGATGTATTTAACCATTTGTCGTAAAAGTTTTGTAGATAATAAACATCTTTTATGTTGTAAATATTATACATATATCTGTACCAAATAGCTTGGAAGTGAATCCAGTTTTATGACCAACCTTACATAAAAAAGTACCTTTTTTTTACTTTCAGTTTTTGTGGATGTGTAATACTATATACCGAGACCGGAATTTAAGGCTCGCTGTTAAAATCAACCCGCCAAAAAGTCAACACTATAAATCACGTATAACATGTTGTAACTTAATATCGTTATAATTTACATGAAATAATATGTAATCCTCTAAATGTTTTTCATGATTTATATTTTCACTTAATTACAGTCTGCTATAATGATTGTCATATTTTAGTAAAGCGTGTTATCAATAGATGTCGAAGATAATAGTTTAATACTATTATAATAACGCCTTACGAAGTTTTTGAAAAATACTTTTCAAAGAACAGAGACCGTTCACTAAGAAGCAACAACTACTTCTCGGGCTATATGCCCCGACAAACATTGAATTACACTTATAAGTTGAACGGATTAGAAGGGACATCACTTGCAGGCCGGTTTCGGCGTATTTGCGCCTCATCAGTACAAGGAAGATGTCATTCGTCCAGAAGCTCTGAGCATAATCCTGGACTGGAGACTTTACTGGAGATTTTACAGCAAAAATAATGTATAGGTAAAACATTATTACATGTTTTTTTTTCATTGAAGCACGCCCTTTATTTAATTCGCGGATTGATCTTGCTGAGTTGACTTCAAATATATATCAAGAGTTGATTTAAATCGGTACAGAGTTGACAAAAACGCAAAATTTGTTTGTTATTTTAAAACTGTATCTATCTACTTTCATAAGTACGCCGTTCAACTGTTGGCGATATGATGCGGACTGAACAAGAGGTATGCACATTAGTTTATGAAACGCTCCCAGGTCCTGAACGTATCTCTCAATCTACGGTAAGTAGAATAGAAAAGACAAAATTATAACACTTTAGGGATGTCTGGAAGCAAAATAGAATCACACTTAATGCAAATAACCAACTGGATGTGATTTATTTGTTAGAAATCACTTTTTAGCTGCTAATTTTTTACATATTACAAAGAATTGTAATACAATAGTTATTTTGCTGACCAGTGCGGAAATAGTTATTTATGATACAAGTGCGAGAAGTGATACTTTTGCGGACGAGTTGCGAAAATGAAAGGCACGAGCGTAGAGAATGCCTTTTTTCGCAACGAGTGCGCAAAAGTACTTCACGCATGGGTATCATACAATATTTTATCTACGACCACATTAAAAATACTTTTCCGTGTAATTTTTGATTTTTTAGTACTACACCAATCCAAAAAATCGCCATATGATCATGTATATTTTTCTTGACTTTTCCGGAAGCAGGTTTTGAGTTACATTGCATGCAATTTCAGGAGGAGTGCAATCAGATTCTTCTTCCATGTTTATTTAGCTTAACAATCAGTGTTTTATCAATCAAAATTTGAAAAATGTTTTGCAAAATGGCGATGACGTTTCACACTTCCTGATGACAGTACAAAATTATTAGAAATACAAAACCTTTGACAGAACACAAAACACAAAATTATCTAAGGTAACTTAATAAATATACAAATAAAAAAGGTGAGCGGTCGTCTGACCGCCGACAGAAGCTTGCTTCCTATGCACAATAGAATGACCATTTTTCGAAAATTTTGACAATTTTTCAAAAATTTCAAAAAAATTTGACAATTATTGACCATTTTTTCACAATTTTTTACAATTTTGGACTATTTTTACAAATTTTAACAATTATTGACCATTTTTGACAATTATTGACAGTTTTTAACAATTATTGACCATTTTTGACAGGTTCTGACAATTGTTGACCATTGTTGACAATTTTCCAAAAAGTTTGACCATTTTTCAAAAAATTTGACAATTCTTAACAATTATTTACCATTTTTGACGGTTTTTCATAATTATGGACCATTTTTTCAAAATTTTGTCAATTTTTGACCACTTTTCAAAATTTTAACAATTATTGTCCATTTTTGACAGTTTTTTATAATTATTGACCATTTTTTCAAAATTTTAACAATTTTTGACCATTTTTGACAGAATCTGTCAATTATTGACAATTTTTGACAACTTTCAAAAAATTTGACAGTTATTGACTATTTTTTAAAATATTTATCAATTTTTGACAATTTTGACAGATTCTGACAATTATTGACAATTTTTAACAATTATTGACCATTTTTTCAAAATGTTGACAATTTTTGACCATTTTTCAAAATTTTAACGCAGCGTTGGTTATATAGTACCGCGCGTTATTTCAATGCGTCTCACTTTCTCTCTCTTTGTCGTGCAATAAGAAGCAAGCTTCGAAAGATTGTTATAATGATTATCCCATTTAAAAAGCATTGTACTTTTTCGCACTCTTTTGGGTGTTATAATGAAACATGAAGTAGAAGCGTGCGGGAAAGTAAAACTTTCTGAACTGAAGTGAGCTCGTAGACAAATTGTTATAATCACAATTTTCAAATTTCCATTCCACCAAAAATAGCTATTTGTAATATTAGGTAGGAAAGTGCCACTTTTCCTCCCGCAGGATGTAGTTTACTAATAAGTCACAGTAATCATTCAAAGGCACATCTGTGTGATTTTTCCTCCTACCCACTTATTAAACCTTTTTTCCGCCTACCTCTATCCAAAGTATAAATTTTCTGGCTTCATTGTAGGGAGCAAAGTCGTACTTTTCCTCCCTAGGGAGGAAAAGTAAAAGTGGGGTTATGGTAGGGGAAAGTGGTCGAATATCGACCACTTAAGCAAAAGTGGTCATAAGTGTATATGTAATATATGTATAAAGATGCTTTGTATACGAAAGTACCTCAAAAACTGTTAGCAACGTTATGGAGAAAATAGATAACGGAACAATTAGGTTTTGAACATTTCTTATGTATGAAACTCATACAGGTACTTTTCTGGATAATATCGACCAGTCGGCTAATATCAACTATAAAGTCGGGCAATGTCAACCATATCGGGTAATATCAACCAAATTTTTTAAATGTTGTTTATTCCAAAAGTAAGGTTACAACAAACTATTTAACATTTACTACAAACATAATCTTTAGCATTTTCAATTATTGTACAATCTGCATGCGTCCACACAGCACATGAACGGCATCTCCACCATACTTCATTGGATTTTCCGAAATCTTGACAAACAGAACATGTCAGCATTTGTAGAATTATCCTTCTTTTCGGAAACGATACGCCGTGAAGCTTTTGTCAGCTTCTCCTGTTTAACATCTTTTTGTTTCTCTAGCTTATTCAGTTTTTGTTGCTTCTTCTCTTCTTTTTTTTCCAATTCATTTTTCAATGGCGTTGAGGTAAGTATCTAGGAATGCTTGGCTTTTCGTGATTTGTTTCTAGTTGTCACTGTTGGCAAGGGTAGAAGTTCTGCAAAGCTTTTATTTTCCACGGGTAGCTGAACTGTCGGATCATCATCGTCAGTCAATTCATCGTCTACAATTTCTTCAAGCTCTAATTCTGAAGATTCACTACTAAAGGAAGGTATGCGGTGACGTTTTGTCTTAGATGGTCCAGCGATAGGCGACGGTGCTTTTAATAGAGATGGTTGTTGAACAGTGGATGTAGATGGTCCAGGTATAGGAGATGGTGTTTTCTCCAACCGTGTTATTGTATTGGTTTCAACAATACTCGGTTTTTGATTCTGCTCAGCAGTTGGTGCTGGATCGACCAGTAAGGTGCTGAACTCTTCATCACTGAACACGAATCGGTTAAATGGATAAATGCCAGTAGTTTCGAAAGCCTTGACCCCTTTCTCTACAGCTGCCGCTCTATTAAAAGCAGATTTAAATAACTCCGCGATATCCGTTTGCAGAATCTTCTCGTGGTTTTTAGCTTTGATATATCTATCGCATTCTTGATTGTATGCACTCTTTAGTGGTCCAAAGAAACCCACATCGAGCGGCTGCAACCGGTGTGAAGTGTGGGGCGGAATTGAAACAACTTTAATACCATTATCTCTGCAATAATGATATGTCCTTAAAGTTGAATGAGTTGAGTGGTTATCCATTAATAACAGGATCGGATCATCTTTACTAGCTTTTGTAAATTTTGCAAAATGTTGAATCCAGTCTGTGAAAATCTCCTCAGTGATCCATCCAGACTTAGAGCACCTATATACAGCACCAGTTGGCCCGTTTCTTTCTAGAGCTTCCTTCATTCTTTCTCGTTTAAAAATAAACATTGGCGGAACAAACGAACCTGCAGCACTCATCGATACAACAACAGTTATAAGTTGGCCCCTTTCTCCGCTTGTGATAGCTCCTACCTGTTTTTGACCTCTCTGAGCAATAATGCGGCTTGGCACATGAACGTTACTGATCCCTGTTTCGTCTACATTGAAGATGCGATGAGCTTCAAACGTGTGCTCAGAGTAGAGCTTATCTAAATTATCATAAAATATCGTAACTTCCTCTTTATTGAATGCCAACACACAACTCAGACTTGTGGCTTCCGGTTTACGGCAGCTCAATGTCGGGTTGCGCCGCATAAAGGCATAGAACCAATCTTTTCCGCACATTTTCTTCTCTTTATTAAAAGTGTTTCTTATTTTATTCGTTTGTGCAAATTCAAATGCAAGTTGTCTTATGGACGTAGCTGTTAGTCCATAAAAAAGGTGAGAGAGCTTTATTACATGTTTTGCGAGGTCTTCTTCTTGCTGAACAGTAAAAACGGATTTTCTGCCCAGTTTGTACTTTTTTGTAGCGAAGCGACCTTTTAAACGGTCTTGTAATGTTCCATATGGAATATTAAATAATTGTGCAGTTTTTCGTATGGAAGCAACTTTGTCATTTATTGTCTTAAGCGCACGTTCCATATCCTTTTCAGACCATGAGGCGCGAGAAGTTTTGCGTGTATACTTTTGTCGAGGCATCTGTAAAAGAGTAAACGCCATTGGTACAATATCGATCACGTCAGTAGGAAAATATCGATCACCCTGGTTGACATTAGCCGACTGCACGTGTTATACAAAAAATACGAATTACAAAAAAAATCCCTTAAAACTTAACGATAATTCGTCACACAACATAAGCACATACATATCTAAATACCATACTGCACAAAAATTAAAGCTACAATCAAATTAAATCATTACTTACTTTCGTATCGGTGTAGAAAATATTATAAGGAATAAGACAAAATTTAACATCAAGCACTTACTACGATCAAAAATCGACTAAGGGCATACGTGACTGTATACCCAGTAAATACCATCCCAGCGCGTGCTGTCCCGCTCTATTAAGAAGTTTAAAAGCTTCAAGAATTGGGTAGGGGTAATTGGTCGATATTGGACAGCGGTTGATATTCGACCACTCTCCCCTACGTCATCAATGAAATAACTTATTCGGCATTGACAACTATATTCTATTATATAAGTATATATTTTACCGTTTAATTAAAGAACACCCTGTATTTTGCAAAATGGTAGAAATTAGTAAATTGTTATTTCAATTAGGGGATTTTTACATCAATAATTTGATTTCAGCAATACATTATATTCATGATTCCGCAAAACTTTCCTACGAGTCTCGGTAGCCCAACGCGTTGGAGCACAGCTTACTGTTCGTGATAGGCCTGTAGGTGTTGGATCAATTTCCGGCGAGGACAATTTTTTTTTATCAATTCTTCCATAATTAAATTATTTAAAAATGTCTAGTTATTTGAGGGAGGCGGAAAAATCATATGTATAACATGGGAGTAAAGTGCCTTTTCCTCCCTTAAATGATTACTGCCCTCCACTACGCGACGCGGCAGTAACCTTCATCCTCGGGAGGAAAAGTAACACTTTCCTCCCTTGTTATACAAATAGCTATTCTGTAATTATTTATTTTCTTGTCTTCAGCTCATTGCTTATATTGTTTTTCATACCTGTCTTTAGATTTTTGTGGTAATAATGTTAATGAGGCTAGGTTGGCTTGTTCCCTAATATTAGGTGGCGTGTTTGTAATTTAAAAATCACTTGAATCGCTCTCCATTTCTCAAAAGGTCAATAAAGTTTAATAAACTCAACAACTGTATACTCTAAAAGTCAATCGCAATGTTTACTGTCAGTGAGCCACAGCATACTTTGTTAGTCAAAGCACGTATCTAACAATCTTGGAGTTGAAATTTTTATTTGTAAACCTAACGTTGAAGTAACATTCATAGTTAATTTTTATCAGAATACAAGATGTTGAAAGTGTGTACTTTCCTCCCTATGGTGGGAACTATGAGTTTCCTCTCTGATATGAGGGAGGAAAGTGTTTACTTTCTACAGGGATAGAATGAAAAATATTTTTATCATCTTCCAATTCGATAACTTTTATAGTTATTTTCCTAACTAGAGCTAAAAGTGATAATTTTTCGCATTTGTCACAAACATTGTAGATTCACTGATACTCACTCAATATTTTCAAGCAGAACGGTTTGTTTCTGTTCATTCTAAGATGTGTACGGCCCTGCTTCCAAGAAAAATACTACCATTTGGCAATATTGCCGGTCTACAAATGACTACAAATAAATAAAGTGATAGCCAATAAAGTCTGAAGTGGTTTTCGATGAAACAAGAAAGTATTTGGCAGATTGATATTGGTGGGCGTTTGCCTCCAAGTACACTTTCCTGGTTTTATATAACAGTTATTTACATTTTACGATCCAGGGCTGGATGAGTCCTTTGGGGCAATAGGAAAGGGCCATCGCTCCGTTGGGAAAAAACTCGAGGAATTTAAGTAGGGCTCAATTTTAAGCTGAAAACCCCGAAAACAAAATATTTAGGTCATAAACTGTTTGGGGGAAAATTGAGAAAATATGTTATGGCGTTTGAATTGTCCGCAAAAACAGTGTGAGAAATGATGCAGAGGTTCTTTCGTTTCCTCCAAATCGCTCCATTGGGAGTAAGAAGATAATTTTAGTGAAATTATATCACCATACCTAAAATAAAAAATTAAGTTGAGGGTTGTTTTCATAATGGACTAAGTTTTAATATAGAAACTTATTCCAAGATAAATTAAAATATTTTCACGGTTTTTCCCTTTAAATTAGGTTTATATAAATCTTATCTAGCATGCCATTTCCCCGATAAGGTCATATGTCAAAACGGGGCCACATTGGCTTCTAACCCTCATTATAATACGTGCGGGTCGAATGAGTCAAAAGACCACTTCCGGTTTAAGTTTAGATGCTTTCTGCGTAAATTTTACTAGTGACAAGGCCTTCCTGGCTGGATTCAGTTGAATAATGGAAGAGAATTCAGTTTTAGAAGTCACCCATCAGGTATTGCACAATTCAGTTAACATCAAAGGAATTTTGCGTGAATTAAATTGTACATAACATTTGTATTTGCTATGGAGGGTCTCATATATCCAGTCTATATACCAGGAGTAGCGTAGACATTGTTGTTTTTCAACAGTTTCACCTCTACTGGTAAAATAGCTGTCAACTGCTTTATCCTCGCATGAAATGCTTGTCAAAAAGCTATTTTCCCCTACGAAACAAATTAATTAGTGTATTTACAAAACTGGACAATGAACAGTCCAAACGTTACAATTCCTTTATTCAACCAGCTACAGCTTCAAGATAATCTACCACAACCCATAGGGCCGATCAGAAGTTGAAGGAAGATTCCAGTTTCCACGATTACATGTAGGCAGACAATTAATCAGTTCAGAATGGAAAAAGGTAATTGGGAGCAAATTTTTCTACCAAGGCCAGAGAACATCAACAGTTGCTTCAATTTTTGTGGATGATATAACATTTTCGAGAATGTCCCATTTCCCAGACTCTAGATTGTCGATTCGTGTGTGTCTCCGGTTGGCATAACCACACAGCGACCTATAAGATATTTTATGTGTACCCTACATATACGTTTTGGAGCTAGGTCTGTGACCTGTTTCAGGTATTTAAGGCGTTGGCGAATAATTCCTCTGCAATTGCAGATAATGTGTTCCGACGTCTCATTATTGCAAAATCTGCATATTGCACTGTCCACTTCGCCCGTTTAGATTTTTCAAGCTACAATATCAATTCATATTACTCTTGGTCCATTCGCCATCTGCAGTACGTATTGCGGGATTGCCAAGCTGCGGCCTGTTAATTTTCTTTGTGGCTCTCCACAGCGAAAATTCAGTTGCTTCAGTAGCAGAAAGTTTTTTGAGATAGGTGTGCGGATCCATCTGGCTAGTTGGTATTATATATTATATATTTTGGGCATTTAAAATGGCTTCGATTTGTGATGTGTGTTTCTGAGATCAGCATGATGTCGATGTCTTGATTGATCAGAAAGGCTTTGACTTCTTGGGCATGTTGGGTTAGTCCGTTGGCATTCCAATGAGCTATCTTCATAAACTTAATCTCTGGATAATTTTGTTATCACTGTAGTGTAAGTTTATCATCGTGCCAATTGGTTGCATGAGTGCTTTTAACATATCATTAAGATCAGACATTTAATTTGATGGTGGTGTTATGTTAGGTGTGAGACTGTTGGTAGAATTTTGCGCAGTGTTATTTGTTACATGTGCGTATGATACATTTGATTGTACCGTGTGATTTGTTGCTTTGGTCTTAGTGCTGGATACCTTTTGATTTGTAACTCTTTATAAACTGAACAACCCTCATAATTGGCAGGGTGATTTCCCTCGCAAAGGGTACATTTGACATTTGCTGACTTCTCCTTTCTTGGGCACTGTTCAGTACCATGATCTCCTGTGCATTTTACGCAGCGGGGTCTATAGTGGCAGAATTTTTTCATGTGTCCGAACAGTTTGTATTTTGCACATTGGGATATATCTCGTTTCGGTCTGTGTGGTTCAAATTTTACCTTACAACACATCAAGGTATCTATCTCATATATAGATTTGTTATCATCCGATGGCTTTAAATCATTGAAGAACAGCGGAAGTGGGGATTTTGATTTCAAATGTTTGATATTATATATATGTCCTACCGTGTGTCCTAATGTTTCTGATTTTTGTTTTAATTCATTTATATCGATTGAATGATGCATATTCTTTAGAACTACCCGAAAACTGCGTTCTTCTTTTAATTTGTATGTGTGGAATTCTGTTTTTTATCGATTAGGGCTTTTGTTATTGTCGTGTAGCTGTCCGAAGTTTTGGGTTGTGTTTTCACTTGGTCATAGTTAAAAACTTTTATTTCGAAATACCTTCCGTTTGTAGATTTAATAAAGTAGTGAGGGGGGAGATATTCCTAACGCTTTTAACGAAGTTGGGTGGTGGTTTGGCGTGCCCAATTTTGTTTCTTTCGGCTTCCTTGTTCACGTTGTCATCATCATTGTCGGCTTCATTTTCTAAAAGATTAAAACGATTAGTGGAGAGTTCAGGAAATAGTCGTTAATTTTGGTCTGCTTTGTTATACTTTTATCAGGACTAGTTCTATATATCTTCTTGTTGTTTCCAACGACTTCCCATTGTTCTGCCTGTTTTGGTAAAGGATGGTATGAATTTTGGTACATAGGTTGTTGGGAGTTTTGCTGATGTACAGTAGGTATATGTGGGAAAAAGGGCACATCACCTTGTTGTTGTTCATTAACCATCATCTGCGGTTGTAAATAGAGTATTTGTTGAGATGTTGGAACACCTGACTGGAATACCGGTGGTGGTACCGAAATACAGGGCATTTGTGACACTGGTTGGAATGATTGCATCATTGGTCGTTGTACACTCCTTTTCAGTAGTTTTTGTCTTAAGTTTTATCTTTTTGTAACATTTAACGAAATATCACTGTTTGCTCCAGCACTATTTATGTTTTGAAATATTTATAATCTATGAACTGATAAGCAGAAGCATTTGCAAAACACCTTCATGAAGTCTTTAAACCAAACCGAGCAGATGACACAAACAATATAGAAAATGAAGTCCAAACATATCTAGACACCCCACATCAACTTGAACTTCCATTAGAAAGATTCACCATAAATCAGGTCGAAGAAGTAATATCGAAACTAAACCCAAAAAAATCATCCGGCTAAGACCTAATTACTGTAAAAGATATGAGAGAACTCCCAAAAGAAGGCTTACAATACCTCACTCAAATATATAATGCCGTACTATCAAGTGGCTACTTCCCACTCCTATGGAAGGTAGCTCAGATTATATTAATCCAAAAACCAGGCAAACCAGCAGAGGAAATAAAGTCTTATAGACCAATCAGCTTGTTACCGATAATGTCCAAAATCCTAGAAAAACTCCTGATCTCAAGAATTCAACCACTACTAAAAAAGTCTTGCTTAATACCAAACCATCAGTTTGGCTTTAGACCGCAACATGCAACAACCGAACAAATCCACCGTATCTGTAACTATGTTCTAAAATCCTTGGAAGAAAAAAAATATTGTGCAGCTGCCTTTTTGGACATTACGTCGGCTTTCGACAAAGTCTAGCATAAAGGACTACTTTATGAAATTAAAAAATCAGTACCTCTCAACTATTACACTATCCTCAAATCCTACCTACATGACCGACATTACCTTGATAAATACCAAGATGAAATGACCTCACTCTATTCGATTAACGCCGGTGTCCCTCGGGGTAGCGTAATTGGTCCAGTCCTTTATCTCATTTACACTTCAGATCTACCAACTTCCTGTAATAGTGAAACAGCAACTTATGCTGACGACACAGGGGTCATGTCAGCAAACAAAAATCCAGCAACTGCATCTCTACAGCTACAAATGCATCTTAATATTATATAAACATGGTTGGCCAAATGGCAGATGCGAATAAACGAAAACAAATCAGTCCAAGTAATATTTACCAACCGCAGAAGAAACTGTCCACCAGTTACTCCAAATGGTCATCAGCTTCTACACCAGGAGGACGTCAAATATTTAGGAATGCATCTTGACAGAAGATTGACTTGGAGGAAACATATTTCCACAAAACCCAAACAGTTAGGGTTAAGGTTAAATAAACTATACTGGATTGTTGGACGTAAATCTAAACTGTCCCTAGAAAATAAGCTCTTAATTTACAAAACCATTATAAAACCCGTCTGGACCTATGGTATCCAGCTATGGGGAACTTCATATCCTACGTCAAAAACTTATTCCAAGTGAGGTTTGTGACTTAATATGAGAATGTTATTGAATATTGATCCTTAGTGTTAAATGTATATTGTCAAAAAATTTACTAATCGTAACTATGTATTGCAGATTGTAAATAAATAGGGGTAGTCAAAAAAAAACAATATCAATTTAGCGTTGTGAGCAGAAACTTTTTGCTTTTTGCCATCAGCAATCAGGTTCCGACAATTCCTTTATACCCTGGCATACACAATAGAATTTACTGTTTGGACCCTTACTTTGTGGAATCTACTCATATTAATGTTATAAATGAAACTAACTGTTTCTAATTAATTCCACTATTTAATTACAAAATTTATGAAAATTATTAAAGGATATTTTGATAATTATTTCGATATTGACATATCTGACGATGATATGTCAATATCGAAATAATTATCAATATCCTTTAATAATTTTCATAAATTTTGTAATTAAATAGTGGAATTAATTAGAAACAGTTAGTTTCATTTATAACATTAATACACAATAGAGTTACTTTGTTGTGTCTTGTTAGCTGCTTGAGGGATTGTTTGCAGCTCCAGACTGTTTTAGACTCATAGGTTGTAAACTTGAGCCTTTGAAGCAGCTTGACTATCAGACGCAATTACGCAATTAATATTTTAGCTGAGTGGAGGCGTTTTTGAGGCACTCTTTAGCACAAAAATATACCCTGCCTAAGCGGAGTAATTTTCATTTTTATTTGTTGATGACTACCTGCTGTTAATAAAAAAACAAAGGACTATAATCTTTCCTTGTTTATATCATCATTGCATTTGCAAATATTGGTGCAGTTTGAGTTTACCGGTTTTCTTCGCCTTTTCTTATTTTCATTACTCGGTGGGTTCGTTGTATAGAGTAAAGTAGGCTGCTGGACAAGATTAAGACAGTTAAACCTGAAAAATTCATATCTCTCCCATTTAATGTTACACAGAACAGACAAAACGAATAAAGCGACTTTCTAGCTGACCATAATTTGTTGCAATTTGTGTTATGTTGTATTATTTTTGGTCGTAATAATTTCATTGTACTCGTACATATCAACGAACATTCCAAACATACTATTGTGTACCTGTTCCAGTTCGCATACGGTAATAATAACCAAGCAGTTATCCTTTTTGTACCATTTTCCTCTAATACCACAGCATGTTTCTGCATAATTTATAGTCTCAGCTCTTTAACGTTTTAATAATGAACTAGATCGTTGCTGAATGAGCTTGGTAAAATTATTGTTCGTAAAATTTTGTAACTGCTCTATTGCGAATTACTTTCGAAATAGCACACAAGATATAATTTACAGGCGTGCAGCTTCTTTAATATATTTTATTATTGGAAATCTATAGTTTTTCCTTGAAATACGAAGTGAAATAAGCTAAGAGGATTTCCTATCCAGCAAATGTTTTGTTCGATTGATCAGTTGGAAAAAAAATTGTTAAAAAACCAGACAACGCAAATTATAAATAAGGATTATAAAATGACATTTATTACATTAAAATTATGAAAAACCACATATTGGAGCTTTATTGCTCCAATGTTTGTATTTTATTCAGTCGTTCAACAGACAAAGAGTATGCGTGTAGGTTAGTGAATACCCTGTATAAACTTGGATAGTATATACAAACCACTATACTCTTGACAAAGGATAACAAAATACTGAAGCTATGGGGACTCAAAACGTGCTCATTTACAAGCGGAAAAATCGGCCTACCAACCGACAACTCCGCTCTGTGGTTCTAGGGTATTGTACAATATTGTCCCGTTTCCGTTTCCTGTTCGATTACATTATTTCTGTCAAAGAGCAGGAAGCTCAATGAGGAAATCATTAATTTATCTCAATGATTTAGAATTAGATATAAAGCATTTTACACGTTAAACATACATTTCTGGAAATTTGAATTTAACTTACAATGAAAATTGCAGATTTTTCAAATTAGATTTTCTTTGAAAAAAAAATAAAATTTGCACAAGTTAACGCTTTACGACTAGTTGAGATTTTTCGATTACGCATATTATGTTTTAAAATGTAAGATATGCGTTAAATTAGACTTACTTAATATGATCATTAACATGACTGGCAACATCCCAGATTTCAAGAAGATGTCCTCAAGAAGAAGTCCTATCCCCTAATATAAAACCTTGTAATGGACATACTGATAACGAGACTCAAAGAGGGACGATTTGGTCAACATATCACAAGGCAAATTCAATACCATGGTTACAGAAGTACCTAATCTCATGCTACGGTGATTCCAATAGTGGAGGATGTTAAATATCTCGAGATAATTATTTACTGGAGATTAATACCGACCGAACAATTGAAAAAAGTAGCGTCAAGATCACAGAGCACCACACACTGGTATATACAAAGACTGGCTTGTTTCATTATTGCAGGGTGCATGAAAAGTCACAACAGCAGCACTATAATCCTTATTAAGCCTCCTCCCACTACACTTTCTGATAATGAAAGAGGCAAAGATGGGATAATTTAGGCTGCAAAAAAACCAACAGTTAAATCAGGATAAATATCCATTAAGTGAAGCCATTTTAGATATGAAAACATAATAGATAAGGTTTGTACCTTATCCTTACCATGTAGTTCTCCACCAAGCTTTTCATGAAAGAGATTTTGATGCAAGGCTGGATCACTGCAATTGGATGTTAGGTCTGCTAGAAGAACAACCGCATATCATGTCAAAGATTTTGTGGACAGACGAGGCTACGTTTAACATTGCGGGTGGTGTTAATCTGGATAATATGCATTATTGGGCTGAAGAAAATACGCAATGGATAGAGGAAGTGCAGCTTCAAGGTAGATGGAGTCTTAATGTTTGGTGTGGTATAGTTGATGGAATTTCTTTGATGGAACTTTAAATGGCGATACATATTTGGATTTTCTAGGCAATCAGTTGCCTGTTTTATTGGAAGATATTTCCTTACAAACAAGAAGAGATATGATATTTGACGGGTGTCCTGCGCACTTTTCCAGACGAGTTAGAGATTATTTGAATGTAAGTTATCCAAGTAAATGGATTGGAAGGGGAGGTATATTTTCATGGCCAGCTAGATCTCCAGACTTAACATGTCTGGACTTTTATCTGTGGGGAAGATTGAAGGATTTAGTGTACCAAACTCGACCAACCAGGCGAGACGACATGAAATAGCGCATTAGAAACGCAATAAATAGTATATCAACAGCTGAGATTGAAGCAGCTGTTATGTTATGGAAAACAATTTGAACATTTAATTGGACATTAAGTTTTATTGATCGAGATATTTGTATGATCTTTCTTTCACATATTTAATTCAAGTTATAATACAGGGTGAGTCAATACTATACTTACTTATGTGTATGCGTTTTATTTATATCTCGAATTCCACAAAAGCTATCAACATGCGGTTTGCGCCCTTTTTGTTACGAATTTAGTCCAGTTCCATTATAATTCACAATAACTAGGTGTTTCCATTAAACATTTTTAAGAAAAATAAATTTTAATTTTTTCATTCGAAAATACCCTATACCTATGATAATTAAAACTAAATGCAATTGTTTTATAGTAGATGTAATTAATTTATCTACACTTTTTTTAATGACACTAATTTCGTTTGAATCGGTTGATCCAAACCAAAGTTATAAATATTTATCCCCACTCTCCGCCACCCTTTATTTGAAAAAATAAAAAAAGTAGGCATTGCGGAATTTAGGCTTCTTTCTGGTTTACTCATTTAACGCTTGTTATAATTGGGCATATTTCACAAAAAACTGGTTTTTAAATTTTTCTTCACAGGCTACGCCCCCTAGCGGTTAACCTAGAACTTTGAAAGTTATTTCCAGCGATTTCTCTTGGCCACTTTTACTGAGGAATTTTTTCTCCTAAAGTTATAACATGAATAGTTTCTGATATATAGCCGAGAGATCGGCTTATTGGACCAATCGGTACATGAATGATTCAGTCTGTTCTATATACAAATTTTGCCCAGCTTCTCCTATTTTGTGCGAGCTCTTTCCCTTCGTTCCAGTTCTTGTAATATTTTTCCAGGATACCAGATATTACTTCATCCCAATTCCCAATTTCTTCTAGGTCTGCCTCTAGATCTTCTATTTATTGATTTGGTTTGCCATAGCGACTTGACTTGTCTCGAGTTGTCCATTCTTACCATATGTTCAAACCACTTTATTTCTTGTCGTGCTATACTGTCTATGATCGACTCGACCTTTAATTCCTTTCTAACTTCATCATTGCTTACTCTAGCTTTTATGGGATGCCCTTTATACCCCGTAGAAATTTCATTTCAATCAGTTGTATTTTGCTTGTTTGTTGTTCTGTCAGTACCTAGCTTTGACAACCATAGATCAGGATCGATTAGTTTTGGCCTCGTCGACACTTCTTTCTTCCTTACAAGCGTGTTACTCAATTAATAGTATAATTTGGTTGCGCTTTCTATCCTGTTGTTAATTTCCGCTTCGTTTTTCCCGTCTTTGTTTATTAAGACACCTAGATATTGGAAGGTATCCGTTTGCTCTATTTCTTCAACGCTTAGACTAACAACAGTATGAATTTTGTTTTTACCGATCACCATTTTTTTTTGTTTCATTCACATTTATTTTCGGGTTGTTTTTCTTCAGCGCCTCATACACCAGTTCTAAATTATTTTGCAGATCCTATTGATTCTTGGCACATAACATTAAATCGTCTGCGAAGGCACACATTCAGTTATGTAGGTTGGTTCCAGATTTCTGTAGCCAGCTCTTTCTTGGTTTTTGTTTTGACTTCCTTCATTGCATCGCCTAGTATTACGATGAATGAAGTAGTGCTTAGTACTCCTCCTCGTCTTAAGCATTCCCTAGCTAGAAACTTTTCATTATTTGTTCTGATATAGTTTCTGGTGCATTGGTATAAGCCAGCTTATACGGACGTTAGTCCTTGACTCGTTGACCTCGTTGACCCCTCTGTGTCTGGCTTCTCAACTTCTACCCGGTCCTAGATATGAGGTAGATTTATCTCACAGAAAGACCAAATGAGACCTTGACTGCAGTGCTCCTGTTATCAGATTCGGTACAATGCACAGACGAATTGTTAACAAGGACTTTGAAGACTGTTAAATTGAAATTAAATGAAATAAATAATTGAAGCAAATTTTAAATGCATCCAATATTTTATTATCAAATACAGCATACATAAAAAGTTTCTTGCTTATATTGATGAGACAAGTTTAATAAAAATGGATGATCGCAAGGAGGTAATATGAGTTTACTAAAACTTTTCGATAATATTCATGTCAGCAGTAGCAATACAATTTTGATTATATTCCAGTTAGATATAATAAAATGCAGTTAAACATGAACGGATATACGCGGCAAAATAAAATTCACGTTAAATTCAAAAGAGATTTTTAAAGTGCTCCAAATAAAACAAGAATAGAATGCAGAACAAGTCAAATTAAACTTTAAAGTATAGCATGTTTATCTACTTCGCCTTAACAACTTTTGAGAAGTTGCTGAGAGTTTCAACAGAGCGAAAAAGTATCTTCTGACGAAATTGTTGCAATTTCCAAGACGTGGAACAAATGTTGCGCGATAAACAACTATTTCGTTCTTAACTCTTTAAGTGATAAATTACTGAATCCTAAACCTATCAAGACAAAACTAAATTATATATCTCTCAACTATTTTGTGAACTTTCTTAAAACTTGATTAAATTATTTGATGTTGAAACAGTAAAATTGAAGACATGAATAGCGTGGGAAATCGAGTACTATAAATTCCGAATGTACAGAAGACTGATAAAGATATTATTCATCAAAATAATGAGCGACATCATACAACCTTGAGGTCAATTCTCGATATCGTTCGTTCGTTAAACGTATACGTTCGTGACGTCATGAGCGTAGATTTCTAGAATCTGCAATTCTCAGGGAACGAATCCATGAACTAATCGTTCCTAATCGTCGCTCAAATGTTCGATCGACAACGAGTGCTTTATATTATCCGCTCGTGGAGTTAAGCGGATAGTTTTGACCAGAGATACTGTTTTGACTGTTTTTTTTTTGTTATGTGTATGTGTGTATTGAAATTTATAATTGTTTAATTGTGCATTGTGTTGAGAATGAACGTCGAAGATCACTTGTTAGATAATATGAATTATATTGTGGGCTAAGCTGAAATTTTAGTGCAAGAACGTAATGAGACATTTACGCTAAATCCATTTTATCATTTATCAGTTATTAAATTATTCTTTTAGCCACCAACATTGGCTTATTTCTTTTATTCGTGTTCGAGTTAAAAAATTTTCAAAACAAATTAGATCAAACATCACTGAACCAAGTATTATTTGACAGAACGATACATTTTGCCACGATGCCAAGTTTATTCTTGCTTAGATATGAGCGAATACTTTCGTTTGAACGAGTAGCTGGAGATATGCTCGAGAATTAACCTCACCTGGTACTATACGTTCAGCTTTAATCATTCACGAGCGTATCCGTTTAACGAACGAACGATGTCGAGAATTGACCCCCAGGCGACATGTAGTTGTCCCACCAAAGCAACGTGTTTTCTACATTAAAATCAGTTTTTACAACATCCACTAACTTTTCATCAAATTTCTCTTCTATTGTGCCATTCAATTCCCTTTTTTACATTAAACTCAAAACACAGTTGTCGTCGGCAACAACAAGCTGACACGCAGCATTAATGCTTCTTTGCTGCTGCGTTGATGGGTGTAGACAAAACGCGAGTTTTTACAAACATATATCCATGGCCCCCATGAAAAACCAAACTAGTTGCTTTTACGAATAGAAGAGTTCTCCCGCAGGGTAGAGTACTGTTGTTCGGAGAAGAACTAGAAATATCCAGAGAAAGTTGAATATCTGGGAGTGACCCTGGGACTCCAAACTAAATTTGAAGGCACTTCTTGGTATTACCGGGGCAATGAACAGCACGGGGACGGCATCAATGGAAACCCTTCCTCCTCTAGAACTTTTTATAAGGGCGGAGGCAATGATGGCAGTTCTTATGCTGAAATAGGAAGATTTATGGTCCCCGAGAAGGACACACTGATACAACTGGGACACTACTAGACGAACCCATATTTCACATGAGTTTTGAAAGCATGACACCAGAGAATAAATTTACTGAGCGAGTGAGTATCATCATCCCATCCAGGGAACAGGTGATGCACCCAGGTAATTCTGGAGAATTCATATGGTTCACCGTTGGCTCCAAAGCAAACCATAAAACTGGGGCTGGTATAAAAGGACCTAGAAAAAGAATGTTCTTCAGCCTTGGTCGATATACGACTGTGTTTCAAGCAGAAGCAGAAGATGATATACCGGACAAAAAATTAAAATATTCACTAACAGCCAGGCTCTGCTTAAAGCTATCAGTAATCCAACAACTAAGTCTAGACTGGTGAAAAACTGCAAAGAATCCCTCAACAGGCTGGCAAGAGACAACAAAGTGCCTCTTATATGGGTGCCGGCACATGAGGGGATCAGCCTATCTGGAACCATGACTGACTACACCACTCCAGGAAAGTAATATTATATCTCACCGAAATTGTTTCTTCAGACATAGAATAACCAAATAAAAAACTAGTAATTTTTTTGCTATTTAATTTTTTAAAGTCAATATACAACTTGTAAATTTAATAACGTTGTTTCCAGGATTTGTCGCTATAATACTAATGTGAGTAACAAATAAACTAGTACTATTCAGGGTGGCGCCCACTTACCTTTCTTAACTTTCATAATTTTTTTTTATTAATTTCATTAACTTGATTAATAATTAACTTCCTTTAATACCTTATTTAAAGTAAATTTCAAGTAGGATTTCCCGAGAACCGGTGAGACTACTCTCTGAATTTTTACTAGTTTGGTCTCAGAAACTACACCTGAGGTGCTCTCTAAACTGAGTAGTCGTTGCACCAGTTAGCTAAAGAAGTCTCTAAAGGAGACTTCATAGGTCCGGAACCGTTTTGTGGAATCACAAAAGATTGCATAAGAGGGGAAATGGGGAACTTGCTAGATATGGAACACCAATTCAAATGGAGGGAGACACAAGGGCACCTTCATACAAAGAGTTTACTGAACAAGGTAGACAAGGAACTCTCAACCAGGCTACTGAAACTGGGTAAGAGACATTTGAAGACAGTTACCGACCTGGTGACTGGACACTGCACCTTGAGGAAACATCTGTACAATATGGGCAAAGTTAGTGAACCCATATGAGCAGAAAATGTGAACTTGATGATGAAACACCTACTCACATACTCTGCTTCTGCGAGGACTTACAAGAACTTAGACGGAAGCACTTTGGAGCGAAATTTATACAACTATCACAACTACTGAATATCCCTCCAGTCAAACTAGTGTCCTTGATAAAGGACACGAAGCTTCTGGAATGGAAGTAGATAACATGGGAAATGGTACAAAGACTCAGTTCAAGTGCACAACCCAAATAAATGAATGAATGAATGGCCCCCTAGTACGCAATGAATAGCGACTGAATTGATCGGTTGCTAGAGGTATATTGACGAGAGAGGATCGCAGTGTAGATTTAGAGGAAGTATAGTTGAGTTAAACTTATGACTTATAATTCTAAAGAAAGACTCATCCCCAAGGGGATCCCTACCAGCCAAACCCACCCACCCATTGTAGCTAGTGTGAGTTTGTCCACAATCGAAACGATTACTTCAAAAATGGAGTTGAAGAAGGCGCCTCCACAAGTTTTGCAACGCCAAATGAAAAAGACAAAGAGCAGCATCCAAATCTCACAAGTTTTAATGAAACTACTATTATATATAGTTATTATTGTACAGAACATGTATTTGATTTATCTTTAGTTACGAGACATCATCCAGATTTGACCAGTTCAAGACTTAATCGTGAACATAGTCAGTAGACTTTATCTGACCGAGAACGAACTGTGATCGGTATTTAAGTGGGGATCGAACCTTGAGGGTTATTAATACAAAGTAGAAAGTGAAATGGCTAGGTGAAAAACCAATTCCAGTAACAATTAAACATATATTATCTAGTATCTTTATTCCTTCATGAAGGTTTGCTTTAGGTCTGTTCCAATTGCACTCAAAAACGATCAGAGAATAACTGGTCATAGCAAACATCGAGTTTACTTTCGCGTAATTCCTATCACTGATTGCAATGGTCGACTATTCTCTTATCGTTTCTGATTGCGCCCTTTATAAACATTGGTTCTTAATGTTAGTCTATTAGAGCATAAAACAAAAATTGACTTATACTTCATCAAATAAACATTTCCAGTCCCTTCAGGTTCGTGTTGAATGGCAAAATTCTTCTTAGACGATAATAAATCCTTAACACTTGTTATTCACCCTCGGAGGTAATTTCGATGTTTACAGCCAATGTTTAACATTGATATCAGAGGTTTTATTCCTACCATAAAACGAAAAGTGACCTTTTTACGACTAAATGTAAATAATCCCTAGAATTAACAGTTAAAACCAAACGATGTCGATAACCGATTCTAGTTAACTAAAAATCTGTTCCGCGTCATGATCGATATCTGTAAAATAAGATCCGTATGTAAATTCACAGAATCTGTTAAATATTAAACGAACATTATTTTTAATTGTGCCCCGTTCATTAAGGATACATTTGGCGAAATCTTTATTTTAAATTTAAGCAATTTAAAAAGAAACATTGCTACTTTAACGACCCTGAACTCTTACAATCAAACCACCAATTTATTTACCCCACAACTAGATTTACTGCCAATGTTTAGTTATCTCTTTATATTATGTGTCCCAGGAGAGGCTGTATTTTTAAATTTAACGGTAAGGGCTCAGTTTAAATTGTTAGAAAAGAATTCTCTTTTCAGTACATTCTACAAAGTTTGTTTCTGTACTCAATAGGGTGTTGTTAAAAATAGGTGTGGCATTCGGTATTACTTGTTGAATTATACTTATCTGCACTTTCTCACATCCTCATTCATTCATTCCTATATTTGGGTTGTGTTCATCAGCCCAGGCACTTGACCTGAATCTATGTACCATTTTCCATGTTATCTACTTCCATTCCAGAAACTTCGTGTCATCTATGTATGTCACTAGTTTGACTGGAGGGATTTTCAGTAGTTGTGATGGTTGTATTAATTCCTTTCCAAAGTGCTTCCGTCTAAGTACTTGTAAGTTATCGCAGAAGCAGAGTATGTGAGTAGGTATTTCATCATCAAGTTCACATTTTCTGCACATAGGTTCACTAACTTTGCCCATATTGCACAGATGTTTCCTCAAGGTGCAGTGTCCAGTCACCAGGTCGGTAACTGTCTTCAAATGTCTCTTACCCAGTTTCAGTAGCCTGGTTGAGAGTTCCTTGTCTACCTTGTTCAGTAAACTCTTTGTAAGAGGTGATTTTGGGTCAACTTCCATTTGAGTGGGTGTTCCCTATCTAGCCAGTTCCCGATTTCCTCTCTTAGGCAATCTTTTGTGATTCCACAAAACGGTTCCGGACCTATTAAGTCTCCTCTAGAGCCTTCTTTAGCTAACTGGTCCGCCATTTCATTACCCGCAATCCCCTCATGTGCCGGCACCTATATTAGAGTCAGAATTACCTGGGCGCATCACCTGTTCCCTAGATGGGATGATCATATTCACTCGCTCAGTGAATATATTCTCAGGTGTCTTGCTATCAAAACTCATGTGAAATATGGGTTCGTCTAGTAATGTCCCAGTTGTATCAGTGTGTCATTCTCGAACATTGTTCGGGGACCACAAGTCTTCCGATTTCAGCATAAGAATTGCCATCATTACCATCATTACCT
The DNA here is from genome assembly GCA_947563755.1 of Lochmaea crataegi. Taxonomy (NCBI): domain Eukaryota; kingdom Metazoa; phylum Arthropoda; class Insecta; order Coleoptera; family Chrysomelidae; genus Lochmaea; species Lochmaea crataegi. The sequence goes on along the minus strand of OX387428.1, from coordinate 29,320,855 downwards.
CTGTCCTTATGAAAAGTTCTAGAGGAGGAAGTCCAATAAGGGCTTCCATTGATGCCGCCCCGTGTTGTTCATTGCCCCGGTAATACCAAGAAGGGTTTGTCTTTGGATTGCAGTTAATATATCAACAGCAGAGCTACCAGGCTATTGTTCCATAGGTGATCGTTGGCCTTATCACAGTTGTGTAGTGCCAGTGAGCCACCTCAGGTCGTATTCCCCAGGTTTTTCCCATAGCTCTTCTGCATTACCAAAAAAGCCTAGTCGCCCTGGTAGTAGCTTTTTCCAGGTGTGCCTTCCAATTCAGTTTGGAATCAAGGGTCACTCCCAGATATTTAACTTCTTTGGATATTTCTAGTTCTTCCCCGAACAATAGTACTCTACCCTGCGGGAGAACTTTTCAATTCGTAGAAGCAACTAGTTCGGTTTTTTTTGGATTAACTGAAGGCACCATTCCTCCACAATTCGCAGTGCTTCCTGTAGGACATTCATAACCACCTCCGGGAATTTCCCATTGGTGACAATCACTTTGTCGTCCGCAAATACCTGCGTCCATATGCCTTGAGTCATTCAATCTACAGATCAAGTCATCCACAACTAGGTTCCACAAAAGTGGGGAAAATGCTCCACCTTGAAGACATCCTTCAGTTGTCCTAACGGTATATGTTTTATCATACATATGTGCTGATATTCTCCTATGCTTGAGCATGGATCCTATCCATTTGCATGTGGTGCTGTTAATCCCACTTTTTTTTTAAAGGACCCTAGAGCTTGGGTGCTTCGAAGTATCAGAACTAAAGGACCCATTATGATTTCTAGTTCCTCTTGCAGAAGCTTGGGGAATATACCATCTGGTCCTGGAGTTTTGTAGGGGTCAAATGAGTTTACAGTCTATCTGATAAGATAAGTTCTCACACCCTCCACCCACACAGTTTCATTGTTGGAATTACATTCTTATTTATATTTCAATCCTTTCTAGTGGTTCTAAGATTTTTCTCATTCCATTTTTATTGGTCAACAAAATCTGTCTTCGCCCAATGACTTCTCCTAAGACTACAGTTTGTCCAATTATTCCTGCCCAAACTCTTGATCAAACAACATGGGTATGGAAGCAAAAAGTGAGTTTCTCATGCTAGTGAGAGTCTCTTCTTTAAACATTCATCATTTGCCACATGCAACCTATTAGCTTATTCCACTTTACTCCTATTTTCCAGTTCACTCATCATATCACCGAGATACTGTTCAGTAGACAGTCAATTGGGTATGTGTAGTCTTCAGCGATCTAATCCCTTGCAGGCTGGTCTTGGTGTTAATGATCCAGAGTTTGCCACAGAGATATACGTTTTTGACTTACCCTGTATCTTTTGTCACGTATATCTTCTATGCATTGCTATGTAGTCTTTTTTGCCTTACACCCATTTTTGTAATTGTTCTTGGACCACCCTCCTCCATGCATCAAAGACTGGACCCATTCTAGCATATAGTGTCGCTATAATCTAGTTCAGTCTATTAATTAATCGTGGAAGAAGCCCGAAAATGGTAAAAGAAACTTGGTACAGCCTTCTGAAAAAAAAACTCCAGGTCAAAGACAGGCAAAACGGTAATTGCGCCTCTTTGCTTACTAAGCTAAATTGCTTTGGGAGCTCAGATGAGACGGCGTACAGGCCTCAGGGTAATTCCGCCAATGCCTTAAATACCTGAAACTTGTCTACTAATAGTATGATCAGGATACAGACCTAGCTCGAAAACGGATGATAGGTTTTTTCAGAAGTCAAGATATTTTGAACTTAGGAAGATATATAGGGTATGCACAAAAGATCTTATAGGTCGCAGTGTGGTGAAGTCAACCGAGCCAATCGCCACCCTTGTGATCTAATCTAATGTACATAGTGCCGATTCTCAAAAACTAATGAATAACTTTTATTACCACAAAGTACTAAAACTTCCACTTAATGTTCATTGCTAGGGCTTTACTGTACTTTTTCAAACGAGTTTTATCCCGGTGGAATCAACTTTATAATATCAATTTATTTTGAAAATAAAGTTTGACAGTTTATGATTCTGTGTTGCCAGAGAGAAAATAAAGGCAAGCAGCAAATGAATTTCCCCGCAAAAAGTGATATTATTGAGTCTGGAGTTAAGATATTGAGAGAGAAAAAGGTTTTTGTCTTTCTTTTTTTCTCAACCAAATGTGGGTATAATTTTAGAGAGAATTGTCATGAGATGTTGGAAGTTAGTTTTCAATTAGTACCAATAAAAGCATTGCAATCTCTTATAGTTTATGTTTTAAAACATGAATAATACCTTCAGCAAACTCCGAATCCAACGCATCTACAGGAAATTGTATCAAGCCTAATTGTGTAAGTTTTTAATCAGAATGAATAGTCAAAATGGTCTATTGATGTAACAATGAGAATAACAGCAACTAATGGAAACTTGGCATTCTGTTTGGAGTTAAGTGAGACCTTTTATACCTCTTTAATTTCCGCAAAAGGCACTAGATGAAAACGTAATGAAAATGTGTTCTACTTTGAGTGCCTTCTACACCGTTCCACTGACAGATAACGACTGGAGGTACAGTAGAAAGTTTTTAATCTCGAGGTATTATCTAAATACTCGGGATAACTTTATTGTCTCGTTCAAGAATCCAAAACAATAGGAATGCTTATGTTGTTTTGCTAAACTTTGACAAATACACGGTATTAAAAAACAAAGAACTATGAGAATAGAAAGAGACTAGGTATATTGCTGAATAGTTTTATTTTATTTTGTCAGAAAGTTTTCATTGTTCTGTTGGGTGATTAAACGTCGTATGGCTTCCTTATTCAGACAAAAGCCACCAGTATTACTTTCTCGAATAGTTTCTCCCAATTCTAAGTAGGAACAAAAAAGTAGGTGTAAAATATATTAATTCACATTCAACATATATATGATCAATAAGAAGATGAACAAAAAATTAAAACTAAACTCTGTAGGAAGACATCCGTGATGAGATTTGAATGAAAATTATACATCTTGAGAGTCAGTTTCATATCTTGTTTAAATCATATTTACATCTCCGTTTGTTAGCCTTGTAGCCATAATTGATGTGAGACAACCCCACAGTTTTTCCTCATATATTAAGATTGTTATAACACGTACAACACAGCAGTTTTTCGAACTTTGGAAACATTCCTCCATTACAGTGTCACATTGTTCAGGAAAATTAATTCAAATTCGCCGTAAAGTTTCGAATGGAATGATTCAGATTGTGGAAGACAAAGAGATTGCTGGAGTATCAACGTTTAGATAATGCAGAGTAATGACAAAATACGTTATTGCCAATTTACAAAATTATTTCTGTGACAGAAATAGTCGGAAGATATCAAAAAGTTCGGATCAATTATTTTCGGAGGAGTTTCAAACTATTAAAATATCCCCCCTCACCTCACGAGACAGAAAGGATTTGAGGTAATAAATAATGATATGTAGTTTGTGTTCCATGAAACCAAAAATACGGATATAATTCCAAGCATCTAACTCAATTTATTAAACAACTTAAACTATAAGACGAAGTTCCTTGGTATTCGATCCTAGAGCTCTTAATCCTTTTCAAAGACTAAATATCAAAATATCTGTAAGATTTTTTTATTGAGTCAACGGTATATTCAACGCAACAATTTAGGTTAGAATGACAGGTAGGATAATACAATCAATAATTGTATATGAAGACGAGATTGAAAGGGCTTATGGGAAGCAGTGAGGTTGTAGGACCGAAGAGAGATGGAAATGTTATTATTGTTTGTTGGATGCAAACGTGAAATTATAGAGGTTTCCTTTCGACAGGGGATACAAGGAAAGTGATCATGGGTTAATAAAAGAATAGAAGTAATCTGTTGGGTTTAAGATTATGATACAAAAAGGAGGAAGTGTATATGGAAAGGAGGCATGTACAACTTGTTTGGATAGACATTAGTGACATCGAAAACTGAATTAAATTGGAAAATCTAATTTGGAAGAGTATCAAAATGTGTTTAAGGAATATTTGTCACAAGGAGGTGACTGAAGATGTTTTTAAAAAGTGTATGGAATATTGTGGGGTTTGTAGAAACTTTAATCGATTAATAACTGCAAGAAGTGAAAAGCCCTTGAAGCTGGTGAAACTAAGAAGAGTTTGTTGTTGTGTAGAGGCTCGAAAAGAATTCGTTTGAGAAATATGACGCGTTGTTCTGTTGGTTTTGGTGCCGTTTCTTGCCATTTTAAGTATTTTCGGTGGAGGAGTTGTTTGTAGCTGCCAGTCCCGTTCCCTGAGAACCGCTGCTCTAGATGAATGCCACAACTCGTTGGCCAGTCTCGTTCCCGGCGCTCCCAAACTGGGAATAGCTGCTCTGGACGAATGACACAACCATGAAACTTGCCTATGGTTCTTTAATCAACTGGTTGGCCAGTCTCGTTTCCGGCGTTCCCAGGCTGTAAACAGTTGCTCTAGATGAATGCCACAACAGTGAAATTTTCCTATGGTTCTTCGATCAACTCGTTGGCAAGTCTTGTTCCCGGCGTTCCAAGGCTGGGAACAGCTGCTCTAGATGAACGCCACAACCATGAAATATGCCTATGGTTTCTTTATGAACTCGTTGGCAAGTCTCGTTCCCGGCGTTCCAAGGCTGGGAACAGCTGCTCTAGAAGAATGCCACAACCATGAAATTTTCCTATGGTTCTTCGATCAACTCGTTGGCAAGTCTTGTTCCCGGCGTTCCAAGGCTGGGAACAGCTGCTCTAGATGAATGCCACAACCATGAAATTTTCCTATGGTTCTTCGATCAACTCGTTGGCCAGTCTCGTTCCCGGCGTTCCCAGGCTGGGAACAGCTGCTCTAGACGAATGCCACAACCATGAAATTTGCCTATGGTTATTCGATCAACTCGTTGGCCAGTCTCGTTCCCGGCGTTCCAAGGCTGGGAACTGCTGCTCTAGACGAATGCCACAACCATGAAACTTGCCTATGGTTCTTTAATCAACTCGTTGTCCAGTCTCGTGCCCGGCGTTCCCAGGATGGGAACAGCTGCTCTAGACGAATGCCACAACCATGAAATTTGCCTATGGTTCTTTGATCAACTCGTTGGCCAGTCTCGTTCCCGGCGTTTCCAGGCTGGGAGCAGCTGCTCTTGATGAATGCCACAACTATGCAATTTTCCTATGGTTCTTCGATCAACTCGTTGGCCAGTCTCGTTCCCGGCGTTCTCAGGGTGGGAACCGCTGCTCTAGTCGAATGCCACAACCATGAAATTTGCCTATGGTTATTTGATCAACTCGTTGGCCAGTCTTGTTCCCGGCGTTCCCAGGATGGGAGGAGCTGCTCTAGATGAATGCCACAACCATGAAATTTGCCTATGAATCTTCGATCAACTCGTTAGCCAGTCTCGTTCCCGGCGTTCCCAGGCTGGGAACAGCTGCTCTAGACGAATGCCACAACCATGAAATTTGCCTATGGTTCTTCGATCAACTCGTTGTCCAGTCTCGTTCCCGGCGTTTCCAGGCTGGAAGCAGCTGCTCTAGACGATGCCACAACCATGAAATTTGCCTATGGTTCTTCGATCAACTCGTTAGCCAGTTTCATTTCCGGCGTTCCCAGGCTGGAAACAGCTGCTCTATACGAATGCCACAACCATGAAATTTGCCTATGGTTCTTCGATCAACTCGTTGGCCAGTCTCGTTCCCGGCGTTCCAAGGCTGGGAACAGCTGCTCTAGATGAATGCCACAACCATAAAATTTGCCTATGGTTCTTCGATCAACTCGTTGGACAGTCTCGTTCCTGGCGTTCTCAGGCTGGGAACTGCTGCTCTAGACGAATGCCACAACCATGAAATTTGCCTATGGTTCTTCGATCAACTCGTTGGCCAGTCTCGTTGCTTTAAATAAATATTACAAGGATGAGGTTACAAATTGGGGAAGAAAAATTGGATAGTATTTCATAATTAAACGATTCTTATAATCGTTTTTGTAGCCCACGTAGCCTAATGAAATTTTCAATTCAGTGGTAATATATAATTGTACTGTAGGTTCCTTTAATTTAAATACAAATGCATCCTCGAAGGTAGAACGGTGAGTTTAATTAACGATAAAGGAAATCACTGTCTATTTATAGGATCCAAATCGATATAACGACCAACATAACAGAAATTGCGAATCTATCCACAACCTAAACTTATCCAGTATTAAATGAATTCAAAGCTCAATTGCATCTCCAATAGCAGGTTAACGAGTGTTTGTAAACCGAATAGGGAAACGGGAGGAGGGTCGCGATTCGTGAGGGAATCATGGAAAGATGTTCGTTTGGCTTGTATATATGAGGAAAGCGAGTGAAACCGACATTTATGTGTTCCAATCACGCACACGGCTCGTGGATTATTGGCATTTGACCGGTAAACTGGACATCGTCGTTGAATCTGTTCGTTATGTTTTTGCTCGCCATTTACAAACCCTCGACGAGGATCCGAAAAATGCGAATGTGCTATTTTAGATTTAACTAAGGTTTTTTTTTCTAAAAATTCTCTCTGCATAATTTTTAATTCAATCCGTTAGAATTTTCCCTCTATTATCCGTGCTTCATATTGTTGATTTTATACAGAATTTAATACTTTCAAACATACCTGCAACATTTTTGTAATATTTAAAAAGTAATCAGAATTTTCTTTACAAAAAATATAGTATTCCGCGTTGGTTTTCAATGCTCGAACGATAACAAATGTCAGCTTTGTATAGAAAATGCGCATCTGCATTTGCAGAAAATTACAAAACTTCTGCAAGCCAAGAAAATGTAAGCAAAGTAACAAAAATATATTGCATCGTATACGCTGAAAGCATAATTAAAACTTTCTAAATTCCAATACAACATTTGTCAGAGCTTAATTTTTACACTGCTCAACTTTTAAACTGAATACGATTTCTACTTAATTACAGTTACCTGTAAATAATTGTCATATAAGTAAAGCGTGATCTATAGACGTCAAAAAATAATAGTTCAATACTATTAAACGCTTTACAAAATTAGAAAAATTAATTTCCAAAGAGCAGACCGTCCACTAAGAAGCAACGACTACTTCTCGGGCTATATGCCCCGACAGACATTGAATTACACTTCTAAAGTAAACGGGGTTGGTATATCTGTTAAGATAGAACCAACCATTCTGGTTTGCGAAATTAATTTTTCTAATTTTGTAAAGCGTTTAATAGTATTGAACTATTATTTTTTGACGTCTATAGATCACGCTTTACGTATATGACAATTATTTACAGGTAACTGTAATTAAGTAAATACCTACAAAACCGAGATGGTTTTTTGTCGATATAGAATTTTGGTTTGTGATTAGATGTAGAGATGTCGCCGATGTCGCACTCTTAGCATTTCCTTTACTAAGGCTAATGTGTTGGTGTGGTATCGACGTAGTCTCTAGTCCAGGATTATGCTCTCAGAGCTCTTGGACGAGTGGCATCTACCTTGTGCTGATGAGGCGCAAAAACGCCGAAACCGGTCCACAAGTGATGTTATTCCTTCTGATCGCAAACCAGAATGGTTGGTTCTATCTTAACAGATATACCAACCCCGTTTACTTTAGAAGTGTAATTCAATGTCTGTCGGGGCATATAGCCCGAGAAGTAGTTGTTGCTTCTTAGTGGACGGTCTGCTCTTTGGAAATTAATTTTTCTAATTTTGTAAAGCGTTTAATAGTATTGAACTATTATTTTTTGACGTCTATAGATCACGCTTTACTTATATGACAATTATTTACAGGTAACTGTAATTAAGTAAATACCTACAAAACCGAGATGGTTTTTTGTCGATATAGAATTTTGGTTTGTGATTAGATGTAGAGATGTCGCCGATGTCGCACTCTTAGCATTTCCTTTACTAAGGCTAATGTGTTGGTGTGGTATCGACGTAGTCTCTAGTCCAGGATTATGCTCTCAGAGCTCTTGGACGAGTGGCATCTACCTTGTGCTGATGAGGCGCAAAAACGCCGAAACCGGTCCACAAGTGATGTTATTCCTTCTGATCGCAAACCAGAATGGTTGGTTCTATCTTAACAGATATACCAACCCCGTTTACTTTAGAAGTGTAATTCAATGTCAGTCGGGGCATATAGCCCGAGAAGTAGTTGTTGCTTCTTAGTGGACGGTCTGCTCTTTGGAAATTAATTTTTCTAATTTTGTAAAGCGTTTAATAGTATTGAACTATTATTTTTTGACGAATACGATTTCAATTCTACCACAATTTGTTTTGGAATTTATGAAGCTGTGTAGCTCTTGTATCATTTTCACTTCAACTTATTGAGACATTTAAAAGTGTGCATTTTGACATTTTCCCACTTTTACTATTCCATTATTATTAAGCAATTTTCATAGAGAAAACATTATTGCAATTTAACTCGTAAACCTGACACACAACTGTATAATGGATAATAAACACCCTGTAGGCCAATTTCGTCCCTTATACCAATAAACCTTTGTTAGTTAATTGCAGTTAAAATAAATAGAGTTGTATGAACCACATTTTGACCTAAAACGAAGAAATCAATTATTATTTCGGAATCATAGGCGTGGGCACTTATATTTCATACTCAAATTTCCTTCCCCCTCCTTCCTCCAAGAGTTTTATTCACTCACTGTTCAATAAAAGATCATGTGACCATTTTTCAGTCAATTTTAGCCAATTTTAAAATCTTGATAAAGATAAACGATCTTTGATGATTGGGAGGCTTTCTCAATCCAGGAGTACTCTTCTCCATATATAAAATTCTTGATGGTGTGACTTTCTGCTAAACCTCATCAAAAATTTGGAATATTCAAGAGTCTTGAAGAACTTTTAGTGAGGCTATCTACTTTCTAGTTTCCCTGTTCAAATCCTTGATTTATAGAGAGAGGAAGGCAACAAATTGTGACACTCAAAGACCTTAACAATACAAGCATTTAAGTCAGAGTGTTCCACACTTCCCAACCAAACTCATGTGACCTTTGAATCATTTGTGTACCATTTATTTTAATTGGTATCTTGTTTTGGTAGTTAATAATGACTACGTTAAATATTGTTCTGCTTACAGCCCCTTAACTTTTATGTATGTATCTACATTGGGGTGATATTCACTGAGACCTAAAAGATCTATTGTGTCCCATTTCTTCTATCCAGCTCCTAAAGAAAGTCTCGAAGACTTATTACCTGGAGGATTTTTGGGGTAACCGCAGCCTCCAATTTAGATCCTATTTTGTTTAGAAGTATGTGAATGGAGATTTCTCCTACACTATTTTTGCTTCTCTTGTTTTAGCTTCTTGATGTGCTCATGCAGGCGACACCTGTCAAAACTCTTGGTGCAATCTCACTATAGCTTAGGCATTCTTTTGTTAGAAATTGATAAGAGATATAAAATACATTTAAATTTAATTTTTTTGACGCTTGCTTCTTATTGCACAACATAGGACTTTTGGGAAGGCTAGTGAACTCGTGAAACGTGTGATGTTACGAAAAAGCGTTCGTCACGCGATGGCTCATTAGAAAAAGAGAAAGAGAGAGAGAAGCAGGCCATAGTGTACGTTTAGTGCAGAGAGAGAGAGAGGCGTGCCGCTGTCAAAATTTTGAAAAAATGGTCAATAATTATAAAAAACTGTCAAAAATGGTCAATAATTGTTGAAAATTGTGGAAAATTTTGAAAAATGGTCTAAATTTTTGAAAAATTTCCAAAATTTTTAAAAACTTGTCTAAAATGGTCAATAATTATCAGAAACTGTCAAAAATGGTCAATAGTTGTTAAAATTTTGAAAAATGGTCAAAATTTTGAGAAAATGGTCAATAATTATAATAAAACTGTCATTAATTGTTGAAAATTGTCAAAATTTTTGAAAAATGGTCAAAATTCTTGAAAAATTGTCAAAACGGGTAAATTATTGTCAGAGCATGTCAAAAATGGTCAATAATTATTAAAATTTGGAAAAGTGGTCTTAACTGGTCAACATTTTGGAAAAATTGTCAAAAATTATCAATAATTGTCAAAAATGGTCAAAAATTGTCAAAATTTTGAAAAAATCGTCAATAATTATAAAAAAACTGTCAATAATTGTTGAAAATTGTCAAAATTCTTGAAACATTGTCAAAAATGGTCTTAAATGGTCAAAATTTCGGAAAAATTGTCAAAAATGATCAATAATTGCCAAAACTGTCAAAATTATCAATAATTCTCAAAAATGGTCAATAATTATTGTTAAAATTTGAAAAAAGGTCATAAGATATCGCAATTACAATATGGCCAATAATTTCAATGACTATCGACGAGAAATGGTTTTGTTGCACATTCCTTTTAGAAGTGAAGATAATGATGTTCTTGCATTCTATTGCACGTATTTTTATTGATGGTTTTCCCAACCTCGCATTCTATTGTGCATAAGAAGCAAGCTTCTGTCAGCGGTATGACGACCGCTCACCTTTTTTTTTATTGAATTAACGTGCTCGGCTTCTATGGCCACTTGTACAGGTACAGTTTATTAATATTAATAATAATTAATAGTAATATTGTTAATAATACATAGATTGAACTTTTTTAGGAACTATAGGACGTTATTTGCTTCGTTGGGGTTACACAGCATTTCTTGTAAATTGGAATTAAGGTGTAGCTGCTGTCTTTCTGATAGGTATTGGTGACATTTTTTGATTGTGATGTTGCAATGACAATTTGAACAATATGGTCGACTGCTCGATGTCATCAGGTAACCGTAGGTATGTTTGGTATGTCCAATTCGTAGTCTTCTTATCACTGCTAAATTTTGCCTCGATTGTTCTGAAGGTTCGGTAAAGTATGGGTTATTTATTGAAGGAGGGATATTGTGTAGACATGAATTGATTGAATCCTAGTGATTTTGCCACAGATTTTTGAATTTGTGTTTGATAGCTTGTTCAAGATCCTTTGCCGTTTGTATAATGTTTTCAGTGTTGTCTGGTGTTGTGGTATTTTTAGCAAGCTGATCAGCAAGTTCATTGCCTAATACCAGATATGGTATCCATATTATGGTAACTGTTATGTTTTGGGATGTGATTAATTTAATTAAAATCTGTAACCTGCTTGAAAGTCAGTCGCTGCTCGATATTCAATTTCCTCTTTATTCTAAGATGTTTAATTTTACCTTTTAAAGTGCAGTCGGCAAACTTTATCATTGAACGACTCGAAGCGGACACTTACTGTAGAAAGCAGCCGAGAAGTAGTTAAATGAACTAGAAATGAAATCTTGGGAGGTAAAACTTTACTGTATGTAGGATTTACATAATTTGGTCATTATTACACGACGGTTATGTAGGTAGTATATACAGTAGTTCTATCTTATTTTTTTTATTTATCCAGAAGAAGAATATTGTTGGAAGGGAATGATAAGAGAAATAACGGGAAATATTAATATAGCTTGAGCTTAAATGGTTGTTAACTTGAATAATTATTACAGTGCATTATGCTTCTTCTTAGAGGGTTTATATAATACTTATAATGATGGATTTTCAATCCACTAAAAGAAGAAACTACTCAGATCATTTTCCCAATAATACACTGCACCTCAAAACTAACCGGATAAGAAAAGTTATGTTTAGATTCAAAGTTCTTCATAAATTTCAATTATTTTTTGTCAAGTTGTAGACCATTCCACTTTTATTGATTTTGCAAAAGGTGAAAATGGATATGGTGATAGACTGGGTAGCAAAAATTGCATTTCACGCTAACTTCTGAAGGATAAAGGACTATAGCATAATTTCCTTCAAACCTGTATTTTTCCTATAATAATGCAGATATCGAGATGACTCAAGAAACGGATTGTTCAGAAAAGATCGGGCTTGAGAATGTCTTACAAATAAAATTCATCCAGTCATTAAATTTTTCCTCAGCATGTTGAGAGTAAAATGCAATTTTCTACCATGTATATCAACATGTTCATTTGAACTTTTTGCAACATCAATAGGGGATAATCATAAAAATAGAAAGGTTCACAACTGGACAAAAAGTGATTGAAATTTATGGGAAACTGAATTTAAACATATTTGGCCTGTCCGGTTAACTTTGCGGTGCAATATACTTTGCATATTTTAGAGGAAATGATACATTGTTATTATTTTTGGAAAGAGAAAAAAATAATCTTCTTTGTAAAACGTCTCTCGACCTAGGTTGCAATTTCAAAAGATTCAGAATGGCGGCCGTACGCTAAACGCTGACATCAAAAACATTTCACATTTGCTCTAAAATATGCATAATAAAGTCTCATTCATCGTCCTAAAATTTAATAACTTTCCCTTCATCCGATTCAAAGATAATCCCTTGGTGCGAGACTTTTCAGCAACGCTGTATTTATGCTTACGAATACTTTTATATGTTGGTCGATAAACACATCTATCCAATATTATAAAAGTGTTAAATAAGTGATAGCTGACTCTAGGATTTTATTCATAAATGTTTTCCAAGCAAAGATCAACTTTTCAAATGAATATAATCAAATTGACTCCTACATGCGATCTATATAATTTATTCAGTGACTCTTTGCTCGTCACGCCGATATCAAGTTTCTCAAACTGTTCTAACACCCTCGAGCATAAGTTACAATATTCTTTCCAAATTGGCGAACTATTCAAATTTCCCCTAATTGTGGTTCACAAACAAACTTTCCAACTTCTAGAACTCGACTAGCAACTATGACGGTTATCTAAATGAAATTGTCGATGAAACACACAAGAAGCATTTGCATGTATATACGAGAGTGGACGAGCCAGTTCGACGGAGAATAAGTTACGGTTTGTTATTATAACTATGCAATCAGGGTCACTAGCTGACTGCTTCTACATGTTATGTATATACCCTATACGAGACCTACAATTCAAAGCCCTAAGCGTCGCCTTTAATTATTGCAGCTTTAGCTACACGACAACAATATACAATGGCTCACTTACGGTGGATGACCGAAATTTTGGTTTAACAAGATAACAGGGTATACAACACTAAATTAAGTAAAAAATTAGTTAACTTCACAAGGCGAAATTGGATATAACCACAATATAAACGGATTCCACTATTTATACCGCAATTTTTTTCTTTAAAGTTTATTCAAAAAAAAAAGGGTGGCTTAAAATAATGGTGTTGCAATTGCAGTTGAGACCCATAACAATCAATCAAAAGCACAAACTTCAATTTCTTTAAGGATTAACTTTTGCTTTCCGCATAACATTCTTCCCATAACTTCGCCGGCCCTGTACACTAGAAATATTTTTTCCTTGAAACTTATTCTCTTAGCGCCCTCAAAGGATGCCGCAAAGCAATATTGGCGAAATATGCCGTCTTCAAACATACCTCTGTCTTTTATGAAAATCATGTCTTTCTAGAAATCCCAAACTAATTTAATCAGGTCAACCAATCACTGATTGCTATCCCCATTCTCTTCCACTATCATGTTCGAATCAGCTTAGGACCCAAACAGTGTTGGAGTCATCCCCAAGGGGATGCCTACCAACCAAACCCACCTCAAACTCGCCGTTACCCCCGTCTCGGAATCAGACCCTCACACACTCTCTGCTCACACCGTCGTCTTCTCCCTAACTATTACTCCTACCTCTCATGCCTTATCGAGTCCTTCTCTCCCTCTAATCATGCTCTCCACTACGCCACTCACCTCCATCCATTCCTCCTCCCCCCTCAACATTATCTCCACCATGTTCTCCCAATACACCGCCTCCCTTAGTTTCCTTTCCAACTTGTTCAGCACTTCCTCGTTCCTGCATCTAAACACATGCCCCACATCATCCTCCACTTCACACCTCTCGCACACTTCAGTCTCTCTTTTCCCAATTTTGTGGAGGTACCCTACTCTCGACCCATGTCCAGTGAACACCTGTGTCAAGAAGTAGTTTACCCCCACCTTGCCGGTAGTTGATCAACTCACTTGCACAACAAAGTATGATTTCTAGATATCTTAAACAACAAGACAACACAATACCCTTTAATGGTACTAAGTAAAGATATAAATTATTACGTACTTAACAACAATTTCTTCTGCCTCTCATACGGGTAATTGTGACGCTCGAACGGGAAAAGCGTATTTTCTGGACTTCTCGCACAAGATTGTAGTTTAGCTTGGAAAAGTCACTTTCTGCCAGTGTTAGGTATAGAATTGGTTCCAGGTTGACATCATTAATAATATCCACTAGTATAAAATCATCTCGCTCTGGCGAGACTTTTATGGTCTTTCAAAGATGACATAATCGCTTTATTGCCTGTAGCTACAAAATTCAATGAATTGAATATAATGTCATCGATGCTGAGTGGATGTATACCGATCAGCATCTCTCAGTAAATTTAGAGTGGATAATGTATTTTTATTCAGATATCGAAGAATATGGATTATTCTACGCTTCACAACTAAATTTTGAAAAATATTTTTTTTTAAACAGTGACCGTTCAAAGAAGAAGAAACAACTACTTTCCGGGCTAAATGCCCCGACAGACATTGAATTACACTTCTAAGTAAAACGGGGTTGGTAAATGTACAAGACCGGTTTCGGCGTATTGCGCCTCATCAGTACAAGGTATATGATATCGTCCGAGAGTTTATCCCGGACTGAAATGAGACTATAATCAACAACTATACATATCTTCCAGTTACGGAAATGTTTTAGTTGCTATAACTGGAAGATATGTATAGTTGTTGATTATAGTCTCATTTCAGTCCGGGATTAACTCTCGGACGGTAACATATACCTTGTACTGATGAGGCGCAATACGCCGAAACCGGTCTGCAAGTTATGTTGTCCTTTCTAGCTGCAAACCAGAATGGTTGGTTTAAATCTTGTGGATTTACCAACCCCGTTTGACTGAGAAGTGTAATTCAATGTCTGTCGGGGCATGTAGCCCAGGTAGTAGTTGTTTCTTCTTCGTTGAACGGTCACTGTTTTTGGAAAATATTCTTCAAAACTTAGTTGTGAAACGTATTTTTATTCCGTATTTTCCAATATTTTGAAGAGTGTATTTGAGAAAATATCAATGTTTTTGAGAAATGCAATGACAGTTTAAAAAATTATGCCAAATCAATGTATAAGAGAACGTTACATTGTTAATTTTAGTAATATCCAAACAATCGTTTTTTTGGTAATCAAATTTTAAATCATTCATTTTATAACAATTTACGAATTGGCAAAGCTTTCATTAAACCTTTTCGTTAAAAATCGACCTGTTTTGTTTAAAAAAAAAAACATTTTAAAGCCTGTTTTTTTTTCCAAATTTGTATTCTGACACCAGTTAAAGTGATTATTCTTATTAGTAAGCCAGACTCTTTCAAAATACCTTGCGTACCTTCTTCTTAACAACTCCGTTTATTATTTTGTTAATTTAATTGAGAGCTTGGGGGCCAAATCAAATCAGTGCCTTTAATTAATTAATGTCTGTTTATAATATAATTAACCCGATATTGAGTTCCTCTGGAAAATAAGGTGTTTTGAATTTTATTTGTTATTGTTATCAACAGCAAACGCACAAAACGAAATTCTATCTCATATTTCCCTTAAAATGTATAAAATTACTTTGTAAAAGTTTAATGGGTTATAGAAACATTATTTATCATATTATCATCGCTAAGAGCAGAAAAAGGATTTTGACTTGAAAAATAAAATAAAAAAGAACCAATAAATGAACCCTTTTTGGGAATAGCATCGCACACCCATGGAATATGGCATTAAGCTTCTTCAAACATGTTATAGTACGGCAATGATGTAGAAATGCTTATAGTTTGGCAAACATAACTGAAGGTGTGAAAGGAATGCGGTCCAAAACATTCGATATTGCCACGTTTAACTATGAAAAAGCTAAAATGCTAAGTTTGTAGTGATAATAATTAGAAAATGGACTTTTTATTATTAACAATATGTCAATAATGATTAAACGTTAGTTCTTTGATGTGCTTGTTTCATTGGATTTTGTGTATTAACATTATTTTTTTAATTTCTGAATATTAAAAGATGAACACGTTTCCAAATATGTTATGGGTTTTCTTCAAGCCGGCAACGTCGTGCGAAAATCATAATTACCACGTCCTCCGACTAACCCAATTGGTGAATATTTATCAAACCCCCGTTGCTAAGTAACCATCTGACTTCCTATTGGCAAGCGCGTGCGTGTGTTCTTCCCTCTCACTTCGACAATTGATTGACATTGATTATCCAGTGGCGTTTATATTGTCAGTATATTTAGCTTCGTATTTTCAGTTTTACTTGGTATCTTATTATTTTGTATCCATATTGAATTCAAGTACGATTTTTAAAATTATTTGTTTTGAAAAATACCTTACCTTTAAAGCAAAGCATAAATCAGTTTCTATATAGATATACTTATTATAAAATAATAATTATTATTTTTAATACTTCTATAAAATAGGTTCCATACGCCATCGGTACGTTTATGACAGATATCGGCCATGTTTCCTCCCCCCTTACCGATGCCGCGTAGCTTTAGAAAGACTTGCCAAACTATACAAATGACTTAATTCCCTTAAAAAATATATCGTAAGCCCATGGTAAATGGAAATTTTCACAACTTAATCAATCCTCTTGAAATTTTTTTTATACTTCCATAATATAGAAATTTTTACAAATAATACAAATTTTAATGTTAACCATTGAAAAATCGCCGAACAAAAGTTACATTATCTTGTCGGTAACGAAAGTGACGCGAACTCGTGAGTTTTGAACCTACCAAAAATCGCTTAACGCTAAAGAAGTTATCACGTCAACTGGTTCATCAACTAAGTCACAATAAGAATTAAGAGCAGCTCCTCGGACTCCTGACTCCAAACTTGTTCGGTATCTTACACTTCAGGCTTTTTGTGCTCTTGGTTGTTCCTTTTATGTGGATATATCTCCAATCGGTCAGTGTATCATATTCGAAGATAATTTGTGGGGCTGTTTCCTCCTCTTCCATGTACATCTGACATATAGGTTAATCCCTTTATATGCCAATTGTATGCACGTGTTTCCCTAGGGTGCAGTGATTGGTGAGTACGTCTGCAACAACCACATCCTACAGTTTTTGATATCCCAATTCTGTGTAATGGGTAGTTAATTACGGTATCCGCCAAAATAAACAGTACCGAAACAGAAAGGGCTGTGGAGTTGTTTATGTAATATGGATTTGTCATATTTGACTTAATTGTCATTAGTTGATATATTAATAGTACGCTGCAGTTAAATTTGATTTAAAAATGGTTCTAACAACGGAAGAAAAAGTGTTTTTGGTAGAGCATTATTTTCGTTCATACGGAAAATAGAATAATTTCTCGGGAAACAGACTTCGAATATCCTTCTCATTCACCTGATCTGACGCCACCTGAAGCATACATTTGGGGCATAATGAAGGACAAAATATTTCACTCGAAAAATCCGCCGGCGAATATTGCCGAACTACGGGAAAGAATACAAAATATTTTTCGGCAGTTATATCAACCACTTTTTATAAATATGTTTATTGACTTACAAAATCGATATGAAGCTTGTTTGCGTCGAAATGGTGAACATTTTGAACACTTACATAACAGAAATTAAAAATTAATTTTTATTTCTATTTTCGGTACTGTTTATTTTGGCGGATACTGTATTTACGTTAGAATTTATGCTTATTGTTATATTATAGGATATTAACTTTAATATGTATGAGTTTAGTTATATTAATTATTGCAATCATAAAATGTATCGAATTATAATTTATTTATCGATATAAGTAACAATTTCAAAATAAGCAGACACGCGCTAGATTGAAAGAATGTGTAGGCTGGCAATTGTTACTTTGGGTTTTTGTTCAGTGAGTTCAAATTAAAACTTTTCGAAGAAATATGTGTTTTATTTAAAGAGTGTCAACCCTAATTAAAAGGAACCTTAATAATATAACAATAAGCATAAATTCTAACCTAAATAATAAACTACCCATTACAATTGGCTCTAGACCAGTGAATGCAGTTTCAGACCCTTGCTTTGCTTATATCACTGCCTACAATACCCTTGTGCTCCTGGATCCATTTAAGTCTGGATCTGATCTGGGGCATGCTGAGGATTTCAGTGTTGCCAGACTATCGGAAAGTATGATGATCTTCTGGCCTCTTTATGCAAAATTTAAATGAATAGCACCTTCCTATAAACGATCTATCTTAATTTAGATTATCTTCAAATGATTAAGAACTTGCATTTCTACAAAAAAATATTCTTTTGCTCCAGAGATTGAAAAAATATACGTCCCCCTAGAATTACAGCCCGGAGTTCTTTCGTCAAATACCCCGAAAAAAAAATTTCCCACTTCTTTTTCTCTTTTTGTTCACATTTAGTATACCTAGAAATTATAATTTTACGAGAAAAAACTTCAAATTTCCTTTTTCTTTTCGTACTTGTTCGTTGCAGACTTTTAACTTTTAATAATAAGTCTGGAAACAATTCCTGAAGCGGGCTCCTAAGACACTTAACTGTTTCTTTTTAATAAGAGACTATTTTTCTTGAATTTTTAATTTGGCCTTTTTGTTGGCTTCTTCCTGCTTTTTGTTGGGGAATTTTCAATTGTAATAAAAACCATACTCGGGTGGTTATAAATGGAGTAAATTTGACTGTAATGAACTCGTTATTACGCCAAGTAAGGAATTAGATGGATAATGAGTTTTAAAAAGAAATATTATAATTACACTGATCTCGCTGAATTAAACAGATCTCCTCTCAGCTAAATTAGACACTCTATTCATTGTGAGAATGTCTCCTTAACCATTTGATTTAAATTCACACTCCCAAATCGAGAAGTGGATCGAATTTTCTGTAGTCATTTATTGGCAGAAATAAAAAGAAAGATAAGCAGCCTTATTCATAGTCAAAGTTAGTGGCTACTAAAACTCTTCTAGTTGAAAAATCACAAATAACCTATTCATTCAAATACCTACAGCAAATTGTCATTCTGCTGATCTGTAGCCTAAACAATAAACTCGCAAAACAGTCCTCTAATTTTTTTCTAGGCAACTTCTGCTTATTTATTTATTGTCAAACTATCGAGCTCAAGACGCTATATTAGCCGTATTATACTTTTAACAGTTTTCCTTCATTTTTCGTGCCACTGATTTTTATAATGGATTCTGATGTTTCTGATTTTGAAAATACACCCCCCAAAATTGAATAATGGGAAGACTCATTTCATTGGCTACTATTTCAAGAGGAAAATATGGAGCTGCTTACAGAAATTTCATGGAATGGAGAAGTCAACAAAAAACGAGGTCTTTCTCTGAAAATGTACTGATGGTGTATATAGAAGGCTTATCTAACACTAGAAAAGCCTTCACTATATGGTGGTCGTAGAGAAAACACAGTGTGCAACATGTGGTCCAATGCTAAATTCTCACTTTTGCGCACTTGTTACACAATATACTAATTGTTCATAATATTATAATTTCCTATGCAAGGATTTCATCATCATCATGTACCAGAATAACACGAAGTTGTTCCTGCATCTAACATCTCTGCTCCTAACATCTCTGGTAACACTGAACAAAATGAATGGAATGAAAACAATAGCTAACCTATAAAACGAACAAAAAGAAATATTCTTCTTTTTTTTTGCAATTCCTAGTCTGCAGCTCATAAAGCTATAATCTCTCTTTGGAATCAACGGCACTAGCTGGTTGAGTCCAAAACAATGATGGTATATATATATCTCAATTACAGCATTGACGTGCGCATCTTGTTTATTTATTACGTATCTCTGTAGCTACTTAAGTACGGACTATGAATATGACACATTTGTGCCCGATTGCACCAACGATTTAAAGGAATACTTAGGGCTAAGGATTCCTTAAATGCGAATTTTAGTTTGCACCAATGTTAAGTAAAGCTTATTCTCCACTTGAAGTCTCCTTTATTAAGTCACCGTCACTGACCACTTAAACTCCACTCAAGGAAGTTTGGGTTTTTGTATGTCCGCGTTTTCGTTGTTTATTTTAAATTAACCTCTCTCTGTGATTTTATTCAAATATCAATTTAAATTCTCGATAGTAATTTTACGAAGTTTTTCTGTTTTAAATTTTACGTTCCTACGTTAAATGTACATCAATAGTTTGAATGGAGTACTTAAACTATTTGGATGATGAACCAGATTTTTTGGAAGTGATGGATCAAATTGAAGCAGGATTACCGCGTCAAATTTATAATCCTTCCAATTGGTTTGAGAACATGGATCCCTTAGGATTTCTCAGAAAATTCCGGCTTAATAAGGAAACTGTTTTGAATATCTTGACTCAGATAGAGGATCAACTAGAATATTCCCATGACAGGTACAATTGTTACTGAATAGACCTGTAAAAAATTAGAACAGAAAATTATTGTTTAATACATAGGAATCTGACAACCTGGTAGGTTTAATAGTATGAATTATTATTTTAGAAATAACAGTGTTTCACCCATGAACCAGCTTTTGTGCTGATTACGTTATTATCCTACTTCGGGTCACCTTAGGCAAGTGGCTGACTTTATGGGAGTGGATGTAAGCACAGCATGTAGAATTGTTAGAGTTTCTATAACAATAGCTACTTTATTTCCACATTATGTTAAAATGCCTGGAGATAACAGAATTATGCAATTCCAAAATAAATTTTATGACACTGCTCGATTTCCTAGAGTAATAGGAGTAGTATATCATTCCTAATCCAAATATTTAAGAATACTGAAAAGTCAGTGAGTGCATTGTGGACAATTAGTAATATTTCTTTACAAGAAAAGTGAAAGTAATATGACAATTTTTTTAACTCATGCTTACCAATACTTCTCTGGGCCTTTTCAAAGGGGTTTCATTAAATCGGAGCCTGTTTTCCAATAAGTTTCTGTGGTATTTGAATATCTATCATTTTGTTCAAATGAAAATTTTTTCCTCTAGTAGATATCCAATGAAATCAGTTAATCAACTGACCTCAAATTAACTGATTTCATTGGATTCACTCTATTAGGTACGTTGCCATGGATACATTTTGATTTATTTCGATTCTGACGTTTCAAAATATTTAATATTTCAAAATGTCATGATTCTGTAATAATACTGACGAGAATATTAATCTTCATTCGTATTTAGACCTCTGGTATCTGGTACAAAAGTAAAGTAATCATCTTTCTGATTTTCCCTCGAATGTTCCTTATTACTTTTGACAATTTGCAAACTATCTGATCCATAGTAACTTGGTCCACCAACAACGATTAGTGGATCCACATACAAGATCATGGGTAGGGTCTTTGTCAATTTTCTGTGAAAATCCACCATCAGTCAACAATATATCTTTTTTCTCCTCTGATTTTTGTTTTCTAACTTGCCTCTTTTCATTAACATATAACTTTTCAAGTGATTCACTGTACCTACTTTCTGGACACATTGTGTTAAATAAATTTGTTATTTTTTTCCATGCCATGTTCTTTTGTTGCATCGATACCCCGTCCGTTTTTTTATTTTCGATTATATGTTTCAGCTCACTCACAAGGGACATTAGCAAGGTTATTTCATTTGTTGTAAAGTTAGCACTTCTCGTTCTCTTTTCTTTTGGGACACTATAATTGTTTGAAAGGTCTTCGCCACCAGATTCAGTCATTGTGGAACATGAATAATACTTTCCACTATTATCAAAAACAACTCTTCAACTCAAACTCTTCAAACAAAAATAAAACCAGTATATACAGAGGGTATATATTTGAATTTTGAATCGCACATATAAGGCTAGGTTAGAAACGTCACTGTTCAATGCAATATTCACTATATTTTCACAGTGTTGCCAAGCTTATAGAGTGCTTAGCTGAGGAATCTCTAGAAGTTGATGGTGCAAACAATAAAAAGATGAGTGCTACTTAAAATTCCTTAACGTGATGTTGGTGCAATCGGGCATTAGTAACGTGTTAGTGGCTACTTGTTAGAAGAATATTTAATGGCTACTAACGCTGTGACTATGAATAAAGCTTAAGATGATTTCCTACGACCACATTAGAAAATGACATATAGTACACAGCTTACTTGCTGCGAAAGTTGCAACACCCTAGAATCTGACGCAGGTAATTGTGCCTCGTTAGGCAGTCCATAATAAGTCTACATGTTAGTAGTTCATTATATTACCACAAGTGTGAAATGGCACTTTCCACACTAGTAATGTAATATACTACAATGAAATACACAAATTTTTCATTCGACCAAAACAATAGTTTTGTTGATAATCCAATCAATCTAAATTAAATTGGAAGTTCTTGTCTAAAATGTTCAACCACCCTCACTACAGATTGTTCCTTTTATCATGAAAAATGTCAATTAACTCCGGTGCTACCCAACTTTAAAGTTTTAATCTGTTGCTAGGTATTCAACTAAATGTCTAACACAACGATAGCATAACTTTTCCAATTACGATGTTTGTTAAGTAACCAATTTAGATAATCGATTCACCGACAAAAACGAAGGGAAGGTAACTAGATAAACATTTCCACGATATTAATTTTATAATTACATTACGGATCATTTTAGAAGAGTTTGCTGTTATATCGAATTTAATCAGTTTGGAACGCTTTCAAATATATACAGATGTTTGTTTAAATATTACTCTCTTCCAGTAAGTTCCTCCTGATAAAGTTTCTGGGAACATTTCTTGAAACTACTTTATATGATTTCACTTTCCAATCAATCCGTTTATACGGGGTGACCCGTGAATCAAAGGAATGGTAGATCGTTGAAATATATTCAAAATACCCAAACACAACTTTTTTCGGTAAAAAATATCCATCAATACTTGTAGAGATGCATCAAGTCAAACTAGTTTGATTTTACTCAACAAACTTGACTTGACTTGAAAATCAAACTTTTTAGGCAAGAAAGTTTGACTTGACTTGATTTCTGTATCTTTAGGTTTGACTTGAAATCAAACTTCTTCAAACAATTTGAAGTTTGAATATCATATTGCGCAACGTGACTCTGATACTAGTGATAACGAAAGTACAATATCTGAAAATACTGCAACAATTGCAAAGGTTTAGATAATTTGTAAAAAAAATTAAAAACTCCGAAATGTTAAGATTAAACTTCGCAAAATTTTGCGACTCATTACATTTACACATGACCATTCCCAAACTGGAGGTAAAAACTAGACGGAACTCTACATTGGAAATGCTGCCCTGAGCGTTACAATTCAAACGTTCGATTAATATTCTTTGTGACAATACCGATACTCTTGAATTTTCGAATACATGCTACAGAATGGGATGTTATTGAAAGAACATGTGAGTATTTTCAAAGTTTCAAGGAGAAGGAGAGAAATATTCTACCCTTCCTGTGGTGGTTATTGGGATCAATATGATACTCGATGAGCATGAACTAGATAATAAAGAAAATATAAACGAACTTGATGCAAAAATAATTCTTGCCCTTCAGGCAGCTCGCGATAAAATTGTTAAGCATTACAGTAGGACTAACTGGATGTATTATTGTATCGTTTTGATTTTGGAGCCTCGTCATAAAATTGAAACGTTTTCTTTAACGACATGGGGACAATCTTTAAAAGATGAAGCCATCAAGAAATTTGAAGAAATTTATAAAGAAAATTATTATTCACCTTATACTGTCAAAGAGTCGCCCCAAACCCAAACTGAATGTTCAGTAGGTGTGTTCGAAAAAAAGTCTGATGAAGTTACCGATTTTGATTTAGACTTGTTTGGACTTTTCCAATCATCTCCAAAAATAAATATAGACGAAAATTCATGGAGATACGAAATCGACAAATACGCAGCTGAATCACGAGCTGACAGGACCGATGACATAATAAAGTGGTGGAAACGTCACGAAACGGTATTTCCAACTCTATCAAAAATGGCGAGAGACTTTCTTGCCACCCCAGCAATATCAGCCTGCATAGAACGCCTGCATTTTTCGAGAGCTTCTTTGGCAGTAACAAAAAAAACGAAACCGATTAAATGACCAGTCTATTAGAACATTAATTAATGTGTTTAAATTCGTGGCTTCAACAAGAATCCATAACAAATATCACACAAGGATCGCAGGAATAGGTCACTATCTATATATATCTATATATATTTATTGTTGCTTTCAATTAATTTGTAAGAACTTCACTTTTCACGAAGAATTTTGAGGTGACAAGTTGGAGTTCATTAAAAAGAATGTTTAAAATAATGTATTTTCTTTTTGTTTCAAATAAATGTATTTGTTGTACCTACTTTCTATATTTAACATAAATATTTCACCCATTTAAGGTATATCTACTGAATGAATTATTTTTCAAACTTGAATTATTTGTCAGAGAGATTGACTTGAGTTTGACTTAATTTCAAGTCAAACTCAAGTCAATCTCAAACATTCAAGTCAAACTTGTGCAACTCTAAATACTTGTATCTTTGGATATTCTCACAGCCTTTGACTCGGTCTGGATGCCCAGTTTGATTTTCAGGCTAATAAAACTCGACTCTTCTGAGCATCAATTCTTGACGGCAATTGAATAGAACGTTCCCCGGGGATCATTCTTCTATTCTACTCTACTGCCGTTACTTATGATTTCATCAAATTCCCAACTTATACTGAAAAATACTTATGTTGTAAATTTTATTAAAATTCCAACATATGCTTTAAACTCCATTAAAATCCCAACTTATGCTGTAAGTTTCATCAAATTCCCAACTTATACAGAAAAAATCATTAAATTCCCAACTTATGTTGTAAATTTCATTAAAATCCCAACTTTTGTTGTAAATTTCATTAAAATCCCAACTTTTGTTGTAAATTTCATCAAATTCCCAACTTATACTGAAAAATTCATTAAATTCCCAACTTATGTTGTAAATTTCATTAAAATTCCAACATATGCTTTAAATTTCAATAAAATCCCAACTTATGCTGTAAATCTCATTAAATTCCCAATTTATACTGGAAAATTCATTAAATTCCCAACTTATGTTGTAAATTTCATTAAAATCCCAACTTTTGTTCTAAATTTCATTAAAATCCCAACTTTTGTTGTAAATTTCATCAAATTCCTAACTTTTACTGAAAAAATCACTAAATTCCCAACTTATGTTGTGAATTTCATTAAAATTACAACTTATGCCTAAAATTTTATCAAAATCCCAACTTATGCTGTAAATTTCATCAAATTCCCAACTTATACTGAAAAATTCATTAAATTCTCAACTTATGCTGTAAATTTCATTAAAATCCCGACTTATGTTGTAAATTTCATTAAAATTCCAACATATGCTTTAAATTTCATTAAAATCCCAACTTATGCTGTAAATTTCATCAAATTCCCAATTTATACTGAAAAATTCATTAAATTCCCAACTTATGTTGTTAATTTCATTAAAATCCCAACTTTTGTTGTAAATTTCATCAAATTCCTAACTTATACTGAAAAAATCATTAAATTTCCAACTTATGCTGTAAATTTCATTAAATTTCAAACCTATGCTGTAAATTTCATCAAATTCCCAACTTATACTGAAAAATTCATTAAATTCCCAACTTATGTTGTATATTTCAATCAAATTACAACTTATGCTTTAAATTTCATCAAAATCCCAACTTATGCTGTAAATTTCATCAAATTCCCAACTTATACTGAAAAATTCAATAAATTCCCAACTCATGTTGTAAATTTCATTAAAATCCCAATTTTTGTTGTAAATTTCATCAAATTCCCTACTTTTACTGAAAAAATCATTAAATTCCCCAACTTATGCTGCAAATTTCATTAAAATCCCAACTTATGTTGTAAATTTCATTAAAATTCCAACTTATGCTTTAAATTTCATTAAAATCCCAACTAATGCTGTAAATTTTATCAAATTCCCAACTTATACTGAAAAATTCATTAAATTCCCAACTTATGTTGTAAATTTTATTAAAATCCCAACTTATGCTGTAAATTTCATTCAAATCCCAACTTTTGTTGTAAATTTCATAAAATTCCTAACTTTTACTGAAAAAATCACTAAATTCCCAACTTATGTTGTGAATTTCATTAAAATTACAACTTATGCCTAAAATTTTATCAAAATCCCAACTTATGCTGTAAATTTCATCAAATTCCCAACTTATACTGAAAAATTCATTAAATTCTCAACTTATGCTGTAAATTTCATTAAAATCATGACTTATGTTGTAAATTTCATTAAAATTCCAACATATGCTTTAAATTTCATTAAAATCCCAACTTATGCTGTAAATTTCATCAAATTCCCAATTTATACTGAAAAATTCATTAAATTCCCAACTTATGTTGTAAATTTCATTAAAATCCCAACTTTTGTTGTAAATTTCATCAAATTCCTAACTTATTCTGAAAAAATCATTAAATTCCCAACTCATGTTGTAAATTTCATTGAAATCCCAATTTTTGTTGTAAATTTCATCAAATTCCCTACTTTTACTGAAAAATTCATTAAATTCCCCAACTTATGCTGCAAATTTCATTAAAATCCCAACTTATGTTGTTAGTTTCATTAAAATTCCAACTTATGCTTCAAATTTCATTAAAATCCCAACTTATGCTGTAAATTTCATACTGCTTAAAATCATAATTACGTATTTTGGGATACCAAAAAGGGAGCATGAAACAGGAAACAAAGCAACAGCGATGGCAAATTTCTTGACCAATCATAAAACTGGATTTTTTATAGACACAATGCGCGTATTTGAATCTGTCATGTAAATTTTCATCAGTTTTTAATTTCAAATTTTCAATCATTTACAAATACAATTGAGCTGTTGCCCTCAATATTCAAACTATATAGCTTTTGACCCTCAGACAATATAAAAAAAATGTAAACCAACAGTTGAAGTGAAAATAGATCAATACTGAAACTATTTCTTGACGCGTTGGGATAGAAGCTTAGATGGTCAAGAAGGCAAAGTATTGTCATCATGACGGATGTTTTATATATCTATATTAGGGTGACATTCACTGAGACCTAAAAGATCTATTGTACCCCCTTTCTTCTACTTAGTTCCTGAGGAAGGTCTCAGAAGCTAGTAGTTCATTTAGACCTATTTCCTGAAGGAACTTTGTGAGGAATGGAGGTTCCTTCTTCCATTTTACAGAATCTACATTCTTCCTGCTCCACTACATTGAGCTTCTTGGGGTGCCCATTCAGGCGGCAATGTCCTGTCAGGATATCCGTCAAAGCTCTTAGTGAAGTTTTACACTGGCTGGTGGAAACGAAAACGAAGATCAGGGACTAATCATAAACCTAGATTTTTATGGTAATGTAAGATAGAATAAAATCGCCCAATTTCAGTTTTACTGGTTTAGAAATCCACTTTTTTGAGCAAAATAACATTGCAGTGGTAAACTTTTATCAAAGTAAAGCATCACAAAAGCAAACGTTGGTATTTTACGACGTATGCGTATTTTGTGACATTTATTTATTGTACTTTTCTGGAGCACTGTAATTAAAATCGCACGCATCAATGCAAAAACAAAAAACACCTCCTCGACAAATGTAGATTAATAAAAATTCAAGAGAAGTGGGAAGACATGATTAACAAATGAATAATCCAGCACGTGAAACAATGCTACACATTATTAACGGCTGTACATATCAGCACTGAAATCAGAATTAATAATAACGGTAGTATAGTTTTTGCGTAGTTAACTTCAGCCTGTACTGAAACCTCTTAAGCACTTAGTCATCTTTTTTACTCAGCAAAACCCTTATAACAAATTCTGAAATTATGAAAAGAAGAAGTGTTTATCAACCTTTTGCACCCTTACGAAAAGATGATGTTAAGATTGCCCCAACAATGCTGCTTAATCATCATTATACGTTCGTTGCATGTCAACTAAATACTACATTTTCAGCAATTTTATCAGAATTATACATCGTATATCAGTCATGAGGCTTATCTTGTCAATGTTATCAACTTCGTCGAGAACTTCAATCTGCCAGTAGGGAGTTACTCATAGGCGGATCAAATGTGGTCACTTTAACAAAATATTTAATAAGTTATTAGAAAACATACAAAATAATACACTATAATATTTCTTATAATATTTAAGGGAGAATCTTCTTCGAAAGACTGCAACGACTTGACTTCCTCCTCAATAACTTAGTGACGCAATGTATAATACATACAGTAGTCGACAATAACTAAGATGTACTAAGTTGAACCTGGGGAAATAATGGCCCCGCCCAAGGCTACAACCATTCGTCAGACAAATAAATTGTGATAGGCAGTGGCGTCGGTTCAAGTCTATACTAACAAAATTGATGTGCTAAGTAATATTTCTTTGGTTAACGTATTGGGATCCATCTGCAAAATATATACCGTATACTATCCACAATTTTAGAATTGCCGTTTACTCCTTGTCATTGTCATTGTTTTCCAATATTTTCTATAACAAACGAATGTAATTGCTTTATGATTAGAGCTAACAAAAAAAAAACGTTACTTTCCAGTAACGCATTAATAGTAATTTCGTTTCTTCTTCAAATTGGCGAAAAGTAACTGTACGTACCGTATTAAAATTTTCATTAGGATATGTTGACTCGTTTTAGAGTAAGAGTGAAAAACCACTTCGAAAATTTCTAACTTTTTTACCACCATTTTTTTTATAAGCAATAAACTTAATTCAACTTATTTTTGACCCCAGAAACTATTAAATTTATTCTATACCTTTTTGTTATACGCTGTATATTCATAATTATTTCGCATTGTGAGCAAATTAATATGGGTTGTTGGATTTAACTTCTTGTAGATCATACCGACCCCGTTTGACTTAGAAGTGTAATTCAATGTCTGTTGGGGGATATAGCCCGGGAAGTAGTGGTTTCTTCTTAGTTGAACGGTCACAGATTTTTTTCAAAGCTTTGTTGTAAAGCGTTAGAATAATATCAACGTAATCTACTGGTATGCATGCCTTACTGAATACGGCAATTTTACACGAACCTGTAATAATACTCTAAAAGATTAAGGTATACTTCAACTTTTTATTAGTTTATTGCCTAAACCAACGCGTTTTTAGAATTTCGTTATTCTTAAAGTAACGCCAAACTAAAAAAGTAAACGCGTTACTGCAAATTAAGAATTAATTTTCAGTAACGCGTTACTGTTTTAGTAACGCGTTAATTTATAAGTAACGAAATTCTAAAAACGCGTTACTTTCGGAAAGTAACGCATAATTGGTTACTTTTTAAAAAAAGTAGCGGTAACGAATATGTGACGCGTTACTTGGAAGCAAAAGTAACGATAAAGTAACGCGTTACTTTTTCTTGGTGGCGTTCCCAGCTCTGATACAAAAAATGACGAACTGTATTTTAAAATATTCCAATGTATAAGTTTTTATTACTTTTTAACTTTGCCTATAGCATTTTCATAAAATTTCGAAAACAATTTCTGATTGGTGCGTAAATTAGAGACTATACCTTATTATATTTATAATTTCTGCTCTCTTGCACTGAATTCCAACAGTTATTTTGATGATCCCTGTTTTTCCCTTGTTAATAAAATAAAGAAGAATCCTTCTGTCTGTCAAGAATGATTTGGGTTTTACACTCACAACCAAAAAATTTGTTTTCCTACGCCCTATCCTTAAAATACCTTGTATTTCACCAGTTTGTAGAGTTAAAACGGATGTTTATGGTGAGAGTGAAAAAAAGTTAAAAAGTGGCATATCATTAACTTTATTTTACGCTTTTCATAATACAATAAAGTTGATTACTGCAATTCGTCCACACCTTTATCGGAAAAAAATAACAGGTTACTTTTCCATTCTCTAAAAAAACTTCCACTTTTTTGCATAAACCACTATTTCATTATCTTCTAAATAAATACACCTCGAACATAAAATATGTCAACTACGCCTCTGTCAAAAATATTAAATGTATAGCTGGAAGAATGGCAGATAATTATCTCTTTCTTTCCGAGTGCTTTTCTTATGTATTTTATCTTATCAAGAGAAGTATTAAACTAGGGATGCTTTCGTTTGTTTTATTACTAAAATGAGTTTAATATCAAAAGGTAATTATTATCTGTTATCTTTTACACCCCCATTAGTGAAAAGACGATTTTCCTTTTTTATTGCCGCTATTTTCTGCTTCCAAGTTGATGTACTGCTTTTTACTCAGCACATAAAACCGTTAGTCACGTTTCTGTTACTTCGGACCAGTTATTTGAATTATAAAAGACAAAACCCGACTTTATATTGATTCCGATGAATTAATGTGTCTCCGTGGACTACCCTTTTAGCGGATTTTATCTTTATCATCTCATTCCAAGTGTATTTTTACCTACTCATACCATACAATAATAAGTACCAGAATAGTATATTCTGTAACAAGGTTAGAATGAAAATTCGATGCGAGTGGAAATTTCCGAGCGTGAGCCGAAGGCGAGCGTGAGGAACCACGAGCATTACGAATTTTCATTCTAACCGAGTAGCAGACCATACTTTCTCCACGATCTAAGATTTTCAATGGAAATGAACAAAAGATAATTTATATTACAGAACTCAATCACAATTATATTAGGTAAACACTCAATGTGACAGCAATAATTTTGACACTACGATGACAATCAACTGCGTCAAGGCTAATGTTATTATTGATAACCAGTGTGAGAATATTATTCTATCACTAGAGAGAGAATGTAAATACATTTAAATTGCATAGGGGCAGAGGTGTTGCAGAATATTTCTTCAATCTCAAGAGAGAGAATTCCAGCATTCTGTAATCAAATTTGATTTCAGAATTAGCAAATTCTGTGATTATCGTGGAGAAAATACTTTTTTCTACAACTGCTATGAAAAGTGACGTATTTCTCATACCTTACTTGATTTCAAAACCAAGTATTGCTCATACTGTGAGAAATATTATTTCTCACGGCACTTTGCCCACGTCACATACATTTATATGGGGAATCAAATAAAATCGACAAAAACTTAGTAGGCTACTGTCATCTTTAAATATCTACTTAGTTGTCACAAAACTGTCAGATTAATTAATATAATGGAGAATTCTGTGGAAAGAAATGACCATACAAAATTGTACAAATTTCACCATCAACTATAATTTTAAATAAAATTATTTAACAGTATAGAGATGGGATACTTTAGTGTTATTTTTGTTTTACTAACCATAAAAATAAATATAGTTACTTTACTTGTATTCATTAAATTTGTGTAGTTGTAGAAAAAGTATAGTGTGCAACATGTGGGGAAAGTACTTTTCTCACTCGTATGTTTGCGGAACTCGCCCTTCGGGCTCGTGTCATAAACTTCCACATTCGTGAGAAAAGTAGAACTTTCCCCACTAGTTGCACAATATACTATTTTCTACAATCATCAATAAAAGTGGCGTTTTTTTTTGTACCAAATTCTGACAGGTTAGGGAGATTGCGTATTTAGTATGACTCGAAATAAGTCAGTTTATAATTTTTAAATGCATAGAATAGACCAAGCTGGAAAATAAAACGTATAAAACGATAGTTTTCAATTAAACTTGCGTTTATTCTTAAAATTTCACAACAAAAGTATTTAGTCTTATATGTAAATGTATCTAATTCTGACACCAAGCATAGATTTTTAGCCCAATTATGACACCCAGTGGGCTCTAATTATGACATTGTTCCCAAATGTGACACATCTGTACATAATTATGACTATCTAGTACTATTGAATATAAAAATAAATAACGAGGTCAGTATTAAATAAAATTACCTAATTATAAATGAAAACGGTTAAATATATTTACAGATACTACTACAAGTAATTTTTATTATTTTTGAACTGTGAAACTTGAGTATTTTTTTAGTTCTTAAACCTGACACGCTATTTCCCTAATTATGACACCCCCTGTTAGAATTAGGTTGCAAAGTTCAAAAGTTAAATTGTATGCATTTTGAGCGAAATAAATAACACCATCATCATTTTAATACAGAAAAAACAGAGATAAACATATTTTATGTTTGGCACGAATGTCAAAATTAGGAAACGCTTTTTAAGTTGTACCATATTATGACACACTCAAAATGTATAGGTTATAATTTAAAAAGTGAAAATGATAACGTAAAATGCCTAAAACAAACACAACCTATAAAATCCCCACATTAAAATTCAATATTGTAAAAAAAACTTACCTAGAAGATAGTCCGTTGCTCGAGATTACTATAAGAATTAGCACAAACAACACGAGGGAAAGATAACGGTCACTTCACATGCCTCTACAAACATGCTAATTATACTTTATACCCGCCAAAACTTTTTTTTTGGCACACAGATGACACTATAATTTTAGCATATTTAGGCGGGAACTTGTTGTTAGATGTTAAGCCCGGTTCTAACGGTGCAATTCATCAAGGCAATTTAGTTGTAGCAACTTCTCGCCGCAACACGTCTTCTTTCAAAGTTGCATGAGCGTTCACACCATGTTCATACAATTGTAGAAATTTTTTAGGGAAATACTATATTGTTGCCAATATTCAAAATAGTCAACATATTTTTAAGATGACCATAACCCAACTTTATAGGTGATAAATTTAAATTTTCAAAACAGCGATTTATTACTCAATTTTCC
Source organism: Lochmaea crataegi (assembly GCA_947563755.1). Classification (NCBI taxonomy): domain Eukaryota; kingdom Metazoa; phylum Arthropoda; class Insecta; order Coleoptera; family Chrysomelidae; genus Lochmaea; species Lochmaea crataegi. Next base: position 29,288,276 of record OX387428.1, on the reverse strand, counting down.
AAGAATCCACAAGAGCAACAGTTTTTTCAGGAAAACAAAGAATAACACAATAACAGGTAACCTCGTAACTGTCATTTCAGTTAGTCACATCAATAGAAGTTTTAGGTTTGCGTAAAAAAAAATCACTAAAAAAGTTACCAAGTTGCTGCAACTTGTGGCATAAAATTAGAACCGGTTCTATTTGGGTGCAACTCGATTGCATTGATCAGTTGCATGGTAGGAACACATAAACTGCATGCAATTTTGTCGCCGCGATTGAGTTGCAGAGACGAAATTGCATCGTCAGAACCGGGCTTTAGATGTCCTATTTTGAGTGAATAAAAGAAAACAATCATCACGAGTCAGTATTACGTGCTGCGTCAGAAATCCGTGCATTTACCTTATGTATTTGTTAAACAATTTTCTCGTTGGCCGTTTATTAATTTCGATATCAATGAATTATTTTATTTTAAAAAGGATGCGTTAATGGACGTCATTAACGCACTCTTTTTCATTAACGCACTCTTTTTGTTATTTTGACGTTTTGATGACATTTTGATATAGACAATATACCAATATCATTGTGACATTCTACGTCATTGGTTTGGAGATGACATTATTATCTCCTGATAGTCTTTGTGGAAAAGTGAATTTTTTCACAAAAAAAGAGTTTACGGTCAACGAAAAAATATTGTAACCAACTCATTTGTTAATGGGCAATTAACAAACTCAAATATTAAAGGCGCTCACTTGCTATCACTCGTTTCTTTTATTAATCGCCTTCATTAACAAACTAGTTTATTAAATAACTATAAAAAAGTGACGTTAAAGTGAAATAAAGTAGTTTTTTTAACGCTAATTTTAAATATTTCCGCTAATGGGTCTGCCGATTGCACTCATCTGTCATTTTACTTAGCGTTTTGTCATCTTGGCAGACATAAACATTCAAATCAACGACATTTTCAGTCCATTTAGAGCAACCTAAATAACACATTTTTTTGGTTTTTGCATGCACGTTGAAAAATATGGTATGCAACAAGTGCATAAATTGTCTTTTTTTACTCATGGAATTGACGCATTCGCCTGCGGCTCATGTGTCAATTTTTCCATTCGTGGAAAAAAGCACCACTTCATGCGCTTATAGCATAAATAACTATTTTTTTGGTAATTTTGTATCATTAAAAGTATTATCAGGAACTTCAATACAATATTGTTAAGTAAGTTAACAAATAAATTGTCCTAAGCCTCTGCCCTCGGCAATTTCTTTCATAAAACTTGCTCTACCAGTTCCTTGGAAAACATTTTTAATACGGTACTTCCTGCACACATTCATATCTTCATCAGTGTGAGAACAGCTAGTCAATAATCACTCTTAACCTTAGATTAAATTTGATGAGGTGCCTAATCGGCCTCTTCGTCTGCGACCTTTTCAGATCTATTGTGGTCTTCTGAATCTAGATTACATTCTCCAGCCCGACAGCCAATCGCACATTCGCACCTTTCTCCACCTTTCTTCCAGTCTTCCCAACCTGGTATAGTTACTCTCAACCTTACTTTTGTCTCTGTATTTGGAAACAACTAATTTAGCTCTAAACGATTAAAAGCTCTTTAAGTTCTCCATAAAAGCTTGTCAGTATTTCCCAAATACTTCTGATTATACAAACTACTGAAGTGACAAAAATTTTAAATCTTATACCTCCGTCTCGTTGGTCGTGATTAACCCTGTATATCCCTTCACAGGTTATTGCACCTTTTCTCCTAATGCCTCTTATGGACTGTCGTTTCGCAGCCACGAAAAAAAAACCTCAAACGTTTATTAAAAAAGTATATCCCACAAAAACTTTAATAAAAGATGTTTGAATTGTATGGCGCTTTCGGCGGATCTTCCTTTTTATTTATTCCGTTTTGTTTATTCGGTACATCAATCATCTGGAAACGTCATAACAAATACGAAATTTAATTTAATTTTCGTCAATATCACTAGCACATTTTTCAATTCACGCATTCCCAGTCAACTTATTGATTGTGTCACTTTTTTTGCCGCTTTTCAAAATCAATTTTCTCCGTCCAGCTTTTGTCTGTCGTGTATCTTGGTTTTATTTTATAATTGAACGTTGATTGTTGTACAGGAAAACGCTAGCGTTCATTTAGAAATCCTTTCAAGACCGAGAAAAGTTCAACTGGTAAAAGATTCCTCCTTTTTTTTTAATTTCTATCTCCAGGATTAAGGAAGTTTCCCAGGCTGTTGTCTAACAGAAAGTAAAATTATATAAATTACAGACGCATTTTACGAACCAAGAGAATGCACTGAAACAATGAAATCATCCTCCGGCATTTCCGAGAACAGACAATAAGTAATTCATGGGTTATACAGGATACTGTCTCTAAGGAAGGAGCTCTATCTATAAAAATAAAAATAAAATGAAACTAGAGAGTGGAAATATCTTCTGTATGTTCCTTGTGGCGTATTTATTATTCTCAATTAACAAGAAGAATAGAGGGTGGAACGTAAAACTTGGGTGTATTTACCCAGAAAGCTGCTGACTACGAATAGAGCATCCTGGGAGGTTGAAAATACCGCTTCACTGAATATCTCAAAATGACCAGTAGGTACTTGAAAAGTTTCAGTGCTTTGAAATTTCATATTATTCATGTGTACTTCGTTTTCAAATATTAGAATTTTTTGTTTAAGAATCAAAAACTTCTATGGGACATATATGTCTTCATTTGGGAATCACTGCTTAAAACACTTCAAAGAACTTCTCTAAGGCTACGGTTACATTGGATGCGTGAAAAAATAGATTTTGAGAAAATGGCTACATATTGGGTTTGTTGTTGCCGCAGACATATAAAATACATTTATATGCCTACCTACATTGAAGGTAGGGTTCAATTATTGTATTTTTTGAAAGTTTCCTTGCAAGACCTTCCGTAATTCAAATGGTTAATCAATTTAATACTTTTATACTTTTTTTTTGTTTTATGAAAACCTTAGAGGCGCTAGATGAACCACCCCATAGGAGTAGATTATAAGATATGGTGGAGTACACCAAAGAATAATACACTTGCGTTAATTGTTCGTGAGTTAAAATGCTGCGTAATTGTAATATAGTATAATATGCGCTTTTCAACTTTTTACAGATATGCTCAATATTTGAAGACCAGTTCATGTTTGAATTATACCCAAAAATGTTGTGGTCCTAGATGCGTGATTTAATTCCTCTCGATTTCTTTTTATGGGGATACTTGAAAATAAATGTGTACATAAATAGACCACAAACTATTGATGAACCCAAAGAACGGATACGCATTTAGATTGCAGAAATAATGTCTTTTGCAGGCTTACGAAATAATGAATTTATACCTTTTATTTGGACCATACTCTATATTTAGCAGCAAGCTAAATGTTTAAAGGTTTATCATTGCTGACAAAAAGTAACTTTTTCTATGTCCGTAAACGTCAAAAATCGCACTGTCAACATTCCTTGTGAGTGACATTTAACAATAACATGCACGTAATGAGATCTCATAACACACACGTGCGTTTGGATAAGAAAACTTAAATTTCTTTGTTTAATCAAATTTCAATAAAATTTTTATCTACGTACTACTTTATTTGGTCTATTCACATACATTTGGTCAATTGGAAAACATAGAAGCTTTTTTTACAGTCGCGCGTAAAATGACTAATTACTATATTCGAATGAAATCGTAAAGTCGACAAATGCCGAGGATTGTTAATTTACGCTCTAGCGCAAAAGAGGAATCTTTTTCGCTCGCTTATTTAATCAAACCACGCCCTCCAAACTAACTCAATTGGTGAATCATTAACAATTTATCAGATTAAAAATTAAATAAAATTATATGAAAATTGTCCAAAATTTTGAAATATGGTCAAAAATGGTCAATAATTGTCAAAAATTGTCAATTATTGTCAAAAACTGTTAAAAATTGACAATTTTTATCAAAAAGTGTTAAAATTGGTCAATAATTGTCAAAAATTGTCAATAAATGTCAAAAATGGTCGATAATTGTCAAAAAATTTTGAAAAATGGTCAATTGTCGAAAATTTTAAATTACTTTTGAAACATGGTCAAAATGTTTCAAATATTGTCGAAAATGGTCAAAAATTTTCAATTCTTTTTGAAAAATAGTCAAAATTTTTTAAATATTGTCAAAAACTGTCGAAAATGGACAATTATTGCCGAAATTAGTCAATAATTGTCAAAAATTTTTTAAATTTTGAAAAATGGTCGATAATTGTCAAAAAAGGACAATTGTGATAATCGTCAAAAATTGTTGAAGTTTTTAGAATATGGTCAATTATTGTCAAAAATGGTAAAAAATTTGGAAAAATGGTCCATAATTGCCAACAATTGTCAATAATTATTAAAAATGGTCTAAAATTTTGAAAAATTGTCAAAAATGGTTAAAAAGTGTCAATTATTTTTAAAAACTGTCAAAAATGGACAATTATTGTCAAAATTGGTGAATAATTGTCAAAAATTGTTAAAATTTAGAAAAATGGTCCATAATTGTCAAAAACTATCAAAAATGGTCAATAATTGTCAATTATTTTTAAAAACTGTCAAAAATGGACAATTATTGTCAAAATTGGTAAATAATTGTCAAAAATGGTTAAAGTTTAGAAAAATGGTCGATAATTGTCAAAAACTATCGAAAATGGTCAATAATTTTGAAACACTTCAAAAAATTCTGAAAAATGGTCAAAAACTATCAAAAATGGTTGAAAATTGTCAATTATTCTTAAAAACAAAACTGGACAATTATTGTCAAAATTGGTGAATAATTGTCAAAATTTTGAAAAATAGTCGATAATTGTCCAAAACTATCAAAAGTGGTGAATAATTTTGAAAAATTGTCAAAAATGGCCAATAATTGTCAAAACGTATCAAAAATGGTCAAAAACTGTCAAAAATGAACAATTATTGTTAAAAATTATCAAAGTTTTGAAAAGTAGTTGATAATTGTCAACAATTGTTAAAGTTTCTGAAAAAATTGTCAAAAATTTTGAAATATGGTCAATAATTGTCAAAAATGGTAAAAAATTTGGAAAAATGGTCTAAAATTTTGGAAGATTGTTAAAAATGGTCAAAAACTATTAAAAATGGTTAAAAATTGTCAATTATTGCTAAAAACTGTTCAAAATGAACAATTTTTGCCAAAAACTGTCGAAAATAGTTAAAAATTGTCATCATTTTGAAAAATGGTCACTAATTAGAAAAACAGTCAGAATGTTCAGTAATTGTCAAAAATGGTCAATAATTGTTAAAATTTTGAAAAATGGTCGATAATTGTTAAAATTTTGAAAAATGGTCAATAATTATCAAAATTTTGAGAAATGGTCAATAACCGTCAAAAGTTATATATTATTTAATACGAGCCGTTTCCGAAAATCGATTTAAACACGTAATTCATAAAATCGATTTACAAATAATCGATTAATATTACTATAAAAATCGATTCTCTCTTAACATCCCTAGTCAGTAGATCTTTTAAGGTTAATCATGATGAATAGCGAAAATGACGATTATTCTAGCACTCCTATTATAACCTAAGATAATATAAAAAACTTTTTTAATTATTAAAAGGGCGACTGTAGAAAAAATTATGTGTGTTTTTCGAGCGTAAAGTAAAATTGCCGCTTTCGAAAGATCGCCGGCAACATTCTTTCTCAAGCGGCAATCTGTAACTTTACGCTCTAAATACACAAATAACTATTAGCATTAGTGAAATACATTTTAGATTAAAAGAGTAATGCCCCTAAATGTCGGCAACACATTATACAATTTCTCAAAAAATAAGTCGCGTTTTTTAGCATGATATGGAAATAAACGTCATGTCATTTATGCTGTCAATTTTTGTAACAAAATATAGTATCTTCTACAATGGCGGGAGGCTATGTGAATCACTCTCATAAAAATATAAACGAATATCGGAAGCGATTACCAATTATCAGTCTTGATCTTCTGATGTACCGTGCAGTACTACAGTTATAGATAATCGTTCATCAACGTTAAGTAATAAGGCACCAACGACTTACAATAATTGTTCAATTGTTATAAATAAAATAAATTGTCTTTACTGAATCATTAAATTTTTTAAGGATTAAAAATATAAAAATTAGTTTGTCCTCGTGAGTTTTTGGAAATATAAAAGTAAAAATAAAGATTTTGAAAAACTACAAGTCTTTATTGTCCCCAAGGAAATTTCTGTGATCACATAGTCTACTATATACAGGCATACAACAATATGGAAATTTGTGTAACCACAAAAAAATTTCTGAGTTGATGAAAAATTAAATTTATGATAAACAGTAGAATGTAGAGAATTGGAAACACCCGAAATAATAAATTGTTGTCAATTCTTCTGAGTTGTCTGGAAGATCTCGCTGTACGTAGTGCGTTCTGGGAGTCTTAATATTTCAAAAATAATATTTTTCTAACGAAATTATTAGTATATATGACATATTAAATGAATGTTTTAAATTAAAAAAAAATTTGGGTTTCTTAAAATATTTCTGATTTCGAGTCCAGTTGTGGAAAAAATTAATTTTTTAAGCAATTTTTTTAATTTAATTTTTTTTATTTAAAAATATGCTAGACTAAATAAATGTTTTAAATGAGGGAAAAAATTTTAGGTTTCTTGAAATATTATATAAATTAATTTTTCAAGCGATTTTTCTTTTTATATTATAGAGTTGATAAAATGTATTTCTCACATTTTTTTTTTATTATTCTTGTTAATAACTTTCTGTTTAAATTGAAAAATATCAAATTGTGTTGAATGGTTGACACCCAGAACGTTGCACCAAAAATCCTTTGTTTTTCTCTTGCTAAGTTATCCTTTCTGAGTTGTCTGGAGCAATCGATTCTACCTAGGGAAATCTAAGATTTCAAAAATTATAATTTTCCAACAAAATGGTAAATAATATGCCTAACTAAATAAATGTTTCAAAAAATTTGAGGATTCTTAATATATCCCTGAATCTGAGCTCAGCTGTAAAAAAAATTAATTTCTTAACCAATTTTTATTTTTATATTATACAGTTGATAAAATAAATTTTTTTGTATTTAATAATGTTTCATTTTGAGGAGAAAAATTTAATTTATAAGCGATTTTTCTTTTTCTATTGTAAATTTTTTGTTTGTTTTTGTTTTGATAACTTTCTAGTTGAATTAAAAAGTATTAAATTGTGTTCACTATTCAAATGATTGACCGATTTGCTCACTGACGCTGAAAAAAATTTTACCTGAATAATAAGAAACACATACAAAATGTACATAAAAATATCCTCTTGCTGGGGTGTTTCCAATATTTAATATATTTATAAAATTATCAAAAGTGAGACAACCTATACGAAAAAATTGTAAATAGCAAAAACATTTCAGGTACACTTTTTGAATAAATAAATAAATAATAAAAAATGTGAATAGCTATAGAAAAAAATAACCCAAAAACAATCAGAAACAGTGATAAAATAATTATTAATTGTTATAAAAATTCAAGTTCCAAAATTCAAACTATTATTATTTTCACAATTATTTCTATTTTTGTTATTCGTCACAACAGTCTCCTACCTTTAGGCATATCGCATTTCTTGAGCTGAAACAAGGGCGGTAAAATCTGTAAAAAAAAAAAGGAAACGATTTTAATTCAATATTGTTTGATTATAAACAGTAGAGAAAAATATTTAAAATATGTCGAAAAGTATTAACAAAAAAAGGTTTCTTAAAGAGGGGGAAATTTCTAATAAAAAACTCCCGGAACTCTATCATTTATCATTTTAATTCAACTCTGAAAATAGGTTTCTCGAGTCTTTTTGGGTATGCGTGCGCCTCGTCAAAAGCAAACAGGTAACATTAAATAATTTTTTCAAGGTATTAATTTTTTAATTTAAACATTTTAAAAAATATTGTGTATTCTGAGCACTTCAAAAAATTCATTGCCATTGGAAAATCTCCTAAACCTAGTTTTTCAACAAGTTAGGCAATTGTTAATCAACAAAATTTTCTCGAATTTTCTTCTTAATTGGAAACTAAAAAAAATGTTGAAATAATTATCGTAGAAATGTTTCGCTTCGTGGAGCTCTTTCCATTCACATACAGAAAAATATCACGTCTTGAGAGTTTGAAAAATTTCCATACATTTTTATAATAAGCAATATAAGTTAGCAAAAAAAGGAAAAACCAATCATTTATTATAAAAAAAAATTTAAAAAAATGTGAGCAGTCGTCGGACCGCCGACAGAAGCTTGCTTCTTATGCACAATAGAATGACCATTTTTCGTGAATTTTTCACCATTTCTCAAAAATTTTGATAATTTCTGACCATTTTTGACAGATTTTGACGAATTTTGACAATTATTGACCGCCTTTGACAATTTTTCAAAAATTCTAACATATTTGGCAATTATTGACCATTTTTTCAAAATTTTGACAATTTTTTCAAATTTTAATAATTATTGACAATTATTGACCAATTTTGACAGTTTTGACAATTATTGACCATTTTTGACAATTTTTCAAAAATTTTGACAATTTTTGAAAATATTTGGCAATTATTGACCATTTTTTCAAAATGTTGACAGTTTTTGACGATTTTTCCAAATTCTTGACAATTTTTCAACATATTTAAAAAATTTTGACAATTTTTCAAAAATTTTAACAATTATTGACCATTTTTGACAGTTTGTGACGAATTTTGATAATTATTGACCGTCTTTGACAATTATTGACCATTTTCACAATATTTCAAAATTTTGACAATTTTTTACCATTTTTCAAAATTTTAACAATTATTGATTCTTTTGGATCATTTTTGACAATTTTTGATTGGTTTTGACAATTATTGACCGTCTTTGTCAATTATTGACCATTTTTGACAATTTTTCAAAAATTTTAAACATTTTTCAAAATTTTTGACAATTATTGACCAAATTTGACAGTTTTTGACAATTTTTGAAAATATTTGGCAATTATTAAGAAAACACCGGCTTGGTGTTTACTGCATTTTTTTGTGTGAAGAATTAGTCAGTCGATATGAGGTATTTCAGTCAATCGCTTTAAATTTGTTTCATATACTAGAAGTAATAGATATAATTTCAATTTTAGATAGAGTCGGCTACGTTACATTTTTATTTGGAGTTTAAATATACAGAGTGAGTTTTAAATATGAAACGACTCACACGATGTTAATAAATTTTGATTTGTGAGGGTTTTATGATGTTTACGACGTTATCGTAGTCTTAACATTCTTCCTTAAAGATTAATTTTTAATTGTTGCAGTTTTTGTGTATATTCTCGTTAAAAATTTTTGACAAATTTCTCACACTAATAATTTCTTATGGCATTTCGGTTAGGATAAAGAGAGATGTATGATCATGAAAAAGAAGATCAATAACATTACACAAAATAAAATACATACAGTATGGTCCAAATGAAAGGAATACATTCATTATTTGGTAAACCGGTGATTTTAGAGTAAAATCCTGAAACCCGTCGATTTTTATTTTTAAATGGGCGCTTCGTCAGATCACTTTTATTTTTGATCTATCTGAGCTTTATCATCAATGAAATTTTTAAATAGAAAAGTGGGTATTGCAATACAACAATTGAAAGGTATTTTAAATACCGATTCTTTACTTTTCAAGTATCCGCATAAAAGGAAATCGTGAGGAGTTGAATCAGGGGATCCTGGTGGCCACTCAATTGCTCCTCTCTGACCTATCCACCGATTTGGGAAGACGTTGTCCAAGTAGTTCTGCATAAATGTTAACTATCTAGGACTGTTAAGGGTTCATCGAAAAAATATGTTCCTATAATCCTATTATCTATTATTCCAGTCCAAACATTCACTTTTTCTGGGAATTGAGTATGGTACTCCTACATCCAGTGTGGATTTTCCGTGGATCAATACCGGAAAGTCTGACGATTCACATGACCATTGAGAAGAAATTGATCAGAAAATGTAATTTATTTTAAAACCTCGGGTTTGTTATTTTTATCCATTAGAATCTCACAAAATTCAACTAGTCTATCAAAATCTTCTTCCATCAGAAGCAACTTCTCGGGCTATATGCAAGATATAACCAACCATTCTGGTTCGTAATTAGGAGGGACAGCATCACTTGTAGATCGGTTTCGGCGTATTTGTGCCTCATCAGAAAAAGGTAGTTGTTATCCGTCCAGAAGCTCTGAGAGCATAATCCTGCACTGGAGACAATGCTGAAATCACATCAATACATTAACCCGAGAAGTAGTTGTTGCTTTTCAGTAAACGGTGTCTGTTCTTTGAAAAACTTTGTAAGGCGTTATAATGGTATTAAACTATTATCTTCGACATCTATGCACTATATTTACTTTGTAGGGATGTCACTTCTCCTTTTTAAGCGATCTGAGAACTGTTTGATGGCCAACCCCATTGTTTAACGCTACTTGCCGAGAAGTGGTATTAGGACTATCTTCAAAGGCTAGCAGAACATCTAGCTTCTTGTTTTCAGATATTTTTTTCTATTACCTTTGGGGAAGTCTTTTACATGACCTGTTTCTGTATATTCTTTCTCAAGTTCGCTCACTGTTGACTGTGTAACTGCTTCTTGGTTGGGATATTTATTATTAAATAACGTCTCTCTGTGTACCTACGTGTTTTATCTCTACAACCAATTAATATTAGAATTTCAATTATTTCCGTTTCAGTCAGCTTCATGTTGATAAAAGAGTCAAAAAGTTTTTGTTTTTCCCTACTACAATGTCATTAACCACTTGACAGTAAGAATTATGTTGAAGGTCAATAAAAAAATGTTGATAAGGTAACTATCAAAAAGGATAAATCTTTCACTGAATCAGTTTCGTTGAACTTTTCTACTGATTCACAGACAGTAGATTTTGTTATGGGATTTCGGTTAGGATACAATTTATTAAAGATATTACACGTTTCTTGTTGACTTCTACGCATATCACTTCACAAAATGTAGTCGATAAACAATCGAAACTAAATAGCAACCAAGCAACATCTACCAAATTTTTTAAAATTAATTTCAATAACTTTTGACGTTACAGCTGATGTCAGAGCGAAATGTCACACCACTTTTTCATGAAATCTGATCCTAGATGACAGTGATTGTGGCATTCGTGTTTTAGTTGCGTTTTATCCACTTAAGAAAATTAAACCCTTGAGCTTCGATATCGGGATTAAACTTTTTTGCGTAGATAAAACACTATCTAATACACTTATACAATAAACAACTATTGCATTACTAAAACAGCAGCTATACTTGAAGTAAAGGCTAGAAGGAAATTATTTCTCATTGGATTGGGGAATTGGAATCTATCTGAACACCTGTCATAATTTTTTTAATTTAAACCATAAGTTATTGTTGTACATTATATTCATAACTAGATTTAGATTAAATTTATATCTAGGTTTAAGTATAAGATTCGTTAAAAACAGTTAAATTTTGGTTTATTCCTTGTAATGTCCCGAATAAACAGGATCTGAACTGTTCGACTCAATGGTCGCATCCAATATAACCCTTCACTCAGCAAACTTTTTAATAATGGATAGATAAAATCATGTTACGAGTGAAAAACAACACAGCGCTGGTGAAGCTATTATCATGCAAGCCACTCCGATCCTGCTGTTTCTTTCGTCCGATTCCCCTATGTTTCAACCATTTATAAGTCCCCCTTTGTCTCATTTGGACGTATAGTTCTTACTGCAAAAGCTACATTTGGGATAAATAAATGTTCCCTTTAAAAAGACGCATTGTGTGCCCATGACATATGTTGACTATAGCCAACACACGCTGAGACACATTAAATGCTTCCGACTTGACGAAAGAGTCGGCCTGCTGTGAGTGCTGCATATGTTGGAAATTTAGAACCTTATCGGTATATCTAGATACTTAACACATCCGAGTAATTTTTATTTTTGTTTCTTTTTGTTTTGGTCAATTATTGCTTCCATATAATAATAAATATTTGTATTTTATAATTTTTCATATTGAATCTACTGTCTTTTATTTCTAAAAAATATCTTGAAACCCTAACTTCAAATAAATCTGAACTTAATTTTATTAACAAAATAAGATAGGAACAAATGGTTTTCACAGGTCAGTTTCAAATTTGGAAAAGTTTTGTTCTGTCAGCACTTTCTTTAATTTTTCCGTATTATGTTCGTTGACTCCCATTGAACATACTATACCCCCCTTCCCAAATATGTTTGCAAATACCTAACTTCCCAAATAAACATTTTTAATTGTACCAGTGGTAAAGTGGCAGCCCTGGTAACTAACAATTCCCTCTTCGAATATTTTCAGCCTTTAAAAAATTTGTATTGGCGCACACTGTACATATATACAATGACCAAAAAAGAACAATATCGTTTATAAAATAAGTTAAATGTTTTTACGCTTCTCCCAAAAGTGACGTTAACTATACTTACCTTGAACTCCCCTAATGCGACAAACATTAAAACCAAATCTCATTCCTCTACTGAACTGCGTAATAATCTAAAGTTGGCCCTTATTATACGCCCTTAGCTTGAAATGAAACTTTTCCAACTAAAGGCATTCCAACAATAGTAACACGAATAATTGTTGCAGTCCCCATGGAGGAAGTTCACGGTGTTCTCGGCAAGAAGCAAAGTCTACCCTGTGATATTAGGACAAGGGATAGAGATGACGCAGTTGCCATGGTTTTGTGGTTCAAGGAGACCGTCGGAGAGCCGCTGTATAGGTGAGTGATTATTGCTATTTCTATTGTTTGAGATCTTTCGAATTATTTACGCTTAAAAGGATTCTTTATGGTCCATAGCTTCACGGAAAAGGGTTTAAAACGGTATAATACATTTTACGGTAGTTTTGTTGTTCTTTTTTTAAATTTTTATTTTTCGCGCAAAAATAAACTTTTAATAATTGTTAATTATTGTAAAATACAAATTTAATTCTACTGTGGTCTTTTCATGGTTTGTAATTTAATACATAATATGATTATAAGGTCGTGGAAGGGACAGCTGTGGCTGCTCACTTATGAGATGGACAGGCGGTTAATTGGCACAATGAAGTGCTGTTTCGATCCCTCTGCCAATTGAGGCCGTGGTCAGAGTAGCTCCTGTACCAGTAGACAATTTTCTCGTCCACATACTGCCGATTACAATCGTTCGAGTCTTGTGGTCAGAATGTACCAGTTTGCTGACGGAAATATCACCATTCTGTCATCAATGGATTTCAATTCGCAACAGCACTTGTTGGAAACCAGTCCCCTACTAAAAGTATTATTGGAATATGAATGTATCAGGACCACCTCCATCGCAAAACACTATTTTGTTGTTTGTAGCGGAGTTAAAAATTCTGCCGATATCGCAGCTACTCCGACCACAACGAAGGGAAGACATAAAAAATCTGCATCCGAATAAGGAGTGTGAAATGGTGTATGTTTCTTATAAATAATTGTAGGCTTCAGGTACTAAAAAGTACCTGAAGCTAAGTAGTGCTACCGTTCGTTTGTTTGATGGACTTGGTTCAGTAAGTGTTTTCTGTACACTTTTTTTAACGCGGAGTAGAATATTTTCGATACACTTCTCCAACCGTGGTCTTTTCCATACACTTTTTCTCGTGTTCTGTGAAATGTTTCCTCTGCACTTTCTCGTCAGCGATCCTATTGATTTCGACGCGCTGTCGGACAAAAGGATGTGGTGAAAGGTGAAGGCTGTTGAGGAGGTTTCTACGCGAACGCCGTAAAAATGGAGAATACATTGTTACCCTATCCCTGGACAGAGCAATTGTGTTTGTGGTAAGACAGTATGTGATGCTAGAGCGTCTCAATTACTGTTCTACGGGAAAATGGGATTTTTTTTTCGGGTCGAGATGGGTCCAGGACCCAAACAGTGTTGGACTCATCCCCAAGGGGATGCCTACCAACCAAACCCACCTCAAACTCGTTACCTCCGCCTCGGATTCAATACCCTAGCATACTTCGAGACGAGCGGCGGTCCCTCGCACACTTTCCGCTCACACCGTCGTCTTCTCCCTACTATCACTCCTACCTCTCATGCCATATAGAGTCCTTCTGTCCCCCAACCATCCTCTATACTATGCCACTCTCCTCCATCCACTCCTCCTCCCCACTCAACATTATCTCCACCATGTTCTTCCAGTACACAACCTCCTCTAGTTCCCTCTCCAACTTCTTCAGCACTTCCTCGTTCCTCCAGCATTTAAACACATGCTCCACATCATCTTCCACTTCACACCTCTTGCACACTCCAGTCTCTCTTTTCTTATGGAGGTACCCTACTCTCGACCCATGTCCAGTGAACACATGTGTCAAGAAGAAGTTCACCTCCCCGAATTTCCGGTCCACCCAATCTCTGCTATTCCCAACCGCTCCTTTTAGCGCGCGTTCATACTATTCCCACCTTCTCTCCATTTCCTCCATCCATTCATGTACTTCCTCCCAGGTCGCACCCCTCCAACGTTTGTTCCTGGCTCTAGCCATCTCATTCAATGGGTAGGACCTTGCCAGCACTACTGCTGCCAGTCCACCCACTGTCTTGTACCCCGCACCACCCTCAGCAGTATCCCTCTCTGCACCCGCAGGAATGCCCTAACCCTCGCATTCACCCCCGCTCTTTCACCCCACATCTCCGCACCGTACAGCATACTCTGCTCTACCGTTCTACCAATTACCCTCCTCTTCCACTTTTCCGGCCACATTACACATCACATCAATCTCCCCAGCCATGCTGCCCTCACTTTCCCCTTCTCTGCCGCCTTGAACATATGAGTTTTGAAGGATGATTGGCTATCCAACCACACCCCTTCCCTTCACCATCACCCCCACTTCCCTCGTCTTGCTTCGTCCCTTCACTAGCAACCTCACCGTCTTATCTTCCGCCACTTCCAGTCCGCACCGCTCTATCTTCTCCACAATCTTCCTACACATTCTCTCCCCCTTTCTTTCTATCTCCGCCTCGCCCTTTGCCGTACATACCTGACACACATCTTCTTCATACACTTTAATCTCACATCCCTCTTCACATACTATCCCACAAACCTCATCAAGCACACACTTCCAGAGCGTCGGTTCAAGAACCGACCCCTGGGGCACTCCAGCCTCCGTCTCATACCTCCTCCCTCTACAGTCTACTATCACACGCCCCGTTAGGTAGTCCTTCACCAGGCCATCTATCCCTGGGGCTTTCCTTACTTCGATGTTTCTCCCCCCCTCCTCTACCTACGGGAAGATGCGATGGCGTTGAAGAAGTTAACGCATATTATTTAAAGGATATTTTGGACTTTCGTGGGGAAAACGAACAGCATAGGGTGATTTCGAAGAGTGACTGGGGATGAAAAGTTTTCCCTGTTAATTGCCTCAATATCGATTTAAAATTCACTCGTATATGTAAAATTTTCACTGTGGAATTGTAGGAGTTACGCTTTGTTTTTTGTTCCAGAATTTGATTTTTCGGATATTTTGATAATTTTTCTTTAACGATTGAAATCCCTCTGGGTTATGGTATTATGATTTTTTTTCTTTTAAGAATACTCAGCTCAAATTTTCATTATACTATAGGTGGGTGAAATTTCACAAAAATCCACCTAAATCTTCGTTTTTTGTTTAGTGAAATGTATCTATTGTTTTGGCACGTTAAATATGTTTATAATGTATGGGTAGTTCCAATAGACAGTGTCGTAGGCCTTTCAGAAGTTAATAAAGATGGCATATAATGGCAGTGTGAAAAGGATACTAGATTAGTAGATTGTGGGTCATTCCAATTACATGTACCTTATAAATACTAGGAAAAAGTATTGCAAACGAAGTAAAGTCACATTTGGTGAAAAATCAATAATTTTTCGTACTTTCAATGTTTTTTTTTTATTTGGAAGGATTACAAAATACGAAATAATATCAAAGCTGAAGGGTTTGTTATGAATGAAATTGAAATCAATAATTTTGTCTAGAATGATGAAATAAATTAACAAAAAATTACATAAATAAAAACCTGATATTTTAAGAATAAATATAACCCGCACTACATTGTTGACGCAATTATTTCGAACGTGACATAAATCCAGCAAAATATTTTCCTTAGTTCCATCGAAAGGTATTTTTATACAGAGACGTGGATAAACTTTAAGCTATATATATACTTTTTTTGCTAAACAAACTTTGTAAAAAGAAATCCTAGATTACCGACTTGCCGGAGCTTCGCTGTTAATCAAATCAACGAATAAGCTCTTCGGCCTTTAGCTTCCACTCTATAACGTTTAAAGCTCTGAGGCGTTAACCACTCGGAGCTACGTGAGAATTGCACCACCTGAAGTTTCCACAAGATAAATGAGAAGGTTACCGCAAGGGTTGTCTGTTTTGACAAGGGCCAACTAAATCCTAATGTTGTGTTTTACTGATTAACCGTGTAGAAGAATGTAGATGTTGCTATTTCCGAAAGAAAACGCCTATAAATAAGCAACGAAATCGATCCCACCAGTGCAGACTTCATTTAGTTTTATTACCGCTTAGTGAGAGATTTACGAGGGGTTCGCCAAAAATGACAATTATAATTATTTTCCAGAAGCTGCTTAAATTACCAGTTTGATTTTTTTATAACTCCCCAGACTGCAATACAAATAGAAACTTCAGGTCTTCGTACAAACATTTTTTAAATTAAATGATAACCTGCCATGTCCTAGCTCGCTCATTGAACAGTAAACAAGTAAAAAGACATAGCCCAGCACTGGATCTCCTGAAAACCACCTCACTTTTCATCAGAAAAAACTGCATTATCAAACCTTGGAACGCTTCAAATTTTCTTCCCATATTTTTTTAGCCCTTTTCATCACCAAAATTCAAAAGCGATCCAAAATATAAGAGACATCCAAAGAGCACCACCAGCCGCCTCAGACGCCTTTCTGCGCCCACCTGAACACTTCATGTCTACATACAAATAAAAGCCAGATCAGTGACCAATAGATTCACCAGAGAGCAAGTGCCAATAGGCAGACTACAAGCTAAGATAAATAACGAGCTATTGTTGAGAACCAACTCTATAAAAGGAATGGCATCGGACGACAAGCTTTTCAAGTGTATCTCCAGGAAAAAATTTAAAGCAGGTCAAAATAGGCAGAGACGCATGAATGGAAGCAGTTCCAATTAATGCAGAAGTATTCTGCAACACAGTTGGTTCCAAAAAGGTGTAGGAACAGGAATATATAAAGCAAAGCAAAAGACAGGAGTTTCACTGTGGTTGGGCAAGCACGTGACAATATTCCAGACAGAAGCTTCCTTAATACAGCACAGTGCAGGAAAGTTTGAGGAAAATACTGTGACATCCAAGCGATTATATAAACAAACAGCTCCATGTAGATGATTTCCAGACTCGCTTGGGATTGCTATGAAAGTCTATAACAGTTGGGGTGTCAGAATAAGCTGTCTTTAGCCTGTTTACAATGCCACTCAGATCACAAGAGCAGTGAAGAGGCAGATCCACTAGCACAAGAAGAAGAAGAAGAAGGTATAGCGGAGGCGCTTCCAAAAACAGGATTTTGATGGGGCTCCGGTGGACTCAACAAACATATGAACAACTTCGTGTTGGCAGATACAACCATATGCAGGTTTTGCTAAGAAGATGAGGGAGTCTCAGCAGACATATTGTGAAGATCCGAGGTTCTCGACGATAGGGGAAGAAAAAAAGCAATCCTCTCGATATATGGAGGGTCTGAGGTTTGGCCTATGGAGTGTAGTGATGAGGACGGGTCTAGACTAGGTTGAGGGCACAAACAATAAATCAGGAAAGTTTGTACCAAGTACAAAGTACTTAGTTGATTATCCCCCATTAAAACGACAGTGCAAATAGAATGACTAGAAGTCCTACCCTGACTTCCCAAAACGCAAATTAAAAAAATAAATAACCAACATTAAAATACACCCCTGTAGATAACATTCTTTTCGGTTAACTGTACCGCTTTTACTTTTCACCTTAGCTCCATACTTTAGGTTTTTTTTCACTTTCGTGAGCATGCCATAAAAATTAACTATCAAAAGTAATGAAGTTGCTGCTCATTACTTGAATGTTACTTCTCCTGTTCTGAGTATTATATGAAGCATTCTGGGGCCTAGTAACTGCCGTAGAAAAACTAATATAGCCCTTACAGCCAAACACCCGTGAAAGATAAATTCATTTTCCCCGGACCGATTTGGCGTTTACTTTGTTACATGGAGCTTTCAAGAGATAGGAGGAATATCTTTTTTAAACTGGATAGGGAGGTTTTTGTTTAATATCTATAAGAGGAATAATCGTGTTTTTAGATCTGGTTATTGAAAGAAAAATTAATTATGGTTCTTTTTGTTAAATATTTTGGGAAATTAAACTACAATATTTTTAATATTTTTAAATTCAACGTTACGGTAGCGTTCCACAAGGAACATACAAAAATAATTGATTATGGTTGACTAGATAATAATAATAAGAACTCAAAGACGGAAATAGGTAAATACATAAAAAAGAGCTTGCATTAACATCCAGAACGATGACAATGCTTGCTTTTTCTGGATTGTTACTGCTAGCTTATATCCCAGCTCAGGGAAACATGGGTATCGGTCAACATCATATCCACTCTATTCTACGGTCCTGAAAACTCAAGGATTTGACATGCCAATTAATTTACAAATTAAGAAATTTGGAAAATTTAATGAAATTTCTGTGAATGTTTACATGTTAGAGTATAATTTAGTTAACGAAATATCATTTCAATATTTTCCAAAATTAAATAATTACAGTGGTATTCCTATCGATGAAAATGTTGATATTAATTATCATCATTGTTTGATTAATAATTTATGTTGTTTAGTCAGTTCACAGTTAAATAAATGTAAAAATAAAATGTCTATTTGTGATAGATGTCTGAACTATTTTTCATCCCAAGAAAAGCTCAATAATCACTCTGAACTTTGCGGGAATTTAAATAATGAAAAATGTTCCTTTCCAAATGTGACTTTGTGGAATTTAAAAATTTCACATATGAGCAAAAATGTCCTTTCATAATTAATGCTGACTTCGAATCTCAATTGGCGAAATGCAACGAAAAGATTTCAGAATCAACACGCAAGTATCAGCATCATAAGGCATACAGTGCAGGCTACTACATAAAATGTTCTTTCGATGATGGAGGTGATGGTTCGCTAATGAAATGTCCAGTATAGCTAAATTTGTAAAATCGAAAATTAAAAAAATTATGCCGATGGTAGAGGATCCAAGTACTGTTGGAGCAACAGTTTGTTACATTTGTGAAAAAAAGTTTAAAGTCAGAGATATAGTTGAACGTGATCACGATCATTTTACCGGGAAGTTTCGAAATTTTGCGCACCAATCTTGCAATTTAAACTTTAAAAAACTGTTTGTTGTGCCATTATCTTTTCACAATCTGTCTGGTTATGATAGTCATCTAATTATTAGACATTGCTCAACGTGGAAAAGTTAGTCTTTTGCCAGTCAATAAGAAAAAATACATTTCATTCACGAAACAGATATAAAATTTCATTGATTCATTTCGTTTCTTGGGAGCAAGTATCGATTCTATAGTTTATTGTGGAATATAATTAGGTGCCACTGAGTTTTCCATCTACGATTAAGGGTAGTTATTTTGTCGGAGCATGTGTAATTTTACCTCGTTTATATTTTTTCATTTCCTACTACAACAACAACATAATTCTGTTAAAACCATGAATTTGCATTTAAAATGTTTTGCAACAAAGCAGATTCCGTTTGTTCTTAATAACGCCATGCACTATTGTAACACCTCTTTAAATGCAACTCGCCCGCACATTTTAATGCTATTCTAATTTGCTCTAATAACAGAGCTTAATTACAACCGTTCCGTTTGGTATGTTCTGCTGGGTAGTTTCGACAAAACCGTTTAAACAGAATTATTAAACAGTATTACTCCATAAGTCGTGGGTTGAACTTTCAAAATGAACAAAAAAAGATAACTAGCAGGAAAATGATGGTTCTCTGGAGCATAAAATTAGTTTTAAACAGTGTTTCAAATAGAACTGGGAGGATAGTTTTTCCAAAACAACTTTGGATAATTATTTGTGACAAGTTTCATTTCATTTATTTTAGGAATATTGAAGTTTCATTTTGGCAGCACTGAAATCTTCAGCATACCTTCAGATCAGATCTGGGACTGCCTTCAAAAACTCTTAACTCTTGCAAACCACAATACGGTATCATTACTAGATTTGGAAATAATGCCTTTCAATGGTACACAAACGGCTCAAAAGCGATAGAAGGAATTGGGATAGGGGTGTTCGGGCTAGGAACCAATCACTTCGAAAGCTTGAGAAATTCCAAGGGGAAATTCATGCCATAGTCAGGCAGCGGATAGTCAGGCAGCCTTCAAAACACTGAGTTTTTGTTCCAAAATGGTATGGGAATGCCTGGGGAAACTCGATGAATTGGCGAGAACAATATCGTCACCTTACTGTTGATTCCAAGACCCACTGAAATGGAAGGAAATTAAATAGCAGATGAACAAGCAAAGGGGAAGACTGAAACACCCTTTTGGGGCCTGAACCCTCTTGCGGTATCAGCTTCAATGTAATATTGGAAGAAGTAGGCAAAGTCGAACAAAGAAAAAGATCTGACGATTAGAAAGATCTAAGGGCAATCAAAGATACTTATGGGTGAATGCACAAGTCAGAGTAAAACTGCACTAAGAGACATTGTCGTCTGAATGAGCAACTAATAAAGATGGAAATAGTGGAGGCAGAAGAATGTAGATTATGTGGCAGAAGCCTCCGGCCAGATGCTTGCGGATTGCACAGCAATTTAGAGTCCTAGGGAACAACACCTAGGAGACTACTTGACTGGACAGAAGAGGGACACTCAACTAAACTGAAGTCTGCAGACATCCTAAAATTGTTGTTGTAAATTATATAAATTGATATGATATAAATAAACAAAGTAGCAAAAATTCCTCATTTCATATTAGGTTGAGATTATGTAATTCCTTTGTTTAATCAAATGCATTTGGAATGCAATATTTTTCTGAAAACTAATAATTTTTTTTTGTGATTTTTCGACCATTTTATAATTAGATACATCGATGTATGATACAACTGGCTTCATAAGTTTATTTTGTTTGTGTAATTTTATCGTACTGTATAGCTCTGGTGATTGTGGGTTTTTCTTTGTCAATTTTTCAGAGCAGAACAATGAAGAATTTGCATTTTCCAATTCTGATCCAATTTGTGTCGTATATGTTATGTTTCTGTTTTGGAATTTGTTATTTATTTAATTTAATAATTACGCAATTACTTTTCGATGCAGTTTATTTTCACGCAAACAGCACAAAAAAGTTTCATTTGCAGCTAAGCATATATCATACCTGAAATGCATTGAAACTCAATATTTTCCGAGTATAAAATTGTCTTTAAACAATACCCATATATTTTTAATACATAAGCCGTTATGAAATTTCACTATATTTTCACTTGAATAAAAAATTTCCACGTTGTAGCTTAATTTCAAATTTCCTCTTTAAGTCTGCGAGGAAGATTCCTTCAATTTTTATTTTAAAGCTCGTGATATGCCAGGAATTCTATATTATTCGCAAATTTACGCCCCAGAGCACAATAATCCAGAAATTGTGTTACGATATTATCAGTTGTTTTAAAAGATACGGTTAATATATAACATGATTCGCGAGTAGGTAATTTCAAACAAATATAAACACTTGAAAATATCCAGAATATTCTGATAAAAGGATATTATATGAAAGTAAAAAGTCTGCAAGTGCAATGGAGGTATTGCTGTGTCTACCATATAACTACACATTTACATACAAGGCGATGCCAGCTCGATAACGCACAGATTACTTCAAGGTCACAACACATAAATCAAAAGCACAGTGTTGACTATCGAAAGCCTATCGAGGAGCTAAAAGCAGACGCATCGATATCAGTTCCAAATAGAAATACCAAATGAGGCAGCCTGGTATACCTACCTTTCCAAGGTAGATTGGGGTGAGCCGTTACAACCTTCCAGGAAAGAACATACCATTTAGTTGCAGCCTTCACAGACACTGAAGACACTCGATTCCATAGAGGTGAATCTTAACTAAGTATGGGTCCTTAAACGCACTCGGAGATCATTGCAAGGTGACGGTATTCTGTGTATTGTTCAAGCATTCAACGCACGGAAATATCCTCAGGAATGCCAAGTTTACTCATTTTTCGGTGCGAAGTGTGAGGGAGAGGACCAAGAAAAGTGATGAACAGTTTCAAGTTTATTATTTCGAGGTGGACGAGTTATTTCAGGAAACTCAAAAACAAGAGCAGAAGTTGAAGAATCTTGGATAAATTTCACGCTGGTGTGCAAAGAAAGTTGAGAGTTGAGTGATCTTGAAGTACGATGGAAACATTGATGATATATTTGGTACGGCAATTAAGTAAAAGATGATAGTGAGCGAGAAAACCTTACCCAATGATCGGAAAACAACATGAATTAGAACCAGTATCAACTAGAAATATGTGATTAGAATTTTTTTCTACTTCAACTAGACGGCTACTGGATGAAGAGCAGTCAGACGCCGTCCTCACCGACTGCTTTGGTCCTTTCCCGAAAAATTGCAAGGTTTGAGACACTTTTTGTCATTTTACTGATACTTTTTATCAAACTAATTGCCTAATTGATAGTTAAAATGGTCTCCAGTGCAAGATTTAGTTATCTGTCTGAAATTGCTGTTAAAAATAGGCTGCTGGTTACAACTTTGGCCAAGAGATGGTGCTTTCTATAAAGGCAAAGCTGTAAAATATTTGTTATTATTGCAAGTAAATATATATAAATAAATTCATTATTGCGAATGTAAATTTTATATGGTTAAATATGAATTAGTTTATGACGTGTGAATACAAATGAGATAGTGTTTATGAATTTAGTGAATAAATTGACGATTCTTAATAATTTGTGATGAGATCAAGTTTGTTATGATGGTAATAATAATAACAGGCGAATATTTCAACTACAAATGCAGTTGTCAGTTGTTAATACTACTATAGAAGCTGCTAACAATCTTGGAATATAATATTTCGAATGAAATTCGATATTTTTCCACAATTCATAGACTAAGTCGAATAATTCAGTGCGCTAATTATTCTAGTTGAAATTCAACATGGAAAATCAATGGGGTATTGATACGCTATGTTCTACTATTGTAAAGGGAGGTTCTATAGGTAGTTAATTAGCGGTGTGTGTATAATACATAAATAAAGCGATTATAACAATAACTTTAGCTAAGCTTTCACTCCGTTATATGGAAGGTATAAATCAATAGATATTCTGTAGATATACGCTTCAAGGTTCTCCCAATTCTGCTGTTTTCTAATCTTTTGTTGACATCGAATGTTTTTTAAACTTCCACATCATTCCTCAATCAAATTTTTCTAGTTTGTTTTTCTTTATTTGAAACCCTTTGAAGCCGGACTTTTTTTTTATGGAAATTGAAAGTATACTTATAAAATATTTGTTCATTACAGTCTAAGTAAGATAAAAATTCATACTACAGAAATATTAAACCATAGGATAGTCCTGCAGGATGTGGTCACTGACACTAACCGGTAGGAACTTAAGTACCTGAACATTGAGTGGATGAGACATTTTCATCAATGTTATTTTGTGTGATATTGTGCAAAGCAGTTTCTTTCTTTATTGAGGCATAAATCGACGTTGCATGTAGAATATTTCCATATTGGTCTGTGTACATTTTTTAGGTTACTGCAAGAAGCACACCTGAGTTAGGTGGATCTTTGCGGTAGATGAGCCACTTTCGTGTGACGTACTTCCAATGGTACTAGTTTTTTAAATTTATTGGCAGGGACGCTTGAAGAAGGCCTGCCTGTTTTAGGAATTTCGGGTATTCCTATCAATCCCCGAGAAACACATAATCGAAATTCTTTGAGAGTCATCTTTTTTTATCCAGTTCTTTGGCAAAATAAAATATAAGAATTCACAATGCATGCGTCCACAAAATAAAACATTATTCGGTGCAACAATTTGTGGGATTTTCTATTTATTTTATATAGGCTCTTTAGCATGTCAAACTTATCGACAAAGCCCGTATTTTCATTATAATATTTGACCATGTTTGGACAGGATATTTCTTTCACCAAACCATCTTTTTGTTTTCTAGATACTTTGTCTACGAGAGAAGGATCATGATAATTATTGAGAAGTAATACGCTACGACGGTCCATCCACTTGAGCGCTGCTGAACCATCTTCTGATACGCGCAAGTCTGTCTCTCCTCTATGCATTTCCTTATCTGAAGTCAGTGTAGCAAAATTCTTTCGTCCATTTCTCAACGTTCCACATAAATAAAGTTTGTTCATCAATAACTTCTTTTGAAGCTCAACTGTATTGAAGAAATTATCAAAGAATATTTTGTGGATGTTTCTTCGTAACGTTAGTGTTAAATCTGATACAACTCTGTGGCCCAAATTTTTTTCTGCTGCTGCACCTACTTTTCTACTATATATTTGAAATTAAAACATAAATCCCGTAGAATCCGCACGAACCCAGATCATATATCCACGTTTGATGGGTTTATTAAGCATGTACTGACGAATACTACTGCGCCCTTTGAAACGGATCATTGACTCATCCACAGTCTGATATTCAATAGGTTTCATAGATGCATAGAACGTGTCTTCCAATTTCGGTAGAAACGACCTCACTTTGAACAGCTTGTCATAATTCTCTTCTCCTTTTTTTGGCTCTGAAGAATTGTCATTCAAATGGATATTTGAAAGCAACCAAGCAAAGCAATCTCTTGAAATGGCACTAATAATAAAAGTATCTCTCAAATCGTCCCGAGATGACCAATGGTCTTTAAAACTTGGCAACCACTTCAAATCCATCAATATATTCACGCTAAGATTGATTTCATCAGCACTTGGGGCAGTAAACTTTTTCTCTGCAACATTCTTTTGAATATAGTATAAATTGGTTTGAAATGAATTATTTTCTATTAAACTTTCAGGGAAAAGGTGAAAAAATATCTCTGTAGGAGTTTCTACTGTATCTAGAAGGTTAGGACCTGTTTCTTGTCGAAATTCCTCCGGATTATTATTATTTCCAGTACTAGTCATCCAGACAGGGGGTGAAATGATTTCGAGCCTTTTTACTAATGGAATGTCGTCACCACTATCCCAGTGAGAGTCATCCTCTGGAAAATTTTAAATAATATCCATATTTTCAATCTGCGACTTCACCAAAGACATTTCGTCATTCATTACATCAGTATTATCCACCAGGGACTCATTATCACTGGGAATCCCGTCTATTAATTCTAACAACTCAGTTTCAGTTTTTCCTCCCAATTCAGACGCAGTCCATGCTTTCTTTGCTGAAACAATATAAAACTAGTGTAAGAACTCATAGTAGCCACACATGGAAACAAAACTTTTATATTGTGCACTCCAAGTTCCTTGGTTCCTTGGTTATCGCTTACGTCCATACAAAAAATATATTTTCTTACACTATTTATTTGAATTTAATATACAGATTGCGAAAATCCCTTTCTTACGCTGAGACTTATACAAGTACGACAAGGAAAATATGAGCAAAACTACGTGAAAGAGAGAGAAGACTTGTTAGCCCAGCGATCAGTCCCCTCTACCAAAACAGTTGGACGTGTATTCAGTCCCCTCCTATTTATTTTAACTGTTGTGTTGCCAAATGTACTTATCTGTAAAAATTATTCCTAATTTTTGTCTATCGTTGTTTTAAAATTTTCAACGGTATTTCAAGCGGCAACAATGTTAAATACCAATAATTGTTAAATCGAAAGCAGTGTACGGATTTTATTTATTGCAGATTGTAATTTGTCCAAATCTTTTCTTGAACTCCATTATTTTATTCTTATTTGTGTTGATCTCACTTATTTTTTAAAAGACAATATTACCAATCTCGATTTTCTCCCACTAAATACACCGTTATCCGGTGTTAAAAGTCAAATGCAAAATAAGTTATTTATTGCTCAGAAAATACCAAACATTCTAAACTGGCAACGCTGCAGCAGAGACTGACTTCCCGCTCTGTGAGTACGTTCACTCTGGTTCAGTAGTTTCCCAACATGGAAGGAGTGAGGTTGTAAAAGAAATAAAAAAATACACTCGTTATTACGTAACCTGTACATCTTAAAATTCATTTTTGTCAACTTGATCGTTTCTGACCAAGCTGACAATTAATTTCTAACTACAATAGGATATTATTTTAGCCATTGTAACTTGAAAATAAAACATTTATTCCTGAGATAAAAATAATAAAGTAATTGGGTATAAAAAACTAAAGATCGATTCCATTAATAAATTGAATTGAAATAATAAAATAAGTAGGTACTTATTCTAAACATAAAATATGAACTTCTTGAAAAAATTAAACTAAAAATCCGTTCTAAAGGTAAACATAATTTCAATGAATTGAGTGCTCAAATAAACCACCTTGCTGTGCCAGGCAATAACCAAATCTGTCATAAAGATTTGATCTCATATCTCCAAGATTATTTGGCGTAATGCTGGCACAAACGTGCTGTATTTTCACCCTCAATTCATTTAAATTATTAGCTCTTTCAAATTCATGTTGATAAATACTACTTTTCAAAAATTCCCCAAAAAAAATGAAAACGTTTTGCTCATATTTTCCTTGTCGTACTTGTATAAGTCACAGCGTGAGAAAGGGATTTTCGCAATCTGTATATGTAATTACTTGCTGTTGCAAATAGTTCCATAAAACACGTACTTGTCATTTTTGGTACACGTTGTAGAAAAACACTGATAATTTTCACTTGCAATAAAACTTAACGACACTTCGCTCAAATGTAAACATGTAATTGAGGTAAACACTAATGAAATTTGTATTGGAACTTCACTTACCATCTGGTTCTTTAGTTCTGATGCTAGGCAACACATATAACACTATGGCAACGCATGTATACTAGCAGGAAAATTAAAAGGTGGTTTTATATGGTGGACACTAGTCCTGAAAGAGATAAATCCTATGACCTCACTGCTCATTCTGTCTATGTCCCCCTATTCTCGAATTTGATCGTAGACTTCCAAAGCTAGAGCTATGATCAGAGGTGTGAATAAATTCAGAGTGACAGCTTCCAAAATGTTTGCTTGACTTCCAGTAGTCATATTTTGTCTACCTACAATCTGTCATCTAGTTTGAATTTGCGTGTATTGGAATTGAAACAAAGTTCTGGTGTCCTTGGTTTTTTTTATTTATAAATTGATTTTAAGCACTTTTAGTAATTAAAACTGAAGTACTAAGTACTAAATCTACAATACTTTGGTCTTACTTTTACTTTTCTGTCAATATGGAGCTGTATCTTAACTATAACACCAATGGTTACAATGAAAAAAGATAACTGTCGTAATCCTTCGTAGGAGAGAAGCTAAGCTGGTTAAGGGGCTGTCAGAAGGTCTACCACTTCTCCAGAAAAGAGTACAACGTACCCAACGTAATCTATAAGTTGTGGGTACTACCTCAGCCTCCAATAATGACCAATAATATTAAATATTGTGCTATTTTAACATTTTTGTTAATCCTGGTTGATACAACTGATCTGGGCCTGTGACTTTCGTCAAAATTTCTCAAGTCTGTCCACTTAAAACTTTCATTTTCACTTTCGACTTAAAGTCCATTTTAGAATCAATAAATGATGTAACGTCACTGTTCTCTCCACGATGCAACAGATACAACGGTGTAGTCCAATATACTCATTCAATTACTGATACATTCTACTCAAATTTTCAATTGGAAGACAATACTCTAACCCCGGAGCAATAATATTTTATGGGATTTGTTCTTCGATAAAGATTGTGTTGTGAAGCATTATTTCATACAAATTTCAAAACTGCCAGAGAAAACGAAAAAAGATTGACCGAATTCCAACGCACCCTCTCTTAAAATAACAAGTTTAAAACGTTCACTGTGTTTCGAAACAAGAAAATCAATCACTTCCGTCGAATTAAGAGAACAACATAAAGAACCTTTCTTCTCAACTAAGTTTTTCTGCGGAAACCCTAATTGATGTCCATTATCGACCACTCAATATCCGTCCCTCATTTTCTCACTATGAAACTTTTACTGAAGACATGTTTGACACCCGTCCAACTAATTATTTCGACAACCACTTATCCCTATTATTTGGCAGTTCGTCAAACATGGATTCTATCATTCATATAACTCAACACACCTTACAAAGGTTAAAATAGATTTTTCCAAGTTGTGCAATTTTCACATGTCATTCGTAAATAGTCCGTGGGGGTAGTTTTCGACCTCGAGCACCCTTTGCTAACTAGAAGGGAGCCGAAAAGCTACGAAATTTTCAAACTCTTCCAGTTTTTCACTTATGAATTCTTAACCATCAGTATTTAGCAGATTACACCAAAGTTGGCTTCGTCGTTAGTGTCTTCTTCATTCAAATCTGTTTCTGGTAAATTTTCACATTAGGTACCAAAATTAAATGGTGCAATGTTATAAAGAAGATTTCTGTAGAAGATTGAGGACGACTTGCATAAATCGTTGATTACTTGCAGATCAACAATCCTGTTTGTAACCAACCACTCATTTTAACCGAAGCATTCAGAATCGGTAGTTTTTGCCAGTTGACTCACTGGTTAGTTAGCTCCGATTTGTTCTAATGGTAACTGCAGCTCCTACAAGTGTATAAAAATTATATGTCAACATGTGTTCGACGAATACTGAGTTTGGGAAGATTTCTGATTCCAGAGTAGGATTGCTCAATAATGGGAAAGGGCAGTTTGGAACTTATGTAGCTGATAAATTTACATTGACCCTTTTCTACGGAAGAAATATGGACGACGTACTAGGGTGACGAGATAAATGTTCCAATACAGATTTTACTGAGGATGTTTAAATTTTTGGTACTGAATCAACAGTTTTGAAGATTGTTGATGCTCTCATATAGGAAAGGCTTCATTAGTAACATATTCATTGGGGAACAAAAAAGTGGATTTGGAACCAAGAGTCACCAAAAATTGATTCTGCTTTTATGCACGATTGCACCACTTGGCTTAGCAAGTAAGCCAGGCTTAAACAATTATGCTCGCTGCACCTTTATCTGAGCGAAGCTTATATAAGCACATATTTGTTCATTCAAGTGAAGACATACGGTATTGTACGTAAGCGTGGCTTTACTAAGCAGAACATGGTGCACTGAGAGATTGGAATTATCAGTAAGATGCACTTTGTTAAGCTTTACATTTAAGCTAAACTGGTGCAATCGGGCATTAGAGGTGTACTCACTAATGTATATACAAACATAACCTCAATTAGTTTTCTCAAATAAATGAGATGATTGTTGAGACGAGACCAATCAATGTATTATTAAGGTCCTACTGAATCTCAGACTATCCATAAACCGCATGTCAAAATATCATTAACTTCGGAATACTTTCCAGGCACTTTTCTTTATTTATTACCTGCCTGCTCGACTATTTGTGGCGACACTGATCTTTGTTTAGACGCAAACAGATGCAGTATGTACAGCAGTCGATGCCGCATTGTTCTATTCATACTGTGCAGGATGTTTCATGCAGTTGTTCGTGCACGTCAGCTTTACAGTTCGCATTACTCTAATCCTATATTGCTTCTATTTAGAATTGTGTGTTCCGTTGGGTGTAGAGAAAGATGGCTCGATTTACATATATACGATACATTGTGTTGAGAATGATTAAGTAAAGGGGTTTTTTCCGTTAATTTTAGAAATTTAAGTATACAGTTCGGGGCGGTTTTATATCGGTAGGTGAAACACAATGGAATAGCGGCAAGCTCTCTGGAAAATTTCATTAAAAAAACGTTCATTTAACCGTATCTAATAAGTGAATTCATTTATTAAAAATTAATTAAATTTTTTTTATACACCCATGGTATTATAGCAGCATACGGTTTCTAATTTGTAAATTTTTTTATCTCCGACAAAGAAAAAAATGAAGGTGGTATAGTCGGGGGGGAAATAGAGCTAGTCTTTTTATCTCATCATTCTGTAAATTTAGTTTTATTATTTCGGTTTTAAATTGTCAGTGGTTGTCAAATTTATGACTTTAAAGGATCTACACTCTATAGACAACAGTTATTGGGCGCTTTTACCATTTGGTTCACCAATTCTCAGTGGTTGGAGATATAGACTCTTGGACTAGAGTACCCAAGGGAGGATTTCTCCAAAAAGGACCTGATAAGGGCTACTGGTCCCTTTACTTAAACGGTACAACCAAGCGTAGAAAAAGCCTTAAGGCTGAGGTACCGAGGCCTCGAAGCCTCTGACTGGTAGTGCCGAACCAATCAATCAATCAATGCTCAGTGGCTGGATGTGAGCGAAAGCGATAGCCTAGTCAAGGATATTCTCCCAGCTGCTAATAATACTATTTTTTGGCAACTTTGATTTTATAATTTCCCCTATTTGGTACTTCATAAGTCTCCCTTGGATATTGATATTTTCAAACTCGGCTCAATCTAGCAATTCCGATTTAGACCAACTAAAACATGGAATTGGTGATATCCCAACGCCTCTGCAGTTAGTTCGTTGGCTGACGTATTTTAACTTTTTAAAAAGATCCATGTATTTTTTGAAAAAAGCGTTGGCTTCCCGTATGAACATATTTTCTTCATCGATAATTCTTTCGACCATATTATTTATGTTTTGTGATCGACTTGCAATCACGAGTGAGAAATAATCGATTACTTTCGATTGATCGAAGGGTATTCGTCAGGATTCTATAATAAATGGGTTTTTAGCGTGATCAGAGATCCAATTGCTTCGCTTATTTCTTAACTTGAAGCTATTCCGAAGCGATTCATTGCGATTTCAAGACGTTTTTTTGAGTTTTTGAGAAACTTCAACAGGTGGTTACTATCACAACACACATTGTTGGACCTACCGAAAAAAATTCTCCAAACGATTTTGTCGTTTCAAATACACTTTCTGAATCCGATATTTCACCATTTTAGCTGCTTGCACCTCAACTGATTCTTCGTTAATATTTATCTGGTTTGGATCTCTCATTTTACTAATTAACAAACCGCACAGAATACACAACCACAACATGACAACCGAATAAATATGACATTTGCATAACCTATAAGTTAGTCACAAAACGTCAAAATTCAAATTTGCTCTTTCGTACTATAGGTACATTCCACATGTTTCAATAGAGGAAGTTATAAGGACCTGAATTTTTCTCGAATTATAACTCCACCATAGCAATGTTCATTCTTCAGACACCATCAGTTATCCAGATATTTCTAATCTACGGTTCATCTGCCGCACCCTGTATACCTTGGAATTTTAGTCAACCTCAACCTTTAAACGTTCTAGCCCCTTATTTAATTCTGAAAATTTCCAGAAGTTCCAGAGATATCTAACGATATTGTAAAACGTATAAATCAACCACATTATCTGGCATTAGTTTGTAATTCTATTCAGAATCGGCGCTGAGTCCACAAGAACACAGCGTTCAAGAATGCGAACTATTATTCAAACCGCAAGAAACAGTTCAATGCATAATCCAAAGTTACATAACGCATATCCCTCCATAAATTCTTAGAGTTGGTTATCACTGACACGAACAATGCAAATATGAGTGCGGTACGAAACTATTTACCATCTAATAAATCTTTACGATAACATTTTGGAGCTAAACCTGCTTCAAGATTAATGAAAAATTGACAATTATTCAGAAAGAACAAAAATAGATCATTATCACAAACTAAAAGTATAAGAATCGTGAGTTGAGTGATGACCTATCGCAATAAACTGTCAAGCTCGGTATTTCGAAGTGGCGAAGTGATAATACTTCAAGCCCATAAAAATACATACCTCTCAGATACCTCAGGTTAGATTAGATTCGATGGCGTGGCTTATCGGCTCATTCCACTGCAACCTTTTTATATATTTTGTGGTTCTTGCTGGACACCATGCAGTCGCACTGTCATAGGATGTGTTCTGCAGTTTCCTCCTTCAGGTGACATAATCTATACATGGCCTCGACTGTCAACCCGTGCCTATTAAGCTTTGACAGTTTTCCTTTCTATGCTCATCAGGTCTGCTAGTATTTTTGGTGAATCTCATTTTCTCTCCTTTCCTAAACTCCAGATCCTTAATCTTCGGTTCCCAATGCAACTTAACCCATTATATGCTACTGGACCCATTTGGGGACAGCAAACAAAATTTCACTGTAGCGCCTTCTATTGACAAATATCAACAGTTGAGTACGGGAGAGTGTTAGTTTACATTGTTTTCTTCTCAACTTGTAGCGCTGATGTTCATCAGTTCGAGCAACGCAACGACAGATATAATTTTGTAAGCAAGCTCACGCCTTTGTCTGGAAGAGCAGTACATATATGGCTATTTTTGCAATACCTATTTTTCATTTCAGTTTATTATGGAATTCGAACATTTAGCACTAATACCTCCGAAAATTTTGACGGAAGGAAGTATCGTCATTTAGATGCTGCTACAGCGGCTAATGAAAGTGGAGTAGACATTGTTATTATACCGCCTGATGCTGAACCACAGACCGATGAAGAGGACTTGGACGAAAATAATTTAGAAGGTGCCGAAAATATATTTCGCACAGACGTAGCCGGTGAAATCGAGTTGCAGCATATAAACAGCAGTGATGAAGAAGGTAGTGAGGACGAATACAGCTTGCCACTCTCTGAAAGGTTAAAAAACTTGAAATCAAAACGGTCCAAAAAAATAAAGGTAGGACCAAAATGGCCCAAAAATTTTTTTGACACTAGTATGCCAGCAACTTCCGGTTGTGCCAACCGTCTGGAAATTCTAAAAAATGAACTGGAAAATTCATAGACTACCAAGCGAACGTAATTATTGGAGTCTTGATGAAGATCTTGGAGTGCCTGTGGTCACAAAAACTATGTCAAGGAACCGGTTCCAAGAAATCAAAAGGTATATTCACCTAGTTGGTTATGATAATCTGGATACCCAAGTCACTTTTGAATCAAAAATTTCAATAATGGGGCGTTTTGCATGAACCTGTCAATAGACGAAGCCATGCTAAAGTTTTATGGTCGACATTCCAGTAAACAATTTATGAAGGAAAAACCAGTATGCTTTGGTTATAACAACTGGATACTGTGTAGTTCCACAGGATATTGTTGTGCTAAAGGAAATTCTCAAGTTAATGATTTACCCTTGGGATCTCGGGTAGTTCTTGATCTTCTCAAAATTATTGCAGTGCCCTCTGATCATGTAATTTTCTTCGATAACTATTTTAGTAGCCATGGTTTGCTAAAAATGCGGAGGGATCAAGTTTATTGTGCCACTGGTACGATAAGAGAAAGCCGAACCAAAAAATGACCGATGACAAAAGTACAAATATTCAAAAAGAAAGAGAGAGAGGTTGTTTTGAACACTACTATGATAGTGATCAGCGCTTCTTTTTATCAGGTGGCAAGACAATAATACTGTGTCAATTGTTACCAACTATGACAAACTACAACCTATTAGTACGGTCAAGCGCTGGTCATCAGTAGCCAAAGAGAAAGTAGTTGTGCAACTGCCACACATTTTCAGTGCGTATAATAAATCCATGGGTGGGGTTGATTTACATCATCAGGCAGTAAGCAACTACAGGATTTCTATTAGAGGTAAAAAGTGGTGGTGGGTACTGTTTATAAACATGATAACATGACTGTTGTCAATGCCTGGAGACTGTATCAATTAGCAAAAAATAATTCAATGTCATTGTTAGAGTTTGAAAGAATTATAGTGCGCCACTATCTAGCATGTAATGAGAATTCGACAAAACCGAAGAAACGCAATCACCACCATCTGTACGATGTCATGAGGGTGTTCATTTCCCGAAAAAAATAGATCAACAGGAACGTTGTACTCAGTGTCACAAAAAAGCTAGGTGGAGTTGCTCAAAATGTGCAGAGGCCCTTTGCATTGAACGGGAGTGTTTCAGAGTTTATCATTCCTAAGATGTGCATTGACCAAAATCTCTCTTACTTGGTTTGCTGTAGGTACTGATTTATTTTTGTTTAGTTTTAACCATCATTGTATTTTTCTTTGTACTTAAAAATAATGAGTGAAATATAATGTATAACTTTTATATAACTTTATCCCATTGTCCCCATTTGGGACAAAAAAATGTCTTGGGTTTTAATGGGTTAATCAGCTAGTTAAGCCCTTTGGTGTTTAGATGCTTGAAAAATTTATCAAAAGGCATATATATGTGGTATTCTTATGGTCAATAAGTGAGGGTTAATCCTCTTCACCTGTAACCTCTGAATAAATCTTGCTCTGGATGAATATTAAAAACTTAGCGATCAATACATTTCCAGGTACGTAGAGCGTCAAAGTTTGACCATTTTTGAGTTACCACTCCATTTTTCCTATGGATCAACCAATTACCATAAGGAC
The DNA here is from genome assembly GCA_947563755.1 of Lochmaea crataegi. NCBI lineage: Eukaryota > Metazoa > Arthropoda > Insecta > Coleoptera > Chrysomelidae > Lochmaea > Lochmaea crataegi. The sequence goes on along the minus strand of OX387428.1, from coordinate 29,253,802 downwards.
TACAGTTAAGATCTCCTTAGTAGAGGTATCAGATAATATTAAGTCTAAGAAATGGTTGAGTGTTTCATTTTAAATACCAAGCAATAAGCCAAAAGCAATATTCTCAAGTTTATTTCGACTGAAAAAAGGTGAAATTATAAACATTCGTTGAGAATAATCCATAAAGTTCGCTTCATTTTGCACTCTCACCGAAGTTGTGTCCGTTTTACGAGTAATTTAGTAAAAAACGTTTCCTCTATTTCCCATGTAAGCCGTTACATCTTCATGGGTGACAGAACCGTGGAGAAGCTTTTTCTATTGATATTCAGTTTCAATGTCTTTTTTATGGGTTTTATTTATTTAATTTCACAGCATAGGTATTGATTTCCACATCAAAAGCATTGTTTGGAAAATGATAGTGGGATAAAGAGGGAAATGAGGCGAACGCAAAAGGTTTCTGAATACCTGGAATATTAGCGTTATGTATGAATTATTTAATACTGCTTTTTACTCTTCGTCGAACAGTATTTCATTGAAATTTCGCATAAGCAGATTTCCAGCAGTGAAAATTTTCACTCATAAACAATTTTGGTTGATTCCATTATCCAAAAGTTGTAATGTACTGTAAAAATATATTGCCTTGATGCACTGAACAATATTTTTGGTTCAAGCGACAAACAACAATGCAGTCACACTGTCGTAGTCAAGCCATGGTAACCCTAAAGCGGCCCGCACACGATCAATATATTGATCAATATTGGATAATATTGATCAGTATATTGACTATGTGCGAGGTGTATCGAAATAAATATTGAAGTGGATATCAAATATTGACGAGATTTAAAAATTTCAACATCCGGACTTCAATACTGGTAGGTGGTGGGGATAACGTCAATATTTTCATCAGTATTTGCTTGCGGTGTGTACTAGTGGACGCTGTTGTGTGTTTTGCTGAGAACCGGTTTTAGAACGTTATCGCCATGAGTGAAACTGATGGTAAGGAAGAAGTGATGAGAAGTTTCATTGAGACATTTGAAACGATGCCTTTATTGTCGGATTCCCTCAATGTTTCATACAAAAATTTAAAAAAACGTGGTGAAGTATTGGAAACACTAATTGTTATATATCGACGTGTAAAACACGATGCAAACGTGAAAGACGTAAGCAAATAAATAAATAGCCTAAGAAGCTACTACAGAAAGGAAGATAAAAAAGTGATTGCATCCACTCGGTCTGGGAGTGCACCAGAAAATATTTACGTCCCATATTCTTTGACATATCATGCACTTTCTTTTTTGCAAGGTTCAGAACTTCCAGTTGACTAAAATGAAAGAAACGAGGTAAGTTTCTACAAACTTTATTAGTAACTAAACAATACATTTTGGTAACAAACACATAAAATTGTCACGCCATTTTATATCCAAATTAGTTAGTTTTTGTCTAGAATTTTAGCATAACAATATCTATGAATTGTTTTGGGTTAATCATATTTGCCTTCATTATTTACATAATGACGGAATTCGTCTCTGACTTCTTTAGCAGCATTGCTGCTGTTTTTCAACTTACTGCTTTGCAAATTGGTTAATGAGCGATAAGGTATGGTATCCTTTTCGTTAATTTCAACTTTTTTGTTATAAAATTGTGTAAATAACAACATGCTAACGTTATAACCATAGCTTTCTTTGGAGCAAGCTGTATGGCTTTCTGGAAAACGCCAAATCTACTCGCTACTATCCCAAAAGCGTTTTCCTCATTCACTCGAGTGGCCGACAACCTACGATTGAATTCTTGACTAGGTGCGTCAAGGTTTCCTTGAGCGTACGGCTTCATTAAATCGGGCAGTAGAGCAAAAGCTTCGTCACCTATAAAAACAAATGGAAATGCCTGTGAGCTATTTGGAAGAAGCGCGGGTTTGGGTAAATCGAGCTCGTTTTGTAGGAGTTTTCCAAATTCGGAGTAGAACAGCACTCCATCATCTGAGAGTTTACCGTTAGTACCTACATCAACCAGTACAAACTTTTTGTTCGCATCCACCACAGCTAGTAAAATATTGGTGAAAAACCCTTTATAATTGAAGTACGCTGATCCTGACTTTGCTGGTTTTTTTAATAGCGATGTGCTTGCCATCTATAGCCCCTAAGCAGTGAGGAAATTTGATAATTCCAAATTCGCCAGCAATCTTCATCCACTCTTTAGGGTTTGATGGGCACTGAAAAAAAACCAACTAAGGAAATTTGACAGGAGAGTCAGTGGAGACAGTCAGGCTTCGGGTGTTAATACGCCTTCATCTTCACCCAGTGGACCTTATTCAATTTCTTTGGCAGCTATTGAATCCCCGACACCAGTGGAATCGATACCAACTGCAGGATCCTCTGTGAGCTCACATAAATCTCCAGCTGCACCAAAACCAAGAAAACGACCTAAAGGTCCCGATGCCGAACAAAACGAGCTTTTAACACTGGCATGTAATTATTTACAAAATCCCGATAAAGAAGACGCAAATGACGAATTCGATAATATTGCTTAGGTATGGGCTCACAAGCTCAGAAACCTACATCTTAGCCAACGTATGTTTGCTGAAAAGGCAATTAATGATATACTCTTAGAAGCAGGCCTGAATACATTGCATAGACACTCTGTAGAAGTGAATGAAGGAAGCACATCATCTGAAGTGTACACAAGAAATCAACCTAGTTAGGCCTCTACATATGCATCGGGAAGTTCCAATAATCAGTTCTCAGATACTGCATCTTCACCCTATAATGTAGAGCCTGTGCAGAGTGAACCTTCTGATGTAGGTTCATATTTGTCCAGTTTCACTAATTTAAATTAGGTAATATATTTTCAGGTATACTTTATAAGCAGTAGTTACTTTTTTCTAATAATTTCTTACTTTCATTAAATGTGTAATAAAAAAGTTCAAAATATACTTTTAGTTTAATAGAATGTGCCACATTTATATAGTAGTTAGTACTTACCTTCATGCAATCTTTTAACATGTATATTAACGCATCACAAGTCTCCATAATTGCGTAGCTTATTATCCCTGTACCCATCAAAGCTGAATACTTAAGATCTTCGAAGCTCCTACCTGTTGCAAGATACAGGAGAGTAACTAGTTTCTCTGTAACGGTTAAAGCTTCTCGCATGGTATTATCCTGACGCTTGATGTGAGGTGCAAACATTGTTACGAGTGTGTCAAATTTATATATCTCCATTCAAAAAAAGTTGTAGTAATCACGTATATCACTTAAAACGATTTCCCTTAGTAAATTCATGTGCCCATACCGTTATTTCTTTTTCATCCATTCTTTAACCAATCGTTGACGGTTTTTTTTTGCCGAGATGGTAAACTCATGTTCGTTCCTTTTACTCATACTCCTCCCACTTTCTCTCCATTTCCTCATCCATCCATTCCTGTACTTCCTTCCTGGTCGCACCCCTCCAGCGTTTATTTCTGCCTCTAGCCATCACGTCCAATGGGTAGGTCCTTGCCAGCACCGCTGCTGCCAGTCCACCCACTGTCCTGTACCTGCACCACTCTTAGCAATATCCCTCTTTGCACCAGCAGGAGTGGCCTAACCCTCGCATTCACTCCCGCTCTTTCACCCCACACCTCCGCACCGTACAGCATAATCTGCTCTACCGTCCTACCAGTTATCCTCCTCTTCCACTTTCCCGGCCCCTTCACATTACACATCAATCTCCCCAGCCATGCTGCCCTCACTTTCTCCTTCTCTGCCGCCTTTAGCATGTGTGTTCTGAAGGATAATTTACTATCCAACCACACCCCAAGGTAATTCACAGACACCTCCATACGAATTCTCCTTCCCTTCACCGTCACCCCCACTTCCCTCGTCTTGCTCCGTCCCTTCACTAGCAACCCCACCGTCTTATCTTCCGCAACTTCTAATCCGCACCGCTCTCTTCTCCACAATCTTCCTACACATTCCGCCTTTGTTTCCATCTCCGCTCCACTTCCACTTCCATAGCGTCGGTACAAAAACCGAGCCCTAGGGCACTCCAGCCCCCGTCTCATACCTCCTCCCTCTAGTGTCTACTATCACACGTCCCGTCAGGTAGTCTTCCCCCAGGTTAACCAAGTAAGCAACGCGCTCAATAGTGCCCGTTTGCTGACACTGTTGAACGCGTTCCCGTCGTCGAAGAACACGAGTAGGGCCAATTTCTTGATCCTCCAGCCGCCCTCCCTAGCCCTTTCCACCAAGCCCATTAGCCTGCCCTGCGCCGAGATACATGATTTTCCCTTCGCAAACCCGTGCTGGTTTAGCCTAAAACCCCCATTCCTACCAACTTCCTCCTCAATCATATCCTTTATTATCCCCTCCATCAATTTATCTGTACCACACAGCAGGCTGATGGGCCTGTAGTCCCCCGCCCGCATCTCTTCTCTACCCGCCTTCTTAAGCAGTATTACCCTGGCTACCTTCCATCCTTCTGGAAACTCTTCCTTCCTCAGCACCCTGTTGAATAGCTCCCAGAAATACTCCCCATTGTCATCCAACAGCGTCTTCATCATATCACCCCTCAGGGCATCTATCCCTGGGGCTCTCCTTAATTTAATATTCCTCCTCCCCCTCTATTTACCACTTCTCTACCAGCCTTATCCCCCTCATTTTCCCCACCCCCTTGTATCCTGGACTTCTCGAATCATGCCTCCAACTCCTCCTTCTCCCCCTGTGAACATTTTTCCTATAATCTCCTTTTCCCAATCTTCCTCTAGCACCTCGTTCCTATTTCCACCCATCCTCTTCACCGCTATTGTTTTCCAATTCCCCCAGTAACTCTTCCCACTTCCCACTGACGGTTAACAATACGTTACACGTTTCGCCCCTAAGCATAGTAAAATACTTGCGCATGCTATTTTCTTCTTATTTTTCATTATTCCAACCTCTATACAATTTAAATCATATATATACATGCACGGTACAAAAACTAAATGACACAAAATATAAATATTGAAGAAAGTATCGTCAATAATATTGAACGTGTGCGGTGTAAACAATATTGGTACCTGGATTGTCGCTAGTATTGACGATCCAGTATTGATCAATATATTGACCGTGTGCGGGCCGCTATAAACGAGCAACTGGCTCGGAAGGCAGAAGCTCAAAAACTTTTTGAACCTGCCTGCTCCGCCAATGTAACAGTTTCAGTAGTAGCAAGCCTGATACGCGAAAATACTCATAATGAGTTCAAAAAAGGTGGGATAAAATAAAATACAACAAACTAGCCAATGAATTACACCAACCGGAAACCTTGATGTTTTCTAGGATATGTAATGGACGCGTCTCCAATGGATACGTTGGTAGACTAGAGGTGTGGAAAGGCCTCTGAATCGGTGGTGTTGCGGGTCACTTATAGGATCATCTCAAGGGAATGAAACAACTACTTCTAGCACTGGGATATGTTTGATTTATTTATTATTATTTAATACATTACACTACTTACTATGGCTAATGATATACATAAGTACCTAGCCCTATAGCATACTTATATTCAATGGTTAAAGATTACTGATCTCTGACCATTCGACTATATAGAATGTTCTTCATGACTTATTCTAAATTAACTTCTCCTATAATAAATATTGAATGCATATTTATATAACCAGTCAAGTTCAAATAAAACAAATAAACATATTACTGTTTTGCCTTACTTCACGCTTGAACTTGACTTTCTATTCAATAACCTTCTTAATTTATATTTATATAATAATGAGATGTTCGAACGTTTTGTTGAAATAAGATCAAGGGAATTTACTGTTTGGACCCTTACTTTGTGGAATCTACTCATATTAATGTTATAAATAAAACTAATTAATTCCAATATTTAATGAAAAATTATGAAAATTATGAAAGGATATTAATAATTATTTCGATATTGACATATCATCGGAGTTACATTTTATGTGATACCACTTGATGTTTAATATTTTGGCTAGACCAAATAGTAAGTGACCTATCTTGTGATTGACTTAATATATATAAATAGAAAAAAGAAGAAGATATGATTTTACAAATATTAAAGCTTAGGTACTATTGACAATCTCTCTAACATTATTAGAAAACTTTTTTGTTGGGTCAGCCCTTAGAAGTTTATATCACAAGATTCTATAAAATTATTAACTTTAGATTTATATTCTTCGGATTTTAAAATGACAGTGGCACTTCCCTTGTCAGATTTTGTTATTGTGAGGTTATAATCTTCTACTTTCTGTTTAATTGAATTTAGTGCTTAAATATCATTTTTTGTTTGACGTTTAACCTTTGAAGGTTTCATATTTTCAATCAAATTAGCAATTTGTAATTTTTCATAAAGAAAACTATTTGACTGAGATTTTAAAGATATTTATGACTGTAGCTAAAACTTCTTTAATACGATTTGTGAATTTTGGTGGTATGCTGTATTTTAAGCCTTTATTTAAAAATTCTTTCTCACTATTTGTGAAGTTAGTGTCTGAAAGGTTTTCGAATCATGGTGCAAAGTGTTATAATGTTCAGTGTATTGAATGTTATGTTTTATGTATTCCAGTTGTTGTAGTTTTCGTTCTTGTTTCTTGTATTTCTTGTGCTTCATAATGCTGACACTTTCTCTGATTTTGTCATCTAAACCGAAAAATTCAACTGGATGAGGTTTGAATGCGAGTTCAGAATGTACAATTTTTAAGTTAAGGAGCCTCTTATTTTAAATAATTGTTTACCCTCCCCTTTAATCCAGACTCGTTGAGCATATTTTACGGCTTTTTGGGCTTGAGGTGTTTTTGTATGGCATTTTATGTTTACATAATTTGGACAATGAACACTCACGAGCATACAGATTAAAACAGCCAGATAAATCACATTACGCAAAACATCCACTTGACACAAAACATTCATTAACACCTAACAGAGAACTAGAAGTACTGCATATTTGTGATAAGAAACAAGAACTAGATTTCCTTGAAGAACTAGAAATAAGGAGACACTTAAGAGACCCACAATATGAAGTTGTCAATAAACAGATAAATCTAGTTTCATTTGTAACATTAAGATCAAGGGAATTTAATAATATTTATTATTATATTGGGCCAAAAGGCATCACAGATATATTCTTTGGAAAATTTGTGAGATGAATTAGTTTTTAAAAACCTATAGTTATGATATTTAAAATTGTCTTTTTATCACTCTGATTTCAACTCAATTGAGCAGAGCATTGTATTACATTTTTAAATTCGCTCAATGATGGATAGGAAATTATCCAGTGGACGATGACTCTGGCAATTAATATCTAAAATGTGACATATTAAGTACTAATTTTTAATTATTATTACAAAAAATTGTTCGTCGCCTATTATCTAATCTAATTGAATTTTTTTTCGACTTGGCTACATTTCAAAATTATTATAGTAATTCATAAGTAATGTTTAAATTATGCGATTCGATGTAACAGCCAAGTCCTCTGCCAAAACAAACTTTTCTTATTTCTTAGTGGATACACTGGCTTCGCGCTGAGAAACACTACATCCAGTTTAAGGTATAAGTGGGCCATGAATGCTGCAAGGATCACGGACTCGTAAACTCGAGAACAAAGCTCGCTTCATTTTGAATTCCAGGGTTTTACCATAAAACTTTGCACGCCTCGGTTAAACGTCGGCCCGATGAGGTACACTGTATTTTTATGAGCTTTTTATGAAGAGTGCATCGTAGCATTTTGTATTTATCGGTCTTTGTATTAAGAGGATGGAAATTCAATTGTACTTTGAAAGTACAAAGACAATGAAAGGAAAAAAACATCATGTTATTTTAATCTCTATTCTACAAATTCGCGTGAAATGAATAAAGATCCAATCACTATACAGATACATTCAAACACAAACGGAACATAGGGATTTTAAGCATTGTATCACAACTGCTTTTGAACTAGTCGACCAACATCCAGCTTCAACAGATTAAAAACACGATTATTACAATCGTTTATTTGGACACCTATAACATATCGTACAATTCCCACCACTCCGTATTCTCAACTAAGGGCGGTCCTTAATTAGCGTCAGACAGTCAGTCAGTCGATCGGTGAGAGTGTTCAAGTCCATAACTTTGATTCAATTTAAAGAATCCTATTCTGTTTTATTTACGAATTTTTTTATTTTGAAAGCCGTTATGGCCTAAAGAAATCAAAACATTATTTTAACTCGAAACATTGATTGTTAAAGAGAATTTAACAATTAATTTTCGATTTTAACAACATAAAACGTAAGCATATTGTTTCAATATGTAGCGACGTTTACTACCCCCATCAAATAATTATTCAATACTAAATCGCACTTCGCACACACCTCGCACATAACTAACAAATTTTGTAAGGAGAAGGGGCGGGCTTTTTTACAGTGATCCTGAATCCAGCTGTCCAGATCAATACTTGATATTGATTGAGGTGAACTTATAGAAATGTTTCGTTGGTGGACTATTTAGATCGGCGAATACACTAAATCCCTATGTTCCGTTTGTATTTGAATGTATCTGTATAGAGGGTGCTGCTAAATATATGCGGGAAAATTCGGAAGCTCATATAAAATTATGATGGGTCTTTCCTGTGACAAAATTTTCTCAGCTATTCGAATACGATTCTTCTAATCGTTGATATCAAGTATCGGTGTGTTGTAAACTAATGACTTAATATAACCTCAAAACCAGAAATCCCATGGATTTGAGTACGGAGTTCGAAGAAGAGGCCATTGTTGGGGTCCTCCTCGACCAATCCAACGGTTGGGATAAGTTGCATCTTATTATTGCCTAGAAATCTGACTAAATGTTCTGAAGCACCATCTTGGATAAACCACATGTTTTGTCTAATATTGAGTGGGATGTCCTCAAATAGTTCAGGAATATAATTTTGGAGAAAACTGGTATGAGCATTTCATTCAATCGCTTATGCAGAAAATGTGGCCCAATTAAGTAATCCCCTATAATTCCAATCCCCACATTAACTGAAGAAATATTTTGATAACGGTGTTCTATAATATTGTGTGGGTTTTCGAAAATTTATTATGGATACTTTTGAAAAACGTGCGTCATCTGTGAATAATGTTTCTAAAAATAGAGGATATTATTGTCATTCATCTGTCATCTAATCACAAAATGTAACTAACTCAGGAAAATGTCGACGAAAAAGAGCACATTAGATGTGGTGAGGGTACAATAGCTGCTCTTTTAAAGCTGATATTTTTCTAGTGCTTGCTTCTGGGTTGATTAATTTCACCCAGAATATATTGTTCTACCCTTACATTTCTAACTGTCCGGGAACGATTTCTAAATTCTCTCAAACGGCTTAAGGTGACTTGGTAGCTAATATTGTTTCTCCGTCCTCTTTAAAGTGACACAAAGTGACCTAACCAAAAAAATTGATTGATATCACTCTTTCAATCAAAAAATGTCATTAAAAATCAAATTCGGTCAAAATGGTTAAAATTATTAGTGATAGTTTACATTTTAATATGTTGTCTTATATGAAGCAGTTTCCAAATGTATTTCTAAATATTCCTAGCTCGTTTCAAATAATGAAATATTGTGACGATAATATAGTGAAAAATTCGAAAGATATACCACAGCAAAGTGAGGAAAAGCTAAAGGCGTTGAAAGAACAAATCAAGAGAATAAGAAGAGAGACTTTGAAAAAAGAACTTGCTAAAGCAAGAGGAAAAGGAACCAACAAAGAGAATAATTCTGATGAATAATGTTGTACTGAGTTTAATGTTTACACAAATGTATTTAAATTGATTGTGAACTGATAATTATCAATAAAAGATTGTAAGTATCAAAGAATTCTTGCTACAACTTCAATATTTTCAATACATATTTTATTCTGAATAAAAAAACAGACTTAACCAAACTGTCAATTCCATCTTAAAATAAATGGAATTTTCAAGGTTAGGTCTACTTTTTCTTGCTTCTCAACCTATTGCTTTCTATTTTTGTGGAAAAATGTGGATACTAAAAATTCTGGTTTTGATTTCGACCGAGATTTTTCTGAAATTTAAAATGTTTCAGTAGTGTTTGCATTGAGACATTAGTTACACGTAAAAGAGCGAAAAGGAACCCTTATTGTCTTCTTATATAACCCTGCCGTCTGGTTAAAAGTGATGAATATTCATGTTGCTATAAAAGCAGATCTTGAGCTTTCGCGAAAACAGTGGCGTTTTCGAGAAGCACATTTTCTGAGGTTATTACATATTGGAAACTCCTGCTGCAATTCAGTTTAATGAAAAATTCAAAAACCACCACGACTACAAGCATCTTAAGTAAATTGAAATTAATGTAAATGAAAATGTCTAGCTTTTTGGATTGTAAATGTATTTTTATAACTCTCATATAGTTTTCTCAAGCATCTGAACGTAATCATCGACATAGCTTCTCCATAGAAGGTATGGTAGAGGTGAGAGGAGGGCTTAAAATATTTTGAGTAATGCTGAATCTAAGATACGAATCGTCTACAAAAAAATTATTGACATTCTGGTCACTACGCCAAATTGCTCTTGGAGCCTCAGAAATTTGATACCACGGACAGAGTGGACAGTGGAGCATGCAGATTCTGCAATGATGCAGATGAAACAGTGGAACATATTATCTGCAATTGCAGAGTAATTGTTCGCCAACGTCTTCAATACTAGGTCTAACTAGATCTATTACTAGATGTATTTTCATATTTTCATGAGTATGAAATCATTTTTTACAAGACTGGTCCTTGGTTTGGAACTCAGAACTCGAATGATCAGATGCTACGTCTTCTCCGTCCTACTCTATGGATGTGAAAGCTGGACACTAAATTCACAGATTGAAAAGAGAATTGAAGCCTTCGAAATGTATGTGTATAGAGTTTAGGGGAAAAGATCAGTAGGAAGACGCCAGAACTCATGGCTAAAAGATTCAAAGAGATGGTTCGACCGCTCGTCTGCAGAAATCCTTCGTGCTTCAGTTTCCAGAGCTACAATCGCCAACCGTCGGCAGGAGAGGGCGTTATAAGAAGAAGAAGATCTATTATACTAAAACATAGACCGCCTTGCAATCTACAAGATGATTATTTTGAAGAATTGACATTGAAATAATGAAAATGCGTGAAACCATAAAACCATGAAAATAATGGTAACGTCTAGCTTAATATCAATAAAAATGCACTTTTAATAAAAATTCCCCCGTTCATATGTATGAACAAAGCCCCAATTATAATCAGAGTTGGCCAGCTTTACAAAACTGACGCAATTTCAGCCAACGTACTTTTAACGGTAAAACTTCTGCGTGAAGGTTTAATGATTCAACTCAAAATCACCGAGGAAGTATTTTCATTTGTTATTCAAAAATTAATTTTAGAGTGGTTATGAGTATGTCTGCCATTTTAGCACATTTACGTGACATACGTTTTGTACACCTGAACGCTAATATCAATTTTAATAATGTATAAAGTCGAGACTTAAGATTGTAATTTTAAGCAATAATAAGTAAGAGTTCTCTCTGGGGAAGTAATTGCAAAGCTACAAGGTAATGATTATGTAAGTGCACTGCTGCAGCTTGGTGAACATATTACTTAGACACTTTAAAGTACATTTTAACCAGTGTTTTATTAAAACCGATTAAATTTCGTTTGGAATATTGTAATGTTTTTCTTATTAATTTAAATACTTTTCATTTGTGGGATAAAATTATACACACTATGGCTAGTTACTATCTATTAATTTATTTTAATTTACACACACTACTTAATGTGTACTAATTCATTTACACTCTGTATAATAGTTCTAGTTTAGTTTTACCACTTGAATATTACACTATTTATCTTCACTGTTTCATTGAATGTCCGATTACTAAGAATTTCTGTAAACTGTCTGTGAACTTGTCTTCGTTTCACTAATTGTCAACTCACTCAAAAACCCGCGTATATATAGTCTTTATCAATTCTGGAAAACTCCTGAACTTCCACGCCCGTTCTATGCGTAAACAAAACGATTTTCCAGAATGTTCTCGAAAGGAGCGCATTCGCCAAAATTCATAGTCGAGAGACTTTGAGTTGGTGACCTCGCAACAATATTCATATTTTCAACGTGATTAGATGAGAAGTTGCAAATATGGAATACCATTTTGTTTATTAGACACATCTTCTAAACGAATTGGTAAAACAAACTTAAATTTAGTGAGTGCCTACCTAATACAGTTTCCGTTAAAATTCTTCAAACAAATTAAAGCCAACCCTCACATTTTTTGTTAGAAAACATGTCAAAATCACCACTCCAAATTTAGGGGGGAAATATGGAATAGATACCTCTAAAAACTATTGAATGATTTTATTAATTGAATTATTTTGTTAATATAAACTCAGAATGCAATAAAATACAATATAGACTACTTGCACTTATGTGCCCACATGGAGCACATGAGACATTGCGTCCATACCTCACCTCTTGTTGAAAACTTTTGCCCACAGAAAATACACTGTGCATCATTGTCATCAGGGTTCGAGTGTCTTGGCATTTCAGCAACATCGTCGTGAGAATATCTGCTAGGTCCAAATCGTCATTCCCTTCAGATTTTTCTCCAGATGAGAATTCTTCTACGGGTCGCTAAGGTCTAATGTTTGATTGCTTCATGGGTAGCTTTTTTGACTTTCCTTTAACTATCCTATGGCTGTAGTGACCAACGAGAATTAATAAAATCGGATCCTCCTTAGACGGTTTTGAATGCTTAATGAGCTTGTACCGAACCAGATGGATGTGCAGCTTCAACAGATCCCGGAGGAACACCTTTAATGAGACGTATATTCACTTTTTTTCTAGGGAATGCTAGTAAAAGAAAGAACGAAGACGGATGCTGAGTGGAAGAGGAAGGATAAAAGGAAAAGGGGGATACAAAGAGAAGAAGATACAAAGAGAAGAAAAAAGAGGGAGGTGGGAAGAGTTATTGGGGAAATTGGAAAACAATCCATGGGGAAAGGCGTATGAGATAGCGGTGAAGAGGATGTGTGAGAATAGGAACGAGGTGCTGGAGGAAGATTGGGAGAAGGAGATTATAGGGAAATTGTTCACAGGGGGAGAAGGAGGAATGGGGGCAGAATTCGAGAAATCCAGGATACTAGGGGGTAGGAAAAATGAGGTGGATAAGGCCGGTAGATAAGTAAGAAGTAGAGGAGGGGGGAGGGACATTAAAGTAAGGAAAGCTCCAGGGATAGATGGCCTGAGGGGTGATATGATGCAGAGGCTGCTGGATGACAATGGAGATTACTTCAGGGAACTATTCAACAGGGTGCAGAGTGAGGAACAGTTTCCGGAAGGTGGCCAGGCGGGTGATACTGCTGAAGAAGGCGGGTAGAGAGGGGAAGTGGGCGGGGGACTACAGGCCCATCAGCCTGCTGTGTGGTATGGGTAAATTGATGGAGGGGATGATAAAGGATAGGATTGAGGAGGAAGTTGGTAGGAATGGGGATTTTAGGGTAAACCAGCACGGGTTTACGAAGGGGAAATGATGCATCTCGGCACTGGGCAGAGTGATGGGCTTGGTGGAAAGGGCTAGGGAGGGCAGCTGGAGGAACAATAAATTGACTTACTCGTGTTCTTCGACGTCGGGAACGCGTTCAACAGTGTCAGCAAACGGGCAGTGCTGAGCGCGTTGATGAGGCTTGGAGTGGGGCAGGGGTTGGTTAACCTGGTGGAGGACTACCTTACGGGGTTTGTGATAGTAGACTTTAAAGGGAGGAGGTATGAGATGGAGGCTGGAGTGTCCCAAGGCTCGGTTCTTTGGAAGTGTGTGTTTGATGAGGTTTGTGGGATAGTATGTGAAAAGGGATGAAAGATTGCGGTGTATGCGGACGATGTGTGTCTGATATGTACGGCAAAGGGAGAAGCGGAGATAGAAAGAAAGGCGGAGAGAATGTGTAGGAAGATTGTGGAAGAGCGGTGCGGACTGGAATTGGTGGAAGATAAGACGGTGGGGTTGCTAGTGAAGGAACGGAGCAAGACGAGGGAAGTGGGGGTGATGGTGAAGGAAAGGAGAATTCGTATGGAGGAATCTGTGAAAAACCTAAGGGTGTGGCTGGATAGCCAATTATTATCCTTCAAAACTCAAATGTTAAAGTGAGGAAAGTGAGGGCAGCATGGCTGAGATTGATGTGTAATGTGAAAGGGCCGAAAGAGTGGAAGAGATGGGTAATTGGTAGGACGGTAGAGCAGAGTATGCTGGACGGTGTGGAGGTGTGGGGTGAAAGAGCAGGGGTGAATGCGAGGGTTAGGCCACTCCTTCGGTGCAGAGAGGGATACTGCTGAGGGTGTGGGGATACAGGACAGTGGGTGGACTGGCAAGGTCCTATCCATTGGACGTGATGGCTAGAGCCAGGAATAAACGCTGGAGGGATGTGACCAGAGAGGAAGTACAGGAATGGATGGAGAGAATGTTGAAGGAGTATGAGGGCGAGCTAAAAGGAGCGATTGGGAATAGGAAAGATTGGATGGACCGGAAATTCGGGGAGGTGAACCACTCCTTGACAGAGGTGTTCACTGGACATGGGTACCTCCACAAGATTGGGAAAAGAGAGACTGGAGAGTGCGAGACGTGTGAAGTGGAAGATGATGTGGGGCATGTCTTTAGCTGCTGGAGGAACGAGGAAGTGCTGAAGAAGTTGGAGAGGAAATTAGGTGAGGCGGTGTATTGGGAGAACATGGTGGAGATAATGTTGAGGGGCGAGGAGGAATGATGGAGGTGAGTGGAGGAGTAGAGAAGTGATAGTTAAGGAGAAGACGACGGTGTGAGCGGAGAGTGCGCGAGAGACCGCCGCCCGTCTCGGAGTAGGTATGCTAAGGTAGTGATTTCCAGGGGGGGGGTAATGGCGAGTTTGAGGTGAAAAAGATAACTGCTAAAGTTAAAGATGCAATCTGACGTTTACCTCGAAGGCCAATAACCGCAGAAATATTTGTTTCGTTTCATCTACATTGTAAATGTTCGCTGGAGGGAAAGAACATTTTCGTTATTCAGTTTCTAAGAAATCAAAAAAATCAGAAGCCCTTTCGTTGCCAAAACTTGCAGCTCTAGCGGCGAACCATGTTCCAGAAGGTTTGGATGCTGCTTTGAAAAAAGATCGAGCCATGCTCTACCTGCCAAACCTGATGCTGAAAATTTATGTTCAATGTTATTACTAGAAGCCAATTCGTAGGCGTCTCTTAGTAAGCCGATATAATTTCTACTCCATTAGTAAAATATATTGTAATAGCTGCTTTTCTATATAATTGCCTCAAATACATTTTCCTCCAAGCTTAGTTACTGCCACCCCTTCAGATGAAACAGTGGTGTTCTGACAAAGCCGAAAGAGAGTAGTGCGAGGAACTCCATAAAACTTGACTGTCTTCAAGTAACCCATCATTTTTTCTCTAACAGCGTTAATTGCTGCACTCATATTCTCTTTATCATATGTTTTCCTTTCATTTTCACAAACAGGCTTAGTTGTTCGCGGCATTCTGAAATAAAAAAATATATAATAGTATTCAGACTGGTTTCCCTTCAGGACGGGGATGTATTGACAATGAATACAACTAGATCTCTAATATTAACATACATATTAAACACAGCACAAGAAAAATATTTTGAAAGGACATTTGATTCAATAACTCATTCGGTGTTGTGGATAAAATTATTTAAATTAGGTATATCTGCGAAAATATTACGTGTACCTACTTATGGCTTTATACAGGCAAGCTAATCTTCAAATAAAAAGTGCTAATTGACTGAATCGTACCCTGGAAGGACAGGAGTTTTGCAAGGAGAACCTTTAAGTCCTTTGCTTTTCGCCTTGTTTATTGCCGATCTTTAAAATTTTTTCCATGATCATGGAGCTCAGGGTGTAAACATTGACGATAAAAACGATGTATTGTGTTTGAGGTATGCAGATGATGTGGATATTCTGGCACAGTCAGAAGTTGATGTAGCAAAAAAATTGAATATTTACAAAAGTACCCATACGGCATTAAATAACGACTGTTAATTTGAAGAAATATGCAGTTCAGCCGTGGAGGTTTCCGTCACTCTAAATATAATTTTTTTTCAATAATTAATTAGTGTCTATGACGAATAAGAATGTTTACTTGGGAGTGAAATTTACCTCGAGTGGGCTTTTTAATGAATGGAAACATTAAACTGTTTGAATTTTTAGTTCTTAGGACCATGTTCAATGGTGTTTCTGTTTGGGGACTTAAATATCCCTTTACCGCATGAAGTGCCATATATGGCACATAGGTACCAAAAAATTATTATTATTATTAGAACAATTCATTGGAATCTGTCTATATATATATATCCTCGATTAAATTACCAGCAACCAGACTTTATTGGAATGCCCATATTGGTCATTTTGCAGTAGCTAACGTGATGAGCTGCAACAGATTTGAGGAAATAAAAATATTCTTGCATAACTTAGTTCCTAACAATCAACTCGGCCATGATAAACTTTTTAAGATACGACCATTTTTACAAAAATTTGGGAGCGGTTATTGCTTGTTCCAAAAGAGGAACACTTAGCGGTAGATGAGCAAATCATACCGACAAAATCTTGCATAGGAATCAAGCAGTACAATCCCAAAAAACCGCACAAATGGGGCTACAAGAATTTTGTTCTTAGCGGAATCTCAGGATTCTGCTATGATTTTGAGATATTTGCTGGGGCTCAGAGCAATGTTATGCCACCCAATACACCAAATTGTGGTGTAAGTAGTAATGTAGTGATACGATTGGTAGATAGTGTTCCCAGGCTTCAAAACTACAAAGTGTTTTGTGATAACTGGTTTAGCTCAGTTCCGTTAATGGTATATTTATCTCAAAATGGCATTTTTCCATTAGGAACTGTAAGAGCCAACCGGTTGGGTGGCTATGTAATACCAAAGGAAAAGGATATGAAAAGAACAGGACGAGGCACGATGAGAGAACAACTTGCTACAGTAGATAACACAACAGACAGTGTTGTATCCTGGTATTATAACAAAGTAGTAACCACTATGTCTTCATACGTCGGATGTTAACCAGTTGGGGAAAAAAGAAGGTTTTTCAAAGCAGAAAATACCCACAGAATGATTCAATGTCCACGAAGTATCTTTGCTTACAACAGCTACATGGGGCGTGGATATTCTTGATTCCATGCTAGGTTTCTATCGTATTCGATCCAAAAAGTGGTACCTGCGAGTTTTTTTCCATTTTATAGATTTATGTACTGCAAATAGTTGGTTGTTATACCGAAGAGCAGAAAGGAATTTCAAACTTGCCGTAGCAGATGCACTATGCTTAGGTGGAAAACCCGTCAAGAAATCTGCAGGAAGACGATCAACCAATGACATCCAACAAGCTTATGAGCGAAAGAGAAAAAGAGGACCTACCAAAGAAAATCCACAACAAGATGTTCGTCGAGATGGTATGGACCACTTGCCAGAATGGCGTGATAATGTTAGATCAAGATGCAAGCTCCCAGGATGTACCTTTAAACCATATACTTTTTGCTATAAATGCTCAATTCTACTATGTTTTAATAAAGATAGGAATTGCTTTATGCGATTCCATACTGAATAAAATTATTCTTAGCTAATAAAATAATTCTTAGTTTCATGCCGTTCCATAAATGGCACATACCATTTTTTTTTGTAAAATATAACTGAAAAAATTCAAATATATTTTTTTTATTATTTTTCCCGAAAATGTTATAAAATTTACCATATCCAGAAATTTTTTTGGCAAAAAATAAAAATTCATGCAGTTAAGGGATATCTACAAATTCTTGAAAGGGTACAATTATATTTTCGAAAAGAATAGGTACTTTCAATAATTTTAAATACACCTGATGCTATTGTTCGATCAGAAACGGGAAAAGTTAAATTGGCTTACAATGTTTTTAAATTTTCTCTCAACTGGTTGCATAAACTGTCTCAAATGAAAAATGACCGTTATCCAAATTTGTGCTATAACCAACAATTGAAACTAATTGAGTCTTGCGATATCAAGTACAATTGGTCAAGGCAAATAAGATAGTTTTTCATTGCTTTGAATGTATTAGATTATGTACTGGAATAATTTTTCATCTTTCAAATCTTCTGTTTTAAAGAAAGATGTTTTAGCTAAATATAACACACATTTGCACATAGTGGATGTCAATCTTTTGTCTATGTGTTTTTTTTTTAAATAGTATTTTTGCTATTTCTGAAGTACCAAGTCCGTACAAAAAAAGTTACCTATCCAAGTCACCCGAACCCTGGCCCAACTAAGTATGTCTAATGATATAAAATTAAATTTACGTTTAACGGTATTGTCTATTATATTGACCCGAAATTAGTTTGCTTTATATATAACAATCAAGAAAAGGAAACACTTCCACCTGTTGCTTTTGAGAGTCCAATAAATACTGCAATATATCTTGTTTACAGAATGTAGATACTTTAATAAAGTCTTTGCAAAATATTAAAAAATGAAGAAGCTATGGTGATAAGCCAATACATCTAGAATATACTCAAATTAGGATCCTTTATATTAAATGAATAAGCTTTCACTCTTTTATTATTTTCAGTCTAGCTGACCAATTATATCAAAATATTTATGTAATTGTATATGTATGTAGCCACTCGATGCTGTAAGCAAATTCTTAGAAGCAATAAATAAACCTATTATTATCATTATACCAAAACAAAACCAAGTAGCCTACGTCTTCCCATTTGAAAATAAGGAAAGTAGAAGTTTTGAAATTACATTAATCCAAACCGTTTGTAAACTGTCCATAGCTTTTGTTTAATAGTTGCTTCTCCGTTGAATGCAGTTTGTTTCTCTACGGGACTATAAATTGTGACAATTGCCGCTACTGGTCTGATTCAAACTCACAAAATACATTCACAACAACTGCAAAAATTAATTGTTCGGCCCGGCAATTTGACCGGAGAAATTTATTTCCAATTATTGAACATTCGAACAAAATTTTTATTGTTGCGTAGAAGCGGATGGCCTTCAGTATGAATATTTATTATTAATTTTTTTTTCGTTTCCATAATAAAGCTGTGCACAAAAATATTTTCACTTCAGAAACAATTTTCACCATAGGTTGAAATCTGAGCGGTACAATTGACAGATATTTCAAACATTAAACTGTTAAATTTTAAATTAAGGTTATTTAGATTGCACATACTTAGGAATGAGTTTGGACACCAAATTAACCCGGGACGTTCATATCAATAATTGCTTAGCCAAGGGTGAGAAAAGTATCAACATTTTAAAGGCCGTCAATCGTTATGAGTGGGGAGCAGATCCCAAAATAAATATTTAATTTCATAGGGTATATACAAGATCTATTTTAGATTATGGTTCTGCCACCAAATCTTGTTTGATAAAGCTAGATAGATCACAATATAAAGAACTACGATTAGTGTTGGGAGCTTCAAAACATCTCCAACTTCAACTCTTCTGGCTAAATGCAATGAACCGCCTTTAAACCTTAGACGAGTATACCTAACAGCTGAAAAATGTGTGATCAAATGTAGAGCAAATAACCAAGACTCTTATTACCGTCAAACGGGGTGAAACCGGTCAAAATTTGTTGTTTTTTGAATTTTTTTCTGTTTCCTTACAAAAATGGAAATCTAAAATACCATATGTTAAAGCATTTATAACTGTCAAGACTGTCAAAATAATCACAGTAGTTTTTTTTATATATTTTTGCAAGGTTGATCGGTTTCACCCCGTACTAGGGGTCACGTTTTTTTGACTTTAGCAACTTCGTGGGTGAAACCGATAATTTATCCCGTTTTTAAAAAACATTTCCAATAAAAAAAATTTGAAAGACCTCTGTTTATTATCAGAAAGATACAAATGTATCTTTGATTTATTTCTTGAATGGTTTCTACTGTCTAATATTTTGAAAATGAACAGACTTACAATGAAAAAACAAATGCACAAAAATAAAACAATAACTATTCTAATCAAGATTATAATCAAAGAGATTTTTAAAGATAAATTGCCCTCTCCTTGAGGGCTTTCTAGAAAATTTTCTCAATATCTGGTCGTGTTTAACTTTACATTTGTCTTGCACATTCGGATATATAAAAAATGTTTCTTTATTTGTGATTTTTTTCGTAAACAGTTGACAGTAAAGTTATCGTTCGACTCATTAATTTGCTCAATTTTAGCAAATTTACTGTTACAAAGTCTTCAAGGCCAAAGATTTGGTTTTCATTATTTTCCTCCCTATTTAAATCGAAATTATTCTGGTCCTCCTCTACGTCAGACAAATCTGATAAATCTTGGGATATTCCAGGATTGGTCCTCAGCCATTCTTTCCTCCTGGTCTGGAGGTTGTTTCTCCACAAGAGTATTTATTAAGTCTCCAACAGAAACACTTTTCCCAGCCTCCACACTTACCCTTTTGCCTTGTTTTGGAGCACTTTCTCCTCCTGTTCTTAATCATCTTAAGTGAGAAACAATTGTGTCACTCCATGTTTGCTCTACCTCATTATCATTCTCAACATTTTCTGTCTTTTTCAAATGTCTTATTTTTTTCAGAGTTTGGTCTGGATTGAAGGGGACTATCCCACATGCCTTGAAGCCTGCTTTTGTATTTTCCCCACTTCTAAAACCGACTTTATCAATAGTTGCGTGTAAAAGTTTTTGGCAGGACAAGTTTCCAATTTCCAATCCAATCATTTGGAAAGCTGCCCTCCGTCCAGCCTTCATACATGTGTTTGACTTTGTATACAATATAGGGCAGCAATAATTTTCCATCCCCTGCCACTGCGAACATTACGCTCGTGCTTGACTTAGAGACATCAATCACTCTATGGGCATGTATTTTGCCTTTCTGACAACGACCAAAGCTTGGCCTGGATCATCACAAAAGTTTGTCTCGTCATAGTTTATATTATTAGCGGGAGGAACGCCATCGATGGTAATGGCCAATTCGGTGAAATACTTTTGAACTACCTCATATTATGTTACCGCTCTTACCGCTTCTGCTAACTTTATGGTCAAATCCTTGGGTCTGCCCATAAATGATTTGAACCAGTCGACTCCTGGAAAATGCGTTTCTCGGTTCTTCCGGCCTTAGTTAAGTATTGTTGTACCATGTACCGAACATCGTAGCTTTTGAATGGAAATCCCCAATCAGCACACAGGAGAAGAGCGACTGCTAGCTTGCGTTCTTCAACAGCAGAGAGAGCCGGTTGGCCTCCAATTTTTCATTCTGCAGGTGTACGGACCACCGTACACTAACTTACGACAAGTACATTCACTTGCGTCGGAACGTTTGAAATTTTTGGTACATCGTTTCTCTGGCGCCGTACTCCCCGTTATGGCCGCGCAACCCCTGTATTCACCACTTTCTCGATTTAAACTCATCAGAACTCACCAGGCGATAGGCGGGGTAAGGAAATTTTCGGTCACCGCTGAATCGACGAAGAGAATTTACTTGTCGTTAGTTAGTGTACGGTGGTACGGACAGGATCGTGCTATATGGTACTCCAAAGTTTTCAGCTGCCCTTCTTATAGCCATCCCTTGTTTGGCCGCCACGACAGCCTGTAACGGCTAATCAGTTTAGAGAGCACCTCAGGTGTAGATTCTGAGACCAAACTAGTACAAATTCAGAGAGTAGTCTTACCGGTTCTCGGGTAATCCTACTTGAAATTTATTTAAGGTACTGAAATTAGATAAAGGTAAATTATGAAAATTAAGAAAGGTAAGTGGGCGCCACCCTGAATAATACTAGCTTATTTGTTATTCACATCAGCATTATAACGACAAATCCTGTAAGATTGGAAGGGAAAATAAACTTTATGAACAACGTTATTAAATTTACAAGTTGTATATTGACTTTTCTTACAAAGTAAAAAAAAATGTGACTAGTTTTATTGACGTCGTTGAAGAAGCGATGAAATGTATATATTACTTTCCTGGAGTGATGGTGAGGAGATGGTGTCCATTTAGGTTACATATCTTGTTCCAGGTAGTGTCTCAGGTAAAATGTTTGTCCCAGGTAAAGTACGGGTCCAGGTAAAGTTCTGGTCCAGGTAAAGTTCTGGTACAGGTAAAGTGCTGGTCCAGGTAAAGTCCAGGTTTAGTTTCGGGTCCAGGTAAAGTTCTGGTCCAGGTAAAGTGCTAGTCCCGGTAAAGTTCCAGGTTTAGTTTCGGGTCCAGGTAAAGTGCTAAGAACAATACTAGTATTAGGAACAAATTTACCCAATTTAACAAAATCCAGGATGTCTGAAGTATGATCTTGCAATGTTAAAGAAAATTATTAATTTAATATTACATGGTTAAAGAAAATTATTTGACAACGTGGTTCATACATCCTGTATTTTTAGATAAAAGAAATACTCAAAGAAAGCAAATAAAAAACATAAAATCGAATAACCGATTCTACACCGGTAGATACATACATATTTTAAATATGTATATATTTAAAAAAAAAAGTTTGAAATATATTCCAAGATAACATTAAAGAAATATGAAAGACAAAAAAAAAACCACAAAATCATATCGATATATATTCCTGGCACTGGAACGACATTGCTACATAATAAAGATAGGAAAGTAGAAAACTATTAAGAAACGAGAGTTAGTTATACATTTAAGCGAAATAACTTACCATTCAGATGAATGCACTTCTTAAAAATAAGATACGATACGTTAGAAAGGCTTCAATGGCGCATGTTCACAGGAAAGAAGAATGAACCCTCTCCGCCATTCTTTAAATACAGGAAATCATATGAAAGATAACAGACTTACGTCTCATGTTCATGTCAAGCTCAGACGCCTTGACCAGGAAAGGAATTTACATTTCAATAGTGAATTCTTAATTCATATTTAATTAATAAGTGGTAGAAGAAGAGATACGAGGTCGAAGTGGGAATCTCAAAATAGAAGTGACTATTTTCATGACAGACGGAACTCGATCGGCCCGTATAGAAACGTTGATTTC
The DNA here is from genome assembly GCA_947563755.1 of Lochmaea crataegi. Classification (NCBI taxonomy): domain Eukaryota; kingdom Metazoa; phylum Arthropoda; class Insecta; order Coleoptera; family Chrysomelidae; genus Lochmaea; species Lochmaea crataegi. Next base: position 29,230,863 of record OX387428.1, on the reverse strand, counting down.
GGCTCTCGTCGACAGCAAATATATTTAGCCTTGAAACATTTCTCGGTGTTGGGTATGAGAAAGGACTGGCTATTCGCCGCCCATACGATAATTTATTACTAATTAACTGAAGGAAAGTAAAGTGAACGACATTAACGTTACAGCATTTTTAATCTAAAACTAAAATGGAAAATATATAAAATATTGGCTATACCCTCGGTTATACCATAAAGGGGAGACTGGGAGGGGGTGAGGGAAATTAGTATGAAGGACTTACTGAAAATACTCAAAATTCACAAAATCCTTGAATAACAAAAGAGAGTCTAATTTACACAAAATATTCATTGATCGATTTTACCCCACCATTTCCCAACATTTTATAAACTTGTAAATAAAAAAAGTGATAATGTTGATGAAAAACTTTAAACTTTTTATTACTAAGGCCAGATAATAGTTGAAATCAAATTTACTTACCACGGTCTCTCAGCTCTTTTCTGTGACACTACACAATCAAACGTTTACACAAAGTTCCAAAACATAATTTTTTGACACCTCTAAAATAACCTACTTATCTCGACTGACCAACAAAATAAAGAGTTGGCATGGGAATGTCCTATTAATATGATCATTTTTGGCTCACTAACACCTTTTTTGCAAGGGCAGAAATAGTGGAAAAGCAATGTGAATGGTTTGTTACTTTAAATTTTTTTGTATTGACGGCAATTTTTTCTTCCGAGATTTTGGTCCACTTTAACATTCTGTTGATTCCAATAGGCATGTTTTGCACCAAATTCCGTTTTTCCAATCTGGATGGACTGTCAAAAGAAGCCTCTCACTCGTGATTTCTGGATTGATATTTCTTCTTTCCAATAATTTTAAAAATAGACAAGTAGGACAAAGATCTTTGTTAGTGTGGTTTCTCACCAACTATTTGCTACTGGCCAAGGTTTTTGCACCTCCTTGTGTGGTCTTTGAAAATGTGGAATTGTATTCCATACGTCCCGTTAATTCTCCTTTTAGGTCTAATTCTTGGAGGAAATAATGTATTTTGCTTCGTTGCCTTGCCAGGCAAATTCGAAAGAGAATAAGTGAAATATTTTTATCATTTCCAATAATTCTTGTCTTGTAAGGGCTTTCGAACTTTCTTTTCTCTTGGTTACCTTGGAGTTGTTTTCTTTTTGAGTCATTTGCGAAACGGGCTGATTTAAAAACAATGTCGGATCTTTATATTAAATTATTGATAGTACTTTTCTTGTAGCACCTGCGTCGTGGTGTTCCATATGCTTTTGATACTTGACTCTCTGTAGTCTTCTCCAATTTATTTTTCATTATATTAAGCATAATCCTCCATAAGTTTTGCGAATTCTTCGGCAGAAGTATGCTTTTCAAGCCTATAATCTCTTATCAATAAAAACTGCGAGAACTGGTGCCAACAGGAAGCTTTGGAGTCACACATATCTGAAGATATATTCTCTGAAACTGCCTTTTTAATTTCTGCAATGAATTGTGTTCCAAATCTGTTTTTTTCTTCAGAAACACTAATTTTTGACTTAAACTAATCTGACGTTTTCTAACAAGAAATAGCCTAAACTAATCACAATGTTTGTCAAGGTAATTGCAGGTAACATTTTGTCTGTAGAAAAGATACCGCTGCTATGGTAATTTGCCAGTGGAAAACACTCTGGTGAAATAGTCACTAAAATTCAATAAGGAAGAAGGGAAATTGTGGAAAATGTGTTTTTAAATTTTTTCTTATTTATAGTCTCTTTTTGTTCCAGTTTCGACGTTAGAGCCAGGGAATTCAATCAGGCAAAACTTTGGTCATCTCCAGAAATGTTTGGGAACAGAGCATTTTTCCGAGCAGTTACCACACCAGCAGCTCTGGTTATAGACAATATTAAACTCAGTGATGGAGGTATCTACAGATGCCGAGTAGATTTTAAGAACACTCCAACGAGAAACAGTAAAGTCAACTTCACTATTATCAGTAAGTACATTTTTTATTATTACCAAACATTCAAGTTAAAGCGTCCAGAATTTTTGGAAATAAATCCACTTTAGGACGACGCAAATAAATGCCTTCAACTGAAAGTGAGAGAATTGAAATTTTTATAATGGTTGGTGTTGGCGATAGGCTGCGGACTCACAAGAGGTATGCGCATTATTCCATTTAATGCATCCAGATCCTGAACGTATCCCTCAATTGACGGTAATCAGAAGATTTAAAAGATAAAGTAAAGTGAACACACTGTATACTTATTATTTTTCAAAACATATAATGATTGCTTTCAGTTGTATTGATACGAATCAATCTATTAAAAATTCATTTTTAGCGAGTTTATAATAAAGATGATGTATCGATTCGGATAACAACTTTCGAAATAAACTTTATTGTTATGATACATCTCAAAAAGTCTGCCAAATCCTCGGGGTCTGCCAATTATTTACTGCCTCGCTTAATATTCTTCCGATAATTTAGCTAAATAATCAATCACCAACCGTCAGTTAGATAATTTTTATATTTTCAAAAAACCGCGAACTGAACTTCATCAAACGCCGTGTTTCTCCCAAAGGAAATGCTCAAAAAGGAAAAAAAGGAAACCATTTATCACACGTCGAATGGATGTAATGTCTAAAATGACAATTTGTTTTTCGTGCCTCATTGATATTGAAGGCTAGTCTTCTCGGGGATTTTAGATAGCACAAAATGGCGGGAAGTTTCTTGAGTGTTTGCAGATATAAACATTAGGTGTGTACAAAATAGGCCAGTAACATATCCTTATATCAACTTTTTTTGACATTGTTCATTACCTTTTCAGACCACCATGCAAATGGATAGGATCCATGCTCGAGCATAGGAGAATATCAGCACATATGCATGATAAAACCTACACCGTTAGGACAACTAAAGGATGTCCTCAAGGTGGAGTAGTAATATCCATAATATTCACATGAGTTTTGATAGCATGACATCAGAGAATAAATTCACTGAGCGAATGAATATCATCCCATCTAGGGAACAGGTGATGCACCCAGGTAATTCTGGAGAAATCACCTGGTTCACCGATGGCTCCAAAACAAACCATGGCACTGGGGCTGGTATAAACCGACCTAGAAAGAGAATGTTCCTTAGCCTTGGTCGACATACGACTGTGTTTCAAGCAGAGACGATTTCCGCTGTAGCCTGTATTGATGAAAACATCAGTAATCTTATAACTAGGTCTAGACTGGAGAAAAACTGCAAAGAATTCCTCAACAGGCTGGCAAGAGAGTGTCTCCAATATGAATGCCGGTACATGAGGGGATTGCAGGTAATGAAATGGCGGACCAGTTAGCTAAAGAAGGCTCTAAAGGAGACTTCATAGGTCCGGAATCACAAAAGATTGCATAAGAGGGGAAATCGGGAACTGGCTAGATAGGGAACACCAATTCAAATGGAGGGTGACACAAGGTCACCTTCATACAAAGAGTTCACTGAACAAGAAACTCTCATCCAGGCTAATGAAACTGATTAAGAGACATTGAAAGACAGTTACCGATCTGGTGACTGGACACTGCACCCTGAGGAAACATCTGCACAAAATGGGTCAAGTTAGTGAACCTATGTGCAGAAAATATGAACTTGATGATGGAACACCTACTCACATACTCTGCTTCTGCGAGAACTTACAAGAACTTAGACGGAAGCACTTTGGAGAGGAATTAATACAACCATCACAACTACTGAAAATCCTTCCAGTCAAACTAGTGGCCTTTATAGAAGACACGAAGCTTCTGGAATGGATGTAGATAACATGGGAAAGGATACAAAGATTCAGTTCAAGTGCCTGGGCTAATGAGCACAACCCAAATATATGAATGAATGAATGAACCTTTTCAGTCGTTTTTATTGAAAAAAGCTACCTGTTTTAGATTTTGATTGGTATGTCCATTACAATGGACATCTGGACTAAACGATAATACGTACTCATAACAAAAGCCGTTTATTACCAAATATGAAGCAAAGCACATCTGAATCATTTTCAAGGGTTTTTAGAATATTTTCACATTCTTTTTCCAGTTCTTCATGATCAAGCATTTCTAAGAATGTTTGTTGATCCTTTGGACTAATTTTATGTAATGGACGCCAGGACTGAAAGGGTTAACAACAACCAATTCTTTAGAATTTAAAAATTTTCATTCACTAATAATGTGGATTTCGATGGAGTAAGTACTTCCTTGACAGTGGAAATTGTGGGTCGTTGACAAACTCATTCCCATCCCCCATGCCCTGAGATTCAACCTCTGAAGAACAACGAAATCGCAAACACTCCGCGAATTGCAAAATATCTACCTTTCCCTGCTCAGCTAATTCAACACTTCCTGAATTATGCAGTTAGGGTTATCACCGTCAAAGACACCAAGAAGGCTCTTAGCCCCCTGATCCCGTCTTAATAAACGTGTCGTAGGCGGTTATTTCTCTCTCTGACCCCAAGAAGAAAGGATTGAAGTGTATAGACACTGACTTTTCACAAAGTGGAATTGGGGACTTGTTCTTCTTCTGTAAATGAAGAAAAATCCATCTTAAGCGTGATAGTACATTGCTCTCTGTCACAAATTGTTTCAACAAGATCCATACTAGTTCAATTTTGGTTGAGGTCAGAATGCCTCAAAATTGAGTGATCATTTTCAGTCATTATTTTGTCTGCATCATAGGTTTTATTCCGTGGCCTGTACACTTTAATTATGCTGTATACCATAGTAGGACATTTATTTGTCTAGCTGAACTTTTTGGTATGGAGCATTAAATATCACCAGAATCGCCAGATATAAGTATTCCTCAAAGCCATTAACAATTATTATTGTAGTACAATCAACTATGATAATCACCTTGTTCTGTATTTGATTCAAACTTCAGATATGCATTTTCAACAAAACCATTCTCTTGTTATATCATGACCCAATTGCTCAAAGAAGCTTTACTGGTCACCATTAAAACGAATCTTCTAACGAACATCATTATTTGTCTTGTCAGTCCTCTAACAAGTTCTTTTTTTTTCAAAGCAAACTTCGATGCAGGCCTAATAAATATTATTATCCTTTTGTCGAACTTGGGGGTCTTAGTTTTATTTGTCTGGATTTATTTTTGCTTTACCAACAACACTTTGTTTTATATCAGGATTTTTATATATCTCAAAAAGGATTTATTTAGCTGGCAATATCGAGGCTTAACTTTGTCAAATGATACCGATAAAATCAGTATAAGAAAACAATAAAAATAAACAAACATTTATCATTTTTATATCATTTAAATATTAAAATGGATAATTGACTCAAGTTAACAACAATTATATTAAGGTACGAGTTTCTTGACTAAACTTGGATCGTTAGATGCATGTTCATGAAATGATGGGTAAACTTTAGTCGCCATATGTGGTCCAATTAATGTTGACTACCAACTTTTGTTGGTAATAGGTGTCTTCCATTATCATTTGTTTTTGTTGAAACCACAGAACTAAGCACCTGTTCTATAGTGTGAAAAATAAAATTAGCTGTTTGACATATAATTGACATTTCAAACACCAAACAACTTGAAATTTTATGAACTGAGGCTTCCAACTTATCATATGCAGCAAATACATAGCAGATAGACAGAAAAGCCTCTATTGGTTGATTTCAAATAAATCATGTCGTGCTGTAATTCTTATTGATTTTAACTATGCTATTTATGTTTCAGCGTCCATTTCTCTATATCACTTGATTTTTACTCTGTAGTCCGCCCCTGGACTCTATACCGCCGCAGATTTTAAAAGTATATCTAAAACCTTCCACTAGCCGTCCCCACTATCTCCTGTTGTGTGCGCACCTATTTGAGTCATTCGTATTTCTGCGCTCGTACCGCTTGCAACAGTGTTTACAATATTTCAGTGAAAGGAAAACCTCGCCGTTTTTCTGTATTGTTGTGTTGGATATAAGAGGTAAGCTTTAAACATAATTTTAACTCTGTCATTACATTATTAGGTATTTAGATATCATGGGGAAGACCAAGAAAGAATTGTTAAAACGGTTGGACAGATTAGAACGTACTCTTCAATCTAGAGATAAGCGGTTTCGCCAAGCCGACACCCATTCTCGTTCCCGCTCTCGATCTTCTTCACGTCGTCGTTCATCATCTTCACATAGGCAACGGCGGCACTCGCATAGACATAGAAAAGAGGGTTCGCATATACGAACGGACAGCTCTGATCGCAGTTTGCGACGGTCTCGTCCTCGAAATCATATTTCGAGAAGAAGCGCTAGCCGTGAATCGACAGAATCAACGGTTTCAAACAGACGGCGACGACGGAGCCGATCGAGAAGTGTCTTATCCTATAACATTGAACATCGTGGCTCGCGCAGTCCGAGTTCTTCCAAGACCACTACTCACTACCCGCGAGGAGTGATGGTGGACAAAAATATTAGTGATCATTATCCGAGCGATATGACACTAAGAAACAGTAAAGAAAATCCTGAACATGAGAAAGAGCAGGACGAATCTGTCTTAATTATACACAATGAGATTCAATTGCCAGAGTCGGTTCAAAAAATATTGGGGGAAGAGCCAATCATTGATATAAGCTCAAATTTTGAGCTTCATCAGGCGCTCCTGTCACGATGGAGTCATATATTGGAATACGGTATCACAAAGGCTGAAACAACAGACTTATCAAATAAATACAAAACACCGAAAAATTTCCCAAATATGAAACCACCTACTATAAATCCCGAAATTTTACCAATTCTTGGCAATTTACACACGAAGCGAGATGAAGGGCATGTCTTATTTCAAAATATTTTAAGTGGAGGTATTACAGCCCTTGGCATGGCTATTAATAAATTTTTGGAACAGGACGAAAGTGTACCTAAACAATTCAAAGAAGAGGTGTTACCTTGTTTAGTGGACACTGGCCGCATCCTGACCGGCCTCTTTTTTGAAATCTCCCACACTAGGAGAGAATTAATAAAGCCTCTTCTAAACAAGACAGTAAAGGGACTTGTCGAAACAACAACTCCAAGCGAATTTTTGTTTGGGGCCGCCCTAAGCGAAAAAATTAAAACTGCTAAGACAATTGAGCAAATTGGGAAAGAAATCAAGCCTTCCTCCCACAATAGACCGCTTTACTCAACAATTGCCAACAGAAAGGAAGGAGGGGAGAGACAGATCTCAAGAACGAGTTACCAGGTGCCAAGAAATACTAATAATAAACAACATTTAAACATCAAGCGCCCGGTCCGTCAACAGAGGGGGGCGAGACCAGTCAAGGGCTATCACCCCAAGGGGGAGTATCAGTACCCACGGAAGAGATATTAATGGTAAGTAACACCGTTATTTCAGGAAGACTTTCTTCATTTTACAGCGAGTGGAAAAATATTACAAACAATCCAGTACTTCTGTCCTGGATTCAAGGTTATAAAATACCGTTTTTACGCAAACCTACCCAAAAGGCACCACCCAAAAATATAAAATATTCAGAAACTGAAAAACAGTCAATTAAAAAATCCATTAACGACTTATTGGTATCGGGTGCAGTCAAATATTGCTCTCCTGAACCTAATCAATTTCTTTCTAATATTTTTTTAGCGGATAAGCCTGGGGGAGGTAAACGATTCATTCTTAACCTAAAGCAACTTAACGAATTTGTACACGCTCCTCATTTCAAAATGGAGGACTGTAGGACAGCCTTGCGTCTGATACGGAAGGACATCTTTATGACTTCTATTGATCTTAAAGACGCGTATTTTTTAATAGCCGTTAACCCCAGCTATAGAAAATATTTAAGGTTCTCTTTTGAAAACATTTTATACGAATTCTGTTGCATCCCTTTCGGAATTTCATCCGCTCCTTTCTGCTTCACTAAGTTGATGAAACCAATTATTTCCAAGTTGCGTTCACAAGGGATACAATGTGTAAACTATCTCGATGATTTTTTAATATTTGGAGAAACTTATAACCAAAATGCCGCTTTTACAAAAATCGCCATAAAACTACTGACTTCATTAGGGCTTATAATAAATGAAGAAAAAAGCTCCCTATCCCCAAAAAAGGAAATTAAATTTCTTGGGTTTATACTTAATAGTGAAAAATTAATAATTGAACTGCCTATTGAAAAGAAACTAAGAATATTGAAATGGATGGAAATTCTCGAACAGAAAACTTCTTGTAGCATACGTTGGCTAGCACAACTTATTGGGACCCTGGTGTCAGTCTGTCCAGCTGTCAAATACGGCTGGATGTATTTCAAAAAATTAGAGAGACTTAAAATTCTTGCCCTCCACAAAAACTACATGAATTACAATAAAATTATTCATCTATCAAACGAAACTCATTCCGAACTACTTTGGTGGAAGAATAATATCATGACATCCTTCAATGACATAAAACAAGATACATTTGTAACAGAAATTTTCACAGATGCCTCCCTAACGGGTTGGGGAGCATACTCAAACGGGGAACGAATTCACGGATTTTGGTCGGAAAAAGAAAAAATACATCATATTAACTATCTGGAACTCCTTGCCATTTTTCACGGCTTAAAATGTTTCTCAAGAGATATCAGAAATTCTAACATACTAATTCGTTCGGATAATACAACTGCCATTTCGTATATCAACAAAATGGGCAGTGCTAAATATCCCAGTTTGGGAACACTGGCTTTACAAATTTGGCAGTGGTGTGAACAAAGGAATTTATGGTTATTCGCATCGTACATCGCTTCTAAAGACAATTGGATTGCTGATGAAGAATCGCGGTCCTTGACACAACAGTCCGAATGGTCTCTCAATAAACAGGCATTTAGGTTAATCGTAGAAAAATTTGGAAGTCCCAGTATAGATTTATTCGCGTCAAGAATTAATAAAAAATGTCCTGAATATGTGTCGTGGAAAAAAGATCCGGACGCTATAGCGGTGGACGCGTTTACCTTAAACTGGTGTCAATTTAATTTTTATGCATTCCCACCATTTGCCCTTATTCTGAGAACATTACAAAAAATTGTTCAAGACAGAGCAGAGGGAATTGTTGTGGTACCAGATTGGCCAAACCAACCCTGGTACCCTTTACTTATAAAGTTGAAAATCGAAGAACATATTACATTTGCGCCAAATATTAATTTGCTTTCTTGCCCTTCCAGGAAACATCATCCTTTACACCGGACCCTTACCCTGGTTGCGATGAAGTTATCAGGAGATCTCTGGTGATTAAAAACATTCCAGAATGCGCTCTACATACTATAAAATCTTCAATAAGTGACAATACCATGAAACAATATAACTGTACTTTCAAATTGTGGTGGGAATTTTGTAACAAAAATCGGATACCACCGTTTCATGCCAACTCCCCGCACATCATAATGTTTTTACAAAATCTGTTAACTGAAGGGCAACATAAATTTGGTACATTCAATTCCCACAGGTCAGCACTCTCTCTTATCAGTTCCATAGACGTTGGCAAGGACACAAATATAAGAAGGTTTCTGAAAGGAGTAACGAAGTTAAGACCTCAATGTGCCCGATACAATAGTACTTGGAATCCGAAAGTAGCACTAGACTACATCTCAAATTCATCAAATACCGAAGATCTGAGGACCTTATCAAAACAATTGGTTACTCTCTTAGCACTTGCGACGGGTAGCAGACTCCAAACATTACACCTGATAAATCTGAAGAACATCGTTGAAAATGAGGAGGGGATTCAAATATTTATCCCCGCAAAAATCAAAACTTCAGGTGTCAAGCAAACGCAACCGTGCTTACAGATCCCAAGATGGGTAGAAAACAAGAATCTCTGTGTTGTTAGCATGCTCAACAAGTACATTAACAAAACCAAAAACCTCAGGAACAATGAAGAGTACTTATTTATTATAAGTAAACCTCCTTTTACCAGAGCTAGTAAACAGACATTAAGCAGATGGGTCAAGGATCTACTGAAGGACGCAGGCGTGGACACATCCCACTTTAAACCTCACACGGTACGTCATTCTTCAACATCGGCTGCTCATTTGCAAGGTGTACCCGTTGAAGCTATTTGCCGTACAGCAGGATGGTCCGAGAAAACAAAAACTTTTGCAAATTTCTATAAACGTCCTATCAGCGATTCTTCTATTTTCGCTAAGGCAGTCATTAACCTTTAGTTTTTGTTAAGGATTAGTTAAGAATATCTTTTGTTCATTTTTTCTCTTTTCTATCGCAGTCCTTATTATGTTTATATTTTTCTTTACAAAATTAGAAAAATGGATTTATTCAACAAACGATTTGTGTATTCCCTTACCTTCCCTTTAGATGTGACCCCACACTAATTCTTCGAACAACTACAGAGTAAAAATCAAGTGATATAGAGAAATGGACGCTGAAACATAATTAAACGATCAAAGGAACTTACCTGAAGTTCGATCGTAATTATGTGAAGCGTCCATTTCGAATATATCACTTGCCCACCCGAAAATAAATAAAAAGTTATTTCCCTCCCAAATTGTGTGACGTCACATTCCTTTTAGGTTACTGCAAACGAAATGACTCAAATAGGTGCGCACACAACAGGAGATAGTGGGGACGGCTAGTGGAAGGTTTTAGATATACTTTTAAAATCTGCGGCGGTATAGAGTCCAGGGGCGGACTACAGAGTAAAAATCAAGTGATATATTCGAAATGGACGCTTCACATAATTACGATCGAACTTCAGGTAAGTTCCTTTGATCGTTTAATTATTCAATAAAATCCATTTATATCGAGGGTATTGCATGCAGCATCACAACTGAGCTGTTGGAGTTAAATGTTATCGATGGTCTCTCATCAATATGTGACTTACGTGGTATTGATTTTTATTTTAGAGTAATACAATACCTTCAAGATCGAAAAAAATGCTTGAAATGTGCCAAAGTAATGAAAACAGACCAAATAAAATTACCAAAGGAAATACTATTATTTTACCTGATAACCTGTCAGTGATTGAAAAGATAATCAAAATGATTTTGATATCATGGATTTGCCAATAGACATTATCACTGACTTGGACGTCAACGACAGTTTTTTAAAGATAATTGGTAACGGTTCTGACGAAGTTTAAAGTGCTGTGTTTAATTTAAAAGAGACTCTAGAGCCACCGAGGTCGATTCTTTACATGATCATGTACTTGAAAATGAAGTTTCTCCAACGTCGACATTTTTTACTTCTGCATGCGAAAATTCAACTGTTGATGAAGACCAGGGAAGAGATTTTCATCAAAGTGGAGAAGAGATCCTAGAATCTGATTCAGATGCATCCGAATCTTTTAATTTACTATAGAATCTTCACCGCGAGCTGGGAAAGAGTACTGAAAAAATTAATTAGGATCTGAGGATGAAGGGAAAAGCTTACCTAGGATACAGAAGACTATCAAATCAGTAGAAAACATTTCAGGACATTGAAAAATTCTAGCAAGGTTTAACGTGGAGTCAAAGGCAAACTTTTGTTTGTAATTCGGGTAATAAAATACCACCACAACAAAGAAGACCATCAGAAGACCATCGTAAAACAGGAACCCTTAAGTATACTCTCAAAATAGATCATATTTCAAAATTTTTGACAATTTTTCAAAAACTTCAACAATTTTTGACAATTATCGAGTTTTTTTTTAATTTTGACAATTTTTGAAAATCATTGTCCATTTTTGTCAATTTTTGACCATTTTTGATAATTTTTGACAATTATTAGCCATTTCTGACAATTTTTTAAAATTTTTGACCATTTTTCAAAAAATTTTTAAAATTTCTGACAATTATCGACCATTTTTCAAAATTTTAAAAATAATTGACAATTTTTGACCCTTATTGACCATTTTTGAGAGTTTTTGATAAAAATTGTCCATTTTTAGCAGTTTTTGACAATAATTGAAAATTTTTACAATTATTGACCATTTTTGACCATATTTCAAAATTTTTGACCATTTTCATATAATTTTATTTGATTTTTAATCTGATAAATTGTTGAATATTCACCAATTGAGTTCATTCGGAGGGCGTAGTTTGATTAAATAAGCGAGCGAAAAAGATTCCTTTTTTGCGCTAGAGCGTAAAGTAACAATCCTCGGCGTTTGTCGACTTTACGATTTCATTTGAATATAGTAATTAGTCATTTTACGCGCGACTGTAGAAAAACTAAGTTTTGTGTTCATAATTTTACCATATATAATATTGTTAGTAAGCACTGCACCTGCTATTGGTTCGATGAGACGCAAGCGGATATTCAAGCCTCAACATTTGTATCCTTTGTCCTAGACTACATAAAAAGTTTATGTAATGATGGTAAACCCATCGTCATTCATTCCGATGGAAGTATTCACCAAAACCGCAATAACATAATGTCCAACGCACTTTTACGTCTTTCACAAGAGCTCAACATTACCATCGAACAGAAGTTCCTAGTTAAAGGTCACACTCAAATGGAGTGTGACAGCGTACACGCAAACATTGAGAGAAAAATGAAAAACAGAAAAAACATTTTTTACCCAGTGACTATGCCCGAATTTTTGAAGAGAGCCAAAAAAGGTGAGCGGTCGTCGGACCGCCGACAGAAGCTTGCTTCTTATGCACAATAGAATGACCATTTTTCATGAATTTTTTACCATTTTCCAAAAAAATTGATAATTTTTGATAATTTTTGACAGTTTTTAACGAATTTTGACAATTATTGACCGTCTTTGACAATTATTGACAATTTTTCGGATTTTCTTACATATTTGGCAATTATTGACCATTTTTTCAAAATATTGACAATTTTTTCAAATTTTAATAATTATTGACCATTTTTGACAATTATTGACCAATTTTGACAGTTTTGAGAATTATTGATCACTTTTGACAATTTTTCGAAAATATTGACCATTTTAGACCATTTTTCCAAATTTTAACAATTATTGAGCATTTTTGACAGGTTCTGACAATTATTGACAATTTTTCAAAAATTTAGACCATTTTTCAAAAATTTTGACAATTTTTAATAATTATTGACCATTTTTGACAGTTTTTTATAATTATTGACCATTTTTTCAAACTTTTGACAATTTTTGACCATTTTTCAAAAATTTTGACAATTATTGACCATTTTTCTAAATTTTTGACAATTTTTGAAAATATTTGGCAATTATTAATCATTTTTTCAAAATTTTGACAGTTTTTGACAATTTTTCAAAAGTTTTAACAATTATTAACCATTTTTGACAGTTTTTGACGAATTTTGACAATTATTGACCGTCATTGACAATAATTGACCATTTTTAACAATTTTTCAAAATTTATTACATATTTGGCAATTTTTGACCATTTTTTCAAAATTTTGACAATTATTGATCCTTTTGGACCATTTTTGACAATTTTTGACGAATTCTGATTGGTTTTGGAAATTATTGACCGTCTTTGACAGTTTTTGACAATTTTTTAAAATATTTGGCAGTTATTAACCATTTTTTCAAAATTTTGACAGTTTTTGAACATTTTTGACAATTTTTCACATCTATAGGTGTGCGAGCTCAGTGCGTCAAGAGGGATTGCAAAACTGTTATGCCTGAAGACTGACGGTCATTCAATGACAATTTACCTTTCGAATAAATTTTTTGCGCAGAGTCTAATGAGGCCTAGGTGCTGTGGGGCTGCCCTATTCTTCGAACCTATCAGATCAGAACTTTGTGAGATTCAATATAAACCACATCATCAATAATGCTAATATAATAACTCATGATTCATTAATGTATTTCTTAGAGCAAATCTAAATTAAGTAAAGCAGTTGCGGAAATTTTGTGGCGAATGGAATAATATCCTTGCTATTTCTGTTGCGCACAAACCAATCTCAAGGAAAAAATTAGTGATATCAAACATTTTTGGATTAAATATGGTGGCTGAGTGGTAGCAGTCATTTCAATTCTAGACCACTGTAAAAATTTTAGATGTTAAAGAGTAGGATTAGTTATATACATTAAATCAGCCTCTTTATATTTAAATCAGAAAATTTTTTAGCTCTATTTATGATTATTATTTTTTGTAATATGACCTGATTTAGGATCACTGATAGTGGCATTTTAATTCAAGTAAAAGAATGATTCCCAAGTGCTCACATCTACGAATAACAAATTGACGATATAAGCAGCATTCTTACTAGAGCTACATTGAAATACATGAATGATGTTCGAGGACAAATCCTTTGGGAGCTGTCCTTAACTCGAAAGCGGAAGCCAATACGTTTTAAAGTTGCTTTTAAAATTCGACCTACACGAAAACTATGAAGATCTGTGTATATAAGTTGTTTTATATTGTTTTCTTCGATAGATCCAAGATTAATTTCTAGTGTAGATGTTAATCACAGCATTTAAAGCAATCTATATGTAAATAGTAGATACTTTTCTTCATAAACCAAATCATTTGGACTTTAAATCAATATACGTGTGTTGAAATATGTAATTACATGGTCTGCTAGTTTGACCCCGACATTTTTAAGGGTCAGTGTTTTAAAGTCCAAGAATGGAAATTAATTTTTTGCCTGGATGGTCCGTTTCACACTGTCGTCTACCGTGTGGTATTTTCCTAATTTACAACCGCTGTGTCGATTGAAAATAGAGACTTTCACAAGTACTTTTAATTGAATGCTGGCAATATTAGAACAAACATAAGTCTAAAGCAGACAATTTTTTTTCAATGTATATTTATAGTTATAACTGCACAAGAGGTTTGGAATTTGGGTTATTCAATGAAAAACTGGGGAGCTTTTCAACGAATACGTATCATAACGAATAGTTCATGAGCGAGTGGAATTCTTGACGTACATTCAAGATGGCCGTACGCTAAACGCTGACGTCAAAACATTTGATATTAGCTCCAAAATATACAGAATAACGTCTCAACTTTCCCTTCATCCGTTTCAAAGACAATCCCTTGGTGCGAGACTTTTCAAAACGTACGAAACTCCCGAAGTGCACACTAATTGTTAACGCTTAATAATTCAATAAACTGTTGACAAAAATGTCCGATGTATAAAAAAATCTACAGGCGCTGAGTCAAAAATGAGAAAGTGAAATGACTTCACCCTGTATTAATATCGATGTTATATTTGAGATGAAATACTGTGATACCATGAGATACATAATTTCCTTTCTAGGGCATCATCCCTGCATAAAAAACCCTACAAAAGCTATTACAGTTAAAAGGGCACGTTTCATAAGATCCTTCCAATATAAAAATATTTATGGCGATTGTATAACGAGAAAACAAAATGGGGACCGGTTCGCGTTAAAAGAGTTCGTCTTTCAGAATATAGGGTTCCTTGTGGAAAATTGTTGACCCGTAAACGCTATATGTTTCATCTGTGAAAAAGGCAATTTATTTCTCCTTTCAATAACCAGAAAACATTTCTGTTTTTCACTTAAAATACAAAGGAAAACATCGTTCAGTCCGGCAGACGTTTAAGTAGAAAAAAAAACGACATAAAAGAGTTTGAATTAAAGTTCAATATTGCGCTAGATAATCGAACATACAAAATATACAAGGCGTTCGAAAAAAAAATTGTTAATCAAGTATTAAGGCCTCTCGTCTCTATACTCTTTAACTTGTTTACTTATATTCGTCCATTCCTCTTCTGGTAGTACAGCAAAATTGGTCGTGTCAACTTTCTCATTTCATCGAGGCAAAAATGTAGTGTTGTGAGATGCAATACAATTTTTCATCTAGTAACAGTTCTTTTTATTTCGATAATTGTTCCCCCAGACCTACGCTCCTGATAACTATTGTTTCTAAGGTAACGACCGATAAGTTCTTCTGCGTGCACTGATTAAAAACACGTTCATGTGTCAAACTGTAATTTAGACAAGTCTACTCCTGTTGGTAGTATCAAGAAAACAGTTTATACGACGATGGTATCGACTGGTCTGTCGAAGATGTTTGCACGCGAAAAAAATGGTTGCCGATAGAGCTCTGTAAAACGCTAGCTCTTCACAACACCATACAGTCACACTTCGCCCCCAGATAACTCCTTTTTATACTGAAGCAAAAGTATATCTATTAATCTTCATAGATAATATTTTGAGAAATAATAGAGCTTTTTTCTTCAAACACATCTGATTTCGTTTTTTTATTATGAGGTTTAAGGAGACATGTTTTCTAAGTGCTCTAAATATTTAGGGGTAATCTAAGATAAACAACTCGCCTGGAACGCCCACTTGGAAAGAGTGATAAACAAATCCAGACTATCCCTCTGGAATCTCAGAAGGGTATGTGGAAAATCTTGGGACATGAACCCCAAACAGATTTACTGGATTCACCAAACAATGGTCAAGCCAATGGTCACGTATGGCTCAGCTGTCTGGTGGACCAAAAGTCGGCAAAGCTGCAAGGCTTGCAGCGAACAGCATGCCCGGCTATTACCGGAACAATGTCATCCACACGAACGGCAGCTATGGAAGCCCTCCTGCAACTAACTCCTCTCCACATTCATTTGGAGAAGGAAGCCAGGAGAGCAGCTCATAGAATGCAAAATCACCACATTCTTGAGATGCTCTCAGATCTTTCTGTCAGAAAACTTCACGTGGACAAGCCCTTTAAGGTCCTCATTCCCACGAGAGACCAATGGGATAGCGAAGAAATCTTCTTCCTAGAAACGGACTACGTAATTTACACTGACGGATTCAAAACCGGAAACGGGGCTGGAGCGTCGGTCTTCAGCAGGAAACCCAGAATTGAAATCAAAGCCAACCTGGGTAGATACGCTTCCGTCTTTCAGGCTGAAGTATACGCCATTGAACTGGCTGCAAAAGAGCTGATGAATCAACCTGTTGTAAAAAAGAACATACACATCCTGCCAGATAGCCAGGCTGCTCTTAAAGCACTGAGCTCGAACAGGATAAAATCTAAGCTAGTACATAACTGTCTACAATCCCTTGATATACTAGGCACGGAAAACAGAGTCACTTGGACCTGGGTGCCGGGGCATGGAGGAGTGGAGGGCAACGAGAAGGCTGACTCTCTGGCAAAAAAAGTGATCATAGTCTCTATTTATCGGACCTGAACCATTTTTTGGCATTGCGGAAAGCACTGCTAGATCAGTCATAGCTACCTGGGCGGAGAGGAAAACCTTTGCGTACTGAGAAGACATATCGGGGCTCTCACACTCGAAGGCGTTCATATACAACCCTCCGAGTACAAAAAATAAGCAGATCCTGGAATGGAGTAGAACAAACCTACGCATTCTATCGGGACTGCTTTCAGGACTTTGTCGACTAAATTACCACCTAAAGAAGATGAGTCTGGTTCAGACCTCGGATTGTCGGTTCTGTAACTCGGAGGACGAAACTGCTGAGCACATACTATGCTCATGCCCAGCTTTGGGCAGGGTAAGGTATAACATATTCGGTTTTAGTACCGAGCCGAGCGACTCCAAAAAAGTATCACCAAATACAACCATGGACGTCGGCAGAAGCACAGGATTGTGGGGTGAATTGTAATCCCTAGGAGTGAGCCACAATAGACCCAACGGGAGTCGCAGTGGAGGTGGCGAGAAGGCCCCACTCACATAGAACCTAACCTAACCTAAGTGCTCTGGTGTACAGAAGCTGAGAACTGGGCTACAAATCTAGAAGAGCTGTATAGAATCGGGTAAGCTTCTGTAGGAAGCAGGAGAAGAAGATAAAATATGATGGACGGATTTTCCGAGTAGCAGAAATGAATTGCTGCAGCTCAATTTGTAGAAAAGTTCAAAAAAAGGTGGGATGAAACAGAATACTGCAAACCAGCCAAATAATTACTGCCCTATCCTGACAGGCAGCAGCAAAAATATTCTTGACGATGAGTATACGATCTGCAGCAGGGGCTCTTGCCGGACACTGTCAACTTAGCAAACATCTTCATAGAATGAGGTTATCCGATACATCCTCATTTCAAGGCTGTGAACAAGAAGATTAGATGGTAGATCATATCCTTTGTGATTGCTCGGCTCCATCATCAATTCGTACTGAGAAGGACTTCCAGAAGGATGCGCAATGTTCCTAATGAGGCCTAGTGGCTGTGGGAATGCCCAATATTTTCAGATCTCATATTTAAGATTACTGAAGTTCAATGGAAAAGTATATAAAATATTTTAACCCACCAACCTTCCTATTTTCCAGACGCTAAACAAACGGTTCGAATATGTGCCGGCAAATTGGCCCTCGATTTTTTTCCCGCCCTTTAGTTCACTTTAATGTGCTCCTAATTTAGTTAAACAGATTATTTTCCGGTTTTGTAGAAAAATAAATTATATCGCCGTGCGGTGGAAAAAGAAAAAGAGGAAGCCAAAGCGACCGGAAGCAGAGCGGCACGGTCATGGCCCAGGCGTTCATTTATTTTGGTCAATAAGCTCTATGGACGTCAGGTTATTTTTCAAACTCCGTTTCTAGCGTTTCTAATCTACTTTGTGCGAGGCTTTATTTATATCTACTTGAAAAAAGGTTGTGATGGTTTAGTTCTTTTGTTGATGGCTACGGGTCAACTCGGCCAGTGTTTGATTGTAAATCTTTACGAAACCAGACGTTTCGGCTATTTCTGACTATATTGGCTGAAAATGGGAGAAAAGCTTTTTCGAACTGTGACAAAGAGGTAAACAATAATAGTTGTCTGATGGATGATATGATTGTGTGTTATAAAAATAAACGGAGCTTTTGTATTTTTTTCTTATAATAATTTATAGGATGGATCTTTAATAAATTACTAACAAATAAACGAAAATTATATGTAATCTGAGTTATATTTTGTGATTTCAAGAAATTAGTTTGAAGCTACTTAAAGGATAATTTGTTACAGTAGCTTAGGAAGAACGTACGTGTTTTATTATTTCGTTTTTAAACTGTCAGTGTTTGTCAAATTTATGACTGAAAGATCAACTTATCGTAGTCTACTCTTTATAGACATCCATTGGACTTGGAGTATTTCTCCGACTATGAGAAGCTTTTTTGCAATACTTACGTCAAAAATGTGCCATGTATGCTTTATAAGGCGAAAATCGACTCTTTGATTTCATAATACTGATAAATCGTCCAAAAGAAAAGCTAATGCCTCTATAACAATCAATTCTACTCAAGTCCTCTACACTCGTATCTTCTCACAATCAATATTTCTTTATACCTTCCAGAGTGTTGTTTAAATTTATATCCTGCGAAAGAAAAACTCCTCCAAGCTTTTAAATATTTAAAAATTGTAGTATACTTATAAATATTATCTTTTACGTCTACCCTTTTTTGAGAATCCATTAGATCTTAGCGAGAACTTACAACTCTCGCTGTTCAGGCTTCGCTACATTTTCTGGTCCTTTGAGCCGGATTTACAGCTTTATTTGCATCTCATTTTTCTTTTTCAATACACGTAATGTTTCGCTCACTTTTTCAGATTTCATTTCATTATTCATACCAACAATAATATAAACACAATAAATCCCGGAAAATTGACAAAGCAGCACAAGAATTTTATCGTATCATTGTTTTAGCTTTACGATTTCTTCTGAGCAAGTGTTCGGGCTGTAAAGATACAATCATAAAAAATGTATACATTTCTACAGTATCATTTATCTTTATTACAAATGAATACCAACATCAAATTTTTGTAAATCCATGCGTAAGAATAAGTATGATACTCCCTTTCTCACTCAGTAGCGCACTATAAAGAATTGACTGCCTCATTTTATTAGTTTTTTTATAAATTCAAGTTCTTTTTATTGGTGTGATTCTAAAGAAAGTATAGTTGGAAATATTTAATAAAGAGCACTACAAAATTATTTATATTTTTTAAGAGACAAAAGAAGTCACTTTTACAAGCTTCCTGAAGAAGATACTGAAGTTACTGAAGACACAAATGAAAATAAAAGTGCTAGTGCTGGTGTTAATGCTAGTTCACAATTTTTTGTAGCTTAGGATACAGCAATGGGGAAACATGTTTTTGGGTCAAAAATTATCAGGGAAGAAAGAAAAGTATGTAGCATATATGCGCTGGAAGAAGAGCATACGTTATTAGCAGCATAACTACAATTGAAAGAGAAATTTGAAGATATTAATGGATATTACTTTGATTCCAATTTAGTATATTTTAAAGTAAAAGGAAGTGTGTTAGAGATTACCACGTCAACAGATATACGTTTATTGTTATTTCTTTATTTATTTCGCTTCGACAATGTTGGTAAATATACTTTTTAATCATTGGTTTGATTTTCCACCAGCCCTGGTGATAGTTTAGCTAAGGATTCCAGTTACAGACCTTACAGACCGTTCATGTTTAGCAAGGCTTCTGTTTTGAGGTTTGAAGGTCATTTGATAAAGGCCTTGGCTTGGTATCCAATTCCAGTAGGCCCTCGCTTTGAGGTCTGTCAGATCCAAGATTGTTTAAAGGGATAACTAGTCGAGGCCCGGTCCCTATGAACTGGGACTGACAAGTCGATCCCAGACGGGATCACTCCGAAATTCATACCATTTCTATTGAGAAAAGATTATGACCCACTGAGTGCAGATTATGTAATTTATTGTTGTAATTTTAGTAATTCGATTTGGTGGAGCCACGTATATAGTTAGATGAAATGAAAAAAAAAATTCACCAAGGACTTTAGAGTGGCACAGTCATCAGAAAGGTCAATATTTAAATCGTCTGCTCTTTACACTCGAGTTAATTTAGAGAGTTTTTCAAAAAAGGTGTTAATTTAATTTAGGTGATTTATAGTGGTATTTATAGTGAGGTATCAAAAAAAGTGAAAAAAGTTTAATAACATGCTGCAGTAAATGAAGCCTTTGGAACTCAGAAAATAACTGCCAGATGTAATAAAATTGACTGTAGAACTAACAAGACTTTCCCAAATGTGTTTAAAATTGTTCTGATCCATCTGAACATGCTTCCTATATCGTATACTAATACCGATAAATTTTTTCTTTCGTAAAATTTTTATTTCCATTGGTCCCCATTAGTCATTCCATACTGAGTTGATGTATCAGTATATTACTGTTATTAGCCCTAATGGGCATAATATTCTAGTTTCGTGCAAATGACTCGTTAATAATTTTATTTGGAATATATATGTGCTTCTTATTCCACGATAAACTAAAAGTTTATGATAAAATCACAATAATGTAAATGTAAAATCATTAGTTTGAATATTTCATAGTATTGTTTAGTTCGGAAGTAGTACGATGAAAACATTCAAGTGCTAAGTGAAATTATTTATTTTGAATTATCAAGTATTCTAGCTGAAGCTTTAAAAATTCAAAAATAATATTAGACAAGATCAAAAACTTGATTCACTAGTGAAAAACTATGGTTTCTCCATCAAAATTACCTGATCTCAACGTTCCTACAAATGCAAAATTAGTTCCTTCTGACGTGAATATCTTTTCAAAACATCCTTCTCATCAAAGTTTTTCAATTAAAAATTGACCTATAGTGTTGCATCTTCCCCCTATCATTGCATATAGAATACCATAATACTGATAACTTTAGTTGAAGATGAAGATGAAATTTAGAGTAAGTGAAAAATAATGAAGTTCCAATAAATTAGAGGAGATGGTCCGAATATGGGACAGGCACTTAAATGGGCTCGAAACTAAGTGTCGCCGTCTGCCAGATCAGACTCAAGTTTACATGTACATATTGTTAATACCTATTTCACCGACTCCCGGATGCATTTTACAGGTTTCTATTAAACTATTGTGATTGATGTGTTTTGATCGTTCCAATAACTTTTTGATCTAAGTTTAAATCGCGTATTTTTTACATTTTTCAATACTTTTTCGTGTTCGCTTTTACTGTTTGTCGTAGAGGGTGAGTTTAACACTGCATTTCAGCATTTAATTTTATTCCAATATTAACAGGAATCAACGATCTCATCTATCGTATCAGCAAGATCCCCAATGGAAAGCCAAAGGTGGTACACCGTAACCGATTAGCGCCATTCGAGGGTGACCACGATGAGGAAGTAGACCAGCTTCAGGAAGTAGCCGATCCTGCTTTTGTAGAGTTCATGGGTGCTTATGGTGGTACCGGAAAAGCAAGATTCGGCGTCACCACTGAGAGATGACAAGACCTGCTTACCGTTCCGGAGGAATACTCACTGGCAATAAACATCCCTGCCAGCGTAACCGATGCGCGCGGACTGGCATCTCTGTTTATAAAGAAGAGTGGCGCACGACTTCTGGTAAACCAGTTACCAGTACCAGGTAAAGCTTTGAAGCTGCAAAATGGCTCCCGCTACAATTTCCACCTAGTGACGAGGAACACCTTCGACGAAAGACCAACGTACGAGGATGTCTGGGAAGCATTACGAAGCCTGAGGGAGCATGTGCTTGAATTGAACGTGCATAGGCTAGCCATGCCCAAGATTGAATGTAGGCATTTAGATTGGCGAATAATCCGTAACATGGTAGAAGTAATCTTCCGAGACACCGAAGTGCAGGTACTGGTTTGCGGCCATGCTCGGGAGACACAGCCAACAGAGAAGACGGTCGCATGTTACTTCCATACAACTGGAAAATGCAACAAGGGGACCAGTTGCCGATACAGTCATCTCGTTCCAGTTTCCTAGTTAGTTCCAGTAGGAACAGTCTCTTAAGGAGGGGGCAATGTTACGCCAGCTACTGCATTAATATGCTCACTTAGTGTCCCTAGTGAAATCCCCGTATGAGACGACTATGGCTCCTCCGCCCAATTTTCGAGAACCATCCAAAATACGAAACATCCAGAATACCCAGAGCATCCACCAGAACGACGAGAGATCTCTAGAACTACACGGCGCGCGAGTATAAATAGGCCACGAGCATCGCTGCAGGCAGTCAGTGTTGATACCGAAGAAAAGTAATCGCGCCTCGATAAAGTGTTCATTAAGTGACTCTCATATAAATTATAATTAGTCTGTTTAGTGTATTAGATAAATTATTAAATAAGGACTGTATTAAATATAAATCTGTAAATATAAATTAATTGTAAATATAAATTAGAATAAACGTTACAATATATTTGGACCAAGGTATTATACGAACTTTTTTGCAGGTAGTAATCATGTCCTCGCCAGGAAAAGATCGAAAATTTGTGAATTAAAACTCAAGAAAAAAATGGAACACTCAACATATGGAATAGGCTATAAATTCGGACAAATGGGCTTAAAAACTGCATCAAAAACGTTTAATGTGCCAAGAAGCACATTGCAAAGGCTGGCAAGGAAAGCAAAAGCTAGTAACCTTCCTAATAGCAGCATTATTGAGAATACTAAAGTAGGCCGAAACACATTTCTTGGAAGTGACGCAGAAAACGAGTTAGTCAACTATATTCTCAAAATGGAAGCACAGTTTTATGGTTTGACAAAAAAAGACCTATGCAGAATGGCTTACACAATGGCAATTAGAAATAATATAAAGCATCCCTTTAAAAATGGAATTGCCGTTCTCAGTTGGTTAGACGCTTTTTTAAACCGGCATAAGGAGCAATTGTCTAAGCGTAGACCAACTAATACCTCATTCGCACGTGCGCTAGGATTTAACAAGGAAAATGACACCGATTTGACACCACCTTGAGGCGATGTATGAAAAACACAACTTTGGAACACACAGAGTATTTAACGTGGTCGAAACTTGCCTTTCTGTTGTTCCAAGTAGATTGCCCAAAATTACTGCAAGGAAAGGAAAACGCCAAGTGGCCTCGATAACATCGGCTGAGCGGGGTTCGTTAGTAACTGTAGCTGCAACAAAGAGAGCAGGAGGACAATTTGCTCCTGCAATGCTTGTATTTCCGTGAAAAAACAGAAACGACCAGCTTATGCGTGGTGCACCGCATGCAGTTCACCCCAGTGGCTGGATTCAGCAAAATATATTCATCATGTGGTTCAACCACTTCATTTAGTTTGTTAAGCCAGCTGAAGAGTTTCCAGTGCTGCTTGTATTGGATGGACATTACAGTCATACAAGAAATTTGGATGTAATAAATATAGCAAGAGAAAACCATATTTACATCATATCCCTTCCTCCACACTCGACTCATGAACTTGACAAGACTTTTATGGGGCCACTTAAATCCTACTACAGTGAAAAAATTAGGGCTTGGTTAAGAATAAATAACAGAGCAGTAACACAATTTGATCTGGCTGAATTGCTTGGCAATGCTCTGTTAAAAAGTGCCAGACAACGAAGTAAATGGCTTCAGAGTGACGGGAATCTGTCCACTAAATAAACATGTTTTTAGGGAGGCTGACTTTATTGCCGAAATAATTGAATCAGAAAAAGCATGTAGTTCCGGCTCAGAAACTCAGCTGCAAGAAACACAATCTCGTTCAACCATTACGGATGTTGATGGTTCAAAAGACCTAGATTCTAGAAAGATCAGACTGTTCAAAATATCTGGATCCCCAACCAGGATGTTCAAAAACTATAGTCAGTCCATTCGATATGTTATCTGTTCCACTGGCTAAGAAGCGAGTAACTACAAGAGGACGAAAGCCTTCCAAATCACAAGTTATAACTTCATCCCCTTATAAAACATAACTAGAAATATCAATCGAAAAATTAAACAAAACAAAAAATGGAAAGGGAAAGAGAAAGAGGAAATCAGTTGCAGTAGAATCCAGCGAAACTCCTGCAGATGATGATCTTGACATGGACCAAATTGGACAGTTTGTCCTAGAAAAAAACGACAACATGTTTATTTTGTATGATGATGAGCGCTTTTCTCAAGACACTAGGGGAGAACTTTGGGTGCAGTGTCTTACGTGTGGTTTATGGGCACATGAACAGTGCTCCGGTACTGAGAAGGATGTCTACGTGTGCGATTTTTGTCAGTAGTTTGGTAACACCTTTTGTGAACTTTATTTTTTTACCTATGGGATTGTTTTCAATTTTTTTTTGAGTATGTAGATATTGAGACGACCTCGTATAACGCAATATATAATTTTGGATGATCATATGTGCAGGTGAATGACCTGTAAAGAAAAATATGATGTCAAATAAATATAGGAAAACATCTAGTAGGAACTTGGATAAATGGAATGAAAAGGTTGTTGATTTGAGAAAAAAAAGAATGAGGGGACGCTAACAAGAAAGTATGAACGGGGAGGACACGTCCAAAAATTGGTTAAAAATTTAGATTTCAGAAACTTTCAAAGTTTTCGTTAAAAATGTGTTTGATTGCTGACTAACCTTACGTTACATGTTCGTAACATCGTCGGAGCCGTAATTCGGTAAAAAACATCCACTATTTAATAGTATATTACGTAACAAGTCCGGAAAATACTGTTTTTTGGGCGAGTAGACAAGATTCTAGGAAGTCTGCGAGTCCGAAAAAACAGTTTCCGGGCGTGTTGCGTACATTTTTTACTCGGCAACCACGTGGTAGGTATAACAAATCAATAAAACACGTTTCTCCACGATCATCAACGAATTTACCAATTCTGAAATCAAATTTGATTACAGAATGCTGGAATTCTCTCTCTTGAGATTGAAGAAATATTCTGCAACTCCTCTGCCCCCATGCAATTTAAATGAATTTACATTCTCTCTCTTGTGATAGAATAATATTCTCACACTGGTTAGCAATAATAACATTAGCCTTGACGCAGTTGATTGTCATCGTAGTGGCAAAACTTGAGTAAGTGTCAAAATTATCGCTGTCACATTGAGTGTATACCTAATATAATCGTGATTGAGTTCTGTAATATAAATTATCTTTTGTTCATTTCCATTTAAAGATATATATTTAAAATCTTTGATCGTGGAGAAAGTATAGTCTGCAACTCGGTTAGAATGAAAATTCGTGATGCTCGTGGTTCCTCACGCTCACCTTCGGCTCGCGCTCGGAACTCTCCACTCGCATCGAATTTTCATTCTAACCTTGTTACAGAATATACTATTCTTTGTAATATCTAAATAGACTAAAAATGGCGTCGATTTGAATGTTTATGTTTGTCATGATGACAAAACGCTAAGAAAACTAATTTTTAGAACAAAATTAGGAACATTCTAATTGAATTTACTGTTTGGACCCTTATTTTGTGGAATCTACTCATATTACTAACATTCTAATTCTTGTTTTTATTAATATTTATATTGAAATTCGAACAATTGCTAATATTAAAGGGATTCAGTTTGTTTGAATGACAGCAACGATGTAATACTTACCGGCCTAGTCCGGAAAATAGGTACTTTCTGGACTAGACCAGAAAAGTGCTACTTTCTCACAAAAAAAGCGTCCGGGAAGTGGGTACTTTCCGGACGGTTGCCGAAAAATAGATTTTACAAAAGAAGTCCTGGAGGCAGCCCATTATAGATAATCCCAGATATGATTCCGATTATTATCATATAAAACTATTTCATATTTTCACTGGCACATAATATCTTCAATATTAAGTAATCTCATCGAGAAGAGGATTGAAATCCAGATTTTCACAGTTGATATCTGAAATATAGACATATACTATATATAAAGCCACCATTTTATGAGTAATGACAATTGTAGGTAAATGATTCCACTTAGATGTAATGTAGGTTGTAAATAATTTAGCTAATATAAATGAAATATAACAAAAAGGAAGCTTACCTTTATGAACAAATAACAATACAATAATATAATATTTGGTTTCCAATAATAAGATAATATAATCATATTCATTGTAATACGACACCCTTGCCAATACATTAATAAATCGTTGAAGATCGGATGCGAGGAGAGTCGAACGTTGTAGAGTTTGCGTTTGCGTGGTGATACGAGAAATATTTAAAAAGATTTCAAGAGTAATTTGTTGTCTATAATTATGAAAGGAAAATACTAATTCCAATATTAAAAACTATAATTTCATATTATTTTAATTAAAAGTAGAAAATTTATTGAGTGCATTTTATTTGACTATCCATCGTTAAAGGTAGGTAAGTGAGTTTATTTCGAAAGAACCCAACCCAAATAAGATAAATTTATTTATAACTGTACGGGGGGAGATACAAAAATATCTACAGCGACCAGTTATGTTATTGAGAAATGTGCACTGTTTTGTGTTATTCATTCACTAGGTCTTTACAACGTCCATAAACCTTTTTAAATACAATCATAATGAAAACCGGACCATCTCCTCTAATTGTTTGTATTTTAATGTTAAGCGTACGTAGTACAATTTAAAAAAATCCAAATGGATTCCATTTGCTAATAAATAAAAATATTGTTTTGTTTAGTTTGAACCTTTGTTAACCCTTCAGAGATAGACCGCTTATAAGAAATCTTAAAAATAATTGAACTGCAAGAATTTAAAAAAAAATAACTCAAAGAAATATATTTCTAGAAATGTTGAAACATTCAAATATTTTTTATTCTGATTTGTTTAAAATATCGATACAATTATTACAAACTACGCCACATGTTCCAAACAGAGAAATTTATTGCACTTTCTGCAGCAATACTTGGTCGTCCGATTTTTCTCATATCCACACTCGGCACATCTTCCTAGAAGTTTCCTCTTCTGCTGCTCCTCCTCTGGCAATGGTATTTTACAGATTTCGGAGATTCTTATGCGGATGGTTTTTGGCAGGCTGGTTAATTGAACTCGAACTCTTAGATGAGGTTCAATAAGGTTTATTGCAAGACCTTTTAGTCTCAAAATCTTGTCTCCGGTTTTTCCAGCATGTATCACTTGAGAATGTATGCCAGATGTACGTCTAGAACCATATATAGGCTTGCATAGTCTCTGAACAATCGACATTGCATTATTCTCCTGAGAAAATGGTTCTTGTAATTATTTTTTATTGGCATTTAAAGATTATCGGACTTGCACAATGAGGCTAAAATAGATAGGTGATTAATGGTTATTCATGGAAGTTGAAGCCAACGGTATATTTCGAACTAAACTATAAAAAATTATTGATAATTTAGCATATTTCCACTTTTCATTTCTCAAAAGAAGTGAAATTTATGTTTTATTATTAAGTCCCAACAAAAACTCAGTTTTTTCCAATAATGAAAGTGCTCAGTTAAACAATGCCCTTCATTTAAAAGCAAAATCCATTTTTTAAATAGAGTTCCAGTCTGAGCTTCACAAAAGGTAAACTATCTGTACCCCAAGGAGACATTTCTCACTTTAAGCTTTAGTAATTCATAAGGGCCGGTGCCGACGACGGTGTAACCATCTCGACGCTTCTTTACAGTGAAGGGTCCCTGCCCAACTTGAAAAGTTAATATAACAAAATTTTATTACTACGCTCTTTATGCAAATGGCACTAGCGGTAATGTCTGGTGAGATTTCTAAACTTTCTAACCCACATCCAGACTCAATTTTTGGGCAATCTTAATGTAAGATCAAAGGAAAAGATGGAATTCATAACGTTTTGATAAAGCTATTGTATTTTTATTAAAGTCAGACTAAATTGGATAATTTTTCTTTCATTTTAAAAATAATTTTTAAAATCTCATCTTATCGGAAAAAATCGGATCGGAACAAATATGATACTAGAAAATACACAAGGGATACTAAAAAAATCAGAAAAAATAGTGTAAGAAGTGGAAATAACAGGATGATAATAAAGACAAGGATACTTCTAACAAACTTGGTTCTATTCAGCTGCTAAGCGGAAAGTTTTCAACTGAGGCTGAGGCTCAGTGTGCACTTTCCAGGTTCGGTAAAAATAGAGTCAAGCTATGACAACGGGCCGGTTGCCAAAAGCAACAAAAGAGGACTGGGAACTCACGAATAAGATATTCATACCCCATCTCATCAGATGGGCTGTAAACTCATTTGACCCCTACAAAACTCCAGGACCATATGGCATATTCCCCAAGCTTCTGCAAGAGGGACTAGACATAATAATGGATCCTTTACTTCTGATACTTCGAAGCAGCCATGCTCTAAACCAGGAAAAGAAACGTACACCCAGGCTAAATCCTACCGACCTATCAGTCTGACATCATTCATGGTGAAAACCATGGAAAAAATCTGACAAATGTACTTACAAGAAGGAGCGCTTAAGAGAATCCCTCTACATAGACTACAATGGGCTTATCAATCAGGGAAATCAGGTGAAGCTGCAGGTAAAGCTGCATAATTTGGTCTCAGGTATCGAAAAGAGCCTGAGTCATAAGGAAGTAGCCCCCGCAGCAGTTCTAGACATCGAAGGTGCTTTTGATAACACATCGATGTCATCAATTAATAGATCCCTTAAAAAAAGAGGGATTAATAGCACCACATGCAAATGGATAGGATCCATGCTCGAGCATAGGAGAATAACAGCACATATGCATGATAAAACATACACCGTTAGGACAACTAAAGGATGTCCTCAAGGTGGAGTACTTTCACCACTTTTGTGGAACCTAGTTGTGAATGACTTGATCTGTAGGTTGAATGATCAAGGCATATGGACGCAGTGCTTTGCGGACGACATAGTGATTGTCACCAATAGAAAATTCCCAGAGTTGGTTATGAATGTCATACAGGAAGCACTGCGAATTGTGGAGGAATGGTGACTTAAAGTGGACCTTTCAGTTAATCCAAAAAAAACCAAACTAGTTGCTTTTACGAGGCACACCTGGAAAAAAATACTACCATGGCGACTAGGCTTTTCTGGCAATGCAGAAGAGTTTTGGGCAAAACCTGGGAAATATAACCTGAGGTGGTTGACTGGCTCTACACAACTGTGATAAGGCCAACGATCACCTATGGAATAATAGTCTGGTGGAGGAGGACAGAAGTGTCCTCTGCAGTTAATATATTAACTGCAATCCAAAGACAATCCCTTCTTGGTATTACCGGGGTAATGAACAGCACGGGGGCGGCATCAATAGAACTTCTTCCTCAGGAACTTTTTATAAGGGCGGAGGCAATGATAGCAATTCTTAGGCTGAAATCGGGAGTCTTATGGTCCCCGAACAATGTTCGAGAAGGACACACTGATACAACTGGGACAATACTAGACGAACCCATATTTCACATGAATTTTGATAGTATGACACCAGAGAATATATTCACTGAGCACTGAGTGAATATAATCATCCCATCTAGCCATCTAGGAAACAGGTAATTCTGGAGAAATCACCTGGTTCACCTATGGCTCCAAAACAAACAAAGGCACTGGGGCTGGTATAAAAGAACCTAGAAAGAGAATGTTCTTTGACCTTGGTCGATATACGACTGTGTTTCAAGCAGAGACGATTGCCGCTATAGCCTGTATTGATGAAAACACGAGAAGAGGATATACCGGACAAAAAATTGAAATATTCACTGACAGCCAGGCTCTGCCAGGAATCCAACAACTAGATCTAACTTGGTGGAAATTTGCAAAGAATCCCTCAACAGGCTGGCAAGAGACAACAAAGTGTTTCTAATATGGATGCCTGCACATGAGGAGATTGCAGGTAATGAAATGGCGGACCAGTTAGCTAAAGAAGGCTCTAAAGGAGACTTCATAGGTCCGGAACCGTTTTGTGGAATCTCAAAAGATTGCATCAGATGGGAAATCGGGAATTGGCTAGATAGGGGAACACCAATTCAAATGGAGAGTGACACAAGGGCACCTTCATACAAAGAGTTCACTGAACAAGGTAGACAAGGAACTCTCAACCAGGCTACTGAAACTGGGTAAGAGACATTTGAAGACAGTTACCGACCTGGTGACTGGACACTGCACCTTGAGGAATCATCTGTACAATATGAGCAAACTTAGTGAACCTATGTGCAGAAAATGTGAACTTGATGATGAAACACCTACTCACATACTCTGCTTCTGCGAGAACTTACAAGAAATCAGAAGGAAGCACTTTGGAGAGAAATTATTACAACCATCACAACTACTGAAAATCCCTCCAGTCAAACTAGTGGCCTTTATAAAGGACACGAAGCTTCTGGAATGGAAGTAGATAACATGGGAAATGGTACAAAGATTCAGTTCAAGTGCATGGGCTGATGAGCACAACCCAAATTTATGAATGAATGAATGAAAGACAAGGAAAAGGAAGCACCGACCAACAAAATATAGATGTAGATGAAGGAATATACTCGAAATCGAAGATGGGGAACTTGGGGAAATGGGTATACAGAAGTCTCTAGTTTCTGGGCAGGATTACCATTTGGTTCACCAATGCAATGCTCAGCGGCTGGGTGTGAGCGTAAAAGTAAAGTGTTATTAACTTGTCATGTTCTCCTTATCTTACCCTTGATTTTATAAAGCTGGTACCTTTTTCTTCGGAATATTTTCTGAGAAACTGTAGCCTCTTGGATCGTACCGCAGGAAGCTACAATAAAAACTTTCTATCATTAGTTTGTTTAAACTTTAAACTTTTATGTATCCAGTTAATAGTGGTTCTTTTGCTACATTGTACATCAGGCTTCTCGGGATCGCTCACCAATTGTTTCTGCTGATACACGCTTTCTTTCACCATACATTTTATGCACCACTTATAAACTACTTAGAATAAAAGGTGTTCAGAAATTTTCTGAGAGAGTTTTTTTGAATTCGGCATCATTAACAGTTTTCATTCTTTTTGTTCTCTATACAGTTTTTGGTAATATTCCCAACAGTTAGTTAGGTCGCTGACCTAATGAAACTTCTTAAAAGATCGATGTATTTCTCAAACAAAGTATTTTAAGACCGTATTGCAAACAATGACTCTGACAATTATTCATCCGAAAGAGGTCATATATCTACATTATACCTCGTGCTCATTGGTATAATGCCTGCGAGCTGTGATAAGCTACTGACCCTAGTAATCTGAGGTGTTTCGCTGCAGGCAGTACGGGCTCTACGACGGTGTTTTCCCAGTGGTCACCTATCCAAGTACTAACCGCGCTCGACTCTGCTTCACCGTTATTATCGCATCAGATGCGTACCACTACAGTGCTGGGTCGACGCCCATATTCAAGTTTAAATGTCAAATAATATTAATTTACGATCTAGTAACTTTTTGTCTCATACACTTTATACAGGGTGTACCAATCTTACCACAAACTTCGGTATATGGATTATTTTAAGAGATATCAAGAAATGTTATTAAGAAAATTAGTAGATGTCGTTAAGGTCCATATTTTGAAATTATCTCGAACTATACAGAATAACTCCGCTACAAATCAAACAATATAATTTTTTAAATGGGAACCCCTATATATCACACTGAATTCGGATTACTCACATTTTTTGAAGCTTTTGATATAAGGTTTTGCTATGTTATACAGTGCCCTTTAAAAGGTAAGGACACTTTCATGTAAAAATCGTAAGTGAATCAGCTTACTGTACGTTAAAGTAAAAAATCGGTGACTTTTTGCTGGTTAAGTATTGCACGAAGAAAATCCAAAAATATAATGTTGAGGAAGTGGTCGACAGAAAATATATGATAAATTTTCTCAAAAATAAAGGAACTGGGTCCTAATAGAATTGGAACAAGTGGAACTAAAACTACCTAAGCCAATAACGTCTGAAACAACTGAAAGGTCTAGTTCCATAAAGCGGTTCCAAGTTGACTTCCGAGCCTATAATGTCAACTAAATTAAATAAAAATGTTGTGTTTAATGTATTTTTTATTTTTTTCGCTGTTTATACGATTTATGTTAGATCGTACCACCTTTATTCACCAAATGAATATGACTAAAACTTTTTGAATAAAGAAATTTGATTTCGTCCACATCTGCCCCTACACTGTCCAAATCTACCCCAGCCAAGGGGCACATCGGGACAATTTGGATACTTGGGAAAATATCAAAATCTGATTCATCTATTAGTGGATGAAGCCTATGGTGATATATCAATACTTATCAATGTCAACAACATAACATTATTTGATCAATATATTGAAAGCCAAGCTATACACAGCTAATTATATTTGTAGCGTCCAAATGTCCCCCCTCTCCCCTACTATGAGTAATTTTTGTTTCAAGAATTACTTAATAAAAGTTATTCCCATTTGATTAAAAAAACACCAAAGTTACATTAAAATCATGTATAAACTTGCAAGCTTTTACCAAATCTTCCTGCAGCCATAGGCAGTAAATTCTTGTTCAGTTAATAAGACTTTCCATATCCCGAGCGTTTTTGGCGCAAAATGAGAATATCATATAACATATCCCCTTATTAACTTAAAACGTGCTGCCTTAAATATCTTAAAAAAAGATTCCCTCCTTCCACATAGGCAGAAAATCTCATCTGGTACGTGCATATCAACCCAATTGAGATCTAACATCTCTATCTTTCTCTAAATGTGTATGTATATTATGTAGAAATGAAGACGGCAAATAACTTGTGTCATTAAAACGCCTTATCCGAGTAATCTCCTAATAACATCCCTATTAACTAGTGTTAGAGAGAGGCCATGTATAATTTTCCTATTCTACAAGCCATTTTGTCCTACCAGATCTTGAATAAAGTTAGTCCAATCTATTTTGTGAAATTGCATTTAATCCAAATTCAGAGGAGCGAATCATAAGATAAGTGTATAAGTTATGTCTAGCAGGTTAAGTTTGTTATGAAAGTGGCCTGCGATTGAGGCAATTAATTAGATTAATTGAATTACTTCCGATCAATGAGCAGAGAGCATTGTTTGAGACACCAGGGCAGGACTCCCGTGGATTCGTTCAATAATTTCGAAAAAAAATTGCTCTAGTAGATAGCCAATGAAATCAGTTAATTTGAGGTCATTTGATTAAACACAACCAATCAGAACAACTTCATACTGAAAACAGACCATGGGCTGTTTTCACTCTATTAGGTACGTTGTCATGGATACATTTTGATTTATTTCGATTTTGACGTTTCAAATATTTAATATTTCAAAATGTCACGATTTGGTCAGAATACTGACGAGAACATTAACGAAATTATAGAAGCAAATATACTCTATATTTTTTTATATAATTAGCAAAAAAATTTCTATTCGAATAACCCTCGAACATTGATAAATGCTCAAACATTTTATAACAAGCTTTCAAAATCTGTTATATATTTTTTTTGAACAATTATCAATGTCCTTGGGTTATTACTACTGATAATAATCCCAGTTGAATTGACAATTATTGATCTGAATTTGAGTTTTTTCTATAACCTGTTCCTATAGGACTTACATATATGTTTCTTAGACTATACTTCACAATAATGACAACTGTGGTGATTTTTCTTTTCAAGGACGATTGTCGGGCAAATGATTGAGAAATCAAGATGCAGGGAAACCAGTACTTTCGTACTGTTTAAGTTTTTAAGAACTGAAAAGTTTCTTTCTGTGATGAACGTAAAGGAAAAACTCACTCAATCACCCTGACCGATGACAAAGCAATTGTGGTGATAAATGGATGGTATTAAGTGTTGGTTGTAGAAACCATTATTTTGGTTGATGAAAAAAGGGATAGTAAAAAACAAATTATGAAGATTCTTATTGTTTATTCCCTATTTTCTGACCAAAAATAATATTTTAACTAAAACTTAACTATATTTACAACGTTACCGACAATCACCTTGTAGTCTAACGTTTTATATATTTTTTCTGATTAACATTTGTCTACATTAAAATGTTTATAAGATTATTAAAAATTGATTAGAAAGGGTCAGTTGGATCCTGCATTATTGTGGTTTGTAAGTAAAATAGGGAGTTCTATAGTACTGAGAGATAGTAAACACGGACTACAAAGGAACTTTAAGGGCCTTGTTCTCACTATGTTAGTTGAAGGACGAATTATTCATGAAATATCGGTTGGAAAGTGGATCAATTGTATAGACCACAGGTCAGCTTGGTTTAGTCCAAGAAAAAAATCTATTCAATCATAATTTTGAGTGGAGGTTTTGAATTTTTTAATATAATTTACTTTGAAGTATCCACAAACGAAACATACATACATGTGACCATGTTTCTACATAATTGAATAAAAATAGGCGGTAAAGTGACATTTTTCAGGATGAAAGAAGATATGGCCACTTCTTGAGGCCTGAAAAAAGAACTTTACTGTCGTGGTTTACACATAATTTTTTATCCTACACAATAATTGTTGGTAATATTTTTTCTATAAAAATTTTATTTTCGCTATATTTTTTTACTTGCTTGGATGCACACCAGTCCATAAATAGCTTGTATTTCGCTTTAGATTTTTCCGGTAATAAGTCAAGCGTGACCTGGTTAGCTTTATCTGTTATTTCAGGCGGAGTGAGATACATTATTTCATCTGATTCAGGCTTCATAT
Source organism: Lochmaea crataegi (assembly GCA_947563755.1). NCBI lineage: Eukaryota > Metazoa > Arthropoda > Insecta > Coleoptera > Chrysomelidae > Lochmaea > Lochmaea crataegi. The sequence continues at coordinate 29,195,736 of OX387428.1, read as the reverse complement.
CTGACAAGTTAACTTAAAACAAACATCAAAATACGACAACTTATGATTGAATTTGCAGACATTGACAACTGCTAACAATTTATTTTTATACTGACGTTTGATGGTGTTGTTCATTTGTCAATTGGGGCGCCAGCTAGCGTGGAAACGTAACATTTATTTCCTCGGCTAGACGTAGAAAAGGTAACTTTCTCGTCTCAGTAAAGCTGGTAAAATTCAACTTTCTCATAGTGTAGGATTAAAAAGTGTTTTTTTGAAATTACGCAAAAACCGTTGGAGTTTCAGAAAAAAGTTTCAACCAAAAAAATTTCACACCAAAATGGTTGCAGTTATTTGTTTCTCCAAATGACATTAAGGTGGATAAAAGTTAACGGGTGGTTTTTCAAAACTTAAAAAATTGTAACTCGTAGAAAAATTGAGATACTCGCAAATTTTTTTGTAATTACTCATCACACCGTGAAATTTTATTTCAGAGAAAAAAAAGATTAGCGGTCGACCGACCATCGACAGAAGCTTGCTTCTTATGCACAATATAATGCGAGGTTGGAAAAACCATCAATAAAAATACGCGCAATAGAATGCGATGTTGATTACATTAGGCCCAGTACGTTCTACTAAGTTTTATTTTATATCTCATTGACCATTTTTTCAAAATTTTGACAATTTTTGATAATTATTGACCACTTTTTAAAATTTTTAACTATTATTGACCATTGACAATTTTTGAGCATTTTTGACAGGTTCTGACAATTATTGACAATTTTTGACAATTTTTCAAAAATTTTGACCATTTTTCAAAAATTTTGACTATTTTTAACAATTATTGACCATTTTTGATAGTTTTTTTGTAATTATCGACCATTTTACAAAAAATTTGACAATTTTTCAATATTTTTGTAATTATCGACCATTTTACAAAAAATTTGACAATCTTTCACCATTTTTGATAATTTTTCGAAAATTTTGACAATTTCTGACAATTATAGACCATTTTTGACAATTATTGACCGTCTTTTCAAAATTTTTGACCATTTTTTCAAATTTTAACAATTATTGACCATTTTTGACAAAATTCACCAATTTCAACAGTTTTGACAATTACTGATCATTTTTTACAATTTTTCAAAAATTTTGGCCATTTTAGACCATTTTTCCAAATTTTAACAATTATTGACCATTTTTGACAGTTTCTGACAATTATTGAGTATTTTTGACAATTTTTCAAAAATTTTGACTATTTTTCAAAAATTTCGACAATTTTAAACAATTATTGACCATTTTTGACAGTCTTTTATAATTATTGACCATTTTTCCAAAATTTTAACAGTTTTTGACCATTTTCCAAAAATTTTGACAATCGCTGACCATTTTTTTAAATATTTAACAATTTCTCAAAATTTTAACAATTTTTGACAATTTTTAATTATTTTTCAAAAATTTTAACCATTTTTCCAAATTTTTGACAATTATTGACCATTTTTTCAAAATTTTTACAAATATCAACTATTTTTGACAGTTTTTGACAATTTTTGACAATTATCGACCATTTTTCCAAATTTTTGACAATTTTTAAAAATATTCGGCAATTATTAACTATTTTTTCAATATTTTGACAGTTTTTGACAATTTTTTACCATTATTGACCATTTTTCCAAATTTTTGACAATTTTTGACTAGCCTTCCCAAAAGTCCTATGTCGTGCAATAAGAAGCAAGCTTCAAAAAATATCTTTTTACTTCGTTTATAAAAAAGTTATAACAATTTGAAATTTTTAATAATAAAGTAAATAATGAAAAATTCAAAACCTCCACTCTAAATTATGATTTTTTTTTGGACTTAGCAAGCATTTGTTGAAAAATATAGGTATACATCTGAATACGAATATAAATCAAGTATAAAACATCATGTGGATGTTGACTTTTCTTAAAATATTAAGTTATAGATGTTACGCCTTGAAAATAGGGTTTCAAAAAAAGCTCAATTTTTCTCGTCTCGTCTCGAAGAACCAAGACAGAACAAGATTTTTTTGAAAATCTATAGTCCAGTAAATGAAGGATGAAAAGTAGGCAAAGTGTACAAAAATCCTGCCGGTCCATGAATTTTTCGTGAATGGTAGGGTTTGACTAGTCTGAACATCCAGAAATTTCACACACCTCATCGCCATTTTTTGGGGGGGGGGGTTATTCCCGGCCCCAAAGTTCCAAAAATGAAGAGTAGTTCATTATCTACAAAAATGGTCCCAATGATTTTTTTTCGCAACATTAATATTTTTCGCAAAAACCGATGATTTTGAGGTTTAATAGATTTCTGAAAAACCCTAAACTCGAGAAAAAAATGAGGGCACAACCAAAAAGAAATTCCCAGCTCTAAAGTCAATTCAGTAATGTACAAACTTTTAGACAGAGATTGTTCGCATAATATTCCCAACTTCGAAAAACAGCAAAAATTTGGAAATGAAAACACCAACTGAAAAATCAAGGTGCAAGAAAGATGGCCAATAAAAATTTCTGAGATCAATAAAGACCTTTAAAGGACCCATTATAACAAAAAATTGGGAGTAAATGTCTATTATTAAGAAAAATATGAGTAATTTCCCGATTCTCGAAAATAAAGTTATTACAAAATCTTTGACCCATTTTATAAATATGGTGGAAATATAAAAATGGGCATTGAATCATCGGATATGATAGCTGTGGATTTTCCCTTCCATCTGAATTTTGAATCGTAAAAAAATATGCATTTTTACCCGAGATATTGGATAATTTGTTCGCCCGGTCATGAGTAAGTACAAAGAACCCGCTCTTTCGACTCCGGAGCGGGAGCTCAACATAAGGATCCCGCTTGAGGACTATTATCTCGAGTTTAGCGCAAAAATCATAGAGACCATTTTTATAGATAATGACCTGATCTTCATTTTTCGTTTCCATAAAAATTCTCTAAATTCCATATTTTAAGAGATATTGGCGGGAAACCAATTTTAGGATCTTTGGGGCCGGGAATACCCCTCCCAAAATGGCGATTAGGTGTGTGAAATTTCTGGATGTTCAATTACTAGTCAAACCCTACCCTTCACGTAAAATTCATGGACCGTCAGGTATAATCGCTTCTAGGACCCTTTATTTACTGGACTACTAGGCGATACCGAGACTACATACGGCGTAACCCGAGAGTCTTGTTTCTGGTATCGTTTTTTCGTAAAATTTTCTTATAAAAATAAAAAAAGGGTCAGCATAGGTAGCAATAGATTTAAATATAAGATCTACTCCTCAATGGAGCAATAAATACCCAAGTACTTGGTAATAAAGTCAGAGAAAATAATATAGAAACGCTATTAATCATAATATTCAGAAACACTGTGTTTATAATTATCTTAAAATTAATATAATATAGATTTTACCCTTATCCCATCTTGCGTGGAGCTCTACTCAAAAGAACAAAATTTACTTAGGTTTAATATGCTTTCTTTTTTTTTTCAGTACCACCTGAAAAAATCAGCATCTTCGATGGACGAAAAAAGGATAATTCATTATTATTGGGACCTTACAACGAAGGCTCCAACATTAACTTAGTTTGTGAAGTTAAAGGAGGTAAGATAATGCACTAAAAACAAAATAATCACACTTTTTTATATAAAAACTGGAAAGGGAAACAAAATGTCAGATAGGAAATGTTCATTTTTTCAAATAAAACCAATTATTCCACGTTTTCATCTCTTTAAGTGCCATACTCTTTCCGAAGTCTTTCTTTGCTATCGACTCCATTTGGCAAGCAACTATTTTATCAATATTCACTGTATTGTATAATTTTTCTGAAACGTAAGAAAATAATGATCTATTTTTGTCCGTTTCATCTCCAACAAAGAAATATTGGATCTTTTTGAATAGCTATTTATCGACAGGTCCCGGACAGTTTAAGAAAGTATAAAAAGCGTAGACAAAGACTTTTTTTAATAAGAGCTTTTCTAGTGCTCTGACGGCTTTGTGAAGATGAATTTATTGGTCCTTAAATTTTAGAGATTTGTAACAAAAATGTCCTTAAGTTTTTCCACAAAAATAACATAGAAAATAGGGGATCATTCCAGCATAATTATAAAGGGTCTTTTCAGAATTTTTTATTGCTTTATTTGAAAGTGTTTTATAAAAAAAAGTATCTCTTCATCAGCAGGGCGTCTATTTGAGAAAAAATATCGAAAAACCGAAAAGTGAGCGCACGCTTTGAATGTGACTTCAAGTAGCCTACAACGTTGATAATGACAAACCTCTGATTTAGTAGAATTTTGCAAAGTTGCTTCCTTGGTTTTTGGCAGCTATTATCATCCATTTTTGGTTCGCTTTTAAAAATCCTGTCTCCATTTTCTTCCAATATGTCTACCAAACCAAATTCTCCGCTTCGAAGCAGTTCTTACAAATGCTGCCAACATATTTCCAGGCTATATTACGCCACTAACCTCAAGGTCAACCGAGTGTTCAAATTTCCATAATTCATGTTTAATTTTTTTATAAAACTCAGTGACATAACATTACAAACAAAGTGAAAAATAATCAGTAAGCTTTCAAATAATAATATTTATTTTGAGATTAAAGCATCTATTGAAAAGACCCATTGTTTCCACGAATTAATCACAAGATATGTCAGAAATGTCACTATAAGACCCAATACACAATTACGCAGACGCTCCGCACTACGCACGCGCCTATCCAGTGACGGGAACGATCCGCAGACCGTGTCAAAAATGTATCAAATAAGCAGATTGTCAAAGTAGAAACATGAAGTTTCGCGATTATTTTTGTACATCTAAACGATCTCTCGAGCTTATTGAGAAGTCAGAGGACAATCCTAAAATACAGTATCCGCCAAAATAAACAGTACCGAAAATAAAAATAAAAATTAATTTTTAATTTCTGTAATGTAAGTGTTCAAAATGTTCACTATTTCGACGCAAACAAGCTTCATATCGATTTTGTAAGTCAATAAACATATTTATAAAAAGTGGTTGATGTAACTGCCGAAAAATATTTTTCATTCTCCCCCCTACGAAAATTGACTTTTTTATTTTAAATACGCAAGCGAAAGCGAAAGTAAAACATGCTAGGTTATCGGTTGCTAAGTATGAAAAACTTTCGTGCCCTGGACAACGAACAAATAAAATCGGTTGCTAAGTATGAAAAACTTTCGTGCCCTGGACAACGAACAAATAAAATGTCAAATATTTATTTAGATTGGAAATTAAATGTAAAATTACAATTGTTGTATGTTCCTGAAAGATTTAACGGCAAATGTTGATTGAAATCTTGTTTGAAAGCAACGTCATTGGAAATTTTGACTTGCTTGTCGATTTAAATACCAATAATACATCTTCAGTTATTGTGGACACATCTTTCGTTGTACACCATTTGATGAAATTTTCATAGGCTTGATTGTAACGGTCTTTAGGTTTTTCGGTAACAAACTTCTGCACGCAATAATTGCTGCTTCTTCAATGGAATTCATTTTTAACTAGATTCTAGCCAAATATTAAACTTAAAAGATGTAGACGTTATGGAAGAATAATTATTTGACAACTGTCAAAATATTAGTTTTTGTTGACACGAATGTTACCAAAGTAACGTTAACTCACGCCTTCTACCCATTTTATTACAGTCTACAGAGAATTTTTTGCAACTTTAAATTGTGTGTTTTAATAATAAAATCGGGGGAAGAATGAAAAGTTTAATACATTACACGCTGCAAAAGCCCTTTCAGGTGCTCGGAAGTATTCAAATAACCTCGGCTACGCTTCGCTTCGCCTCGGCTATTTGAATACACCTCGCACCTAAAAGTAAGCTTTCGCAGCTTGTAATGTAAATAACTATTGTATTCTTTCCCGTAGTTCGGCAATATTCGCCGGCGGATTTTCCGAGTGAAATATTTTGTCCTTCATTATGCCCCAAATGTATGCGTCAGGTGGCGTCAGATCAGGTAAATGAGAAGGATATTCGAAGTCTGTTCCCCGAGAAATTATTCTATTTTCCGTATGAACGAAAATAATGCTCTACCAAAAACACTTTTTCTTCCGTTGTTAGAACCATTTTTAAATCAAATTTAACTGCAGCGTACTATTAATATATCAACTAATGACAATTAAGTCAAATATGACAAATCCATATTACATAAACAACTCCACAGCACTTTCTGTTTCGGTACTGTTTATTTTGGCGGATACCGTACAAGACCTCTACAGGATTTTTATTTCTCCAAATGAACAACAAAGCATCCCTATTTGCCTATCTCTGAAAGTGACCTCCTCTACATCCACCAATCTATCTCTGTGAAATAAGCAGACGCAGATCGTTCGCGTTAGTCCCGTTTCACATGACGCACTCTACGTCCTACGCTTAAGCATCGGTTGTCATTGAACAAACGTACCTTTCCATGTGCGAGCGTTTAAGCATTAAGCGTTTCTCTTAGCGCACACAAAATTTACGTTGCGTGCTCACGCCATGCGAAGGTACGCCAGGCATGATAGCTTTTCACATGATGACCATGGCGCTGTGAGTGGGGGATATTTGAAGTAGAAGTGCTGTTGTCAAACGTTTTTATCTCAGTTATTCCAAGTAATCAAGTGGATTTGGATCTCCTCTACAATGGATACTTTAGATAGGGTACTATTAATTACTATTAAAACTACTACTATTACTATTAAAAAATCTTACTGCTGCTATTATTATTTCTTGTTTCTTTTTTCAATTAAACAGTATGCTGTTACGGCAACAACACCCGAGGTACACAGTTTCTCGTCCATTTCGATACTGCTTCACCGTCCCCATGTGGAAAGAAAGAAGAAAGCGAAGTTCTACGCTCTACTAGTGGCGTAGGAAGAAGCGGCTATTTCCCACTTTGCATTCCACGATTTCATTGGTCGTCTCAAGGTTACATGAATTTGACGCTTGTGTTGTGTTATATTGGTTAAAACTTAAAACAGATCTTTGATTAATTTATCGAGAAGGGCAAGGAAAATCATATATAAGCCATTTTTTCAACACTGTATAGCTTCTTCAATGATTTTCCTGGCCCTTCTCGATAAATTAATCAAAGATCTGTTTTAAGTTTTAACCAATATAACACAACACAAGCGTCAAATTCATGTAACCTTAAGACAACCAATGAAATCGTGGAATGCAAAGTGGGAAATAGCCTCTCGTGCGTAGGACGTAGGGTGCGCTGTATACCTAAGGACTAAGGCTGTCTGCACACGGAGCTTCGCGTCATAGATGCGTAGAAGATTCGTCTTGCAGCATCGACGTCTATACGTCATAAGATCTGCACACGAAGGAAACGATACCGTATACTAGTTGTCGAAAAGATGTCTATATACGCGGAAGATCTGCTTCTTCTATGCTATCTCCGCCACCGTAAAAAAAGAAGGAAAAGAGGAAATTCTGGGTGCATCCCTATATTTACAAAAACCAAAATAAAAGATTATTTATTGCCGCCAAAGAGCTATCAGAAGATGACTCTATTTACTATTCTATTCTATTTGCTTACTTGACCATTGCATTCCTCTAGCTATTACTGACCACGCTTGTCTTTTCTGGATTACCCTTGTAGGGTATTATTATATAGACATTGATGATTTTCAATCAACTGTACAAATTTTAACGTTTCATACGTCATTTCACGTGAACTTCTCACCAAAAATACGAGTTCTATCAGTAAACGTACTAGAAGCGACTGACAGTGCTGAACGTCCGGCGTATTACCACTTGTTTGCTTAGACGAAACCTTGACGCTGCGTCTTCGTCTGCAGTCTGAAACGGTCTGCGTACGGTCCTGCTTTTAGTTTGTAGTTGTGGTGAAAAGTCTTAGAGTCTAAAGGACTATGACCTTCTGATTGTGTTAGAGGACATACTGAGATGGTTAACAGGTTATTTGTTTTTTTTATAGTGATGTAGGGTGTTATCACCGTTAATTTTATGTGGAAGCAGTTAAGCGTTTGTTTTAGCAGTATGTCGTTGATATATGCTTTGTGGGATGGGGGGTATCAGTTCGGAAGAAGGTGTGGCAGAAAAGTTATATGAGGAGAACTTAGTATGCTACTTATCTATTACTTTGGACCCAGATATGGGTTGGGTAATGGCTTTGGAAAAACGGTATTCCATGGTTTTGGTTTATAACTCCACATAAATACATCGCTATAAACTTAACTCATTGCTTTGGCTCCGTAACTGTTTCAATCATATGAAACATTTGCAGGTACCATTTGTTGTAGTGCAGTATATCATTATACGTCGGGTTTTCACTCGCCCAGTACGAAAATAACTTCTAATAGAGAGCCGTGTACATTCATCGATGAAGTATTCCTAATATCTAATTATTATTGTAAGGTGATATCGTTTTGATTCCTTTGAAATCAAGATTTCACATTTGTATTGTTTATTTTCGGAACTGTCAGCCTATAGGTGACATAATATCAACTGCGGAGAGTGATGTTTGTCAACGACAATCACGGGTGGAATATAATTGTTCCTACGCATTACCTACTTTTTTCTTAGACGATGACTGAAATGGCGTAAAATACACTTGTCGGAAGGAACATGTCGTTTTGGTGTTCTTGAGACTTTGGTATGGTAGATCGTGTTTCTTTATGTACCCACGATAGTCCTCCTGAGAGTGCATGGGGTAAAATCTTTCGTAAATCCTACACAAAACTTCACTTGTTATTTCAGGTGTAATGAACGTCGTTAACTGTTTATTGTTCTATGGTTTCGCGTCAAACTGTGGATTGTTGACTAATTTGTGAAGTCACTGGATTTCGACATTAGGGATGGTTATTTCTTTTATTGAGGGGGACGCTTTTCTGATTCCTTGGGATTTTGCAATTTCAAATAATTTGGGTAATCTTGTTCAGTGTGGTATAAATATTGTTTGTATATTTTAGTCACGTGGTGGCTATAGGACTTGTTGGGTAAAGGATGGCGATCAAATGTTTGACATTTGATGGGTTGTTGGCTTCCGGCGTGAAGGGAGTGTAGCGTCACTTTCCGATGAAGTCAAGTTGAAGGTAGATGGCGAAATAGCTAATCTTAAAAATTTATGGTATGTGTTGACCATCCGATGTTTCGGACTTTTATTTTTATTTTGCCGATTTGGTGGAGTGTTGGAGAAGAGTGGACGCTGTGGATCTGAACCTTTTTTAAGGGGAATTTATGGATTGTAATATTTTTGGGACTTAATGGATTTTCCCCTCCTTGGGAATTTATGGAGTTAAACTATAGGAAGGAGATATTTACGTGGGAGAAACATCCGAACCTGTATTAGTCAGGACTCTGATTTTTTTTTATCGAAACCCTTCGCACAAGAAGGGTTCGAGTACTGGGCCAAGAAGTAGAACAAGTATTGGTCTAGTTGTTTCGAGTATTGGGCCAAGGATTACTACAAGTACCGATTTAGTTGTTTCGAGTAGTCGTTCGGAAAGAAGACCAAGTATGGGGTACATGTTTTAGAAGAGTCAGACACGGGAAGGAACAGGAACCAAGAACTACAGTTTTGTTGAGGTCATACCGTGTTGGACAGGGTGGACCCAGAAGTTTCTTTCATTATTTTATTTTTATGTACATTTAAATTGGGTTGTTCAACATATGTCACGGGGTAATATGAGGGTAATACACTTTTACCTTAATCTGTAAGTCGCCTCGGTACCAAGCCGTCAAACGATTAACGTTCATATGTTTCACAGGTATACTATGATTATATTTTTGTTTTGTTCGGGTTTGTAAGCACATACACATGAGTTTTGGATTTGATATGGTCCATTTCATATTTTACTTCAGTTTTGCTTATACATATTGTAATTTACTTACATACATTTTGGAACTGGCATAGCCCGTTCAATATTTCCTTTTTGCTTGTAAATATTGTAACTTACGCACATAAATGTTGGAACTGGCATAGCCCGTTCAATATTTAATCTTTGCTCATAGATATTGTCACTTACCTCAACTTAGGAGTTGGCATAGTACATTTAGTATTACCTATGGTTATTGTTAGCTACTAGTATAACTATTTGCCTATAATCATTGTATTTTACTTTCGTAATTTATACATTTTTTTTCCTTGGCTTTGCAAAGGTTGTCATTTTGATTTGGTTACAAATACATTTGTTTTTTTTGGTAAGTTTAAATAATTGTTTTCTTTATTCCTATCACTTTGCTAGGTTTAGGATAGGAAGTTTACTTTTGTTGAGTAGAGACCTAGCTGGCGCCCATATTTTTCAGAATCCGGATGTGTGAAATTTGACTCATACCCACTCATTGTCTGAGTTAGTTGAAGGCCTGAAAGGTTGTCACCGGAACAACCGGACTTACCTGTAACCCATAGGTGATTTTGCTTAGTGACCAATTTGGGCGGTTACAAGTCGTTCATTTAAAACAATTTGAGAGGCATGGAAGCGTACGTCTTTCGGATGTCTTGTCGAGAAGCTCCGTGTGCAGAATGCCTTAGTGATCAAGGTTGCCAACTCGGGCGATTTATCGCAAAATGGGAGATTTTAAGAGTCAACTTACGAGTAAAATTTCATTTTTGCGATTATTTGGAAACAGAAACAGACAGAAATATGTACCACCTTTAGCTACATCTTCTTTCAGTTGCCATTTTAACGCTCTTCGTAATACCACCTTTAACTTGAAACGCAGATCACAGAACTAGCTGGTTTTGACATTTGACATGAGATTCAGACAATTTTGTTCCGACAATTTTGATGACTGTTCAGGTTGTTGAATGTTAAATGCTTTATAAATGAAAAAAATTAATATAAATCAATAATTCCATGAATTTTTCTGTTGTCAAAACACATAAGTTGAAAAACTATGCCAAATTACGCTAAATACAAAAAAAAGTTTCAGATAAATTGGCAGAAAATTCCGATTTTGAAATGTAAGAATTATCTGAATTAAACTTCTTTTATTGCAATAATGAATATTTTCGGCTTTAGGCCTTAGAGTTTTAGATGTTTCTGTTTTTGTTATGTATTTCCTTAGTATAAAAGGTACAATTTCTTTAAATTTATGTACATATTGATGTTCAATTTTGAAGTTACAATAAATTTAGAGTTTCTGATGTGTTTCGTTTTTGTTGCGTAGGCACTGATTAAAAAAAGTATCTTCGATTTTCCATTATTTCTGCTTATTTTTAATACCAACCTGTCAATTTCATAATATTAGGATAGAGGTAACATTTAGGTTAGGGTTCCTACATAATTTATGTTGGTTTTTTCTGAATATATTTAGATTGGTAGCAATTAAAAGCATTGCCAACACAAAAGTTGATTAGCTGCAACTACAAAATTTTAAAACTTCATTCGTGCAACAACAAAAAATCAACATCTTAATGATTACATGGTAAAACAACTTATTTCGGAAGAGAAAAACATTTTGGGCGATTTGGGTGATTTTTTGTTTAGAAATTGGCGTATTTTATTTTCATATAGTTTTCAACCCTGTTAGTGACTATGGTTTCAATTGGACAGTGAAGCGAATTCACGCGCATAGCGTCCGCGTAGTTGTGTCGTGTCTAAAAGTTTGTTTTGTTTCATGTCTAGAAAAAAATAGTTGAAATAACGATTTGTTTGTCCTTTCAGGTCGCCCCAAGCCGAAGGTGATTTGGTTCCTAGAGAATACCGTCATCGATGACTCATATGACGTACGACCCGACGGTATAGTAGTGAATCATTTGATATTTCCGAATGTTGGTCGACAACATTTGCACGCAAGACTGATATGCCAAGCCAGCAACAATAATATCGTCCCAGCTGAGACGAAAGTGGCTGTATTAGATATTAATTGTAAGTAATCGTGTCTTATTTATCCCCATTCATTTTTGACAATCGTGGATAAAAGTGCTGACCATCCGAAAATCATTCTTCGTTCATTCGCTAACGTGATAAATTAAATTACACCCGTCTGAGCTAGAAAAAAAATCAGGCCGTAACGTGTTTTATTAATGGCCGACGAGTATACACTTAAATAGCGAAGTTTCTGTTTTACACTGCCTCGCGACTGACGGTAGTTTACCGTCTAGAACGTGCACAACTTCAGAAACATAGGTAAACTTAAAGCTCTTACAAACACGATTAGCAATAACTTTTTAAAACCAAGCTAAAAGTCCGTCTAAATCAGCCCCGCTATAAATTCAAGTGAGCTTCGGAATTTATTCGCTTTCATACCTGCTGTACTCGTTTCTATCCGATGTCTGTTATAGGGATTTCTTAAAGGAGAATTTGTTAAGTTTACCATAATGTAAGCAGAATAACTAAGGATAATGAAGGCTTTATTCTGCATGAGAAATTAGCGCACTGTGAAAGAGGCAATGAAAAACAACAAACAAACACGCAAGACGTTGATGCACCGTTGTAGAATTGTTGATGATCACAATGTTGAATGGTTAAATTGAAATACGAGTGTGTCTAATTTTCTCCACAATTTTTAGGTAGAATCTCGTAAAAACTCCCAACTTTCACCTCAAATAACCGTTTTCTAAATTTTGCAGCTTCAACCCTGTATAACGTTGTTAATTATGAAATCGAAGGAAACAAATGATGTTCAGCATCTGGAAGCATTCTTCCTCTATCGAACGTTCTAAAGATAAACGACATATCTTCTCTGTAATGGCAGGTTAAAGAACACCAAAAAAACTTTTACTTCCGCTGCCTCTAATACTCAACAGTTAGGAGTCAGAAGGTCACCATCCCACTTGTGCGCAGCCGCGTCGGCACCGTTCGAATATTCTTGAAGAGAATTCCGGCCGGAGCTGACCTGGATCTGTACCGACTGGTTTTCTTAGTTATGAATAAGCGTGCTGTAGTGAACATGATCGGAATAGGTGAATGGTGCTTGTCAACAAATCAACCGTTCAGTCTGTCTAAACTCGCTCTATATGTAGGCGTACTTATAACTAAGGAAAACAATCGAAGCGTGCTGCGTCTGTACCGACTGTGCATGCCTGTAGCACTAACACTATAACTGTAAATTCTGAGCTGACGTTATTTTTCTTTCCAAAAATGAATAGTGATCAACAACGATAAATTACTCGAAGAATTTTAGTGGCTGGCAAAGTTGGACATGTGAACTGGTGAGTAGCCATACAAAAAGAAGAGAAGGAGAAGTCCTGGACAGAATTCTGTGAGGACATGCAAGGCGTCCCTGTCAGCGTCAGAATCAACAGGATTCTCAAAAGGGATACTTCTAACAAACTTGGTTCTATTCATTTGTCGAGCGGATACTGAGGCAGAGGCTCTAGAGCAGCTCCTCAGTGTGCACTTTCCATGTTAAGTAAAGATAGAGTCAAGCTATGGCAACGGGCCGGTTGCCAAAACAAAAGCAACCATAGAGGATTGGGAACTCACGAATAAGATATTCAGACCCCATTCTATCAGATCGGATGTAAACTCATTTGACCCCTACAAAACGCCAGGACCAGATGGCATATTCCTCAAGCTTCTGCAAGAAGGACTAGACATCATAATGGGTCCGTTAGTTCTGATAATTCGAAGCAGCCATGCTCTAGGGTAGATACCTATTGCATGGGGAGATTCGAAGGTGACAGGTGACAATTGACAGCCAGGCCCTGCTTAAGGCTATCAGTAATCCAACAACTAGGTCTAGACTGGTGAAAAATTGCAAAAAATCCCTCATCAGGCTGGCAAGAGAGACTCTAATATGGGTGCCGGCACATGAGAGGATTGCAGGTAATGAAATGGCGGACCAATTAGCTAAAGAAGGCTCTAAAGGAGACTTCATAGGTCCGGAAATGTTTTGTGGAATCACAAAAGATTGCATAAGAGGGGAAATCGAGAACTGGAGAGATAGGGAACACCAATTCAAATGAAGGGTGACACAAGGGAACCTTCATACAAAGAGTTTACTGAACAAGGTAGACAAGGAACTCTCAACCAGGCTAATAAAGTTGGGTGAGTGATATTTGAAGACAGTTACCGACCTGGTGACTGGACACTGCACCTTGAGGAAACATCTGTACAAAATGGGCAAAGTTAGTGAACCTATGTGCAGAAAATGTGAACTTGACGATGAAACACCTACTTACATACTCTGCTTCTGCGATAACGTTTAGACGGAAGCACTTTGGAGAGGAATTGATACAACCATTACAACTACTGAAAATCCCTCCAGTCAAGCTAGTGGCCTTTATAGAAGACACGAAGCTTCTGGAATGGAAGTAGATAACATGGGAATGGTACAAAGGCTGATGAGCACAACCCAAATATATGAATGAATGAATGGTGAGTAGCCACAATTCGACTAGGTTGACAGTCGCTGCTTGCAGGTGAAAGCAGTGAAGTAGCAGCTGATAATGTGACGCTGATTGACTAGTCTAGAGTGATCCCCGTTTAATAAAGGTCAGTGGTAGCGGATCAGTGAGACTCTAAACTTCATTTACCGATTCGAGACATGAAGACATTTTCAGAATTTGGAAACAAAAGGAAATTGGAACAAAAATGTTTTATTATAACTTATCAAATATGTAGAAGACTACTGTATTTATAAAAGTACACTCTATTCTTATTTCGAAGAATTTCAGTTTTTTCTTTATAATTTTGAATAAATTACATCTTACGATTTACATAACTCAGCTCTTCCAGTCGTTCCAAAGTATAGTAGATATTTAAAAGTTATTTAAATAAGATATTACATTTATCCCACTTTTAAAATAACTATTACGAGCTCTACGGAATAGAATCCTATGCGATGTAGAAACTCTTACGTATCGTTTTAAATTACAAAAAAATGTCTATGGAGATAAGCTTTTCAAGGAAAAATGGTTTAACCGAACCAGATAATCAAAGAATAGGAATATGTAAATACTATAAATTGGCAATATCAGAAATCTATGTTGAATTGTAGAAAACGAACGGTATATATACATATATCCATATCTTCGGGAAGTATCATCTCCAATCAATTATAGATTGTGGACTTCAAAGATGGAAGATGAGCTTTCAAAGATAGTCCCTATCACATGGGGCTCGTTAGCGGATTTTTATTCTTTGATAAAAGAGATTTTTTGGATTTGGAAATTGATTTGCGGGAAGTTTTATAGTGGATTGTGAATAAAGTGTCTTGTCTAGCGTGACAAATCTAGGAATGTTCCAAATTGAATTTGTACTTTTTGTTAAAAAATTAAACCTCGCCCTGCAAATTGATTGAATGGATACTATTCATTTATTTGACAGTATTAGAGAGTTGAAATGTAAATGGTAGAATGTCCATGCATATATCTATTAGATCTTGAATCGAATGGACATACATTGAGGGTGGTTCGTAATTATATCATTAATTGCTGCCGTTATCTCTGCCTTTAAAATATATTCCACCAATTAAAATATCGTCAATAAATATTGGGCCTACAATGTCGTTACCTAGTATACCTGCCCAAACATTGACTTTTTGCGGCATGTCTGTGTAAATGTAAACTGACAATGCGCGTCATATAAAACTGGCACAACTATAATAATCAAAAATAGTGTTTTCCTAGATGTGTAAATGTGTCGATGCTAAACTAGTTGTCAATTGTGCATATGTTGCCATGAAATATCTGGACCCCTCAGAGGGGACGAGTCTAGTCAAATAGGAGGGAGGGGAGAGCAGTGCGCGGGAAGAAGGAATGTAGGGGATGGATAGAGGGTGCTACAGATAAATTTAGGGAAATGCAGGATAGCGCATGAGATATTGGATGAAGTGATTTTTAGGAGGGAAGTAGATGTGATGTGTGGATCTGAGGTAAATGCTAGATATGTGGGAAAGCAGGGATGGATTATGGACGATACAGAAGAGGCAGGAATAAGAGTGGTGGGGATTGACTGAGGGCGGATGAAGTGAGGAAGGGAAACGGATGGGTGGTAGTGCGAATGTGGGACATGGTGGTGTACAGTGTGTTTATAAGCCCAAATGTAAGCCTGGAAGAATATGAGAGGAGCATGACAGGATTGGAGGACGATCTGAGGGTGTCAAAAGGAAAAAGGAGGATCATAAGGAGAATGGTGACAGGGGACTTCAATGCTAAGAATAGTGTATGGGGGATGGGGAAGAAAACGGGCAGGAGAGGGGAGATCCTGGAGGAAGTTTTGACATCCAACGGGTTGGTGGTGCTGAGTGATGGACTACTGCCCACCTTCGTGGGGGGTGACGGGGGTTCGTCATTCATTAATACAACAGCATGTGATGAATGGCTGTGGGAAAAGTGAGTAGTTTGGGGGGTGCTGGAGGATGAGGAAAGCTTAAGCTTTCATAGGTATGTGGAGACGGATATAAGGAAACGGAGAAAGGAATTATTGGAAGAGTGGACGAAGGCCGATGAGGAAGAAAGTAAGAGAGGAGATAGGAAGGGGACTTGAGCATGATGCAGATGAATTGTACAATGTGTTACAGGGCTGTAAAAGAGAGGGAAAGAGGAGCGATAGGCGTGAGCGGAGGGCCAATCACTGGTGGAATGAGGAAATAGAGGAGCTGTGGAGGGAGTGTAAGAAAGGACGAAGACGGATGCTGAGGGGAAGAGGAAGGATAGAGGGAAGAGGGGGATACAAAGAGAAGAAGGAACTGGAGCTTAGGGTGGAGAGGGAAAAGGGGGGAAGTGGGAAGAGTTACTGGGGGAATTGGAAAACAATCCATGGGAAAAAACGTATCAGATAGCGGTGAAGAGGATTGGTGGAAATAGGAACTAGGTGCTAGAAGAAGATTGGGAGAAGAAGATTATATGGAAATTGTTCACAGGGGTAGAAGGAGGAGTGGGGGGGCAGAATTCGAGAAATCCAGGATACTAGGGGGGTAGGGAAAATGAGGGGAATAAGGCCGGTAGAGAAGTGGGAAGTAGACGAGATGGGAGAAACATTAAAGTAAGGAAAGCCCCAGGGATATATGGCCTAAACCTCCTCTATACATCAAAGCCCAAACATTTACAGAGAATCGTCCAGACTTATCATTCGAAGAAATATAATTTTCGTTAAACATACTTCGAGGCGGTCTATAAACTCTAATATGACCGTCATGATGTGATTGGAATACTTTTTCATCAGAAAAAATTAACCCCAAAATTTTTATGTATAATATAAGGCAAGTATTAACCTACCTTGTTTATGTTCTTCGTTAAGTTTGTACTTTCGGGAGGCAGCACAATTCTTTAAATTAGTTTTTCAAATTTTTCTTAATGAGGTTGTTACTGAAGCATTAAAGTTGCTGTAGTTATAATTAGTCTTCCAGTTCCTCTTTTTCTGATAATAGTTTGATCGTTATCCCATCTTTTTTTAATGTTTTGAATCGTGGTTTTGCCTCTATTAAACTCCTGGTCCAGTCGTCCAAAAGACCCACCATCCTCTATTTTGTAAATTATTCAAACTCACTTAAATGGGCTGGAATCGTAGATAATGCACTTTGACAAATTTGACAGATTGTCATTTTGATTAGGTTTACGTTGAGAAAACGCGCAGTGTAACATCTTTAAAACTAATCTTACATTACAGCTTTTCTAAATAAATTGCTGGCCATTGTTGAATAATAATTGCGCATGCGTTTCGGACATTTTCACTGCAGCTTTCAGGCTTGAAAAATATAGAAATGTTTCTAATTTTCAAGGTTATTCAAGCGCAACTTCATATATTTCTAGTGATTTTAGATTTTGTCAACATAATTATTCTGTTGGTCGTTCTGTACAATAACCGACTATAAAAAGTAGAAGAATAATCATCACCCTACTTTATATTTATATTATATTTTGTGTTGGTTACAAACTCCCCAACTTCTAAAATGATCTGCCGACCTTTCCAGATTTTCAGCAACCACTACTTTTTAGTTACTTTCGGGACGGTAAACCGCAAACCAGTTACTTTCGGACCATAGCCTTAATGTAGTGTGATAATTATATTGTCAAATGTCAATTGTCAACAAAATCTTGGAAACTTGCAACAAATAGGCCTAAATGTAAGAAGACTGGTTTCTAATATTGCATGCAGTTTATATTGCCTGCAACAATGTTGCTGCAAAGAGGCTGTAATGTAAGATTAGTTTAAATCTCACAATAATCAAATTTACTTCAAAGTAGTAGGAAAATTTAAAAAATGTTGAATATTTTACTAAGCTGTGAAGATTATTCTTCTAGACAGTTTAAAAAAAAAACTGTGTGATGTGAACTTTTGTTTTATGCATGTTTTATTTCAAATTTTGCATTTTTGTTTCAGTAAAACCGCAGACCGTGAATATTTTAACACAAGAAAAACACGTGTCCGCAGACAAAAGATACGACGTGGAGTGCAGAACGTCGGGTTCCAGGCCTGACGCCATTATTACTTGGTGGAAGGGAAGTAGACCCGTCAAAAGAGCGAAAGAGAAAAATGTGAGTATGCCTAAAAATGACATGGATATTGACATAGGTATCAAAAACTAGTTTTCTTATTATAAATAACCAGGAAATAATAAAATCTGGTTGAAAAAGTATAACAGGAGTTTTAATGTGGTATATTTTCCTAATGTGAAAAGTTTTCAAGCATATACAGTGTGTTTAACATTGCTCAACAACAAAGTCATTCAAATTTTTCGATATTTTGACAATAGCCTTTTGAATGCGTATTTTCAGATATATTCTCTTCTTCTTTGATTGCTGCAAACGATACAAATTAGACAATCATATCAACAAATGTTTCTGACAATTCAAGTTTTAATATAAATTAACGACGTTACGACGTGCCTAAATCTAGTAATTTTTTGTTTCATACATTTTATATGTAAATAATAAGGAAAGAAAAAAGGAGTGGACAATTATACGTTTTAGGTAGTAGAAATAAATGTTTTTAATTCAGAATGATGAAGAATCCTGCAACGCCGCAGTCTCTAATTACATTGTACCTTTTTGTCTTCTCTCTAATCGATTTAGCCAAAATTCATAAGATGACAGACTAGAAAAAAAACGTGTGCTGTTATTTAAAAATATAAAAATTTAAAGTGGCCAATTTGATTAATTTCCTTCCCGAGTCCTTTAATTTAAAATAATAAGTGAGCGTTTTAAGCCTCATTAGAAAAAAATCATTATGAGCCTCTCTCTCTCTCTCTCTCATTTGTTACGCATACTTTTTACAGGGCAACTTCCACTAGGAAATTCTTTACAAATTCTCTTTTATTCAATATTGAATGGGATCCTGTCTGACAAAGGAAGAAAGCACAGCGCGGTGATTAGGGTGATTTCTTATCCAAATATAAAAAAGTTGGAATCTACTGTCTGTGCAGTATCCTTTGGGTTTTCTTCACAAAGATATTACAGCATTAAACAGAGAAATGTCAAGTATTTCTATTGTTCGATATTTTTAATCTTAAAAATAAAATAGACATTTCCAAGAGATTTATAATTTATGTTCGACAAACAGCTTTCTCTTTAATTAAAACAAAAAATTTGGAAAGTGAAATTTTCAGATCTGCATCTTCTACAGTAACAAGCATTGTTAGTTTTATTCCAGAAAAAATTAAGTAAATGTATTGTAATGTTTTTCTTATTTATTTATTGGTGTCAGGTGTGGGGTGATATAAATAAATAATTACGTAAAGATGGCTAAGAGACTAAGTGATCCGAAAGTGACGGAACTAAAAGCAGAATTGAGAAATCGCGAGCTGGAAACGTCCAGAAGGAAGAGTGAATTAGTTGAAAGATTTAAAATAGCACTGGAAAATGACGGCTTGGATCCTGAAACACTTTTATTCAACGACAAGGCTTCCACCTATGTTTCCGCTATGGACGAGAAGATTTTTACTATAAAGAACCATATTTCTGCTAAACTGTCTGTGAACTAATAACTCTTTTATCTAACTATCGTCTTAGGTATTTTTTTTTCGGGTCGAGATGGGAAACTCATGTTCGAATGGGTCCAGGACCCAAACAGTGTTATACTCATCCCCGAGGGGGTGCCTACCAACCAAACCCATCTCAAACTCGCCGTTACCCCCGCCTCGGAATCACTACCCTAGCATTCTTGGAGACGGGCGGCGGTCCCTCGCACACTCTACGCTCACACCGTCGTCTTCTCCCTACTTCTCATGCCACATTGAGTACTTCTCTTCCCTTAATCATGCTCTCCACTACGCCACTGACCTCCATCCATTTCTCCTCCCCCCTCAAAATTATCTCCACCAAGTTCTGCCAATACACCGCTTCTTCTAGTTTCCTCTCCAACTTCTTCAGCACTTCCTCGTTCCTCCACATCATCCTCCACTTCATACCTCTCGCACACTCCAGTCTCTCTTTTCCCAATCTTCTGAGGGTACCTTACTCTCGACTCATGTCCAGTGAACACCTGTGTCAAGAAGTAGTTCATCTTCCCGAATTTCCGGTCCATCCAATATCTCCTATTCCCACTCGCTCCTTTTAGCGCGTCCTCATACTACTCCCGCCTTCTCTCCATCTCCTCCTCCATCCATTCTTGTACTTCCTTAATGGTGGCACCCCTCCAGCGTTTGTTCTTTGCTCTAGCCACCACGTCCAATGGGTAGGACCTTGACATCACCGCTGCTGCCAGTCCTCCCACAGTCCGGTACCCCTGCACCACCTCTCAGCACCCGAAGGAGTACCCTAACTCTCGGATTCACCCCCACTCTTTCACCCCACACCACCGCACCGTAAAGCATACTCTGCTCTACCGTCCTACAAATTACCCTCCTCTTCCACTCTCTCGGCCCTTTCACATTACACATCAATCTCCCCAACCATGCTGCCCTTACTTTCCCCTTCTGTGCCGCCTTTAACATATGCGTTCTGAAGGATAATTGACTATCCAACCACACCCCTAAGTATTTCACAGACTCCTCCGAACGAATTCTCCTTCCCCTCACCATCACCCCCACTTCCCTCCGTCACAACACTAGCAACCCCACCATCTCATCATCCGCCACTTCCAGTCCGCTCCGCTCTTTCTTCTCCACAATCTTCCTACACATTCTCTCCGCTTTTCTTTCTATCTCCGCCTCTCCCTTTGCCGTACATACCAGACACACATCGTCCGCGGGTATTTCCTTTATATATCCTACACTTTCCAGAAACTTCGGCTTCTCAAATTAATAGAAGCCAGTTCCCAAAAACAAAACAGTACATAGAAGCTTCTAGAATTCGCATTCGCCAAAGCTTATAGTTTAGTGAAAGGGCCGGCTTTGGTTTGGAGACTTCGCAACAATATTTACTCCAAATACGACAATTTGCCCGCATGGCCCTTGAAACAAAAAAAA
The DNA here is from genome assembly GCA_947563755.1 of Lochmaea crataegi. NCBI lineage: Eukaryota > Metazoa > Arthropoda > Insecta > Coleoptera > Chrysomelidae > Lochmaea > Lochmaea crataegi. The sequence goes on along the minus strand of OX387428.1, from coordinate 29,174,494 downwards.
AAACTAAAGTGACTCAATTACAGTATTTTACATTGGCACCAACTAAGGCGGTTAGTTATTTATGCGGTCCACTGTGTCGTTAAAATTACTTATAGCATTAGTTATTGCCGCCCCTTCTCCACCCAACATCTAGGTTTCTTCAGAACTCAATAAAATCACGAGCGCTTGAGCGTTCTTCCATTTTCTATCAAATAACTGTTTTTATTATAAAAGTTTCACATATAAGTGCATAGAAAATGCAATAGTGTAGCTACTTGTAAAACTGGAAAGCATTGTGAATGGAAATATTTTCTAATACCCTAAAATTTATGTTCTGTATATTCTTCAGACGTAATAACACAAAATAACAAAACATATTGTATACAAGGTGAGCTGGGACTCCGTAACAAAATTTGGCAGAGACTAAAGGCGATTTCGGCCCGCTTTGGTACCCGACTCTGGTCTGTCAAAAACATACTGAAATCGTCAAAAAATAATAGTTCAATATTATTAAACGCTTTACAAAATTAGAAAAATTAATTTCCATTAATTTTGTAAAGCGTTTAAGATCACGCTTCACTAATATGACAATTATTTACAGGTAACTGTAATTAAGTAAATACATACTGTAATGTTTTTGTTATTTATTTAAATAGTTTTTACTTGTGGGGTAAAATTATACACACTATAGCTAATTACTATCTATTGATTTATTTATTACTTAATTTATATACACATTCTACTTAATGTCTACTAATTTATTTACACTCGGTATAATAGTTCTAATTTATTTTTACCACTTGAATATTGTAGGAAGTATTTTATTTATTTTAGAATAAGTTTATTTTAATTTTTATTTGGTATGCTCATGTATAATTCATGTCCCGAGTTGCTACCCTCATGGCACCATCGTCGATCGGCAGAAGGGAAAAACGCGATAACTAAGCCGGCTGGGGGCGGATGACTTTTGAGATGTCATTGAGTAGAGACGATTTTGAGATGTCATTGAATTAAGACGAATTTTGACGATTAGACGATAATTATAACTATAACCCCTTTGGCACAAATATTAATACATAATAATCTGTATAAACTGTGAAGAAACCAAATAAATATTCATACTCCTAGGCAAACATTTTTAAAACCCTATATTTGGGGGCTCAACCGGGATAATACAGATTTACACGAAGTAAGGTTTGTACCTATCAAAGAAGACGAGTAGATGCAAGGTAGGAAACATTTATTTCTTTCCAATTTTATCAACGAAGCCATCGACTCCGTTGTTGAAACCCAGAGACGTAACGATAAGTGATTCAAGTTTTCATCAGTTCGTATTTTGTGACAGACTTTTCATTTTAATTGTTGAAGGTTAAATAAGACAGTAGATTAGTAGATTTAGATAATTCTTTAGATTATTTCACACTCTTTAAAGAATATGTTTGATGCTGCACGAGAATTTATTACTGTGTTTCAATTCTGAATAACTATACTGTTAGTTATCAAAAGTCGCATGAAATCTATTTTGTTAATTGATTGATTTGTAAAAGTTTGTGCTGTAAGGAGGATACGCGGTTCGGTTTCCAGTATACGAGGAGGCTTCGGAAGTTTCCATCTTTATTTTGAATAATAACAAATTAGTTGAGTTAATTATTTTGTTGATGCTTACGCTTTTATTGATAATATTTAGATATTTTAAAGTATATTGAACTATTTCTATACAATTTCTGACATATCACGATGTCAAAATTAGTCGATTTTCCGAATGTTGAACGCAACTTAAAGACTGGCAATTTAAAAGCCATTAAAGTTTTATATAAAATCGTATTTGAAGACAACGGTATACCACGACGACATAGGTTACTATTACGCGATTTCAAGGGATTTAGGTTTGATAAAACTTCTGCCGAATACAAAAGAAAATATGATATTGTTTTGAAGGTAGAAATTCCGGATCTGATTTCGATTTGTAATATTCTTGACCTTCACTACACAGGCTCTACTGAACAAATAGCTGATCGAATATGTTCCTTTTTGAGTGATTTTACTGTGGGAGCGAATGACGAAAGTTCAGACGGAGAAGACGAGGAAGACGAAGACGATATAGGAGACGAAAATAAAGAAGAAGACGTAAGCGAGGATATACCAGAAGTACATCCAAGACGAACAATTAAAAAAGAATCATTTGCACTTACTTTTCGAGACGTTGAAGATAGTGTACGTGTATTTGACGGAAAAGACGAATACCCCATCAGAAAATGGATAAAAGATTTCGAAGAAACGGCTGAAATCACAGGATGGAACGACCTGCAGAAACTAATATTTGCCAAAAACTTACTACGAGGGCTGGCAAAATTATTCGTGCAATCAGAAAAAGGTATAAAGACGTGGTCAACGTTGAAGAGGAGACTTTTAGATGAATTCGAAGAGAAAGTCAGCAGCGCAGATATCCATAAAACCCTTATGAATAGAAGAAAACGAAAAGACGAATCTATTCAAGAATATGTCCTTAAGATGAAGGAGATAGGGAGTAGAGTTAGCATAGAAGAAGAAGTAATCATACAATATATTATTGACGGAATGCCGGAGGATAACAATAAAATTATTCTTTATGGAGCTAGAAGTTATGCCGAATTCAAAGAAAAGATAAAGATGTACGAGAAAATCAAAGGAAGGGATATAACTGCCAAAGAAAAAGTTCCAGAGCAAAGAATTTATAAAAAAGAGATGAAGAAAGAAGATAGCCGAAGAGACGACAGAAAAAAGGAGGAAAAGAAAATATCTGTTATAATTGTGGAGACAAGGGTCACAGATCCAGAGAGTGCCCGCACAAGAGTAAGGGGTTGAAATGCTTTAGTTGTGGCAATTTTGGACACACCGCCAATAAATGTCCACAGAAACCAAGTACCAGTAAGGAGACGGCTAGTAGCAGTTCAGCTAATGTGTCGACTGTAGAAACTGTACCAAGCAACGCTGTTAAACTAAGAATAGACGATATACAGCTAGTGGCTCTTTTAGACACCGGAAGCGACATTACAGCATTAAGAAAAGATGTATACGAGGATTATTTTCAAGACATTCAGCTCGAAGAAGATTTGCTTAACCTAAAAGGAATCGGCAACAATAAAGTTTCGACTCTAGGATCTTTTACTAAACCTGCTAAAGTTAATGAAGAGGAAGTTGAACTCAAATTTCACATAATCCCGACGGAATCCTCTAGTTTCAAGGCGATTGTTGGAAATGATTTATTGAAAAAAGCCGACGTTAGTATCAGAGACAACGAAATATTTGTATTCAGGAAAGAAGAGGTGAATTTTTTGATGAATATTACAACAGAAGAGGATGAAGAAGAAGTTCCACCATCAGATCACATTGAAGACGAGTCGTGCAAAAGAGAAATAGCTCAGTTAATAAAAGAATATAAACCAGAGAAGACCAGATCTACAGAAATTGAGATGAAAATAGTTTTGAAGAGTGAAGAACCTATCTTTGAAAGTCCACGAAGACTGTCAATGACGGAAAGAGAAGAAGTAGAAAATCAGATAAAGACATGGTTAGATGAAGGCATTATACGGGAAAGCTGCTCAGACTTCGCAAGCCCCATTGTGCTAGTTAAAAAGAAAGACGGCCAAATACGCATATGTTGTGATTATAGAAGGCTGAACAAAAATATAATAAAAGATAGATTCCCGCTGCCGCTTATAGAAGATGTAATTGATCGACTGCAAGGAGCTAAGTACTTTAGCACCATTGACTTGAAGAATGGTTTTTTTCATGTACCTATTCAAGAAGAAAGCCGTAAATACACATCGTTTGTCACGCCGGACGGACAGTATGAGTTCTTGAGATGTCCTTTTGGCCTATGCAACAGCCCAGCTGTTTTCCAGCGATATATTGCCCATATTTTTAGAACTCTTACCCAGAAGAATATAGTACTATACTATATGGATGATGTTATCATATTAAGCAGTAGCGAAAGAGAAGGGTTAGATAGACTGAAACTGGTTTTAGAATTAGCAAGAGATTACGGCCTAGAAATCAAAAAGAAAAAATGCCAACTTCTGGAGAGACGAGTCGCGTTTTTAGGATTGATTGTAGAAGATGGAAGAGTACAACCATCCGAAGAAAAGACGAGAGCTATCAAACGCTATCCGACACCCACAACGGTGAAACAAATTCAGGCATTCCTAGGATTAACAGGATATTTTAGAAAGTTTATTCCTTCCTACGCACAAATTGCCAAACCACTGAGTGATCTTCTGAAAAAAGATACACCTTTCCAATTTGGAAACAAACAAGAAGAAGCAGTCCAGATTCTGAAAAAACTTTTGACCGAAGAACCCATTTTACATATTTATAAGCCTGGATGCTACTTAGAAATGCATACGGACGCTAGTAAACACGGTTTTGGAGCGTGTTTGTTACAGAAATCCGATGTAGATGGAAACCTTCACCCGATTTATTATATGAGTAAAAAGACGACACCAGCCGAAGAAAGATACTCAAGTTATGAACTAGAAGTGCTAGCCATTATCCAAGCTGTTAAGAAATTCAGAATATATTTATTAGGAACTAAATTTAAGATAGTTACCGATTGCCAAGCTTTTCAGAAAACAATGCAGAAAAAAGATCTAGTCACCCGAGTAGCGAGATGGTCATTGCTGCTTGAGGAATACGACTACGAAATAGAACATAGAAAGGGAAACAGAATGTCCCACGTAGACGCACTCAGCCGACAGTGTGCAATATTAACCGAAGAGCCTATGATAGAGGAAGGTATAAGGAAAAGGATGAAGCTAGCACAAGAAAAAAGTGAACACCTACAAGCGATAAAGAAGATATTAGAGGAAGGAACCGAGTACAACGACTATTTTTTAAGAAGTGACATCTTATATAAATATATCGACGGAAAAGAATTATTAGTTGTACCTGATCCAATGCAAGACGAAATCATAAGAAAGTCACACGAGATGGGACATTTTGGCATCACAAAAACAGCTGAGGTCGTTAAAAGAGAATTCTACATAGAAAAATTGGAAGACAAAATTAAGGATATTCTCAGAAGTTGTGTACAATGCATTTTAGGAAATAAAAAGGAAGGAAAAAAGGAAGGATTCCTGAACCCACTTTCTAAAGAAGGACCATTACTCACCTACCATGCAGACCATTTAGGACCGCTGGCATCGACGAATAAGAATTACAATCATATTTTAGTGATTATAGACGATTTTTCCAAGTTTACCTGGCTATACCCGACCAAGTCGACCAGTACTAAGGAGGTTATTAGTTGTTTCGTTAGACAACAACAAATTTTCGGATCACCTAAAAGACTGATAACTGATAGAGGAGCAGCCTTTACATCGACTGACTTTGCCGAATATTGCTGTAATGAAGGCATCCAACACATGACGATAACAACCGGAGTACCACGAGGAAATGGTCAAGTCGAAAGGATCAACAGAATACTTATTCCTATGTTAACTAAACTAAGTCTCGACAACGCAACAAAATGGTATAAAAATCTACCGCAAGTTCAAAGAGCACTAAACTCGACGTACCAAAGAGGAATAGACTGTACCCCCTTTGAAGTTCTGTTAGGCACTAAAATGAGGAATAAAGAAGATCCAAAGATCAAAGAATTGATAGAACAAGAAGTTTTAGAGGAGTTTAACGAGAGGAGAGACAGACTGAGAACAAACGCCCGAAAACAAATCACTAAAATTCAGGAAGAGAATAGAAAAGGATTTAATAAGAAACGAAAAGAGGCGAAAAAATATAATACAGGCTCGTTGGTAGCTATAAAAAGAACACAGTTCGGTCCAGGACTGAAATTGGAGAAGAAATATTTAGGACCCTATGAAGTGATAAAGACGAAAAGGCATGACAGATATGATGTTGCCAAAGTAGGCATACATCATGGTCCTAATCTGACATCAACGTGTGCTGAATATATGAAACCGTGGATTGATAGAGAATCTGACGAATCCGAGACGGATTCTTTTCAGGACGGCCGAGTGTAGGAAGTATTTTATTTATTTTAGAATAAGTTTATTTTAATTTTTATTTGGTATGCTCATGTATAATTCATGTCCCGAGTTGCTACCCTCATGGCACCATCGTCGATCGGCAGAAGGGAAAAACGCGATAACTAAGCCGGCTGGGGGCGGATGACTTTTGAGATGTCATTGAGTAGAGACGATTTTGAGATGTCATTGAATTAAGACGAATTTTGACGATTAGACGATAATTATAACTATAACCCCTTTGGCACAAATATTAATACATAATAATCTGTATAAACTGTGAAGAAACCAAATAAATATTCATACTCCTAGGCAAACATTTTTAAAACCCTATAATATTACACTATTTATCTTCACTATTTCATTCACTGTCCGATTACTAAGAACTTCTGTAAACTGTCTGTGAACTGACTCTCCGTTTCACTAATTGTTCACGCACTCAAAAACTCGCGTATATATAGTCCTTCTCAACTCTTGGAAATTCCAGTACCTTCCGCGCTCGTACTATGCACAAACAAAGCGTTTTACTCGAATGTTCTCGAAAAGGGCGCAGCCACCAAAATTTACAGTCGAGGGACAGGGCCGGCTTTGAGTTGGTGTCCTCGCAACAATACCAATCGATTTCGTTTCAATAAACGATGAGGTCAAGTTAATTTTGGTATCCTTTTTGGTATCACATACCGAGATCTGCACGGTTACTGAAATTAGTAACTTTCTATCTTTGTCTAAAGTAGTTTTTGTCTTGCTTTTTATTTGTAAATAAACAAAGTCGTTGGAACGAATTGTATTTTTATTTTTGGCCAATATTCAAAATTCTTCAGGTTTTGTCTGTTTTTTCTTTTTTTCTTTGGCTAGTAATAATGGAATCTGTTGATTTTATTATAAATGGCAAGAAGCTGTCATTTTGTGCGAATAGGGAGAGTTGCCGATTGTTAAGGACTGTTAAGCACAACGTTTTCACTTTTTTTAGGTGATAAGGCAGTTGCTGTTATGTTTACATTGGAAATAATGCTCAAATGGTTGCTTCAAAGCGAGTCTGCACTGCTTCTCCTCCTTTTAAATACTTCATACAGAAGCAAACAATGAACTGCCTTTTTTACCCATCTTTAACCATACAAAAATATATATATTTAACTCACAACTCCAAGAAAATGTAGAAAAACTCAATAAACAACTTTTCCGAGCGTAATTCATAAATGTCAATTTCATCAATCAGTTGTACCAACTGAGAACCAAACGATTTTGCCTGTAATTGGACTTGTGTCTAGTGCCACCGATTCATTTTCTAGCCCGCATGCACGCATGCGCATCAATTGCCTTGTCTTGCCATTTTGAATTTTTAGGTTAGAATAATTAGGAACTAATACTTGTTTTTGTTTCTAATGTTTCATAATTTTCTTGGTTAAAACAGATCATTGGTTAATTTTTGAAGAAGGGGAAGGAAAATTAACTATTCCATTCACTCTGTCCCTTCTGCATAGCTTTTTCAATGATTTTTCTTCTCACGATAAATTAGAAGGCAAACTGATCATGAAATGCGCATGCGTGCGTGCGGGCCAGAAAATTAAACGGTGGCACTAGGCGCAAGTCTGTAATTGGTACTTTACGTCATACCGGTGACGTGGGACCTACCAATTGGTTAACCAAAGTCCCTACCAACCAAAGCGGACCAAAATCGGCTTAAGAATAGTTTTTCGCCCACCTTACCGGAAAACCAATCATATGAACTCCAAAAATAGGGCAGAAAGTATTGTTTAGTAGTTTTTGTTATATGACGTCAAAAATCGTACGCTATTAATTCTCCGCCCTTGGGCTGCTACATAATACTTTTTACCCTATTTTTGGTGTTCATTTGATTGGTTTTCCGGTGAGGTAGGCGCAAAAATATTTATTACCGTTTCAATAAAACTTTTCCCTGTAAATAATTTCGATAAACATGTGAACAACAAAAACATTGAAATACACATAGATTTTCATCTGTCGAATGTGTAGCTATAATATCGATATACTTTTTTAATATTTTAATAATTCGATTAACCATTATTCGGTTTCAATAATTTATAGCCATTTTCAGTGCTTTTTTCGCGAATTTCAACTCAATAATTCATTCGTTATGGAAGTAATACATATCCATAATTGATTTTTAACTACAATATTTCATAAAAATTGCAGTAATTAGAGAGCGTTATATTTTCGTTTAATTGAAAATGATATCATTATGTTAGTCAAATATCTGATAAAAAGAGTTTTCCGGTTTCTATCCCGGAAATTGTACAACGCGAAATATAAAAAAACACAAAGGAATTATACAGAATATCCTTGTGTTTAATAAGCTAAATGGATTTCTCGGATGCTAATACTATAGAATTTATTTTTGATTTAAGCTATAACCAGTTCACGGTTGATTCTTCTGTCACCTTTTTTCATGACAGAGCAGTTAGAAATTTATCGGTGCCGGTTTTGTATGCGATCTACCAAGCTTTAATTGGAAAACCTTCTTTCTTTCTTAACGATTTTGGAGATTCGTTACTGGTATTCTGAACTAGATCGTTTTTTGTACGTTGGCTTTTTTGAGTAACTCCTTTCTGGCCTTTTCCACTGAATATACGCGTTTTTTCTTCTTCGCGGCATGTTCGTTGGGCCCCTTGAGTTCGTACAACATTTTTATTACCCCTTCGTCCAACAGCAGTTTGTCTACGAAAGACCTCTCTTCGGTTTTGGAGGAGATTTTGTTTTAACAACATTCTTTTTGGGTGAAACCTTCTCATTTTTCTCAGACGGCTTCTCTCTCATTTGTTTAATCTTTTCCGCTTGTATCACCGTGATTTTTTTCTCAGATTTCTCCAGTTCGTCACTTGATGCGCTTGATGCACTTGAGTAAAAGAGTGCTGCAAGCACTGAAATGATTTGGTCAGAAAATAAAACACGATTAAGAAATTATTAAAACTAATGGATCTCCAAATGATGTAATTTGGACTTCATACATTGCATTTTGACAGCACTGGTAACCAGGAAAGGTATATCATGGAAAGAACAGAAAAAGCTCAAAATACGTACCACATGCTGAAACCTGGATTTATTAATAAGAAGGAAGTCTCAAAAAGAACCAAAATGACAGTATTCCAAACAGTTTTTAGACCAATACTCACTTATGGCAGCGAAACGTGGGTACTGGACCAAAAAATGAAGAGCAGAATACAACCTATAGAAATGAGATATCTGAGATCTGTGAAAGGAATAACAAAACGAGACAGAATGAAGAATGTAGACATAAGAGAGGAGCCAGAAATAAAATCCATGCTAGGGTATATAGAAGAAAGACAACTGAGCTGGTGGGGACATCTATAGTGAATGGAAGATACTAAACTGGTTAAAAATTTTGTTGCGATTGGTTTCATTGTCACCTGAAATAATTAGATCTTCAAAAGTATATTACCACACCTGTTATTGCTCTCCAATATGACAAGGTAACAAAACCCATTGCCAACATTACATGGAACATGTGACAAACTAATTTTAAAAAACTGGGAAATTGAAGAATTTGTAGTCGCTTCCGATATTGATCCTCTCATAATAATCGACAGTGGCAGTTCATCAGAAGCAAATAGGGGAGATAAGAAAGTACTCCAATGGCTACGCACATTTGTAGTAACGAAAGGTTAAACTCAGCTATGAACACCTTTTCACTTTTCAAGGTGCCGGGAGCCGATGGAATTTTCCCAGCATTGCTCTAGCAAGGACAAGACGAAATTCTACCACAGTTGGTTAGGATCAGTCGGAGCAGCTTAGAACTGGGTTATATACCAGAAGCATGGAGAAGGGCAATAGTAACCTTCATTTCAAAAGCAAACCCCAAATCCTTCAGACCAAATAGCCTATAACATCGTTTGTACTCAAAACGATGGAAAAAGCTATTGACAATCATATTAGAGCAGAAATCCTAGAGAGACTACCTCTCCACCCGCATCAGCATGATTACCGGGGAGGCAGATCTACGGAGACTGCACTGGTACAACTGACGGAGGATATCCGAGGTGCTCTAGACAACCAAGAAGCCGTAGTATGCGCCTTTTAGGATATAGAAGGAGCTTTTGACAATACTCCTCCTGAAGCTGTCAAAACAGCATTAAATAGAAGAGGTGTAGACAGCACAACATCCAAATGGATGTCGGAACTGCTCACCACTGGAATAGCAGAGACGACGACGAGCAAGGACATTGTCTCCATCTGTTCAACCGGAGGATGTCAACAGGGAGGAGTAGCATCCTCAATAATATGGAGTCTGACAGCTGAAGAACTCCTGTGTGGTTTGAATAGCCTCGGAATATCCTGCCAAGGATATCTCGATGATATTGTCATAACAGCCAGGGGAAAATTACAAAATTCATAGACTAGCTTGTATGCGCATTACAGAAGCAATGAGAACATGCCCAACGGCAGCCATGGAAGTGATTCTCACTATACTACATATGGTGGTGGAAAGTGTTGCAGAAAGAACAAGATACAGACTAAGTAGAGAGGGAATCATTAAAAAAAACCACCTCCTTACTTCTGAGAAATCAGAAAACCTGGGACATGCCACAAGATGGTATGATGAAAAAGTATAACTTTTCAAAGAAATTCGTTACAGAGTTAAGCAACAAGAAGGAATGGGATCCAAATACCATTACCAGACTTGCAAATAATGCCATTCAATGGAAGACAGACGGCTAGAAAGCAATAGAAGGAACTGGGATAGCAGTGTACGGGCCAGGAACCAAACACTCTGAAAGCTTGGGAAAAACGCCGAGTATCTTTCAAGTGGAAATTCACGCCATAAGAAAGTGTGCCCAGTTCAATATTGATAAAGGATATAGAAGGCAAAGGATTATCATAATGTCGGATAGTCAAACAGCCATTAAAGCACTGAGCTCTTGTGTTATCAGTTCCAAAATGATGACTAGGCAAACTCAATTAACTAGGCGAGAACAATATCGTCACCTTACTGTGGATTCCAGGACAGGGATAAAATGAAATGAAATAGCAGATGAACTAGCAAAGAGGGGGACTGGAACACCCTTTTGGGGGCCCGAAACCCTTTTACGGTATCAGCCCCAATGTAAAATTGGAAGAAATAGGCAAAGCCGAAAAAAAGAGAAGATCTGACCATTGGAAAGATCTAGTAGGACTTAGACAATCAAATATTCTTCAGGATGACTACAACCTGTTGAGATCAAATGAATGCATGAGTCAAAGTAAAACTGCACTGAGGGTTTTAACAGGACATTGTCGCCTGAATGGGCACCTGAAAAAGCTCAAAATAGTGGAGGAAGAAGAATGTGGCATGGAAGAAGAAACCTCCATCCACATGCTTGCGAATTGCACAGCCATTCAGAATCCTAGGGCACAACACCTTGGAGATTACTGGATTGAAGAGGGACATTTACCTAAGTTAAGGCCTGCAGATATCCTAAAATTCCTCCGGGAAATAGGTCTAAAGGAGCTACTAGTCTCTGAGACATTCCTCGGGAACTAAGTATAAGTAAGGGGGCACAATGGATCTTTTAGGTCTCAGTGAATGTCACCCCAATTTACAAACATACATACATACATTCATCAGAAGCAAACTTTTCAGAATATGAAGACAACTGATATTATTTATTGGATCTTTTGTTTTTATCAACAAAGTTGGGAATTTTGGGAACCGTTGGCGATACCCGACACTGAACACATTTCACACTCACTACACCAACACTAACACTTCATATTATCTTATGCGCGCTTCGATAACCAAGTTAACTTCTTCAGGAACTGAAGATAAATCAGATAAAAGGACTAGGTAGCCCCATTTCCCCGACTGTACAAATTGTTCGGTTATGCAGTGCAAACAACGGGATTTCATAAAGAATTATAACCTTTACTGAAAATGCACAGCTTAAATTACAATTCATGCATAGCAAATTAATAATCAAAACTAACCAGCTTGCTAATAATGCTCTTTTGAAACAGTAATTTATCCATACAAAATAACCCATGTGTTATATCGAAATAGGCCTATTAATATCCTGTTAGTCATTATTGGAATTAATATGGTTTGTTTGTATGTAATATCCTGTATGGTTGCTAAAATTGGTTATACCATTTTGTGGATTAAATAATACAGAGAAGGAAAATGTCTAGTTAGTCAAGAAGGGTTTTCAACCCTCTTTTCCAGTTATGTACGTAGGTACATCCAGCAAACAGTAAAATCAGTCGAAAACTGTCAGAGAATAGTAGAAATTAAGCTTCACAGTTTTAATAAGGAACATTGTAAAAATACTCGAAAAAAGGGCGTTCTCCGATAAAATATTGTATCTATTTGTACAAACCGAATTCAATTAAGTGTATCTTAAGTAATTTTTTGTGAATCAACTGAAAAGAAAAAAAGTACACAAGCCACATTATAAATAACATTTTGAAAATTATACAGTGTGTCAATTTTAAAACTTGTAATGGACTAGATATCGTGAGCAAAAAAAATATCAAAACCGTTTCCACGGTAGAGAGGAGAAACTAAAGTGACATAAGAAATACCCCCATCATCCACCCCGCCTACAAAAATTCAATTGAAAATGGTGGAGAAAAATTATCTCTTTTCGATCGTAAGATAAAGTCGATTATAAGTTTCAAAATTGACACACTATATATTGTTTTTGTCAATGTCTGGTAAAAACTTTACAACGTTGTCTAGGTTAAACTTGTCTCCAAGAAGGTCAAACATGTTGAATTTGATTCTTATGTGACTGGGTTTTGACATATCAGGATATACTTCATTGTTATCTTGATTTGACAATGATTACAAATTGCAGAGTTTCCTTGAATAATTAACTGAAGGGGTGTGTGTGTGGCGAGCGTTTCGAAAGTGAATAAAAATTATTTGCTTTTTTTGTTGCTAAGAAATTAGACAAGTGAAGTGCATTATTTTCCATTTCTCTCAAATTTTCAGACCACTACGATTACTTGTTCTGCCTACACTGAAAACCACATTTTTCACGTTGTTTGTGTTTTTGGTGCATCTGTATGATTTTCTTCAAATATATCCATGATTTCTCTAAAATGGTTCATTATTAAAGGTGGTGAATTGTAATGCTTATTGAACTTAAATAGAGCTGGGAAGAATATTTTCGGATTAATAATGATCTTTGGATAGGCGAGCTCTTATTGAGATGGTAGATTCTGGGAAGAGTTATAAAATATTGATGGAGTATGCTGACCCAGAAAGATAAAGCAAAAAGCAGAAAGCAGAAAGACTCTACAGAAGAAAAAAATCAAGTGGGGTTGCAGAACAAATGGAAAAAATAGAAAAGAACAATAAGGATAATAGAAAACTCTTCGATTATGTGAGAAAGCAATGCAGTGGTAAGAGCGCAAATGCAACAGTAAAAATAACAAAAAAAATAATGGGAACTATACTTTCAAAATCTATATCAAAACAATAATATTGTGGATGCAAATTATAAGGATGTAGCAACTGAAGAAGAAATCGGCAAACAGCAGTACAGACCCTCTTTTGAGGAATTTATAGATGTTGTGAAACAACTCAAATCAAACAAGGCTGCAGGACCAGATGATATAAATTACGAACTAATCCAACATGGAGAAGAAGCCTTACTTCAACGAATATATGACCAGATAATGAATATATGGGCAAAAGAACGCATGCCAAACGAGTGGAGAATTGGACATTTAGTTCCGATCTTTAAAAAAGGAGACCCAACCAAATGCAAAAATTGCAGGGGTATAATGCTCCTTAACACTACATACAAGATACTAACCAATCTAATAAAAAAAGAACTAAATAAACAGGTCAATATTAACAGGGATTTAGGAGAGGAAGGTCAACTATAGACGCCATACACCTACTTACACAGACAATCGAAAAGTGCTATGAGCATGACATAGATCTACATGTACTATCCATTGAGTTTCAGCAAGCGTTTGATTCAGTCAACAGAGAATGGCTATTATCTGATATGTGGAACAGAGGAATTTTTATAAAGCTGATAAGACTAGTGAAAATTACAATGAATGATTCGACTGCAAAGGTGATAACCAGAGACGGAAATACAGGGGACATTAACATTTAAGTAGGTTAAGGCAAGGAGATAGTCCGTGTACAACTCTTTTTAACATAACACTTGATGGGGTGATTAAAGCAATAGACATAAAAGGAATGATTAGCCACAGCTCCACACAAATAATAAGATATGCCGATGATTTAGCTTTAATTACCAGAGACAAAGAAAGCCTAGAAAAAACATTCTATAACTTGATAAGAGAGGCAGAAAAGAGAGGACTGGTAGTTAACCAAAAGAAGACAAAATATATGCAAATTTCAAAGAAGACAAACAAGACAGCCACCATAAATTTGGAAGATTATACTCTTCAAAGAGTAAGTCACTTCAGATACCTGGGAATAGTAATTGATGAGAAGAACAACAGAAGTGCGGAGATAAACGCAAGAATAATAGCCGGAAACAAAGAGTATTGGAGCTATCAGAAACTACTAAGGGACAAATGCATCAGTAAAGAAACCAAAATTAAAATGTATAAAGCCGCGATACGACCAGTAATAACATATGCCGGTGAAACTATGAGCCTAACTGATAAAGACGAAAAATCTCATAGTCCTAGAGAGTAAAATCTTACGGAGAATACTAGGAACAAAACAGATCCCGAATGAAGGGTACTATGAAATAAGTCAGGCATCTTCGAAGAAGGAATAAGGACGATCCAATAAGGAAAATCTCTGATTGGAAGCCCGCAAATCCCAGACCCAGGGGACGTCCCAAACTTAGATGGGAAGATCAAGTGATTGATGACCTGAAGAAAATGGGAATCCGTGACTGGGATAGAAGAATTGAGGATAGGAAGGAATGGAAAAAAAGTACAAAGATGGCGAACTCACACCGCATATGATGTAGTAAGCAGAAGAAAACACACGGATTGATCCACCGTACAAAAGGGATCAAAAGAGCTCACAAAGAGCGGCCTATACTCCGACAACAGAAGTGTTGACCCGTAAAAAGGCGTATTGGAACTAGGATGAGAACTATGAAGTGTAACGATTGCTGAAGACATTATGGTTAACTGGGTTTTCTGGTGCTGCTGCCAAGGCCAGACTTCTGAATTCCAACAGGGCTTCACCTAACTCATTACGAATACTAAGTGTAGAACGGAAGGCACCCAAAACAATGCTTTTAAAAGGTATTTTTAGCTGAGATATACCATACATCCATAATCGAGTTTTGATAATAATAATTGTAACTCACGATTGACTGTACAAACTATCAAATTGACTTTACTGTGATTTCTAATAATGCCAGACTTCAATACAGAGGACTCCGCCATGTTTACAAAAATTGTAGGCTCCTCTCAAGACAGCTCTTTATCATCTTGTCATATACCCAAAATGTTATTTGACAGGACAGCCGATTATCGTAAGTAATTGTACAATTTTTATAAGCTGCTGCTCACCCATCCCCTTTTTTACGTGTTTGGAGACGGCCGTAGCTCGTAACGAACGGTTGGTAAGATTCATATTATCTATATTTCAACCAGACGCTTTGGCTTGTGGAACGATTTGCTTACTGTATATCGGCAAGCAGAAATACATTTATACCATTTTCTGTTCAACTTCCCAGCGGGATTTATAGTAAGAAATAGTCGTTTCGTTTTCATTCCAGCCTGCTCTGCTAGGAATTTTTTGTACAGTCAAATTGGACACAGATCATGATTTGTTTTTCTTCTTTATCAGCCATTTCAATGAAGCGCATGGTTTTTCCCCTCCTTGCGTCGTCTTAGTATACAAAGGATCGTAAATAATCCTTCCTGTATTTTCTTCTTCTTTGAAGTACGAAATTAATCACTCATGGCCTTCTTTATTACGCCAAGCTAATGCAAAAACAAAAAATATCTTCTTCTGCAAACCATCAGCCGTATCCTTGACTGAGGGAGTAGAGCTTCCCGAGGGAACAGATATTTTGTGTTTATTTTGCTTGGTTACTGTGTCACTGCAGTGACAAAGTCAAAATATCTGCTTTACTCCCTCAATCAAGAATACGGCCCCTGGGGTGTTTTCGTCACAACCACGAACAATATTTTGAAATTCATCGTACTTCAGAAAAACTGCACTTTCCTTTCTCTTCTTTGGATCTATTTGTAGTTGTTTTCTCTTGGCACTTTTCGCATCTCTAACTGCTTTGAACTCAATAACAGTAAAAGGGTTAAAATTGATGTGGTATTCAGTGAAATATTTTTCGATCAGTAATTTGGCGATTACGTTCCAAATCTTTTTATCAATAAATTCTTTGTACTCGTTGCCATTCATATTGAATGTCCAGTCCGTTAATATTTTTGCCAGATCATTAATTTGTGTTTTTCCATCCAAAGTATAGTTTTTCTCAGTACAGAAGCTCATAAACTGACGCCACACATATTTTCTGTTCTGTTCTGTTTCGTGTTGTTTGGTTCGTTTTCCAACACATTTTCTTTAATAGCTTGTAATGAAGCCCGAGCGAAACGAGACATTTTTAATAAATAACAGTTTTGACATTGCTTATAAATTGTCGATGTATTATCAAAGTGTACAATGGAATTGCCATAGATATGAGCTGTGCAATTATCGGTCTACAGTGCAATTATCGAAGGGCTCTTTTGCTTTCTACGATGCAATTGAGGCTGTAATTTTGCACTCCATTTACATGAGATTTTTGACAGGAGGAAAATATTCTAGAAAATTGCTTGAACGTCGCATCAAAATTTCATCATTTTGACCGAAACCACCCTTACATAAGACCCCGTCAGGACACCTGTTAAAACTCTTAGTGCAGTTTTACTCTGGCTTACGCATTTATTTCTTCTCACCTGGTTGTAGTCTCAGCTTCAACAATTATACCTAAAAGTTAAAAATAATAAAACGGGAAGCTGTTTATTTCCCAAATTTAAAATTCAACGAGACGAAGTCAATACCTAAGCACTTTAAACAACTGAAATGAAAACGGAAACTGTAAAATTTGGCATGTCCAAGATGTGGTGGGCGCTAGAGAGGAAAAGAAATTCCAGTATATTTTCCTCTGTACCCTCCATAAGCGACGCTAGCGTTACTGGAAAGTTCAGTAAGCTGAAACAAATAAAATCCCTTTTATAAACCTCTCAATGAATGACTACAAAGCAAAGTACTAATTACGGAAACAAGGGAAACATGAAAACATCAAATTTTCGATTTGAATAAACACATAATTATTTGCTATCGTATGCAAATACGCCAAATAAGGTTATGGAGGAAACGAAATAAATTGGAACGTTCATGAATTGTTAGTTTCAAACAGTTACGGTAAATTTATTTAGTCTATATCTCCGACATTCGATTTTGTTTGAAAAATCCAGTATTGGACTATTTACTGCTTCAAACTACGTTTAATAAAATTCCATTAATCAAAATTATTTACTGGCGTCAATAATAATAAAAGAAGAATTTTTTTCACCATGAATAAGGGATTATTCTACAAGCTATTACGCACATCAACCATCCAAATAAAAAAGTTGCCATTTGTACAAACTCTCTAGCTTTCATCCTATCTATCCAAGAATTATTTACTGAACATCCCATTGTCCAAGAAATTCATCACTCTCATCTCTTCTCTCTAAGCACCAAAGTCACCATTATATGGTGTAACGGATTGAAAATACAACAGCATTCAAAATAAAGTTTAAATCTATTAAAAAACTTAGCAGTAACTGAATTTGATAAAAAGTATTGACTAAACAAGTTTCTAGTTTTTTTTATAAATGAATATTTCACTAAAATTAATTCTCACTTACCTTGTTAGTTTAATAAGCACTTTCACCATTGATTTCGTATATGATAGCCATTGCGTTGTTAATATTTCTCATTTGTAAACTGATTACTTGAATTTTTCAATTATTTTTACTATTCTTCAAGTGTAGAAGGCATGGTACTTAATACATCATTCATAGTTTTGCCACTGTGTTAGAATTCGTTTTTCAATAAAAATATAATATCTTTCATTGAGTTGCCATTTTAACACAACAAGTAGAAGTGCGCAGGACGGTGTCTCCAACACAATTATCCAATCCGACTGAGAGAACGATAGTTTTATGCTTTCAAAGTAAGAAACAGGTATGTATGTACTGAGAAAAAAGGTCAGGTAAATAAAATAAAATTTTAATAGGTTGAATTATACTAAATCAAATATCATTAACTGCATTAAATTTTACAAATAAATATTGGCGCTCAACTATATAATGGAATCACAATAAATTAAACAATAATAAAAACTAACTTCATTACATAAACATATCATTACAATATGGGCGCCCAACGTGGGGCTTCAAAAAACATATCATTACAATGGATACCCTCACATATTAGTATACCTGGCCATGAACTAGCTGATCAGCATGCTTATTCAACCGATAAGTAGCTTCCAAGCACATCAGACTTAACGCTGTTAAATTTATTTGATGCGATGTATTTTTTCTTCACATAAGGAAGACGAAGGACGTTACTTAACTTCACTGCAAAAGTTTATCACCTTCCATGGTATGGACGACAACTGACTTGTTTTTGAATTTTTATTGTGTATATAGTTCTTTAATGAGGCATGCATTTTATATAGAGTACTATCATTATTTTTAGCTTCCAAGATGTTGGTACAAGCTTCTGGTAAAACTGATCTAGTCTAGTGATATCACACAAAATTTAACCTAATGGGTAGAGTAATTTGAAAAAAAAACATTAAAAACTGTGAAATGAAGATAGATGTAACTTCTTACGCATTATTTATTTTTGACAAACGGTTAGACACGCAAATATACGCTCCACGTTTTTTCTATCAATTTCGTTCAGCCGCGACGCATCATTTGTCTTTTGACATATTGCTTGAACATTTTTCTTTCAAACATATGCCTACATACGATTTAAACGGAATATAGATACGTATTTCACGACTGCGATGAAATAACAAAATTCGAGTACAAATATTCGTATATAAAATTTATACGTACACGTTTTCGAAAACATTGTTTTCCTCTTTAAAGATAGTTTTCCAGAATAACGATAGATATTATGGTTAGAGATGAAAATACTGTTTTTCTCCGATTGACATTAAAAGTCAGTTATAGTTTGTTGCTGTGCAGCGTTCCAAGTAATAATTTGAATCAAATTGGTAATCAAAACTGACAATGACATTGGGTGAAGACAAAATGATGAAGTGAATTTAATTATTTGGATTTTGCGTGAATCTGGAAAAAAAATTATATGTTTAACATGGCAAAAAAGAAGATTCAATGTCTTGGCTGGTATCCTAGCCTCGGCTATGACACACAAGCCGTGGCATTAAATCTTGTGCTTTTCTGCCTAGTGTATTTCAGTGTTTCGTAGAGTGGGAATTTGTCTAGATAAAGAGTACTTAAATGAATTGAAGAAAATATTCTTTTTTAAATTGAAAAGTCTACTTTTTTTCTTAAGAACTGTTCAAGGACACTCTTCATCTTAAAATTTGTACAAAATTTGTAGTCACAAAATTTGTAGTCACAAAATGTGGACCTACCGAAAATACAAAAACATACATTTCAAAACAGATTAGAAGGTGAACAGAAATAAACTCACTTAAATTTACATCGTTTTTTGCAAAATTTCGCTATATATATATATATACATTATATTGTGTTTTATGTTATAAATAACCTCACAAAGAATAAACTCAATACATGTAAAACTCAACGAGAAAGGAAGGTAGAAACTACTGAAGTTACAAAAATATTGTGATACTATATGAACATACTCTGTATGTCAACAAACAAACACTCTGTATGTTAACAGAGAAATATAAATAAATTATTGAAATCAAACTTATCTTATTATCACTTTTACATAATTATAAAAACCTAGAATATTTGATTTGAGAACAATTCAAATGCAATAATGAGAATTTTGTCTTTCGAACATCCAGAACATCCAGACTATCTCACTGGAGATTAATATTGACAATTTGATGTAAGAATAACAATTTATAATTCACAGGGAGTGAAATTAAAGACATGTAGTCACAAGAAAATTTAACAGATATGAAATCAAATAAATAAAATTTTCTAATAAGATTTTTAGTTAATAATTCTATTAGTAAATGTTGATATTATGTTTAAAAAGGTTATCAATATCATTAAAGTAATGATATAAGGTTCAGAAAAAACACAATTGTAATAAAAAGCATAACCTTAACATTGATATTTAAATATAGAAAAGGATTGTAAATTAGCATAAGAAAGGTGAAGGAAAGTATGTGAAAAACATTCTACGAAAGAATACAGTGTTTTTAAAATCATTTAGCGTGTGTTTAACAGAATATAGTGCTTTTTACAACATTCAAGTGACAAATATTGAAATCTTCTAAATAATCAATAAAACGCAAAAGGAACGCAAATGAAGGTTTATTTTAGTTATAGGATGTTATTAGCCTTAATTTAGTATAGTTTTTGCATGTCCTGAAGTCATATTAACAAATTTGGGGAAATTTTGACCATAAAAGTAAGGTTAGAGAACCCAAATTTATCAGTTTAGTGTCATAAAAGTCGTCGTTCAGGGAGGATGTATTTGTCTTCTCTCTGACATTCAGTTGTTTCAAATTTCATTAACCTAAAAAAAGATTAATTTTATAATCAAGTAGGAAATAACCTAACTTTGACAGTCAAGAAAAATAGACAAGAAGCGACAGCTTGATGTGTACTAAAATATTATAAATCAAATTTAACATTTTAAATCATAAAGAAAAGAGTAATACTCACCGATTTTACAAGATATTGAAGAAAATAAAAACATTTCCAATCTGAAATAATTTGTTGAAGATACCAAAAATCTTAATACTATCTCCAGGTGTTTTTTTATTTTCGAAGCACATTTCCATGCTGATGATTGCTGAAGGAAATTAAAATTGAGCTTTTAATATTTAATAAAGTGAAAATAGAATCGCATTGATGGTTCAATGCCACCCAATGGTTAGTGATTAATTAATATTAATAACCATACTTGATTTGTTTGACTAATGATAGAACTTAATAGCAATACTTACATTTCTTGATAAACTTCAAGGATTTTTCCAAACTTCGTTAACGACATCTCAGTCGTGACACAATATTTTATAATAATATTTTCTTACAATTGATTTTTTAATTGTGAATAATTTCATTAAATGCACATCGTGGCGTGAGCTGTAAGCCATTTTGTAAAACTGAACAGGGAAGCTTGTCATCAGTCAACGTCATGATCAGTGAACGGTGTTGTCACACTAACATTTAAAGATATTGTATTTAGGTTTGTAGTTTGATAGAAATTTTGTTTTCTATTTGTTATTGTTCAATAAAATTTTATGAATTCAACAAGAAGGTTTAGGAGTTTGATTTGTTAAACATACATCTGTGAGGAATTAAACCGCACGTCCTTTGATGGAGAATTTTGTTTGATTCAGTTCAGCTGAGCATAGAAAAAAATCTACAATTTATTTTCATTTCAATTTATATTCTATAAAAAATCAACCCACATTTCAAATAGTAATAAATCAAATATCAACACTCCACGAAGAGAAATAGAAAATATTAATAACGTAGGCAACACGTTATACACGCATGTATAACAGTGAACCTGCATAAGATAAAAATATTAAACTTAACATTACAAATTGGCGTACAACGTGGAACATTTGGTGTATTAAAAACAATTCATAACAATATGGCTCACCAACGTGGGACATTATCGTAATATAACATTTCATAACAATTTGGCTCATCAATGTGGTGTAAAACATAATATTACAAATTAGCTCACCAACGTGGGGCATTAACACATTAACGAAGAGTAACGTAATCATAAAAATTTAGCTCACCAACGAGGGGCATTTAACGTGATCATACCAATATATAGGGCATCACTCCTGTTGTCCTAGTATAGACCGCTCTTTGTGAGCTCTTTTGACCTCTTTTGTACGGTGGATCAATCCGTGTGTTTCCTTCCGCTTACTACAGCATGCGGAGTGAGTGTTTTCCATTTCTTCCTATGAAAGGTATAATCTTCCGTATTTATAGTGGAACTGTGGTCTGTCTTCCTTGAAATTTGTATATATTTTGACTTCTCTTGCTTAACTACCAGCCCCCTTTCCGCTGCTTCTTTAATTAAGTTATTGAATGTATTTTCTAGACTTTTTTATCTCTAGTGATCAAAGCTAAATCATCGGCATTTTACAGGAACGTCAAAAATCCGCTTAGAGTCTAAACTTCTGGATATTTTTTTTTCATATTGACTAAAGTTTTAATGTATTAAAATGTCAATAATGTAATTATAGTATTATTATATTATATCAGAAAGGTATAGAGTAATAAAATGGGGAATTCCGTCCAGTTCGGCTCAATTTCGGTGTCGGCCATAGGCGTAGGTCTTGAAATAGTATTGTTTGTAATATTAAAATTTCAAGTAATTGCGTAAGAGAATTAGGAAAAGTATGTTTTCTGGCCTGAAGTGTCAATATCGAAATATTGTGTAGGGATTACTTAGGTAGTAGATTATACAGTTACGTTTTGCGTTAAACAGGTACCGTTCAACCTTCTATTAGTGCTTCTGCCTTATTCTTTCCTTTTTACGAGTATCCTACCGGAACGCCTTTTGCACACTATTTTCAGTGTTTGTGAATGGATAACAATAGATTAAACCCATATATTGACCCCAACCCAGGTGGTACTACCTGCACTTGATAAAAAGAAAGAATTTTACAATGAAATCAATGCCAAATGGCTTAAATATTCGTTGGGTCACTCTGTGCTACCTTTGCATACCTAATGAGGTTTTATTACTCTATACCTTTCTGAAATAAACTATAGATTGATTCTGTTATTACGATGTAATTAAGTTAGATATTGCAGATAGGACATCTTGAAATTGAAAACTACAAAGGAACATTGAATACAAAGCATACAACTAAAAATATGAACTTATTAACAATTCGCACCTGTAGTAAAAAAAATAAAAAAAGGACAATTTTCAATAGTTAAGGACCCAAAAATATAAATGTTTTCAATAATGAGCCAATGTATTGTAAAATTCATGGCAGTCTCTAAGTATCACAGATTTCAACTCTTGCATTTGAAATCTTGCAAACCTCGTTATGCAATGGGGGGTAATCTAAAATTAGTGGCAACTTTTTAGGTCGTATGGGAAGATCTTCCCAAGCGTTATCAAAACCGAGCTTCACCTAAAATGATATAAGTTAGGACATACCTAATCCTGTTTGAATATTACACAGTGTTCACACGAGAATAACACCTTCTGACTTATAAACAATTGATTTAATATCTGTTACGACTGGATCTGCCAATTTTCTTCCTGGCCTTATAGAATGGTATCGCTGGTGTTCAAGAAGAGCATAATTAAAAAAAAATGTACTCTAAATCGTAACGCATCTTTTAGCGGGCTTCCCTTGAAATTCTCACGTACTGGATTAGTAAATAAATTTCTTTATTGCGAAGTTTTCATTCTATAAGAGCGTGAACAGAGTCACACTCCATTTGAGTATGACCAACTTCCAAAATTTTTTGATATATTGGAATGCCATTGATCATTTAAAAATTATGAAGAGCGTTTGCCAGAACGCTGTTTTGGTTTTGGTATGTACATCCATCAGACCAACGAACTATTGGAATTTTGTTTTCAGTAAGAAAATTTTTTTGGAGGTAGTCAATAATGCATGACACGAAAGTTGAAGCTTTAAGCTCAGCATTTTGGTTCTTGGAAAACCAATAGCATGGTGTGTATTTAAATTAAATACGGTAAAGTTATGGCTGGAAAGTTTGGTTTTATACTAAAATGCATTCGCATTTACACATGGGCTCAACTTAACAGCTTGCAAGTCCAGTTGTTTATCGCTGCTTTTTTCAGTTTGGGCTGGCTCTTTTCGCTTGTTGTGAGCAGCCCAAACATCATCAGAAATCGTACCTACTTTATGATAACTACAAGTATTACATTGGTTTTTCTTTAATTGATAGTTTGCTAAATTTTTCTGCTTGAATACCTGATTAAATATTTTAATGCTGTATGGACTTTTATTATCTGCAGCGCATTTTTCCTTGTATAGTTTATGGACGTTAGTCAGTGTTTGAAACACAGGTTCCAAAAATAATATACTTGAATCTTTCCGCGCATAATCCGATGGCAGTTTTGGCAGGATGTTTTGCAACTTTTTCTCTTGCTGACAATTTGACTTCGGTACCTTCATGCATTCCACCATTCGTACTAGAATTGACCCAGTGCTGAATCATTTTGTACCCAAGATCAAATGTATTCAAGAATATTCTTCGGCAAACTTGAATTTTTTTCTGGTCATCATCGATGAAATACAAGAAGGAACCTTTGCGGCTGAATTTTTCTGAATCACTTGTCTTCACTTTGGTAACTTGTTTTCGCATATCAAGCCTATTTCCTTCATTGTCATCACTTGTGTCTATATTACTATCGTCCTGAATTTCTTCTTCATCAGTATCTCCCTTACCTGAATCAGAATCATCTTGTGTGATAATATGATCACTGCAATTTGTTGTCGCTTCATTCTGTGTTTCAGATTTATTAGGTATATATGTACGGTCTAGGTTGGGCAGTTCAGTGTCGAAAATAGATGTGGTCGGATTTGCAAATCGCTTTGTACGAGATGAGAGTAATTTATTTGAGAGATGGTATCCGTGCAACTGACGATACTATTATTTACAACACTTAAAGGTGTCAATTCTATCGATTCAGCGATGTTAATTGGTTCAATAATGTTAACGCCAATAAAATCCATTGGAAATTTGCGTAAAATTTGCAATCACAAAACGTTTACTTACCTCAAAACAATTCAAAAGGTTAGCAGATGTAAATTGATTTGAATTCACATCGCCTTTCGCCAAATTTTGCTGAATCCTTTACACAGGACAAATCCACCAACAATTTTGTTAGACAGATTGCAAAAGGACACTATATATCTTCAAATGTGTACATAATTTGCACTCACAAAAAGTGCTCTTACCGACATTTCAAAACAATTTGAAAACTTGAATTCCCCTCGGTTTTTGCCAAATTTCGCTGAATCCTTCCACACTATATATACACTGTGTTCATTTGAAAAGGACCCACCCTTAATATTTCAGAAATGGGACATATTAGAAAGAAATGCCGCAACACGTCAACTCTGAACTTGAGGGGGACTCTTTTTAGCGCTAATGCCATAAACGTCAGATTCACCCCCTCCCTACTGGAGATACCCCTTGAATTTTTTCAAATGGCAGTAGGTATCAAGTCATACCTCATTTAAAAGGTCTGGTTAATATCTATTCAATCATTTTGTTTTGCCTTTGATTCCAGCCTTCCATTGTTATTTAATCGTTGTTTAAAATTTGCTCTCTTTCAACTTTTCGTATGCCCCCGTATTAGGTTATGACCGAAAGACTCTTTAAAGAATAAAAAATTTACAAATAGTGAAAGGACAACTGTTAACAAGACATAACTGTTATTTAATAATGTGTTCAAAGTGACCACCGTTAACATTCAGGCAATAAAAATTGAAAGATAGCCATTTTTAAACAACGATTAAATAACAATTGAAGGCTGGTTCAAAGGCAAAACAAAATGATTGGATAGAGCTTCACCAGACCTTTTAAATGAGGTATGACTTGATACCTAATGCCATTTGAAAAAATGTAAGGGGTATCTCAAGAAGGGAGGGGGTGAATCTGACGTTTATGGCAGTAGCGTCAAAAAGTGTCCCCCTCAAGTTAAGAGTTGACGTGTTTCGGCATTTCTTTCTAATATGTCGCATTTTTGAAATATTAAGGGTGGGTCCTTTTCAAATGAACACAGTGTATATAAGTATCTGATAGACAGATTTTTTAGAGACACACTATATTTGCAGTCACAAAACTTCTACCCACCAAAAATTCACAATAAAAAATTTAAAAGGTAAAATTAAACAAACCTATTAAGATTTACAAATTCACCCAACTCACCAACTATCACAGAGTCCTTTGCACAGGACAAATCCACTAACAATTCAACGATTCTAAGTATGACTAATACCTACTATTAATTTCGATGTTTCTCACAACGGTCGAATCAACTAAAAGGTTTAAGAGGCTTTACATATGCATCCACATCGTGTGAACATTGAAGCAATCCAGATCCTCGACAACACCAGCCGGACAAGAAGTCTCAAAAGGATCAATAGGATGAATATTTATTAATTAGTTATACAGGGTGTCCATACAATCAAACGCATTTTATGTTTATCTTACCTTTATCCAAAAGTTTCTCCTAAGGAAGCAGTTTGAAGATTTTAGGTTCATCTCAAGAAAAACGCTACCTACAATCTTCAAACATGGTACATTGTTTATCCCTATTTGTTAACTACAAACCTGCGATTATTATTGCCATCACAAGCATTTAACGTTGCAAAAACTATTGAAAACAGACTTGATCACTATGAAGAAAGGCAAGTTGGGGATTACCAGTGTTGGTTTCAAAGAGGAAGGTCAACCAATGATCAAGTATTCACTCTTAAACAAATACTGTCCAATAGCTTTGAACACAGTCTAGCAGCCCATGCTGTTTTTATAAACTTTATGAAAGCATGCGATATGCTGAACATAAATGAAATATACAAAAGCATGAAAAACTTGAAGATAGCAAAAAATTAATACGATTAACTAAATTAACACTGATAGATACAACAAACACTGCTTCCATAAACAGATAGTTTTATAACAAAAACCGGAGTACGCCAGAGAGACCCAATATCAACAACTATAATAGCAAGGTCTAGGAAAGAACTAATATAAGTTTTAAGACGTCTGGAAAATAGTGCGAGAGAAGAGGATCTCCAGTTAAATGACAAAATACATGATAATGAGAACTGATAATAAGAGTACACTATTAAGAATACAAACGAAATAAGCTACCTAGAAATAAATATCATCAACAGAAATGATGAGTCAGAAAAAAATTAACACAAGATCAACAAAAGGAGTACACTACATGAAAGACAACAATATCATATTCCACACATACCAATTGAAGGATGAACGAGCATTTCGAGTGGTGATCAAACATCTGCACTTCTCTACGGATACAAAAGAAATTGAACAGGAATTAGAATAGGTAGGCCATAAAGTTAGGAGAACAAAAGAGCCACTTAAACTATTCTTTGTAGACTTAGAGCCTGTCCCTAATAATAAAGATATTTATAGAATAAGACTAATTCAAAATAATTCAGTAGAAATAGAACCGCCAAGAAAACTAAACGGTATTTCACAATACTTACGTTGTCAACAATATGGACATACGAAATCTTATTGCTAGAGACCTTATGTGTGCGTCAAATGTGGAGGATCCCATAGCACGTCTAGCTGTAAAAAAAGTGAAGATACCCCAGCCAAATGTGCATTATGTGGTGGTGCACATACAGCAAACTATAAAGGATGCAATCATAAATTGCTCATAAGTAAGATTCACTAGATTTCTTAACGTAGCATTGTGGAATGCCAATGGCCTTCTACAACACAAAAATGAAGTTGGAGTTTTTCTCCATAATAATTCAATAGACATTATGCTAATAAGTGAAACTTATTTTACAGATAGATCATATTTTAGAATACCAAATTATCAGACTCATATTACGAATCATCCAGACAATACTCTGCCCATGGTGGAACTGCCGTAATAATCATAAACTCAATAAATCACACTGAACTTCCTAAATACGAAACCACGTATTTACAAAGTTCCGTCATAAAGTTCAAAATGTTGCCATATGAACTTACAGTGGCTGCAGTTTACTGCCCTCCCAGGCACAACATCAAAAAGGAGCATTTTAAAGATTTCTTTCAAACGTTTGGACCGAAATTCATAGCAGCAAACATACGCTCTGGGGATCCCAACTATTAACTATAAAAGGCAGGGAACGTGCTAGTCTCATGCACGATGAGAATTATTTACATTTATCAACCGGAACTCCTACCTACTGGCCAAATGATCCTAATAAAACACCAGATTTATTAGACTTTTTCGTTACCAACGGTATCTCTATACGAAATAGAAAATGCAATTCCACTCCTGAGCGACACTCTGAAAAGAGCAGCTCAACAGGCCACTCCTTCCAGTAATATCCAGAATAAACCTTTTTATGTTTCCTTAGATGTAAAGAGATTAATAGCAGAAAAGAGAAAGGCCAAGGCGACGTGGCATCGAACTCAGTCACCTGCCGATAAAAACATATTGAATCGATTAACAAACCAATTGAAACAAAAATTGAAAGAAGTTAGAGACAGATTACATTACTAATCTGAACAGATATGACAGTTCGATATCTAAACCCATCAAACACTCAAAAAACCCTAAGACTCCCATACCTCCTATCAGAAACGATACAGTACCTGTTCAAGGGTGGGCCAGAAGTGATGAAGAGAAGGCAAATAGATTCGCAGAATATCTCGCAGAAGTATTCACCCCTAACGATGACGTACCAGACAACGAAGTCGAAAATGACTCATCCAGTATTCCCAACAGCATAGAGAAAGTAAAACGCTTCACTCCAAAAGAAATTCAAAATCAAATAAGGTTACTGAATGTTCGAAAAGTTCCAGGTTTAGATGGAATAACTCCAAAAATGCTTAAAGAAATTCCTAGAAAAGGACTAGTGCTACTTACATATATTTTCAATGCCATCCTTAGATATAAATTTTGGCCCAGGCCACTTAAAATAGCAGAAATAATTTTGATAGCTAAACCTGGAAAGGATTCTTTTGAATTATTGTGATTATATGAAAATGAAAAACTGGTACTGGAATGATCTTTTAATGTAAAAATGACAACTATATAACTGTCTTATTTGACAACATGAAAATACAAGTGAATGTTACAAACTTAAACAAAACAATACCTGCAGACAACGCTTTACTAAATTCAATACTCCCACTTTTTGTTACAAGTCAATGTCAACATTCACTTTGACAACACATTCAACATTTGACAAAAATGTTGATGTTTCAATTTTGATAATGCCTTTGTCATGATATCGGCTGCCTGGTCATCTGTTTGAACATATTGTAATTCGAAAAATTCATCTTTGAATTTCTCTCGGATAAAATGGTAACGTACGTCAATATGCTTAGTTCTCTTATGAAACTCTGGATTCTTCACAAGTCGTATTGCGCTTTGATTATCCATAAATAAAACTGGTACATCCAATTTAACTTGTCGAAGATCACATAAGAGATTCTTCAACCAGACAAGTTCTTTTATAGCTTGTGACGCTGCCACATACTCGGATTCTGTTGTGGATAGTGCGACGGATTTTTGTCGTTCTGATCCCCAGCTAATTACACTTCCTCCAAGCATGAAAACATAACCTGATGTTGATCTTCGTGTTTGCGTGTCTCCAGCATAGTCGGCATCACTATACCCGCAAAAGTCTAAATTATTTCCGCTTACGAAACGTATTCCTTTGTTCATTGTACCTTTGATATATTTCATAATGTGTTTTACTGCATTCACATGTGCAGTAGCTGGTTTTTCCAAATATCGACTGACACTTCCAACTGCGAAACTAATATCTGGTCTGGTTGCAACGGCCAGATACATCAAGCTCCCGACTGCCTCTCGATAAGGAAAATCGATTTTTTTATCAGCTTCAAAATCTCCGAGGTTTTGTGAACTAGCTAATGGAGTTGTCACTGTCTTACAATATGTCATATCAAAACGATCAAGAACCTTTCTTGCATATCCTTGTTGATGAACATGAATCGATCCATCCAAAAGCTGATCAATTTCGAGTCCCAAAAAACATTTCAGCTCAAAAATTTTGATCTCAAATTCTCTCTGTAAGTGTCTAATGACCGGCTTAATGGCTTCTTGTTCTTCTGCTGCAATCAATCCATCGTCAACGTAAATTGCCAAAATTAACATTCCATCTTTTCCGTTGCTAACAAAAACGCATGGATCGGATCCACTCTCTTTGAAACCAAAACTGTTAAGGAAAGAAGTAAGCTTCTTATTCCAACAGCGCGAAGCCTGCTTCAAACCATATAAACTTTTGTATAGTTTACACACTCGGCCACTGTTGTCATTATATCCAATTGGCTGGCTCATACAAACATTTTCTTCTAAATCGCCATTTAGAAAAGCCGTTTTCACATCAAACTGTTTTAGTGTCATACGCTTTGCCGCAGCCAATGCTAGGATCGCTCTGATTGATGTAAACTTCACCACTGGACTAAATGTTTCCTGGTAATCGATTCCGTACTCTTGTGTAAAGCCTCGTACTACCAATCGTGCCTTATACCGATTAACACTCCCATCCGGATTTTCTTTGACCTTGTAGACCCAGCGATTGTCAATCACTTTTTGATCAACTGGCGCATCGACCAAAATCCAAGTATGATTTTTCATAAGTGAATCGTACTCTTCATCCATTGCTCGCTCCCACTGCTTGTAATCAATCAACTGAATTGCCTGCTCATACGTTCTTGGCTCATCACTGACTGCCAACATTGCAGAATGTTCACCAGTTACCAGATGTGTTAATGTGTTACGATCACGTAGACGCCTATTGACAATATTTCTGCTATCAAGATCGCAGGTCATACCACGATTTTTCTGTTGATCTAGTGACGCACATTCATTTGTGTCCTTATTTTCGTCATTTTCATTTTCTGCACCTTTGTCAATACCATAATTGTCTTCGTTTTCGTTATTTTCATTCTTACTGACTACACTAGCATTTTCTTCAACACAAATATCGAGTGTTCCCATTGAATTTTCTAACAAAAAAACGACGTCTCGTGAGATCTCGATTTTACTAGTTTTCGAATTCCAAACTCGATATCCCTTTGAATTATTGTCATAACCAACAAACATACATTTTTCTGCCTTCGCGTCGAGCTTCTGACGTTTTTCTTTTGGAATGTGAATAAATACTTCCGAACCAAAAATCCGTAAATGGTCTAGCTTCGCCTCCTTGTTATGCCATAATTCATACGGTGATTTGTTGTCAACTGTGCTTGTTCCAGTTTGATTTAGCACATGAACTGCTGTATTTACTGCTTCCGCCCAGAATTTCCTATCAATCTTCTTTGCCTCAAGCATTGTCCTTGCTGATTCAACGATAGTTCGTATTTCCCTTTCTGCACAACCATTCTGCTCTGGTGTATATGGCACAGTTCGTTGATGATGAATTCCAGCTGCTTCAAAGAAAACTTTCAGCTTTTCATTGACAAACTCTGTGCCGTTGTCAGATCTGATATTGCGAACACTGTGACCATGCTTCTTCTGAATCAGTTTAACACATTTTTCGATAATACTCGCTACTTCTGATTTTTGTTTCATGAAATATACGAAACGAAAATGAGAATAATCATCTTTGAGCAACAAAAAATATCTGGATCCACCAATTG
Organism: Lochmaea crataegi; assembly: GCA_947563755.1. Taxonomy (NCBI): domain Eukaryota; kingdom Metazoa; phylum Arthropoda; class Insecta; order Coleoptera; family Chrysomelidae; genus Lochmaea; species Lochmaea crataegi. The sequence continues at coordinate 29,142,995 of OX387428.1, read as the reverse complement.
AATTCGTCTGAAACGGACCACACACGTCAGTATGAATGATTTCGCCACACATCTTTGACTTTTCTTCGCGACTCTTGAAACTGCTTCGATGATGCTTTCCATAGACACAAGCTTCACATGCAAATTCCTCATCAATGAAATCTATACTCCGACTTAGTAGAAACTTCTTCACATGTGTCGAATTCTGATGTCCTAGACGTTCGTGCCATGAACTAAGTGTAGCGTTTTTGATTGCTACACTCGCTGTAGTTTCAATCTTTGATGGTTGTATTGTTCTGAACAACATTTGGAACAAACTTTTTCTGCGAACTCCCACTGCAACAATGTTTCCATCTTTCAGCAATTTGCAACCTTCGTTGTTCATGTTCAATTGATGCCCGCGATCTAACACCTTTCCCAATGAAAACAAATTTTTCTTAAGTTCCGGCACGAACAAGACTCCCATGACTCGTTTGCGAATCCATTCATCTCCATTAAAAGCAAAAATGTTGATATCGCCTTTGCCCAGAGCCATTATCTTGTCACCATTACCAACTGTAATTGGTTCAGCTATTTCCGTATAGTTTTCGAACCATTCTCGGCGATGACTCATGTGATCAGTTGCACCTGAGTCCAAAATCCAAGTATCTTGGTCTCTATTTGTTGTTTTGTAACAAATAAAAGCATCATTTGAATTTTCTTCTTTTCTCCCGTTGAAGTTAGTCTTCTTTTCCGAGCATTCCCTTTTCCAGTGGCCCTTTTTTCCACATTTGAAGCATTTGCCTTTCGGTTTGTCATTTTTATCTGTCGCTTTGTTATTATTCGATGAATTTCCTTTTTTGTAATTATTGATTTGTTTCTTCGAGAAGACTCTCTTAGCCATTAGCGCCTCTACTTCTTGAACTTGACCCTGCGACTTCAAACGAAGTTCTTCTGCCATCAAACGAGCCCGCAAATTTGCCAAAGTTTGACTATCTGCGTTTGCAGATTCCCATGCACTATGGAAATGATTAAACTCGGACGGTAGTGACATTAAAATCTTCGAAATTACCATGGACTCAGAAATAATTTCTTTTTGATCACGTAATTGCTGCACTATTTCCATTAATTTTGATAAAAATGTCGCAATGTCATCTTCCGGTTGTTTTGTGTAGCCATAATATTTTTGTTGTAAAAATAAAATATTTGCCTTTGATGTTTGCTCATACGTACTTTTGAGCGTCTCCCACATCTCTTGAGCTGTTTCACAATTCATAATCTGCAGTAATGCCTGTTTCATACAAGTCGTGGAAATTGCTCGTCTGGCCATAGCATCCGCCTTCTTCCAAGTCACAATTTCCTTCGCATAATTTGTACATTCACCTGTCGGTTTGACGTTTGTTCCATCGACGTAGTCAAAAAGTTCGTTAGCTTCTAAAATCTGACGCATTTGAAACTTCCATGTTAGCCAGTTGCTGCCGCTTTCCAGCTTTTCAATATTAACGCAATCGCCTTCCATTTATTTTGTCTTTTAATAATTATCGGCTTCAAAACTTCAAAAATAAATTGCTTTCCAATTTTCTTTTTTTTTGAGTTCACAAATAATTCTTGCACAAAATAAATAACGATATTTACTGCAGTTAATCTTCCTTTACAATTTCACGTAATCTGGGCCCATAACCTTTTGAATTATTGTGATTATATGAAAATGAAAAACTGGTACTGGAATGATCTTTTAATGTAAAAATGACAACTATATAACTGTCTTATTTGACAACATGAAAATACAAGTGAATGTTACAAACTTAAACAAAACAATACCTGCAGACAACGCTTTACTAAATTCAATAGATTCCCACAAGGTATCATCATACCGTCCCATAAGTCTATTATCAATTATTTCGAAACTTATGAAAAAAAAGGTGAGCGATCATCGGACTGCATGCACAATAGAATGACCATTTTTCGTGAATTTTCCACCATTTTTCAAAAATTTTGACCATTTTTGACAGTTTTTGACGAATTTTGACAATGATTGATCGTCTTTGACGATTATTGACCATTTTTGACAATTTTTCAAAAATTTTAACATTTTTGACAATTATTGACCATTTTTGACAAATATTGACCAATTTTGACAGTTTTGACAATTATTGATCATTTTTGACAATTTTTCAAAAATTTTGACCATTTTAGACCATTTTTCCAAATTTTAACAATTTTTGAGCATTTTTGAAAGGTTCTGTCAATTATTGACCATTTTTGTCAATTTTTCAAAAATTTTGACCATTTTTGACAGTTTTTTATAATTATTGACCATTTTCTCAAAATTTTGACAATTTTTGACCATTATTGACCATTTTTGAAAATATTTGGCAATTATTAACCATTTTTTCAAAATTTCGACCATTTTTGATCATTTTTCCAAATTTTTGGAAATTATTAACCATTTTTTCAAAATTTTGACAATTTTTGACCTTTTTGACAATTTTTCACACCCATAGGTGTGCGAGCTCAGTGCGGCGAGAGAGATTACGCACAGTCGCTTGAATGAGTTATCACGTGACGAACGCTTTTTCGTAACATCACACGTTTCACGAGTTCACTAGCCTTCCCAAAAGTCCTATGTCGTGCAACAAGAAGTAAGCTTCAATTTAAATTTCATTGGATTAGTGGATTATTCAGAAATCTGGCAACACTGTTGCGTGACGAACCCTTATTCGCTTTTTCGTAAAATTACACGTTTCACGACTTCACTAGCCTTCTCAAAAGTCCTATGTCGTGCAATAAGAAGCAAGCTTAAAAACTTTTACTTCAAAAAATAATATCAGACCCCAACACAGAAGAATGGATAACCTCACACCAATTGGGATTTCGCGAGAATCACTCTACTATCCAGCAAATACATAGAATTAGCAACAAAATAAACAAAATATTGCACATCAGTATTCCTTGATGTTAGCCAAGCGTTCGATAAGGTATGGCACACAGGTCTACTATATAAGATCAAAAAACTACTACCCATCAAGGGTTAACGAAAGCATTTCTGGCACTCTTCCGATAAAAGCGGGAGTACCTCAAGGCAGTGTACTTGGCCCACTACTATATGTATTATACACGGCGGATATACCAACCAACGAAAACACTACAATAGGTACCTTTGCTGATGATACAGCTATACTTTCAGAGAATGAAGATCCGAACATAGCAGGCAGTAACCTATAGAATCACCTTCAACAGATACAAAACTGGACACAAAGATGGAAAATAAAAATAAGTGAAACTAAATCCACACAAATAAATTTCAGCTTAAGAAAACAGTCGTGTCACAGAGTCTCTCTCAATGGAATTCAAATCCCTCAGTCTACAAGTACAAAATACTTAGGAATTCATTTGGATCATAAGATGAATTGGAAAGAGCACCTAAGCAAAAAAAGAAGACAGGTAGATTTAAAAGTCAAAGAAATGCAGTGGCTAATTGGAAGAAGATCCAATTTATCACTAGAAAACAAAGTTCTGCTCTATAACACTATTATTAAACCAATATAGACGTACAGCATAGAACTTTGGGGTTGTGCAAGCAAGTCTAATTTGGCAATAATCCAGAGAAGTCAGTCAAAAGTTCTAAGAATGATCACTAATGCTCCCTGGTATGTGTCGAATTAAACTCTTCATGAAGACCTCAACGTGCCAATCTTCATGGACGTCATCAAAGATAAAAGCAAACAACACCACACCAAACTTCAAAATCATACAAACACACTCCTGCACCCACTACTAGAACAACAAATCCATAGAATACTCAAGAGGAACTGGCCTATTGATTTGAAGAACTATTAAACGAGCCTCCTCTCTGGGGAAGGCTCTATCATGTCATGGAAGAACTAGAAAAACTAGTTCTTATGGCATCACATTAGCCCATAGAATGTATAGTTCTGATTGCTAATTAAGTTCAATAAAAAAAAAATTTTGTGTACCACTTTTTTGACAAGTTTTACACTCAATTTAAAAACTATAAGGGATTTTTCAAGGGGCGCCAGATCCTTTAGGAGGAGCTTTGGGATAGAGGTGAATTAGGTTATACAGATTGCGGAAATTATTTTCTTACAATGCCACCTATACAAGTACGACAAGGAAAATATGAGCAAAACTACGTGAAAGAGAGAGAAGACTTGTTAGTCCAGCGATCAGTCTCCTCTACCAAAACAGTTGGGCGTGTGCTCATCGCCACACTATTTCAACCGATGTTGCCAGAAGCTCAGATTAATTTGTACAAATGATATTTTTGTCGCGTTATCGTTAACTTTTTTTCGAGCTCATGCACTATTAGGTAGAATTAAACAATAGTTAATTTGTTTATTGTGGCATTTGAAAATCGCCCAATTCCTTCACGAACAACAATTTTGAACATAGTTAATAATTTCGAGAAATATGGATGTATTTCATACTGTAGAAAATGCCAAGCGCCGGAAGATCCAATCGAACGTCCGATAAACGACGAAAGGCAAACTAGAGAATTGAATGTTTGTTTAGCGGTTGAAACAGGACAACCATGTTCTTCAAGACAAATTGCTGAAGAGGTCAACATGGATAAGAGAACTGTACAGAATATTTTCAAATGGAACGGGTACCATTGTAATAAGGTTCAGACAACGCAGGAAATTTTTCCCGAGGACAATATCAGACGAATGGATTTCTGTGAAGAAATGATGGAACGTCAAAATGCTAACGAGAACTTTTTAAAAAATATTTTATTTACGGATGAGTCAACCTTTTCATTACATCAAAAATACAATCCATCCATCACAAAATTAACATCGGGAAAATTAACATCTAAGCATTCCAATCCGAACACAGTATCCGCAGAAGTTGAATGTTTGGACGGGTATTTTAGGTGACCACATTGTAGGTCCTTTTTTATTGAGGGGAACTTAAATTCCGCCATATATTTAGTTATTACAAAATCATGTAATTCCTGCAGTTTTCCTTATACCCGATGTTGATCTCAACAGAATTTGGTTTCAACAAGATAGTTGTCCAGTCCATAATTCAAGGATAGTAATGGAATTTTCAAGGTTTACATTCCCCGACAGAATTATTAGTACTAATGGTACAATTAAATGGCCTCCAAGATCACCTGAACTAGCTCCAAATGATTTTTTCTTTGGGGATTTTTGAAAAGTAGCATTTATCAACATGAATTTGAAAGAGCTAATAATTTAAATGAATTGAGGGTGAAAATACAGCACGTTTGTGCCAGCATTACGCCAAATAATCTTAGAGATATGAGATCAAATCTTTATGACAGATTTGGTTATTGCCCGGCACAGCGGGGTGGTTTATTTGAGCACTTAATTCATTAAAATTATGTTTACCTTTAGAACGGATTTTTACTTTAATTTTTTCAAGAAGTTCATATTTTATGTTTAGAATAAGTACTTATTTTATTTTTTCAATTCAATTTATTAATGGAATGGATCTTTAGTTTTTTATACCCAATTACTTTATTATTTTTATCTCAAGAAAAAATGTTTTATTCTCAAGTTATAATATAATAATATCCTATTGTAGTTAGAAATTAATTGTCAGCTTAGTCAGGAACGATCAAGTTGACAAAAATGAATTTTAAAATGTACAGGTTACGTAATAACGAGTGTATTTTTTTATTTCATTAACAATCTCACACCTTCCATGTTGGGAAAGTACTGAACCACAGTGAACCTGTGAACCTACTCACAGAGTGGGGAAAGTCAGTCTCTGCTGCAGCGTTGCCAGTTTAGAATGTTTTGTACTTTCTAAGTAATAAATAACTTATTTTGCATTTGACTTTTAACACCGGATAACGGTGTATTTGGTGGGAGAAAATCGAGATTGGTAATATTACTGACTTTTGAAAAATAAGTGAGATTAACACAAATAAGAATAAAATAATGGAATTCAAGAAAAAATTTGGACAAACTACAATCTGCAATAAATAAAATCAGTACACTGCTTTCGATTTAACAATTATTGGTATGTAACATTGTTGCCGCTTGAAATGCCGTTGAAAATTTTTAAACAACGATAGACAAAAATTAGGAATCATTTTTACAGATAAGTACATTTGGCAACACAACAGTTAAAATAAATAGGAGGGGATTGAATACACGCCCAACTGTTTTCGTCGAGGGGACTGATCGCTGGGCTAACAAGTCTCCTCTCTCTTTCACGTAGTTTTGCTAATATTTTCCTTGTCGTACTTGTATAATTCGCATTGTAAGAAAGGGATTTTCGCAATCTGTATATGCAAGGTTATACATTCGTCCCGGAAAATTAACCGCCAATATTTGGTCCGGTCCTGGCAAGCTAGCAAATAGCAGTAGAAGTTTACTCTTATCATAAAATTGAGGTATATCGAGAAAAACGAAAGTATACATTTAGAAAATTTACACTACGCGACTCAACTCGCTGAGACTTTTGTCTATTTCTGCTGAAAATCGTTTTGGCAAAATGAGCAGACAAATATTAGTCAAATTTTGTAATCGGATCGTATCGTACCTGTATTCTGATCGTAAATATTTCGAAATGTACGTTTAAATTTGTTCCAAAAGTTAGCTAAATGTCCTTTGAGTCATCTTATAGAATGACTGGATCTTCTGAGGATACATTTCCAACTCCTTCATAACTTTTGAAGGTACCTTTTTTGTTTCGTCTTCGTTTCCACATAGGGTGCCCCCAGTACCGTCTCTTTCTGTTATTAATATTAACAATTTGTAATAAAGCAAGTGCATCTTCGTCCTCAGATAACTGTGAACACCCCTGAGGTAAATGTTTTTATTCGACTTTTCAATGTCGTTTGTATAATATAATATCCAACAAATTTGAAATAAAAATAACAAATTCGACTTAAGAATAAACTCTTTAACCGAGATATTAAAGGAATGTTTAAGCAGATAAATGATCAGCTGAGGAAAGTAGAAGAAAGAAAGAAGAAAACGGAAAATGGAAGAAATTAATTACCAAACAATGGGAAAGAAGAGAGAATATGGAATTACGAGAAATAACTTGGTAATCCAAGGAATTGATGACAAAGAAGGAAAAAGGGCAAATGAAGGGACAGCTAAAGTTGAAGTAATTCTTGAAAAAATGGGAATGCATCTTAATGGTAACAGATATCTAGTAGAGATCAAAAGACTGGGTGCGTTTAAAGTAGGAAAGAAGAGACCAATACTAGAATCATGGGACACAAAGATGGGAATATATCATAATTTAAAATGATCAAATATATGGATAAATAATGATTATCCAAAGGCAGTTCAAGAGAAAAGAAAATAACTTGTGTCCATTATGAAGGAAGCCTGAGAACAAGGATATAAAGCGATACTAAAATAAGGTTAGATGGAAATAAAATCTCATCTGTAGTTTGCGTTTGGGCACAGCAGAAATTCTTAATATTTCCTTTTGTGTACAATAAAATATTAAATTTTCACTCCATTTTCGTTAACTTACAGTTTCCTTTCAAATATCTGAGTTTTATTTTGTGTCAATAGCAGTTGGCAAAAAAAGAGTTCATCACACATTCGTTTCTGTAACCTTTCTCGGCAAATTAAAAACCAATCAACCTTCTGTTTGTTTCAGTTCTCCGAGAAGAACAATCAAAGCACCAGCGTTTTGACGTTCGTTCCTGTGATCGATGACGACGGTAAATACTTGACTTGTCGGGCAGAGAACCCGTCCATCCCCGATAGCGCCCTGGAGGACAAGTGGAGATTAAACGTCCATTGTAAGTTATATTTCTCTCTTCGGAGAATTGTTGTACCGGAACGCAGCGACACAAACCAGATAATAATGAGAAATGGGTTTGTGAATTGCGCAGTCGGTTTAATTGTGCTTTTCAGAATTTTAATATTTGTATGGGGAACAATTAAAAATGTAATCGTCGTTCTCTTCAGAATAAAACGTTCGTTTCCAGCTAAGCGTTATATTCCAGATATAGTTTAGTACAAAATACACCGAACAGGAAAAATTATGTTCAAATTCAAATTTATTTTTTCATAAATTTCAATCCTTTTTTGTCAAGTTGTAGACCCTTCCATTTTTATCATTATCCCCTATCGATTTTACAAAAAATTCAAATGGATATGGTGATATACAGGGTAGCACAAAAAATTGAATTTTACGCTTAACTTCTGAACATCCCGTGGAAAAATTTATTGACTGAATGATGTTTATTTGTACGATGATCTTAAGTCTCATCTTTTCTGAACAATTCGTTTTTTGTTTCATACCGATCTCTGCATTATTGAAGGCAAAACACAAGTTTGAAGAAAATGATGCAACGATCGTTTTTTGTCAGCAAATAGGTTGAGAAAAGAGAATCTAACATCTCGTGTACCTGCTACAGGTACTCTATTCGATGCAGGTTATCGACAGCTCCTGGAATTTGCTCAAACTCATGCAGATTGGGACATTGACGACTGAAAAAATGTTCTCCCTGCGGACGAGTCTCGATTTACGCGATATTCACCCGACGAGCGACAAAGAGTGTGGAGAAGACCCGGACAACGATACACTCAGCGTTATTTCTCTCTTACAGTTCACTTTGGTGGTGGAGGAATGATGGTGTGGGGCGGCATTTATTTGGAAACCCGTACAGACCACGCTATACTTGAAGGGAATATTATCAACGCCGATAGATACATTAGCTTACATACCATTTATAGGACAACATTTACTCTTATTTCATGACATTGCGCGGCCGCACATAGCACAAATAACGAGGCATTATTTGAACGATATTGACGTCCAAGTATTGGACTAGCACTCAAGAAGTCAAGAAGACGAGTTAGACAGAACTACGGCCAGTTTCGAACTCTGGTTGCATTAGCACAAGCATTGACAAACGAGTGGCAGCAGATTCCTCAAGACGCGGTTACTAGCCTGAAAGGATGGAAACTGTTATTAAGGCTCATGGAGGAAATACTTGATTTCAATAAGAAAAATCTTAATACTGCTGTTGCCCCCATTGATTTTTGTTGTTGTTGTTTTTTTGTCAATAAAGCATTATTTCAGTATTTCCTTCAAACCTGCTTTTCGATTAATCCCAAAAAATGTATCCAGAGGGGCTGAGGTCAGAATATATCAAATCATCAGTAAAATATGCCTGTGAAACATGGGTTATGAATAAAAAGGAAGAGGACTGACTGGAAATATTGGAAGGGAAGTTGCTTTTGGAGAAGTTTAAACAGAGGAAGGAAGCGCGAACAACGACTTGTTAGAGTCATACAAAACACCAATGATATTGAAGATAATGAGACTAGAACAAAATGGTTGTATGCATTAAGAGATGATCTTTTTTTTCGGGCCGAGAAGGGAAACTCATGTTCGAATGGGTCCAGGACCCAAACAGTGTTGGACTCAGTCCTAAGCGGATGCCTACCAACCAAACCCACCTCAAACTCGCCGTTACCCCTCCTCGGAATCACTACCCTAGCAGACTTCGAGACAGGCGGCGGTCCCTCGCACACTCTCCGCTCACACTGTCGTCTTCTCCCTAACTATCACTCCTACCTCTCATGCCCTATCAAGTCCTTCTCTCCCCTAACCATGCTCTCTACTACGCCAATCACCTCCATCCATTCCTCGTCCCCCCTCAACATTATCTCTACCATGTTCTCCCAATACACCGCCTCCCCTAGTTTCCTCTCCAACTTCTTCAGCACTTCCTCGCTCCTCCAGCATCTAAACACATGCCCCACATCATCCTCCACTTCACACCTCTCGCACACTCCAGTCTCTCTTTCCCCAATCTTGTAGAGGTACCCTACTCTCGACTCATGTCCAGTGAACAACTGTGTCAAGAAGTAGTTCACCTCCCCGAATTTCTGGTCCATCCAATCTCTCCTTTTAGCGCGCCCTCAATCTCCTTCCACCTTCTCTCCATTTCCTCCTCCATCCATTCTTGTGCTTCCTCTCTGATCGCAACCGTGCAACGTTTATTCCCGGCTCTAGCCATCACGTTCAATGGGTATGACCTTACCAGCACCGCAGCTGCCAGTCCACCCACAGTCCTGTACCCCTGCACCACCCTCAGTAGTATCCCTCTCAGCACTCGCAGGAGTGGCCTAACCCTCGCATTCACCCCTGCTCTTTCACCCCACACCTCCGCACCGTACAGCATACTCAGGTCTACCGTCCTACCATTTACCCTCCTCTTCCACTCTCCCGGTCCCTTCACATTACACATCAATCTCCCCAGCCATGCTGCCCTCACTTTCCCCTTCTTTGCCGCCCAAGAGATGATTTGAGAAAAGTAGAAGCACAGAACTGATCAATAATAGCATTAGATGAAAGAAAATGGAGAGAAAAGGTGATAAAAATTGAAGACAAGGGCAACTAAGGATCTGCAGAGCTGATATAAATAATATACTTTATTTCCTCATTCAACATGTTACCAAAAGTCACTTTGACGTTATTTTTTCCTGTGGTTTCGTTCCAATTGCTAAGGGTACGACCGCTCTTGACGAAATCGTTTTCATCACTTCCGGCACTAATGGATAAATACTCTTTGGAATTATCAGAACTGTCATCTACGTCCTCACTGAGTACTACACTGTTGACCAATTTTTTCTAAGAGCTTAAACGTTTTGATGAATTTCCGGTACCGCTTTTCGATTTTTTAGTATGTTCTTTTTCTGTTTTTCCTCATGAACTACTTCGTCCGTAGCTATTTCTTCGGTTTCCACTTTCGATTCGTTTTCTTCTCATTTGTTCTTCAAATTCATTCGCAGTTTCTTCAGCTTCTGCTTCTTCTTCTTTCACAGTTTTGGATTCTTTTTTCGCGAGTTCTCCACTTTCAGGCTTTGTATCTTGTTTGTTATTCAACTTGTCTCCGGATTTTTTGAGTTTGGTGGATATTTCTGGTTTTTAATTTGCCGATTTGTGTTTTTTCTCGTCTGTGTTCGCTTAATTTGTGTCTTCTGTTATCACCGAGTATTTTCATTTTCGGATTTTTCCCATCTTTTTTAATCGGTTTAACTTCAGTTATTGGTCCTTTCTTTTCGCCAGAATCGCCGCTTTCTATGATAATTTTGGGACTACACTTTGTATGTAGTTCCATATTTTCTACTAAAAACTATGATTCTTCGATGCTTTTGATTGTTGGTTTTATTGTATCAACCCTTGGGATGTAATTCAATAATTGACTGGCGTGAACTGATAGCGATCAATTACTAGCGGTAAATTCTGAGTACTTTTGTCTGAATCTGGAAGTATTATTCTTGAAATTATCCAAAGTAAGTAATTTTCTATCACTCACATTCATACCAGATTTAAAAATGATTTTAAATATCTACTATCCAATTAACCAGTTCCTATCCACGTCCTGGATACAAAAAAAAAGATTTATTGAAGGGAACATTCTGTATCATCCCGTATCGTCTTTATATTGCGATTACGTGGATATAAAGTTTTATGGGTTTAGTTGTAATAATGGAGATCCCTAAAAGAATGGTCTCTTAGGGTCATAATATGTTGGATAGAAACTGAACTTTCAATCGAAAAAAAAATGTCTTTTAAACTCATTACCCTTATAATGTTTTTTGCGGATATACGTCCTTAAGCTTTATCCTATAAAAAGCTTCGCCATAGCAATCACCATAAAGAATCTCGTCGTTATACTTTTGATGATCAAATGGGTACCTACTTTTTAGATAATAATATTGTATTTATGGAACAACTAGAAAGTTGTTTGGAGGGTCCAGTGAAAATACGGATGGAAAAAAGGAGACGAAAGCAGTTGTATTTCCTATGAAACGGATTCAGGTAGACCTAAAAAATATAGACGATCCAAATGAATAAATTGTAGACTCAGTTGATTATTTTTTCAATTCATTTTGAGACTTACAATAACTCTAAATTGTTTCACCAGTAACACGCCCCGGTGTTACTGGCCCAATTTCTATTGCTTTTTGCTTAATACTGATTTTTTCTGCTTAGTGTTTATTCATTCATTCATTCGTTTGGGTTGTGGCCAACAGCCCAGGCACTTGAATTGAATCTTTGTACCATATCCCATGTTATCTACCTATAGGCCTATAGGCCATTAGTTTAACTGGAGGGATTCGCAGTAGTTCTAATGATTGTATTAATTCCTTTCCAAAGTGCTTTCGTCTAAGTACTTGTGAGTTCTCGCAGAAACAGAGTATGTGAGTAGGTGTTTCATCAACAAGTTCACATTTTCTGCACATAGGTTCACTAACTTTGCCCATTTTGTGCAGATGTGTCCTAAGGGGAGCAGTGTCCAGTCACCTGGTCGGTAACTATCTTCATGTGTCTCTTACCCAGTTTCAATAGCCTGGTTGAGAGTTCCTTGTCTTAGTGTGTATTCTAATTGTTGCAAGTGCTCCTGTATTAATGAGTATTTGAATCGCTTCCATAGTTGTGTCTTCAATAAGGACGTCACAATGTTCCAAGTGGAAGTGACGGCGATTTACCACTTCGTTAAAGAAATTAAATACAGAAAAGGACATTCCGTTCAGTTGCCATCTTCACCGACAGTCAAGCTAAACTGAAGACACTTTTTTTTTTTTTCGGGCCGAGATGGGAAACTCTTGTTCGAATGGGTCCAGGACCCAAACAGTGTTGGACTCATCCCCAAGGAGATGCCTACCAACCAAACCCACCTCAAACTCGCCGTTACCCCCGCCTCGGAATCACTACCCTAGCCTACCCCTACCCCTACCCTACTTCGAGACAGGCGGCGGTCCCTCGCACACTCTCCGCTCACACCGTCATCTTCTCCCTCCTATCACTCCTGCCTCTCATGCCATATCGAGTCCTTCTCTCCCCCTTACCATGCTCTCTACTACTCCACTCACCTCCATCCATTCCTCCTCCCCCCTCAACATTATCTCCACCATGTTTTCCCAGTACACCGCCTCCCCTAGTTTCCTCTCCAACTTCTTCAAACACTGCCCGTTTGCTGACACTGTTGAACGCGTTCCCGACGTCGAAGAACACGAGTAGGGCCAATTTCTTCTTCCTCCAGCTGCCCTCCCTAGCTCTTTCCACCAAACCCATCACCTTGCTCAGAGATGCAAGATTTCCCCTTCGTGAACCCGTGCTGGTTTACCCTAAAACCCCCATTCCTACCAACTTCCTCCTCAATCCTATCCCTTATTATCCCCTCCATCAATTTACCCATACCACACAGCAGGCTGATAGGCCTATAGTCCCCCGCCCGCTTCCCCTCTCTACCCGCCTTCTTCATCAGTATCACCCTGGCTACCTTCCATCCTTCCGGGAACTCCTCCTCCCTCAGCACCCTGTTGAATAGTTCCCAGAAGTACTCCCTATTGTCATCCAACAGCCTCTTTACCATATCACCCCTGAGGACATCTATCCCTGGGGCTTTTCTCACTTTAATGTTTCTCCCCCAATCTTCTACCTCCCACTTCTCTACCGGCCTTATCCCCCTCATTTTCACTACCCCCCTTGTATTTTGGATTTCCTGAATTCTGCCACCCACTCCTCCTTCTCCCCCTTTGAACAATTTCTCTATAATCTCCTCCTCCTCTAGAACCTCGTTCCTATTTCCACTCATCCTCTTCACCGCTATCTCATACGCCTTTCCCCATGGATTGTTTTCCAATTCCTCCAGTAACTCTTCCCACTTCCCTCTTTTCTCCCTCTCCACTCTACGCTCCAGTTCCTTCTTCTTCTCTTTTTATCTCCCTCTTCCATCTATCCTTCCTCTTCCTCTCAGCATCCGTCTTCGTTCTTTCTTACACTCCCTCCACAGCTCCTCTATTTCCTCATTCCACCAGTAATTGGCCCTCCGCTCACGTCTATTACCCCTCTTTCCCTCTCTTTTGCAGCCCTGTATCACATTGTACAATTCATCTGCATCATGCCCAAGTCCCCTTCCTATCTCTTCTCTTACTTTCTTCCTCATACTCTCTGCCTCGGCTTTCGTCCACTTCCATTCCCACTCTTCCACTAAATCCTTTCTCTCTTTCCTTATATTCGTCTCCACATACCTATGTAAGCTCAAGCTTTCCTCATCCTCCAGCACCCCCCAACTAAACACTCTTTCCCACAGCCATTCATCACATGCTGTTATATCAATGAATGATGAACCCCCGTCACCCCTCACGAAGGTGGGCAGTAGTCCATCATTCAGCACCACCAACCCGTTGGATGTTAACACTTCCTCAAGGATCTCCCCTCTCCTGTCCGATTTCTCCCCCCCCCCCCCCCATATAGTATTCTTCGCATTGAAGTCCCCTGCCACCATTCTCCTTATGATCCTCCTTTTTCCTTTTGACACCCTCAGATCGTCCTATAATCCTGTCATGCTCCTCTCATATTCTTCCAGGCTGACACTTGGGCTTATATACACACTGTACACCACCATGTCTCCCGTTCGCACTACCACCCATCCATTTCCCTTCCTCACTTCATCCGCCCTCAATCCATCCCCCACCACTCTTATTCCTGCTTCTCCTGTATCGTCCATAATCCATCCCTGCTTCCCCACATATCTAGCACTCACCTCGGATCCACACACTACATCCACTTCCCTCCTAAAAATCACTTCATCCAATATATCGTGCGCTATCCTGCATTTCCCTAAATTTATCTGTAACACTCTCCATACATCCCCTACATTCCTCCTTCCCGCGCAATGCTGTCCCCTTCCTCCTATTTGACCAGACTCGTTCTGAGGGGTCCAGAGGGTCCCTCCCATTTTTTCCTTCACCTTTTCCATCGTCTCCTTCTAATTCTTCCCTTCCCCTACTACATTCTATCTCCCCTGGCTTGTGTCCCCTTTCCCCACATACCCTACAAAGGAAGGCCTGCCGACAGTCTCTCGCCATGTCATCCTCGCTCTTACACAACCAACACTTACTCCTCTCCTTGACTACCTTCACCTTACACCCTGCTACTTTATGGCCCTTTATCCCACATCCAAAGCATCTGTCATCCTCTCTACCCTCTATAATATTTACCCTGTTCCACCCCAATCTAATCTCCTTTTTCCCATTCCGCCCTCACCACCGCCATTTTCATCCCGTTTCTCTCCTTTACCACTTTAATCACCGTTGTCCCTTTCCCAATCAAATTCTCTATTTTCCCCCTCACCTTTTCATCTTCCATCCACGGTTCTATCCCTACCATTTTAATGGTTTTTGTTCCCCTCCCCGCTTCGACCACCCTAGCTCCTGTTACCCTTCCTACCTCCCCCAGAATTCCCCTCACCTCAACCCCCTTCTTTGCCTCTATTACCACCTCCCTATTTCTTGAGACTCTGAGTCTATCCACCCACTCCCCTGTCATCTCCCTCAACCCCTTCTTAATCCTCTCGATCCCCTCGAACCCCCGATATCCTTCAGGATTATCGCCCCATTTCTACCCTCCTTTTCCTTCTCCCCATCTGTATAGATTGTTACCTCCGCCACCTCTCACCCACGCCACCATCTTCTTCAGCACCTCCACCTCTACCTGCTCAAGCCTGTGGAGTCCAATGCTGTCCCCGCTCCCCACTACCCCAAACAGTCGACTCATCAGCTCAAACACCTTTTTCTCATCTCTACAATCTCCCTCCATCCGACAGATCAACTCCTCCGTCTTCACCCTTACCCCATTCCTTTCCGTAGTGCGTACCTCCTTGACCCACTCCATTTCCTCTCCATTTCCCCCTAGCATCGGGTACCTATCCCTAAACATCCTCTGTATTCCCTTCTCCATTCCACTGTCTTCCTTGGTCACCCATACCACCTTTACCTTTTCATCCCCTAATATTGGATTTCCCACTTTCACCTCTATTCCCTCCGCCTTTTTTCCATCCCAGTCCCTA
Organism: Lochmaea crataegi; assembly: GCA_947563755.1. Taxonomy (NCBI): domain Eukaryota; kingdom Metazoa; phylum Arthropoda; class Insecta; order Coleoptera; family Chrysomelidae; genus Lochmaea; species Lochmaea crataegi. Next base: position 29,127,199 of record OX387428.1, on the reverse strand, counting down.
TCTCTAACCTCCAGCCATCCTTCCCAGTCTCTTTGCCCCACCTCCCATCTTGTTTGCATTATCCCGTTGCTATCGTCCTCCCCCCTCAACCTCTCCAATTCCTTGACCCGCCCCTTTGCCGCTGCCTTCTCTTCCTCCAGCCTTACCACCTTTTTCTCCAGTCGCCTTACCATATCCTTCAATCTCTCTACCCTCTCCCTCTCTTCTTCCTTCCAATTCTCCATTTCCTTCTTTCCTTTCTCCTTCAGTTTCCTCTTCTGTTCCTTGTCCTCCAGAGGCGATACCTCCTTTCTCTTTACTCCAGTATCACTCCACCCTCTCGTCTCCCCCGCCTTATCAGGCGTTCGTTTTACCTTCGTCGACTTACCAAAAATTCCATTTCCTTGCCTTTCTTCATCCATAACCTCCTGTTCTATTTTTCTTTCTTCTTTTTCCATATTCCATCCCACGAGTAGCTAGGGAATTGAATGTCCACCACCACAGAGCCCCGCTTGTGGTGGTAAGGCTGGTTACTCCGGGAGGTCACCAGGTATCCCGAAACTGAAGACACTTGATTCCATAGAGGGTAACTCTAACCTAGTATGGAAACGCCTTTGGAGGCCATTGCAAGATCATAATATTCTGGGTACCAGGGCACAAGGGCAAAAATAACTGAAACGGCCAGACAAGGCTCACCAATGCTCATTGGACCGGAACCCTTTTGTGGCGTCACAAAGTAGACAATAAATATGTCCACAAGGAAGTGGGTGGTACAATGGTAGGTAATCTCAGCAAAACAGTCCTCGTGTATGTCTTCATTTGTTTTGTTATATATAATAATCGATGTTTGCTATTGTTGTTTCTATTTGTGTGCTATTGTTACGTAGTTTATGTATGAAGGGTCTAGCGTCCATGCTATATCTTTAAATTATATGTAAGTTAACTGGAACTGTTTTTCTTTACCACTTAAGTCCGTTGATTCATCTTGTGGCTGTATATTTTCTTCCGCCTGTTCGTTGTTTTTCCATATTTGCTTGCTCAGTAGTGTTTAAGTCTATTGCTTCATCATTATTATTTCTTCGTGGTTGCGTGTGGTTTGGTTCTAGTATTTGATGTACGTTCTTGTTCAAAATTCTCCAATTCTGGTTGAGGTATTCTGCGGTTCGTGATAATAACGCATATCTGACCAGTTAGTCGTTGTCCTATTAAGAAGTTTAGTTCTGGGTATCTGTTATAACCCAGTAACCTTGTCATCAAACGCAGGGTCTACTTTGCATGAAATGAAGTAATAAGTTTATTTTTTATGTTGTTTGTGATTGTCCCGAGATGCAAAATTCAAATTTTCGACCTTGGCGACCTTCCGGATCGCCTCCAAAAAGCGTAAAAATCGGCGTAATTTTGCACTTTTTTTACGTTTGGCCAATTTTGGCACTGAAGTATCAATTTTTCCTAAAAAACAATCATCATTTTAAAAGTACAATAAATTAACTACAATTTAAGACCAAAATGGTTATTATAGGCCTAACAGTTTCCGAGATTTGGCTCCACAAATAATTGTTAAAATTGCCAAATTTTGAACTTTTTTTAGGTTAGACTAATTTTGACCCTGTAGCATCACTTTTTCATGAAATTTAACATAATCACTGTCTCACTAAGCACTATCGAAAGCATCAAACAAATGTATCCAACCAATTACTTAGTGATGCGAATTAAAGAGCAACTACACCACATTTTGAGTTCAAATAAAATGATAGAAATACTTTGGGTCCCATCACATGTCGGAATCGATGGAAATGAACGTGACGATGCAGTCGCCAAGCAGACATCCACTAACAGCACCTTACCACTCGAAGAATCCTCAATTCTCAGCTCAGATTTGAAAACAATCTTCAGAAGGAAAATCGGCGACCACTGGAAAAACCTTTGGACACATTCTTCAACCAAACTGAGAGAAATCAAGAAATCCACTTTACCATGGACTAACCTGCCGAGAACTAGAAGAGCAGAGACGATGCTCACAACACACGGCAACGCAACGTGAACAACACGGTATTAAAGAACCGTTAGAGAACATTCTGAATGAAAACTGCAACATAGAAAATGTATTAGGGCTGCTCAACCAAACTACTCTCTGTTCTAAAATTTAAGCTGCCTCTACTACATAACTGTATGTATTTGATTGTAAACTAAAACCATGTTAATTGTATTGTCCCACTGCTAATATCCCTTAGTGGTTGATGCAGTTTGATATTAAAATGAAAAAAAATATTATAATTTTAAAAGTACGTTAATTACCTACAATTTAAGACCAAAATGGTTTTTGTAGGCAAAACAGTTTGCGAGATATGGCTCTTCAAAGTTAATCAAATATTCCATCAATGCTATACTAGGCGGCATGAAATTGCGAAATTCAAAGTTTAAACAGTTTAAACAGTCATCTACCCATATGATCATATTGGAAAAAACAACTGTTTTGTTTGCCTCGGTTAGCGTAAATAAATGAACAGTATGTCGGAGCCAGGATCTTCCACGAGTTCTACGTGCTTCATATGTGGTTTAAGTTTGCAAGAAGGGGAAATTGTATTGGTGAAAGAAAGAGGAGTTCAAACCCTTCGATTATCTAGTGCTGCAGTGAAAAATTTGGACAATGAACGACTATTGAGGCATTGAAAGCAGCTGTTCAACGTGGAGAAACAGATATGAAGAAGAGTACTACAAGAGCATCTTCTATCATCTGAACAGTTCAACTTTAAAGATCACTGTTTCCTGTGTGGGGAAGTTATAACAGCAGATTTCATTGAAGCTCAGAAAAAATGTTCGCCAGAAAAAAGAAATACTGTGCATACTGTGGTTAAGATAACAATGAGTGAAAAGGTATTAAGAGCAACAGAAAAACGAGGTGACGAGTGAGCGATTAAAATATAGCGATATAGCGATAGCGATACTACTACATTCACACCATCAAATGCATTTTTGAAAGACGTACATTCCATCATTCCTGAGTCACTGAAAGTCTTTTTGAACACATTGATCCTCACACAGAAACGAGGCGTTCTAGATGGTTATCGTAAAAAATGTGTAGCTATCGCACACTCATTAATATCATTAGTGCGACCTCGCTCATTTGTCTCTTCTTTACTACATTGGGTCATATTTATATCACAAGTTTGGCTCCAAACATCTTGTTGAACCGCTGGTGATTTAACATACATAATAGTTGATTTTTATGAAGGGTCAAAATTGGTCAAACCTAAAAAAAGTTCAAAATTTGGCAAATTTAACAATTATTTGCGGAGCCAAATCTCGGAAACTATTAGGCCTATTATAACGATTTTGGTCTCAAATTGAAGGTAATCTAATATACTTTCAAAATAATAATGGTTGTTTTTTATGAAAAAGTGATGATTCAGGGTCAAAATTGGCCAAACGTAAAAAAAGTACAAAATTCCGCCGATTTTTACGCTTTTTGGAGGTGATCCGGAAAATCGCCGAGGTCGAAAATTTGGATTTGGCATCTCGGTACTATCACATACAACACAAAAAAAAGAAACCCACTACCCCATTTCATGCAAGGTAAAATGTATTAGGTTACTGGGTTATTAGTAGTGTACTTGTATTCTAGATCCAGTTATGTTCGTTTTCAAATTTTCCATGATAAAGACAGAACATGACGTGTCTGTTAACTTCATCTGCCCATCTCATCCCATCCCATCGAGTCCTCCAAAACATCTCTATACAGGTTAAGATTATTTTCTTCATCATTGGTCAGTTGAGTGGTTCAAGCGTCGTTCCCGACCGTGACGGCGCTAGTACAAGACTTTATTTGTTCTTTTATGAAACCTCTGTTCTCACTAAGGGAGGATTATCCCATTAGCCGCTGCTCACTATAGGTAGAAAATTTATTCTTTTCCCCCGGATCCCCTCAGGGATCTATTATTATTTTTGATTTAAAATGAATATTTCTCCATCACAATCACCCTAATCCGTACCTGCTATCCTATTACAGTCTGAATCAACACAACGAGCATTTTCATTATACGGACATTATTTTCCTTTCATCTGCAATTTCCAATTGTCGATATTGTGTGTGTATGTGTGAGCTTGACTGATATGGGAGATTTCCATACTATTTATTTAAATTGATTAACAACTGGACCAATAACAACAAAACGGAAAACTGGTGTCAAACGTTTATGTATGTAAAACGATTGCTACACACACCTGTGTATCTATTTCGGCCGTATTGCAGCAACAGTTGTTTCAAACATAAACACCAGATACCAATTAATGATCAAATTGTTGTTATTTTCTTCTTCCACTGTTGTTTTATGCATAAAAACTGTATATATTTATAATTCAGCCAGCAAGTAGGATTTTGTCTTGAAACTGTTTTAAATTCTTCCAAAATATCCACTGTGGAATGAAAACATGTACTGACTTTTAGACATTGCAAAATCAAATTAAAATTTGTATCTTTCTCTAATGGTTTTTGATATGCTGAATATGAAGCGTTCCTTAATAACAAAAATCATAAAAGGTAAGTATGTAATCCCTGGGAAGTATTGATGCAGTTAAATTATTACAGTATGTGAGGCTAGAGTGTCCAATACGTCGACATAATATAACAGATTAGTTGGGTATGCCCACTTTATTTCTGGAGCTGTTGTTATCCCGGAAATACTGCAGTCTATAGGTCCATTGGATATGTACCATATGTATCAGGTAGCTTCCTCTCCAAAAATTCGTTTCAAGTCTGGTAATAGTGTTGGGATCCCATTCCTTCTAGTTACTGTATTACCGAAGTTCCTAGAAAATCCATACTTCTCCATCCCACGAACCTGTGACACATCCCAGGATTTCCGATTTCTAAAAAGTGAGCAGGAGGTTTTTTTAATGATTTCCTTTCTACTTGCTCTGTATCCTGTTCTTTCTGCAACAATTTCCACTACCAAATGTAGTGGTGTGAAGTCAAGCATAGAGGAGATGGTCCCCCATTTTATTTTTTTGAAACTTTTTTATTTTTTATTATGATTGTATGTAAAAAGGTTTATGGACGTTGTAAAGACCTAGTGAATAAATTCCAACGTTAACTGTTCTCAATACCGTTCAATATATTTATGATAAAGAATAACACAAAACAGTGCACATTTCTGATATTTGGTCAGAGGGTTTGGAATATGGGCCCCTCAATAACATAACCAAAAATAAATAGATATCCACATACTCAAAAAAAATGAAAAACAATCCTATAGGTGAAAAAATAAACTTCACAAACGGTGTTACAAAACTAATGAAAAAATCGCACACGTAGGCATCCTTCTCAGTCCCGGAGCACTGTTCATGTTCCCATAAACGACACATAAGACACTGCATCCAAAGTTCTCCCCTAGTGTCTTGAGAAAAGCGCTCATCACAAAATAAACATTTGCAGCGTTGTTTTCTGGGACAAACTGTCCAATTTGGTCCATGTCAAGATCATCATCTGCAGGTGCAAATTCCTGTTCTCCATCCTCTTCAGAGCTTGATTCTTTTCTTGTTCTTTTTGTGGCCTTCTTTCGACTTTCGCTGGATCCTTCTGCAACTAATTTCATCTTTCCCTTTCCATTTTTTGTTTTGTTTAAATTTTCGATTGATATTTCTAGTTCTGTTTCATAAGGGGATGAAGTTGTAACTTGTGATTTGGAAGGCTTCCGTCCCCTTATAGCTACTCGCTTCTTAACCAGTGGAACATGTGAAATATCGAATGGACTGACTATGGTTTTTGAACGCCCTGGTTGGGGATCCAGATATTTGGAACGGTCTGGTTGGAAATCTAGGTCTTTTGAACACCCTGTTTGGGGATCCAGATATTTGGAACGGCCTGGTTGGTAATCTTGATCTTTTGAATACCCTATTTGGGAAACCAGATATTTGGAACGGTCTGGTTGGGAATCTAGATCTTTTGAACCATCAACTTCAGTAATGGTTGAACGAGAGTGTGGTTCTTGCAGCTGAGTTTCTGAGCCTGAACTACATGCGTTTTTGATGCAGTTTTTGAGCCCATTTGTCAATTATTGACAGAATATATAGCCTGTTCCATATGTTGAGTGTTCCATTTTTTTCGTTTTTTTTTTCACAAATTTTCGATCTCTTCCTTGCGAGGACTTGCTTACTACACATAAAAACAGATCAATTACAATAGTTTATTAGAAACCTGTAAAATGGATCCGGGAGACCGTAAATTAGGTATTGACAATATGTAAATGTAAACTTAAGCTTGATCTGGCAGATGGCGACACTTAGTTTCGAGAAGGGCAGGGTGCCCATATTAAGTGCCTGGCCCATATTCGGACCATCTCCTCTAAGCATAAGTTATCTTTATCTTCCTTATTCACTCCACAATTGTATTAAGACAAAATATCTGTTCTCGCTCTACTCCCTCAGTCCCTGAGGTGTAGGCTCCTCTCTATTTTGCATTTTGTTTTCTCACTTTTTCATTTGGAGACTAACAGAAAGTCGGATTTCGGACCTTCCTTTTGTTGAAAAACAATACACGAATAAATTTATAATCCTTTTTAGTACTGTTTTTGTTAAAATTGATTGTTTAACTTTCCGTTAATCAGTAGCAGAATTCATTCCATGATCCTTTTCCGTTTGCTTAATGTCCTGACTGAAATATAATTTTCTTGTATATACGCCAAAGGATTTTATTCTAAAACTGCTATTATCTCTGCTCAAACACCATCTCAGCCTAATCCAATTGTTGTCTAATTTATATCCCAATGAGCAACATTGTCTTCTCTCTCTCTCTCTCTCTCTCTCTCTCTCTCTCTCTGTTTGATAAAACCGATCTAATATTATTAAGATGTTATTTCCTATTTAATTGTGCCATTACTGAATTGTATTTTGAGAAAGAAACATTAGTTGGAGCCATAAGATTTAATAGTCATTGCTGAAAGCGCCTCCAAAGCCAATTATGTCATAAAAGTATTTACGATAGCTATGGTTTATTCGGAATTAATTCCTTTTAGTGTGTCGCTATCTAATCTGCGGTAAATAGCAGTAAAACTGTTTGGAATAACGTTCCTGTTGCTATATATCATCACATTCACGTTATAATGTTTAAGTCAATTTCAATTTTTGCTTTATTTAATATCCAATAAACGTTACATTTGAACCAAAATTTTTTATTGGTTCCTTATTTTACCTTTTTAAAGTTACCTTGGCACCATCAACAACTGGAGGAACTTGAAGCCCGAATGACAATTCTTCAATTCTCAGGATCATAAAATTTAAGATAACGTGCAATTTGCAAATGCTCCAAATTTATTAATAACAACCACTAGCTTCACCAAACGCACATAACTAACTGCTCCACTGTCGGATACAGTGGATACAGGTTCTAATAATTGGTCTTGAATTTGGACGGCAGTGATAGAGGTGGCAGAGAAATAGGAGTACATAAATCCATTCTGACATAATTACAAAACCTTTCATTGTAGTTATTCAGTTCTCTGATCAAAGTGTAGTAGACTCCACATTTTCTTCTTCGTTTATTAATGAGCATAGCCACTTTTTAAAGGAATTAAAATTCGCAGTGACACACTAGAGACAAGAATTTCATCCCCACTGTCCGACACTATTTTGGCAACTGATATTTGAGATTTTGTGTTACAAATCGCAAAATGAGTCACTCTACTATGTGATATGAGACTCTCGCGATTTCAGTCTCGTCGCTAATCTCTACAAGACTCAAAAATACCGCAAATAGCTACCACCCTAAAAATAACGTAATGTACGATGAATCTAAGAATAACTTCCCCAAATCATTTTCCTTGAATACATGCACTTTTAGAAATTATTTTATACCTATTAGCTCCTTTGTTTATCCTGAAATTTTGAATGGATAACCCACATAGTCGACGTCTTGTACTGCTCCCACATTTTCTGAAGGTAAGCAAGCACAACTCGTGCTAGATTTAACACTCTGTACGAGTAAAATTATTGATAAAATAACAAATTGGTATGTGTCTGACGAACCGTCATGCTCGGACCACATAAGCTCCATTAGTAAGCAAGAACCGATATCCAAGAGATACAAACTGGATAGGATATAAAACGTCCCTCGAGGATGGTACTGAACCGATTGACGGCATTGAAGCTATAGACACGGCAGTAAAAAAGTGAGCGAAGCGATTAAGGCGCCCTACCAAGAAAACTGTCCGGATAAAACAAAAAAGAATACAGGTAACACAGTTTGGAGGAAAAACGGCCTAAAGAGACTATTTAACAAGGCCAAAAGCAACCAGGACAGGGATACCTACAGGTATAAGCTCACGCAACACAGCAAATAAATTCGTAAAGCCAAAAGGAACTCATGGAGGAAACTTTGCGAGGACATCTCGGATGCCCCCGCATGCTTCTGAATCCACAAAGTCCTGGCAAAGGATGGGACAACCAGAAAGGAAGTAGGTTTCATTAGGAAAGCTAACGCCACCTATACAGAAACCAGAGAGGAGAGTTTAAAGGAAATAATAAACGTCCACTTTCCAGCCTCATCAATTCTGGCCACCGACGCAGTTAGGCATACCATACGAGAGGGCCAAACAGGATTGGAAAATAGCCACTGAAGTCACAAGACCAAATAAAATTAGATGGGCCATAAATAAATTTCAACCATTTAAATCCTCAGGGACACCATCTGTCCCATTCATCTACAAATGGGAATCGATGTGTTAATACCACACGTAACTTAGATCCTCAAAGCTAGTATGCCATGGGGATACATACCGGAAGTATGGCAAAAGGTTAAAGTCATTTACATACCCAAGGTAGGTAAAGTATCTGACTTATCGCAAAAGTCATACAAACCAATAAGCCTATCCTCCTTCCTACTAAAAATATTAGAAAGGCTACTAGACAAGTACATAAGAGACGAAGTATTAAAGGATAAACCCCCAAACAATCGTCAATATGCCTAAAAACCAGACAAAGCTACGGATCTAGCGCTGGATGATCTAAACAGGGTTATCTCAAAGTAAATAGAAGATAAAGGGCTCACCCCAAAAATGGGGTTGTTAGACCAATGATAGCCTATGGATCAGTAGTGTGGTGGACGAAGACACTGTGGGACAAGTGGGAGCTATAGGGCTATTCAGTAGCACACAAAGGCTTGCTTGCCTGTGTATTACGGGAGCCATAAAAACTACTCCCACAAGTGCGATGGAAGTCTTGCTGAATCTGCACTGCACTGAAAGCACTCGATTCCATAGAGGTCAATTCTAAGCTAGTATGAGATTGGATAGGTGCCTTAAACGCACTCGGAGACCATTGCAAGGTCATGGTAGCCTGGGTACCAGGGCACGAGGGTCATAAGGGCAACAAATTGGCGGATGAAACGGCCAGACAAGGATCATCAATGCCATTCATTGGACCGGAACCCTTCTGCGGCGTCGCAAAGTCGGCACTAAATATGGCCACAGGGAAGTGGATGGCACAGAAATCTCTAGAATGGTGGGTAACCTCACCAGGACAGAAACAGGCGAAACAGTTCATTATAGGACACTCGTCAACTTCTACGGCAGACCTAATAAGCAAAGAAAGGAAAACTATCAATGCCGTAGTGGGTGTGTTGACGGGGCACTGTAAGCTTTTAACGGCCACGCAGAGCTAATGGGGTTGACATACGAAGCTACGTGCAAATTCTGTTACCTAGAAGAGGAAACGGCAGAACACATCCCTATGCCAGTGCCATTGCCTGGCGAATGTGCGGTTTCTTGTACTAGGCGATGAAAAGCCACCGGTAAGAAACTACATGAAAGATTCAGTCTCGAGGCTGATTGGCTACTTAAAAAGAGTCGGGATGAAGAATGTAATCTAGATTCAGAGGACCACAATAGATCTGAAAAGGTCGCAGTGGAATAGGCCGATTAGCCACCACATCAAATCTAATCTAAGCACAACTCGTTCATTTATAACTCCTCACCTCACCTTTTGCTCTTCCGTCCATCTGATGAACTTGTCATTTTATTTTTTATACGCATCATTAGATTTTTGCGGTATTAACCGCGATTCTGCTTTACTATTTAAAAAATTGTAGTAGAATTCATTTTTAAGCACTTGATGACAACAATTAATCTTTGATGACAGGTATAATTAGGTATGTCTTTGATTTCAAAGTGCACCAATCAAAAACGAAAAGTATTCGTGGATATCTAACTGGTCTTTAAAACACTGTATTTCGAGCACTCCGGGCTAGGAGTTGATTGACAGTGAAATTCTTATAAATATCAATAGAAACAATTTGTGCCCTGCGCAACATTTTCCAAATAAAATGAAATAAAAAAATTAAAGATACCCATTTTTTATGTCATTCTTATTTTCATTTCTAAAGTAATTTATGTTTGAACACTTTCACGAAAATGCCTATGCTGAACATCCTTATTCAATTATATTTTATATCTTATTTTGTTTTATTCCCAGTGAAAACTCTACTTGTCTCATTTAATATTTGAAATTATTTCAATTTCAACTTTTAACTTTATCTGAGGCAATAACGATGCTCATAATGAAATTCATCTATTCGAATCGAAAGTATGATGCCAATTACTAACTGTTTGAGTCAATGTGATCAAGTAGAGAAATGCGGTATTATGCAGTAGATGAAAAATTGCTTTAGACAAAAAATAGCGCTGTGCTTTTGCATATTTACAAAGATCAAAAAAAATTTGTACACGGATGGAATAGAAATAAGTAGAATATACTGATACATGTTGGTGTATGTGGATCTATTTCTCTTTCAAAAATCAATGTGTTTGGATTGAATACCGGGTGTCCCAGAAGTTTCTGTTTATAGGAGGATGCCGTTTTTCAGTCTTACTCAATGAAAACAATAGTAAATTGTTTTTGTTCAGTTGCTATCTCTTGATTCTGTCCTTTTTGGTCTTCCTCTTCCGCCGTTGTCCTGTACTGTTTCCTCCCAAACCCGTATTACTTGTCTTTTGTGACCAAACCATTTCAGTTGGCCCACTTCGATGACATTATGTCTAACTCTTCTCTAATCTGATCGTTCCTTATCATGTTTAGACAAGTGACTCATTCGACGGCTCTTAGGTATTTCACATATACTGCTTGCACCTTGCTTTTTCAGTATGTAGCTTCCACTTCCGAATGTGATTGAATATTATTTTGTATACCGTCAATTTTGTTCTCCTGCTTATTTCCTTTTTTATTATAACCACTTAAACTGTAGTATAGTTTCCCTATCTATCCAAATTCCTAGATTTTCCAGTTTTTCTTTCTGTTCTATTTCTGTTCTACTCTGTCAATGTCTAAGTATCTTTTCTTCAGTTCTTCTTGCCATATAAAAATATTTTCTTGTCAACCTTTTTCGATGGGTTCACAGATCATCAGGTCATCCGCAAATACACATTCTGACAATTAGACAGACCTCTTAATAACTCTTGTTATTGTTTTTGTTTCGTCATCCTTCCCATACCGTTTTTTCTGAAATTATATCAATTGTCTTCTTTAACTCAAAAAATGCCAGGTTTATTTCAGCATTTTCATCTTCTCTATTACCTGTTTCATAGTAAAAATATATTCCCTTCACTAGTTGAATTTCTGCTACTATCTCCAATTACCTTTCTAGAATGAATTCGAATGCTTTAGATGGGATGCTTAACAAAGTGATTAATTGAATTCCCAGTCACTAGGTATTTGACTTTCGTTCCATATTCTGTTGAAAATATTTGTGAGTGTTTCTACTGCGAAGTTCTTTAACATATCCAGTATAATTATATAGTGACCTTCTGATTTCCCATTTTTTAAGTGTTCTGTAGTTTCTACAATCTCTTCTATGTTTTTTTTTTTCATCTATAGTAATTTTCTTCTCCGTTATTTATTTCTTCCATTGTGATTTTCGTTCCTTCAGTGTTTAAAAGCTCTCCAAAGTATTATTTCCATAATTTTCATTATATATTACATATTAAATTATCCCCTTTTCATTTCAAGTACTTTCCTAAATAATTTATGATTCGTTTTATGTACTATCTTCTTGCTGAATTATTTACATGATTTATTATGTTCCTCATGTTTTTGTTGTCCACAGTGTGTATAATCCTCTTATTCTTCACTACTTTTATACTGTAATGTTTTTGTTATTCATTTAAATAGTTTTTATTTGTGGGATAAAATTATACACACTATGGCTAATTACTATCTATTGATTTATTTATTAAACTTAATTTATATACACACTCTACTCAATGTCTACTAATTTATATACCCTCGGTATAATAGTTCTAATTTATTTTTACCACTTGAATATTACACTATTCATCTTCACTATTTTATTCACTGTCCGATTACTAATAACTTCTGTAAACTGTCTGTGAACTCTCTTCGTCTTCGTTTCACTAACTGTCAACTCACTAAAAAACCCGCGCTTATCTAGTCTTTATCAATTCTGGAAAATTCTTGAACTTCCACGCCCGTCCTATGCGTAAACAAAACGATTTACCAGAATGTTCTCGAAATGAGCGCATTCGCCAAAATTTATAGTTGAGAGACAGGACCGGCTTTGAGTTGGTGACCTCGCAACATTGCCCCCTCCTTAATAGGAAGTTCCCCCTGGAACTTCTGTTTAGCCGGGACTGGATGTTTAAATCGGTAACTGGACCCATTTCTACACTTTCCGGTCGTATGGAAATAGCAGGGCACTGTCTTCATTGGACACTGATAACGGGGGGTATAGCTGCAAATTAATATGTGGACACCGGTATCTTCGAAGGTCACTTCCATCATATTCCTGATGAAACGCCAATCCAACTGGTTGCACTCTATCTTAGGCATAGCTAGTTTCTTCACGTTGGATTTCAGCACATGGTCTCGAAGGCTTCTTAGCGCTTCACACACATTCCGGTAGGTGGATCGATCTTGAAATTCGTTCTTTGTTACCAGAAAGAAGACGTACCGTGAATTGTGTTTGAGTATCAGTGTCTTGCCAGGGGTTGGAATATGTTCTGCAAGTTTTTCTAGTTGCTCAAACTTCTTTCGAAAGACGGTTGCCAAACCTCGTGCGTTTTTGATACTGGATGAGATGTAGTGTGCCAGTGAATAGACTTCCGGGAGCGAGAGCAAGTCTTGTCGTTGCTCTGAAGTGACTCCAAAGCTAGCTTCATCGGTACCTCCATATGCGCCCAAAAATTCTTCTAAATCAGGGTCAGGATCTTCCCGGATGTGGTTCACTCCTTCCTCTTTATCATGGTCTCCTTCGAATGGCGCTAGTCGGTTTTGGTGGACTACTTCCGGTTTACCAGTGGGGATCTTGCTAGATCCAGCTAGATCTTCTCCAGGTCGACAACCAAATTCCAGGTCACAAGGAAGCCTCATTTCGCGTCCAAATAGGATCTTCGCAGATGTTTGACCTGTGGACTCATTGATGGCAGATCGATAAGCAAATGAAAATAGAGAAAGATATTGGTTCCAATGTCTCTGGTGGCTGGAAACTAGGTACTTAGGACAGGTATTTTCCAATAGCCTGGTTCATTGTCTCGACCATTCCATCTGACTGTGGATGCAACGCCGTTGTAATGGTCTTCTTTATTCTCAGCTTGTCACAAATTTCCTGGAAATTTCGAAATTCCTTCCCTGGTCGCTGTGAACTTCCAAGGGTACTCCATATCGGCAGATGAATTCCTTCACCAATACATCCGCGACAGTTGTGGCTTCTTGATTCGGGATCGCGTAAACTGCTACCCACTTTGTGAAATAATCCATCACAACCAGGATGTATTTACCACAATTTTCTGTCGTCGGGAATGGTCCAGCGATGTCTAAAGCAATCCTTTCGAATGGGCTTCCAACATTATACTGTTTCATGGGTGCCTTTCTCTTGCGATGTGGTCACACGTTCAAGATCCATGTTATTCCACTTTCTCACTCTTACTAGACTTACAACACTATTAATATTACACGTATGCTTCGAAATGTCATTGTCACTCAAATCCCGAATTAATTAATTTTAATTTTAATTAATTATTAGCAACTATTACAATTCTACAGACAGCGCAATTTTATTGCTGTAAAATTTACATTTTTTATATTTTCCATCCCTTTCAGATGTACCCATTGTAACATTGAGGATGGGAACGTCTTTGAACCCTGAAGACATCAAAGAAGGTGATGACGTCTACTTCGAATGCCTGGTACAATCAAATCCCAAGTCTCACAAATTGTCGTGGTATCACAATGTAAGTATTTTTTTCAACTTCACCTCACCTTACCCAAGTTTTCTTCGTGAAAATACTGTTGGAAATAGATCATGCCATTTTAAGTTTAGAACTCGATGTTTACCAGATAATTGTGTTTAGTTCTTCTCACAATTAACAGTAAGAAATGACTTGGATTTATTACAAAGTTATGTATTTTGTTCCAGGGAATAGAGATCTTCCAAAACAACGGAGCGGGTGTAATTATGAGCGATCAGAGTCTAGTTCTGCAGAACGTAGCGAGATCAACTGCCGGAAACTATACTTGCATGGCTACCAATCTCGAAGGAAAAGGAGTTAGTAATCCTGTGAAATTAATAGTCAGATGTAAGTGAATTATTTATTTCTTGACTAAAACAATTGATTTAAACAATTGTAATATTTTTATTAACTAATTCCGGTATATTTTATATTTATTATTGTGTCTAATTTATTTTCATTTCAATTACTAATGATTACATACATTGCCATAGTAAATATTTATTTATATGAGTACCTACGTAATTTATAATCAATTCAATCTGTATTTGGGCTCGGCCTTCGCCTTTTATATTCCTTGCCAGAACTTCTCTTGAAACGCCTTGTCGAAAGTCGAATCTGTCGAGTAGTTCCAGAGTGTTCGGGAACAGTTCGTCTGTTTAGTTAAAATGGGACAGTGTACGTGTAGAATTTAAACGTGGACGGATTAATCTTTGTGACGATCCAAGGTCCTTTTTTTTTTTTTTTTTTTTTCGGGCCGAGATGGGAAACTCATGTTCGAATGGGTCCAGGACCCAAACAGTGTTGGACTCATCCCCAAGGAGATGCCTACCAACCAAACCCACCTCAAACTCGCCGTTACCCCCGCCTCGGAATCACTACCCTAGCATACTTCGAGACAGGCGGCGGTCCCTCGCACACTCTCCGCTCACACTGTCATCTTCTCCCTCCTATCACTCCTGCCTCTCATGCCATATCGAGTCCTTCTCTCCCCCTTACCATGCTCTCTACTACTCCACTCACCTCCATCCATTCCTCCTCCCCCCCTCAACATTATCTCCACCATGTTTTCCCAGTACACCGCCTCCCCTAGTTTCCTCTCCAACTTCTTCAGCACTTCCTCGTTCCTCCAGCATCTAAACACATGCCCCACATCATCCTCCATTTCACACCTCTCGCACACACCAGTCTCTCGTTTCCCAATCTTGTGGAGGTACCCTACTCTCGACCCATGTCCAGTCAGCACTTGTGTCAAGAAGTAGTTCACCTCCCCGAATTTCCGGTCCATCCAATCTCTCCTATTCCCAATCGCTCCTTTTAGCGCGCCCTCATACTCCTCCCACCTTCTCTCCGTTTCCTCCTCCATCCATTCATGTACTTCCTCTCTAGTCGCACCCCTCCAGCGTTTATTCCTGGCTCTAGCCATCTCGTCCAACGGGTAGGTCCTTGCCAGCACCGCTACTACCAGTCCACCCACTGTCCTGTACCCCTGCACCACCCTCAGCAGTATCCTTCTCTGCACCCGCAGAAGTGGCCTAACCCTCGCATTCACCCCCGCTCTTTCACTCCACACCTCCGCACCGTACAGCATACTCTGCTCTACCGTCCTACCAATTACCCTCCTCTTCCACTCTCCCGGCTCTTTCACATTACACATCAATCTCCCCAGCCATGCTGCCCTCACTTTACCCTTCTCTGCCGCCTTTACCATATGGGTTTTGAAGGATAATTGGCTATCCAACCACACAGACTCCTCCATGCGAATTATCCTTCCCTTAACCATCACCCCCACTTCCCTTGCCCTGCTCCGTCCCTTCACTAGCAACCCCACCGTCTTCTCTTCCGCCACTTCCAGTCCGCACCGCTCTATCTTCTCCACAATCTTCCTGCACAGTCTCTCCGCCTTTCTTTCTATCTCCGCCTCTCCCTTTGCCATACATACCAGACACACGTCATCCGCATACACCGTAATCTCACATCCCTCTTCACATACTATCCCACAAACCTCATCAAACACACACTTCCAGAGCGTCGGTCCAAGAACCGAGCCCTGAGGCACTCCAGCCTCCATCTCATATCTCCTCCCTCTGGAGTCTACAATCACACGCCCCGTCAGGTAGTCCTCCACCAGGTTAACCAACCCCTGCTCCACTCCAAGCCTCAGCAACGCGCTCAACACTGCCCGTTTGCTGACACTGTTGAACGCGTTCCCGACGTCGAAGAACACGAGTAGGGCCAATTTCTTCTTCCTCCAGCTGCCCTCCCTAGCTCTTTCCACCAAACACCAAACAATTTCTCTATAATCTCCTTCTCCCAATCCTCCTCTAGAACCTCGTTTCTATTTCCACCCATCCTCTTCACCGCTATCTCATACGCCTTTCCCCATGGATTGTTTTCCAATTCCCCCAGTAACTCTTCCCACTTCCCTCTTTTTTCCCTCTCCACTCTACGCTCCAGTTCCTTCTTCTTCTCTTTATATCTCCCTCTTCCATCTATCCTTCCTCTTCCTCTCAGCATCCGTCTTCGTTCTTTCTTACACTCCCTCCACAGCTCCTCTATTTCCTCATTCCACCAGTAATTGGCCCTCCGCTCACGCCTATTGCCCCTCTTTCCCTCTCTTTTGCAGCCCTGTATCACATTGTACAATTCATCTGCATCATGTCCAAGTCCCCTTCCTATCTCTTCTCTTACTTTCATCCTCATTCTCTCTGCCTCGGCTTTCGTCCACTTCCATTCCCACTCTTCCACTAAATCCTTTCTCTCTTTCCTTATATCCGTCTCCACATACCTATGTAAGCTCAAGCTTTCCTCATCCTCCAGCACCCCCCAACTAAACACTCTTTCCCACAGCCATTCATCACATGCTGTTATATCAATGAATGATGAACCCCCGTCACCCCTCACGAAGGTGGGCAGTAGTCCATCATTCAGCACCACCAACCCGTTGGATGTTAACACTTCCTCAAGGATCTCCCCTCCCCTGTCCGTTTTCTTCCCCCCCCATATAGTATTCTTCGCATTGAAGTCCCCTGCCACCATTCTCCTTATGATCCTCCTTTTTCCTTTTGACACCCTCAGATCGTCCTCTAATCCTGTCATGCTCCTCTCATATTCTTCCAGGCTGACATTTGGGCTTATATACACACTATACACCACCATGTCTCCCATTCGCACTACCACCCATCCATTCCCCTTCCTCACTTCATCCGCCCTCAATCCATCCCCCACCACTCTTATTCCTGCTTCTCCTGTATCGTCCATAATCCATCCCTGCTTCCCCACATATCTAGCATTCACCTCGGATCCACACACTACATCCACTTCCCTCCTAAAAATCACTTCATCCAATATATCATGCGCTATCCTGCATTTCCCTAAATTTATCTGTAACACTCTCCATACATCCCCTACATTCCTCCTTCCCGCGCAATGCTGTCCCCTTCCTCCTATTTGACCAGACTCGTCCCCTCTGAGGGGTCCAGAGGGTCCCTCCCATTTTTTCCTTCACCTTTTCCATCGTCTCCTACTTCTTCCCTTTCCCTACTACATTCTATCTCCCCTGGCCTGTGTCCCCTTTCCCCACATACCTTACAAAGGAAAGCCTGCCGACAGTCTCTCGCCATGTGATCCTCGCTCTTACAAAGCCAACACTTACTCCTCTCCTTGACTACCTTCACCTTACACCCTGCTACTTTATGGCCCTTTATCCCACATCCAAAGCATCTGTCATCCTCTCTACCCTCTATAATATTTACCCTGTTCCACCCCAATCTAATCTCCTTTTTTTTTCAACAAGGCTACCGCTTTTTCCCATTCCGCCCTCACCACCGCCATTTTCATCCCGTTCCTCTCCCTTACCACTTTAATCACCGTTGTCCCTTTCCCAATCAAATTCTCTATTTTCCCCCTCACCTTTTCATCTTCCATCCACGGTTCTATCCCTACCATTTTAATGGTTTTTGTTCCCCTCCCTGCTTCGACCACCCTAGCTCCTGTTACCCCTCCTACCTCCCCCAGAATGCCCCTCACCTCAACCCCCTTCTTTGCCTCTATTACCACCTCCCTATTTCTTGAGACTCTGAGTCTATCCACCCACTCCCCTGTCATCTCCCTCAACCCCTTCTTAATCCTCTCGATCCCCTCCTGGTCGACTTCCCCGATATCCTTCAGGATTATCGCCCCATTTCTACCCTCCTTTTCCTTCTCCCCATCTGAATAGATTGTTACCTCCGCCACCTCTCACCAACGCCACCATCTTCTTCAGCACCTCCACCTCTACCTGCTCAAGCCTGTGGAGTCCAATGCTGTCCCCGCTCCCCACTACCCCAAACAGTCGACTCATCAGCTCAAACAACTTTTTCTCATCCCTACAATCTCCCTCCATCCGACAGATCAACTCCTCCGTCTTCACCCTTACCCCATTCCTTTCCGTAGTGCGTACCTCCTTGACCCACTCCATTTCCTCTCCTTTTCCCCCTAGCATCGGGTACCTATCCCTAAACATCCTCTGTATTCCCTTCTCCATTCCACTGTCTTCCTTGGTCACCCATACCACCTTTACCTTTTCATCCCCTAATATTGGATTTCCCACCTTCACCTCTATTCCCTCCCCCTTTTTACCATTCCAGTCCCTATCTCTAACCTCCAGCCATCCTTCCCAGTCTCTTTGCCCCACCTCCCATCGTGTTTGCATTATCCCGTTGCTATCGTCCTCCCCCCTCAACCTCTCCAATTCCTTGACCCGCCCCTCTGCCGCTGCCTTCTCTTCCTCCCGCCTTTCCACCTTCTCCTCCAGTCGCCTTACCATATCCTTCAATCTCTCTACACTCTCCCTCTCTTCTTCCTCCCAATCCTCCATTTCCTTCTTTCCTTTCTCCTTCAGTTTCCTCTTCTGTTCCTTGTCCTCCAGAGGCGATACCTCCTTTCTCTTTACTCCAGTATCACTCCACCCTCTCGTCTCCCCCGCCTTATCAGGCGTTCGTTTTACCTTCGTCGACTTACCAAAAATTCCATTTCCTTGCCTTTCTTCATCCATAACCTCCTGTTCTATTTTTCTTTCTTCTTTGTCCATATTCCATCCCACGAGTAGCTAGGGAATTGAATGTCCACCACCACAGAGCCCCGCTTGTGGTGGTAAGGCTGGTTACTCCGGGAGGTCACCAGGTATCCCGGAGGCACCGTTTCTGACTGACTTTCGCGCAGCCATTGATCCATTGCCACGGTAGCTAACAACGTAGTTTATGGATTGTTTTATCGAGGTTTACTCCTCTAGGCTTTTTCTCACGGTTGCCTCCGGACGCAGTGGCTTCCGTTGCCTACACTACACCACAACATAGCTGCCTTCCCTATGTCGCTGGTTTTTTATCGAGGTTTACTCCTCTAGATTCCTGGGAATCTTACCCATTAGTCGCCTTTTACGACAGGTGGGCTATCCCCTGGGGGTATTCTTCTGAGCCCGCCCCCAGACGGGGACGATCCAAGGTCCACCAACAACGGGAGTCACCCACTAAGACTACAGTTTTTTTCACTTGCACAATAAAGTCTAAGAAAAAGTTGTTCCAATATCGATAAAGTAGGGAGTCAACTTACCTTGACTTTTGACAGGAGGACATTTTGAAGTTTGAAAGTGTGGTAAATTTAAAATTCTTCACGTGCTGAGAAATCAACAAGATTTCTTTCAAAAATTTCACCAATTTGTTTGTAGACGACAATTTTTCTTCGTGAAGTGAGAAGGACAGAAAATAGAAGGACTAAGAAAAAATAAGGTACCTAATTCTTTCTTCCTACAATATAAAAGAAAAAGAAAGTTAATTATTAAATAATAACAATAATATTCTAAAAAGATTTGCAATAGCTAAAAAATAACTCTAGATAGAGACTTAAAGGCCATAAAAATAATAAAAAGGACAAACAAAAACAATAAATGCATTTAAACTAAAAAAAGCAAATAAAGAAG
The DNA here is from genome assembly GCA_947563755.1 of Lochmaea crataegi. NCBI lineage: Eukaryota > Metazoa > Arthropoda > Insecta > Coleoptera > Chrysomelidae > Lochmaea > Lochmaea crataegi. The sequence goes on along the minus strand of OX387428.1, from coordinate 29,107,036 downwards.
ATTTGACATATTCATTATTTACTGTAGTATTTATATGTGTATGTATTATTATTAGATTGTAAACATCTATCTATTTTTTTTCTAAACAAGTTTCTAGTTTTCCTTTATGAATAAATACTTTACTAAAATTAATTTCCACTTACCTTGTTGGTCTATAAGCAATTTTCATCATTGATTTTGTACTTATATGATAACCATTGTTTTTTTGTAAACACTTCTCACTTGCAAACTGATTTCTTGAATTTAGCAATTATTTTACTATTCTTCAAGTGTGGAAGGAATGGTAATACATCATACATAATTTGCCACTGTGTTAGATTTTGTTTCTCAATAAAAAATATGATATTTCTTCGTTTAATTCAACACTTGTCTATTATTGAACAGCCATTTTGGAGATAATTAATAAGAGTGCGTAGAGCGTCGACTCCAAACACAACTAACGAATCCGACTGAGATAGGTAGTTTCGTACTTTATCAGAGTAAGTTACAGAGTTGTACTAAGAAAGAAAGGTCAGGTAAATTTAATAAAATTTTAAATAAAAAGATCATTAACTGTATTCAATACTTCATATTATTCATTTTATTTTTAAATAAATATTGGCGCCCAACTATACAATACAATTAAATCACAATTCAATAATCAATTTAATAAATAAAATAAAATAATTAACCCCATTACCCCATATACACGTAACAATATTCTATAGTAGTGATGAACCCTGGATTTTCTCTTATGAACCAGGAATTGAACGACAGTCAAGATGAACCTACGAAGTGTATCCAAAAAGATGGTGGCGACATTTGTCTCAAAAGCGAGCCATGTAGCAACAATTCCTCTGCAAGATCCAAGAATTGTTACGGCTTATTATTAGATATCGATTTGTTTGCCGGAAGTAATTGCTGAATTTAGAAAAACCAACCCATACATAGATCGAAAAACAATTGAGTTTTTAAAGCAAGAAAACATCAAACTGATTGACCATCCTCCATGCAGTCCGACCTAAGCCCTAACGACCTTTTGACTTTCCCAAAAATTGAGAGTTAGCTGCGTGGTTGAAAGTTGCAGTCCCCAGAAGATGCAGAAAGCGCCTTCAAAAACTGTATTTTGAATGTACCAACAAGCGATTGGAATAACTGCTTCCGGAATTGGTTCCAAAGGGTGCAAAAATGCATTTCTTTTCGTGGAGAATACTACAATAGTAAAAGTTATCTACTTTCTTTTCTAGCTCTATATGCAAAGTATAAGAGATAACCCTAACACCTAACGATCTGTCAGAGCTTATCTTCAATTATGCGTTATCAATATCCGAAATATCATGTCTGATTCAAAGTCTGCGTTATCTGCTTTAGAAAACTCACATAATCAGCTTCACAAGAATGGGCTCATTGTAAGAATTTTAGAAAATCAACTAAAATTACATGGAATAAATAGTTCTATCTGGTTCATTTGGGTTGAGGGACACGTTGGTAGGGATATTCGATATACATCGAAGCATCAAAAACATCGATGTTTAAAATGCGATACATCGAATCGATCCGATGTTTTGAAAAGCTATCGATATACCCGATGTATCGATGTTTTTTCATAAAACATCGAATCGATCCCGAATCTCTTTTTTCCCCTTTCCAAAAATGTATACATCATCGGCATACACTCGAGTTTTTAGGGAAATATTAAATTTTTTATGAAACCATGTCAAGAACTTTCGTTTAAAAAGCAAAAACGTGCGTGGACACCTTTCCGTGTGTGGTCACTTTACGATACAATCTTCTTATATTTTTGTTGACATAGTTGCCAAATGTATATTTTTTTCCGGAAAATAAATGACTTTTTTTTCGAAGCGAAATTATCGGTTTATTTTAAATACAACACCCTATATTTTTTTATACCATTCAAAAGTCCCTTTCTTCCCCTTTCCAAAAATGTATACATCATCGGCATATACTCGAGTTTTTATGGAAATATTTAATTTTTTATGAAACCATGTCAAGAACTCTCGTTTAAAAAGCAAAAACGTGCGTGGACAGCTTTCCATGTGTGGTCAATTTACGAAAAACTATTCTTATATTTTTGTTGACATAGTTGCCAAATGTATATTTTTTTCCGGAATAAAAATGACTTTTTTTCGAAGCGAAATTATCGATTTATTTTGAATACAACATCCTATATTTTTCATACCATTCAAAAGTCCCTTTCTTCCCCTTTCCAAAAATGTATACATCATCGGCATATACTTGAGTTTTTATGGAAATATTTAATTTCTTATGAAACCATGTCCAGAACTCTCGTTTAAAAAGCAAAAACGTGCGTGGACAGCTTTCCGTGTGTGGTGAATTTACGAAAAACTATTCTTATATTTTTGTTGACATAGTTGCCAAATGTATATTTTTTTCCGGAAAATAAATGACTTTTTTTCGAAGCGAAATTATCGGTTTATTTTAAATACAACACCCTATATTTTTTATACCATTCAAAAGTCCCTTTCTTCCCCTTTCCAAAAATGTTTATATCATCGGCATATACTCGAGTTTTTATGGAAATATTTAATTTCTTATGAAACCATGTCAAGAACTCTCGTTTAAAAAGCAAAAACGTGCGTGGACACCTTTCCGGGTGTGGTCACTTTACGAAAAACTATTCTTATATTTTTGTTGACATAGTTGCCAAATGTATATTTTTTTCCGGATAATAAATGACTTTTTTTCGAAGCGAAATTATCGGTTTATTTTGAATAGAACACCCTATATTTTTTATACCATTCAAAAGTCCGTTTCTTCCACTTCCAAAAAATGTATACATCATCGGCATATACTCGAGTTTTTATGGAAATATTTAATTTCTTATGAAACCATGTCAAGAACTCTCGTTTAAAAAGCAAAAACGTGCGTGGACACCTTTCCGTGTGTGGTCAGTTTAAGAGATAGTCTTCTTATATTTTCGTTGACATAGTTGCCAAATGTAATTTTTTTCCAGAAAACAACGGAAAAAAAGACTTTTTTATACCGTCCGAAAGTCCCTTTCTTTCACTTTCTTACCTTTAGAAAAAGTAATCAATGTTAACATAAAAAATCGATGTTTTCATCCGACACATCGAAAGTCATCGATGTACAGTTCCGATTAATCGAATCGAAATAAACATCGATGTGTTTTCTAAGTGGACACCCCTACACGTTGGCATTTTTGGTAACATTAAAGCAGATAGATCATAATTCGGAGATTTTCAAAAGAGTTAAAATTGTTAGTTTCGTGCCTTTAGCGTGAATCGATATTATACGTCCTTTTCCTTATAAGGAATATTAAGAATATCCACTTTTCCTCTTCGTCCCTCATCGTTCCCTTCGTCTCTTTTACTAAAGCGAGGATTTCCTTTTTGGTGATATGAATACAGCTCAAAGCATTTTCAATATCTGCCTGCACCAGTGTTTCGTTTTTTAGTTGGCATTTTATTTTTAAACGTGCCATAAAGCGTAGCATAGAATTAGACTCCTTTTATAAATTTTAGTGTCGTATTCGAAGCTTATAAGAGAATGTAATGTCGAATGAAATATAAATGAAGCTCGCTCTAATCGACGATCGACGAGGATATACATATATATATTTGACGATGTCTGAATAGAAGAGAAAAAAAAGTATGTCCGTCCTTTTTATCCGCTGCGATAATTTTGCAGCTTAATATTATTTCGATTGTGTTGAAATATGTGCACGACGCGAACGAGTCCGCTTTTAACTCTTTTTTAACAAGTCTACTGAAAGCATTATAAATTAATTGCTGTATGAATAAAAACGGGATGAAGTGAATTTTCAATGTGGGTAAATGGCGAAAATTTAAGTGAATTAAAAAAGCGGAGGAAATTAAATAAGAACGATAAATTTCAAGTTACTGTGGAATCGGTACGTCGACAGTTAATTTTATTATTTGCTAGAATTTAAAGAATGTTGGGAATTGATGAATTAGTTAATTAAACAATGAGGGATTGTCTATGGTAGACATTTCTATCGATAATTTGGAGACTACTATTTTTGAATCTCAGTCATAAGAATATTTTATTTTTAAGAGACATATTGATGATATTCTAGCATGGTTTGTAGGTACCTGTAGAACCAGCAAAAAATTCGACCGTGTGAAACAAATAGTTCCTACAGCGTAAAAAATTACTTGATAAATTACGTAAGTCCTTGCCTAATTGATTTGAAATATTTGAACACGATATAAAGATATAGGGATTGAAAGAATTTACCTTCCAGGTAATTTTTTTTTCATAAAAAAATAGCAGTGTTAAAAAAAGTTACATTTAGAGGTGAAGCCTTTATAGACCACTTAACTTTATGGTTCCCAAAACTGTAGCAAATAGACGGTTCCCAAAACTAAAGGGATGATATAACTATCAAAACTTCAGGAAATAGATGGTTCCCAAAACTGTAAAAGATAGATATCTCCCAAAACTTCCTAAAAAGATGACTCTCAAAACTGTAGGAGATAGGCGGCTCCCCAAAACTTCTGGGACATAATTTGGCCAAAGCGATTGTGTTTATGGTTCCCAAAACTGTAGGGAATTGATGGCTTCGAAAACTTCTGGTAGATAATTTGGCCATAGGGAATGTGCAGAGTCTAGTAGATATTCAATAATAGGAGTGAAATTTTAAAAAAATTACTGTATGGATGGCTGAAAATGATTGTTTGACATCCAAGCGACCCAAAGAAAAAATCTAATCAGTGCCGTAGGTAGGGTAGTATATTTTTACAATTTTCCCAATAATGGTTCCATGTGAGATAGGTCAAACGGTTTTTGAGAACAATTATGACTTTTACCCATCGGCACTGCCAATGGAATTATACTTGAAAATATAAATGCAACTTTTTCATTTATAAAAATATCGAAAAATTTCCAATTCTTTTTTGGAAGAACCTGTCAAGACATACATATAATAAAAAAGGTGAGCGGTCGTCGGACCGCCGACAGAAGCTTGCTTCTTATGCACAATAGATTGACCATTTTTCGTGAATTTTTCACCATTTTTGACAGTTTTTGACGAATTTTGACAATTATTGACCGTCTTTGACAATTATTGAGCACTTTTGACAATTTTTCAAAAATTTTAACATATTTGGCAATTATTGGCCATTTTTCAAAATTTTTACAATTTTTGACAATTTTTTCAAATTTTAACAATTATTGACTATTTTTGACAATTATTGACCAATTTTGACAGTTTTGACAATTATTGATCATTTTTGACAATTTTTCGAAAATTTTGACCATTTTAGACCATTTTTCCAAATTTTAAAAATTATTGACCATTTTTGACAATTTTTCAAAATTTTTGACCATTTTCCAAAAATTTTGACAATTTTTAATAATTATTGACCATTTTTGACATTTTTTCATAATTATTGACCATTTTTTCAATATTTTGACAATCTTTGACCATTTTGGACAATTTTTCGAAAAATTTGACCATTTTTCAAAAAATTTGACAAGTATTGACCATTTTTCCAAATTTTTGACAATTTTTGAAAATATTCGGCAATTATTAACCATTTTTTCAAAATTTTGACAGGTTTTGACAATTTTTGATGATTTTTCCAATTTAATGACAATATTTAAAAAATTTTGAAAATTTTTCAAAAATTTCAACAATAATTGACCATTTTTGACAGTTTTTTACGAATTTTGACAATTATTGACCGTCTTTGACAATTTTTCAAAAATTTTAATATATTTGGAAATTATTGACCATTTTTTCAAAAATTTAACAATTTTTGACCATTTTTGACATTTTTTGACAATTTTTCACAATTTTTGACGATTTTTGATTGGTTTCGACAATAATTGACCGTCTTTGACAATTATTGACCATTTTTGATAATTTTTCAAAAATTTTAACCAGTTTTCAAATTTTTTGACAATTATTGACCATTTTTTCAAAAATCTTACAAACATTGACCATTTTTGACAATTTTTGACAATTTTTGACAATTATCGACCATTTTTCCAAATGTTTGACAATTTTTGAAAATATTTGGCAATTATTAAACATTTTTTCAATATTTTGACAGTTTTTGACAATTATTGACCATTTTTCCAAATTTTTGACAATTTTTGACTAGCCTTCTCAAAAGTCCTATGTCGTGCAATAAGAAGCAAGCTTTAAAAAAATTTCCGGAAAAATTCAAAAAGCTGTTTAAAAAAGAATTTTCATTATGCCCGACTCTACCGATCCCCCTTTTTAAAATAATTTAAAACTCGTTCTAGAAGGCGCCACCCTCTGCGCTAAATTTTGAGGTTAGTTCACTTTTTTCACTAATGTAGCTATATACGATACTCGCTGATGTCTAAAAACCTCATACGCCTTTTCTTTGATCAATTCGGGGGCCATATATATGGTAGAGGATGGGTTCTGGAGAGGCCGATAGTTCCAAAAAAATTGCATCATAGGTACCATAAATGAAGAAGAATATTTACACAAGAGAAAATTTCCAGGAATAATTCAAGCTTGCGTGGTATTCGGTAAGAAAATTTCACACCATAATTTGGAAAAGATCAAAATCAAGTGTATGGAAACAGTTTGTTGAATTTTGTGACGAAAACTTGTAAAATTCTTATAGAAATTTTGCATTATTCACAGGAATATCTACATTATTTAATGGTTGTAGATCATATGTTTACCTTTTCAACAGTCAAAAAATTTCCACTTAAATATTGTGGCGCCTCGAAAAAATTTTCGGAAATATTTTTAGTTTCCATGGTAACTAGTCAAAATTAAGACATCTTACTGGTTAAAAAGTAGAGGTGTGAAATTTTTGCCCTAATTCAATTTCTTGGCTAGTCGTTTATTCGAAAAGAAAATTTGAAAGGAAGATGGTAAATTTTAGTGACAAAGAGGATTTGAATCCCCCTTATCTAGGCATTTAAAAAAAATGTTCGCAAGCAAAAATTTTGATCTTCGTCTTCATAATTTTGATTATACCTGTATATTTTCCCAAATTGACCCCCCAGCTTTTTTTGGTTTCTAAAGAGTCGATATCATTTCTGGGCTCAGGGGAAGGTATTTCGACCGAGGTAGTACGTTGGGGGGCGTAAAAGTCAGTACTAAATGTTATTGTCCAAAAAAACTTTTCCTATACGCTCATATACACTGCTCAACAATTGAAGTGAATAATATAAAAAGTTCTGAATTCTGTAACCTTACCCGTCGGTTGTTCGTGACTTGGGCACTAGAGTGGCCACTCGAGACAGATGCCGGCATGAGACTCTTCTCAAGGGTGGTTCTACTCCATGTTAGTGCTGCAATAGGTATGTCAGAGGTTGTCAGACTATAAGAAGCTTTAGGGCGCCACTACCTTTTAGACAAAGAAAACTAAGGTGAAAAAGGTAGAAACACCTTGTAAAAATTAAATTAATATATTTACTGAAAAGATTAAAACTTACTTTAACCCGGACACGATCCCCTACAGCTCTTACAGCCGGGTGAATAAGAGATTAAAAAAATAAAACAATAATTTTATTCTTGCCAGGTGTTGGACAAACTGATCGGTATGTAGCCTATACTTTTTCTGGTACTTATCTTAAGTAAATATCTTCTCCGGGAAGAGTGTGTAGAGAAGTGGAACTGGAGATATCTTGAAGGTGTCTTTGAGGGTGTTTTAATAATCTAGCAGTTAATGGTATCCTAGCAGCTAATGGTATCCCAGTTCTCTACGGTATCTTAGTTATCAGCCGTATACCAGCTGCTGTGCTCACCTAAAAGTTCAGGCGGATTAGGGATTTGTGGAAAACTTGAATGTAATGGGGCACATAATGTTGGTTCAGCTTTCGATGTAAAAAAGGAAGGCAGATGTTTAAAATTAATGAGATATTGAGTTCACCGGAAGCTTTCCAACATATATGTCCCATATTAAGACAATAAAAAATGATTTAAGTGAATAATCAAAAGAGGATTCTAATAATTTAAAAAAACAATAAATTATAGCAAAACGTTATGTTGTTATATTAATGAATGAATCATTGCTGAAAAATATATGTAAGGCCGGCACTAGCAGAATTATATATTAAGGGAATATTTTATAGGTTTTATTTCTTTAAAAACTTTTGAACAATTTCACAGAAGCAATAAAACTGTTTATGTAATGTTAATAATATTAACTTGAAAGAAATAAACATACATAATCACTTTAAAATTAGTCTGACTATATAGTTCAAATCGAGAACGTGTTGTTTTAAAAAGAGCCTAATCTGTAGTTAAAAAGAGTTATTCCGCAACAAAAAAAGCTTGAAATGTTTGCACAAAAGTATAAAACACAGTAATTCATAATTTAAAAATGTTTAGTTAGAAAATAATGTACAGGAATTCAAGAAAGATGACCACGTGGCAAATATTATTTCATCTAACTATCTGAAAAATAAACTGTGTTATGTGATAAAAATCATCTCCACGATTACTTTGGACGAAATTAAATACAGTATCCGCCAAAATAAACAGTACCGAAAATAAAAATAAAAATTAATTTTTAATTTCTGTAATGTAAGTGTTCAAAATGTTCACCATTTCGACGCAAACAAGCTTCATATCGATTTTGTAAGTCAATAAACATATTTATAAAAAGTGGTTGATGTAACTGCCGAAAAATATTTTGTATTCTTTCCCGTAGTTCGGCAATATTCGCAATATTCGCCGGCGGATTTTCCGAGTGAAATATTTTGTCCTTCATTATGCCCCAAATGTATGCGTCAGGTGGCGTCAGATCAGGTGAATGAGAAGGATATTCGAAGTCTGTTCCCCGAGAAATTATTCTATTTTCCGTATGAACGAAAATAATGCTCTACCAAAAACACTTTTTCTTCCGTTGTTAGAACCATTTTTAAATCAAATTTAACTGCAGCGTACTATTAATATATCACCTAATGACAATTAAGTCAAATATGACAAATCCATATTACATAAACAACTCCACAGCACTTTCTGTTTCGGTACTGTTTATTTTGGCGGATACCGTATTATAAAATGTATTTTTGGACTTACCACATCAATTCAGATAGGAAAGGTATCAAAGCGATAAAAAATGGAGGTCTTTCCTCGAAGAGAGTCGATAGAGAAAAGGGGTATCGCTCGTGGCGTTGAAAAAATGGAAGCGACCGTTGGCAGACGTCAGTTGTCTTATTGTCAGGGTTGAAGATTGGGGTGGCTAATAAGACGACGAGCGGAAATTAGAGAAAGATTTAAGATATAAATTCAAAAGTCGAAACAGGTCGATAGACATGTTACAATTTTCTTAGTAAATATTTGAAACAAAAAACGGTATTTACGTGAAATGAAAGTTTGTTCAGAGAATAACAAAAGTAACCCAAAAAACAAATATGGGTGTTTAAGAAAAATTGCCAAATTAAGTAAAATAAAAGCATACAAAGTTCCTTCATTGTGCTATCTACAACGGCTGTTTGTGAAAATTAATACCGTGTAGGAACACCTTAATGCTGTTACTCGATTTGGGAGTCTATCTATTGAATTATTGATAGACTGCTGTAGAATGTCTGCCCAGATGACTTGCGAAACGTTAACTAATTGGTGTAATGTTTGTGGAGGTTGTTCAAGTCGATTCAATTGCCTGGACATTCCATCCCAAGCATGCTCAATGCAATTCATATCTGGTGGATGAGCAGGGTGGCCACTCCATCCTAGTAAACCGGTCGTTCACAAGTCTTGCTCGGTGAGGACGAGCATTCTCATCAATAAAAACAAATCTTGCGCCTATGGCGCCAGCAAATGGTACGACTATAGGCTCCATAACCATGTCGCGATATCTTACAGCAGTCATTGTTTACTGAATCAAGACCAGCAGCTCTGAGCGGCCATCAGAAATGCCGTCCCACACACAAACTGATCGTCCATCGAAAGGAGTGGCTGGCGCCATTAAATTTGCATTATAACGCTGTCCTCTTTCTCTCCAGACTAAAATTCGACCATAAGTAAATATAAACAGTATACCAATATTTTTCAGTTAAAAAGATAAGAACCAAGGCATAGAAAGAAAATGATAAAAAAGATTGACTATAGATAAATGTTCATACACAGCATACAGTGTGATCGCTTTGACAAAGTTTTTAAATAAAATATTAGCAAAAGTTATAATTATCCACTTCATTATATTTTCTGTCCGACGATTTATTGAATAATTAAATATATTTTTCTTTGTTCCTTTCAACTTATCTAATAAAAATTCCCTTAAATGAAACAAAACTAGTCTTGCTCAACAAGGAGATACAAAATATGTTCAACTAACCGTATTCACAACTTCACTCTGTAATGAGATTACTTTTTCTTTATTACCGCCTTAAGATTTCATTCAAAAAAGCATTAAAAATGTTGTATCTATCGACAGTCCCTCATTTTTAATACTTAAAATGAAATAAAAACCAACCCCATGTGTAGGAAAAGGGAAAGTAATAAACATTGATTCTTAAGATGCGGAAATGTTTTTACCGACCCTTCTCGTATATATAGGATCAAATGAAATATTTGACAAATACAACAATGAGATTCACGTAAAGTAGTTTTTCAAAGGCGATAAAACCCTTGACTGTTTGACATTCACTGATTCTCCAAGGGATATCGGGAAGTTCCAGGATATTTATGGGGATTAATGTGAAAGATTTTCGGTTTGTCGTAACATATCCTGAAAAGCATCGTGTAAAAATAGTTGATTCATTCCTTAGATTCCTTAGAAATTTTTGTGGACCAACCACTTGTTAACATATTAAATTAAGACTTTTTATTGGGGGATTGGAGAAGATTTTTTTGGATATTTTCAACCCAAATGATGAGAAAGTAGAGACGATGAAGTGGTAGATTTCAACATTATCTATAGATGATAAGGGAACCAGTTTCATTCAATACCCTCGTACTTAAAGATAATCTTCAGGTAGTTAAACTTGATGTCCCACTAAAAAAGTACAAATAAAAATAAAAAAAATACTTTAGTTTGCGTGTTACCGCAAAACTGCCGCTTTATTGTATATATAAAAGTTAATAATACCTTTTCCAATTCAACCTTAATGTGTATATCACGTTAAAATAGGTGTGGAAAGACAATCGACTTAGAAATATTCGAATACACCAGAGTATCTAAAGGGAAAATAGAAACAAAAAACAAATATTGTATTTTCAGTTAAACTTCTGTGCGCCTTAGCAGGATAAGTTCCCAACAGTATACAAGTGGATTCATTAGATATCGAAGAATAAATATATTATCCTAACGCTTTACAACATATTTTTCAAAAACAGTTACCGTTCAACTAAGAAGCAACAACTACTTCCCGGGCTATATGCCCCGACAGACATTGAATTACACTTCTTAGTCAAACGGGGTCGGTATGATCTACAAGATTCAACCAACCATTCTGGTTTGTAATTAGCTCTCGGACGAGAACATATACCTTGTAGTGATGGGTCGCAAATACTACGAAACCGGTCTGCAAGTTATGTTGTCCCTTCTAATCACAAACCAGAATGGTTGGTTAAATCTTGTAGCCCATACCGACCCCGTTCGACTTAGGAGTGTAATTCAATATATGTTTGGGCATATAGCCCGGGAAGTAGTTGTTGCTTCTTAGTTGAACGGTCACTGTTTTTAAAAAATATTTTTCAAAACTTTGTTGTAAAGCTTTAGGATAATATATTTGTTCTTCGATATCTATTGGTAACACGCTTTACTGAATACGAGAATTTCACAGGAAACTGTAATAATCCTTAAGTGGATTCATCTACATAGGTAAATTTGGCTTTGGTATACAACTGGATTTATCTACATAGGTAAATTTGGCTTTGGTATACAACTGGATTTATCTACAAAGGTCAGCTTGGTTTTGGCATACAAGAGGATTTATCTACTTAGGTCAGCTTGGCTTTGGTATACGAGTGGATTCATTTACATAGGACAGCTTGGCTTTGGTATACAAGTGGATTCATTTACATAGGTCAGCTTGGCTTTGGTATACAAGAGGATTCATTTACATAGGTCAGCTTGGCTTTGGTATACAAGTGGATTCATTTACATAGGTCAGCATTTCTTTGGTATACATAAGGATTCATTTACATAGGTCAGCATTTCTTTGGTATACATAAGAATTCATTTACATAGGTCAGCTTGGCTTTGGTATACAAGTGGATTCATTTACATAAGTCAGCTTGGCTTTGGTATACATGTTGATTCATCTACATAGGTTTTCTTTGGTATACATAGGGATTCATTTACATAGGTCAGCTTGGCTTTGGTATACAAGTAGATTCATTTACATAAGTCAGCTTGGCTTTGGTATACATGTTGATTCATCTACATAGGTCAGCTTTTCTTTGGTATACAAGTTGATAGATCTACATAGGTCAGCTTTTCTTTGGTGGATTCATTTACATAGGTCAGCTTGGCTTTGGCATACAAGAGGATTTCTCTACATAGGTCAGCTTGGCTTTGGTGTGCAATTGGATTCATTTACATAGGTCAGCTCGGATTTGGTATACAAGTTGATTCATCTACATATACATACATACTTGATATTTGTACTATTTCCTATATTTTCTACTTCCATTCCAGAAGCTTGCCGCCACTAGTTTGTCTGGAGGAATTTTGGGTAGTTCTAATGGTTTTATTATTTCCTCACAGAAGCAGAGTATGTGCGTAGGTGTTTCATTGTTCACATTTTCTACACATAGGAGTTTATGAATTACTTGTTTGCTGGTTACTGAATAATAAACTTGAAACTGTGGACTGTATTTACTTGATGAACATAATAATATATTTTACATGGTGTAATATAAAATAAAAAAGCTTTTCTTGATAATCTCATGAAATTTTACTTGTCACTGTCACTTATTTTTTGGCTCGACACACAAATATATATTATTTCCGTGGTGTTGCTACTTTTTTAAAAAAGTACTTGAAAAGTAAATAAAGTTCTAACATAGCCCCCACTTTGAAGGGCACCTTCAAAATAAACTCATTAAATTAGATTAATATTCTAAAAAAACAACTAGAGTAGCACTACCCATTACATTTAATTATAAGTGTCTTTTTGTAATGGTAACGGACATAAGTGTCTAACAGACCGCACAACTGTTCCTTTGGAGGTGTTAACTTCGCCTATCCTCAATACTCCGTTTCTGCCTGGAAATAGTCGGATTATTCTGCCAATAGGCCACCTGCAAGGTGGTTGTGCATGATTCTTGATAAGTACGAGTGTGTCAGGTTTTATTTCACATGGCGCATCTTTCCATGTTGAATATGCTGGAGTCGTGATAGGCGATTTGCAGATAGACTGATTAGGTATGGATCAGGTAGAGATGTGATATTACGTCCAATCAGGAAATGGGAGGGAGTTATTGGCGATGGATCATTTGGATCATTGGACGCATCAAATAAAGGTCGCGAATTGAGAATCCCTTCAATTTGTATGACGAGAGTATTAAATTCCTCAAATGTGACATTTTTATTGATCAAAACTCTTTTCAAGTGATGTTTTGCCATTTTTACCGCTGCTTCCCATAAACCTCCATGATTTGGGGTATATGGGGGGATAAAAACCCATTTAATGTTAAACTGATTTATTAACTCGTTATTAATAGAATTACAAATGCTGGACAAAATTTGTCCGAACTCCTTTAATTTATTACTTGCTCCGACAAACGTACTTCCGTTGTCGGAATAGATAACAGACGAAACACCCCATCGTGAAACGAACCTTTTAAAACTTGCCAAAAAGTTGTCTGTGGTGAGGTCGGAAACAACTTCAAGGTGGATTGCCTTTGTGCAAAAACATTTTATTAGCCTTGATCCTCTCCCCTTTTTGTTAAGAACTGAGAAAGGACCAGCATAGTCAATCCCCATTACTTGAAATGGAAGCTGCGGCGCAATTCTTTCATTCGGCAAATTAGACACTGGGGCTGAAAATGGAACTTGGTTAAATTTAACGCATGTGAGACAATTTTTCACTGTTCGTTTAGCTAAAATACGACCTCCTATAGGCCAATAAAACTGTCTAACGGATGCCAATAGCAAATGAGGACCTGGGTGTAATAATTGTTTATGTTTGTGTTCGAAAATTGATTTTGTAAAATGATGTGAGGACGACAATAAAATTGGGTGTTTGGTACTGAATGGTAAATATGTGTGTTTCAATCTTCCTCCCACTCTTATAATTCCCTGTCCATCTAGAAAAGGCGCTAAAGATGAAAGTTTGTGTTTGTTAGAAAGTGTCTTGCTTTCTTCAAGAGCTTTCAATTCTTCGCAAAACGACTCTGCTTGAACTTGTTGAACTAATATTTTTAAAGAATTTTCTAGTTCTGTAACGGTTAAAACGCCAGTTTGCCTGTTCGATTCTATTGAATTTAGTAAAGCGTTGTCTGCAGGTATTGTTTTGTTTAAGTTTGTAACATTCACTTATATTTTCATGTTGTCAAATAAGACAGTTATATAGTTGTCATTTTTACATTAAAAGATCATTCCAGTACCAGTTTTTCATTTTCATATAATCACAATAATCCAAAAGGTTATGGGCCCAGATTACGTGAAATTGTAAAGGAAGATTAACTGCAGTAAATATCGTTATTTATTTTGTGCAAGAATTATTTGTGAACTCAAAAAAAAAAGAAAATTGGAAAGCAATTTATTTTTGAAGTTTTGAAGCCGATAATTATTAAAAGACAAAATAAATGGAAGGCGATCGCGTTAATATTGAAAAGCTGGAAAGCGGCAGCAACTGGCTAACATGGAAGTTTCAAACGCGTCAGATTTTAGAAGCTAACGATCTTTTTGACTACGTCGATGGAACAAACGTCAAACCGACATCTGAATGTACAAATTATGCGAAGGAAATTGTGACTTGGAAGAAGGCGGATGCTATGGCCAGACGAGCAATTTCCACGACTTGTATGAAACAGGCATTACTGCAGATTATGAATTGTGAAACAGCTCAAGAGATGTGGGAGACGCTCAAAAGTACGTATGAGCAAACATCAAAGGCAAATATTTTATTTTTACAACAAAAATATTATGGCTACACAAAACAACCGGAAGATGACATTGCGACATTTTTATCAAAATTAATGGAAATAGTGCAGCAATTACGTGATCAAAAAGAAATTATTTCTGAGTCCATGGTAATTTCGAAGATATTAATGTCACTACCGTCCGAGTTTAATCATTTCCATAGTGCATGGGAATCTGCAAACGCAGATAGTCAAACTTTGGCAAATTTGCGGGCTCGTTTGATGGCAGAAGAGCTTCGTTTGAAGTCGCAGGGTCAAGTTCAAGAAGTAGAGGCGCTAATGGCTAAGAGAATCTTCTCGAAGAAACAAATCAATAATTATAAGAAAGGAAATTCATCGAATAATAACAAAGCGACAGATAAAAATGACAAACCGAAAGGCAAATGCTTCAAATGTGGAAAAAAGGGCCACTGGAAAAGGGAATGCTCGGAAAAGAAGACTAACTTCAACGGGAGAAAAGAAGAAAATTCGAATGATGCTTTTATTTATTACAAAACAACAAATAGAGACCAAGATACTTGGATTTTGGACTCAGGTGCAACTGATCACATGAGTCATCGCCGAGAATGGTTCGAAAACTATACGGAAATAGCTGAACCAATTACAGTTGGTAATGGTGACAAGATAATGGCTCTGGGCAAAGGCGATATCAACATTTTTGCTTTTAATGGAGATGAATGGATTCGCAAACGAGTCATGGGAGTCTTGTTCGTGCCGGAACTTAAGAAAAATTTGTTTTCATTGGGAAAGGTGTTAGATCGCGGGCATCAATTGAACATGAACAACGAAGGTTGCAAATTGCTGAAAGATGGAAACATTGTTGCAGTGGGAATTCGCAGAAAAGGTTTGTTTCAAATGTTGTTCAGAACAATACAACCATCAAAGATTGAAACTACAGCGAGTGTAGCAATCAAAAACGCTACACTTCGTTCATGGCACGAACGTCTAGGACATCAGAATTCGACACACGTGAAAAAGTTCCTACTAAGTCGGGGTATAGATTTCATTGATGAGGAATTTTCATGTGAAGCTTGTGTCTATGGAAAGCATCATCGAAGCAGTTTCAAGAGTCGCGAAGAAAAGTCAAAGATGTGTGGCGAAATCATTCATACTGACGTGTGTGGTCCGTTTCAGACGAATTCAATTGGTGGATCCAGATATTTTTTGTTGCTCAAAGATGATTATTCTCATTTTCGTTTCGTATATTTCATGAAACAAAAATCAGAAGTAGCGAGTATTATCGAAAAATGTGTTAAACTGATTCAGAAGAAGCATGGTCACAGTGTTCGCAATATCAGATCTGACAACGGCACAGAGTTTGTCAATGAAAAGCTGAAAGTTTTCTTTGAAGCAGCTGGAATTCATCATCAACGAACTGTGCCATATACACCAGAGCAGAATGGTTGTGCAGAAAGGGAAATACGAACTATCGTTGAATCAGCAAGGACAATGCTTGAGGCAAAGAAGATTGATAGGAAATTCTGGGCGGAAGCAGTAAATACAGCAGTTCATGTGCTAAATCAAACTGGAACAAGCACAGTTGACAACAAATCACCGTATGAATTATGGCATAACAAGGAGGCGAAGCTAGACCATTTACGGATTTTTGGTTCGGAAGTATTTATTCACATTCCAAAAGAAAAACGTCAGAAGCTCGACGCGAAGGCAGAAAAATGTATGTTTGTTGGTTATGACAATAATTCAAAGGGATATCGAGTTTGGAATTCGAAAACTAGTAAAATCGAGATCTCACGAGACGTCGTTTTTTTGTTAGAAAATTCAATGGGAACACTCGATATTTGTGTTGAAGAAAATGCTAGTGTAGTCAGTAAGAATGAAAATAACGAAAACGAAGACAATTATGGTATTGACAAAGGTGCAGAAAATGAAAATGACGAAGATAAGGACACAAATGAATGTGCGTCACTAGATCAACAGAAAAATCGTGGTATGACCTGCGATCTTGATAGCAGAAATATTGTCAATAGGCGTCTACGTGATCGTAACACATTAACACATCTGGTAACTGGTGAACATTCTGCAATGTTGGCAGTCAGTGATGAGCCAAGAACGTATGAGCAGGCAATTCAGTCGATTGATTACAAGCAGTGGGAGCGAGCAATGGATGAAGAGTACGATTCACTTATGAAAAATCATACTTGGATTTTGGTCGATGCGCCAGTTGATCAAAAAGGGATTGACAATCGCTGGGTCTACAAGGTCAAAGAAAATCCGGATGGGAGTGTTAATCGGTATAAGGCACGATTGGTAGTACGAGGCTTTACACAAGAGTACGGAATCGATTACCAGGAAACATTTAGTCCAGTGGTGAAGTTTACATCAATCAGAGCGATCCTAGCATTGGCTGCGGCAAAGTGTATGACACTAAAACAGTTTGATGTGAAAACGGCTTTTCTAAATGGCGACTTAGAAGAAAATGTTTATATGAGCCAGCCAATTGGATATAATGACAACAGTGGCCGAGTGTTTAAACTATACAAAAGTTTATATGGTTTGAAGCAGGCTTCGCGCTGTTGGAATAAGAAGCTTACTTCTTTCCTTAACAGTTTTGGTTTCAAAGAGAGTGGATCCGATCCATGCGTTTTTGTTAGCATGTTACGGGTTCAAAGAACTAGGTATATCAAAAACAACTAATATTTATCAAAGCGTTTAATAATTAACCTTTCAGTAGAAATTAAAAAAAAAATAAAATAAAATAACAATATTAAAATCACTAAAATCAGCTCATTAGTCTATAAAGACAAGACCAAAGAGAAGAAGTGTGTCAGCTTGGTATCAATCCAAATTAAATGTGGTGACCGTGGGTGGTGACCTTGACCTTCTTTTAATTTTATTAATAACTAATATGTAAAAGGCCACTTTCCTCAAGAAGGTCAACTGTCAGAGGAATCTGGTTTTTTTGGGTTTTTTGTATGGGTGATGTATGGTCGTTAAAAGTTTTGGGAGAAACAATCGAAAATCTTCGGATATCTGGGCCATCCATATCCCATTTTTATTAAGGAGCCTTCAATTTTATGTCTGGGAGACATACTCCATTTCCAGAGGATTAGTGAGGATTCTTGAATAAAAAAAAATAAACCTCATACATTTCAGGCCACCTTCCACCAAAGGTTTGTACCTATATATTGAAAGTTACATGAATTCTAATGCGATCACTAACATTATTTTAGGCCTTCTATCTAAGCTTACTTCTACCTGTGCTTACTTCTATCTATATGCTTACTTTCATTCTTGTTCAGTGTGCATGTCACTGATGAAATCTTGCATGATACCAAGCCACACCTAGCTTCCCTTATTGCTCGTCTAAGATCTGCAGAGCTCTGGATGCTGTCTGATACTACCATCGAACTGTACAAGTAAGATCTTTCCAATAATATTATAAGAAATTCCACACTTTGGAGCTGTGCTCTCACTCCCTGGATCCTAGAAAAATAGAAAACTATAAATCATTGAAACACTTGATCTAATATTATTTATGTAACATGGAGCTTATTAGTATAGAAATTTAATACCTTTAACTTACCTGTAAACCATCTTCAAAATAGTGTAAGGCGAATAGTACGTACTAGTCGTTTCAAGGGTCTTTGTTACCCCTTTATTGTATATTGCCCCTTTGTGAGGAGATACTAAAATCAATAAGAATTGTTGAATAAATGCTACATTTTGTTTGAAAATAAATATATTTTTGTTACCTGTCTTATACACGATAAATAAACTGGACTCCAGGCACAGGTAGCAAGCAACGGAAAAGATGGAATGTTAATTTTGGCAATTTACGTTGACGATGGATTGATTGCAGCAGAAGAACAAGAAGCCATTAAGCCGGTCATTAGACACTTACAGAGAGAATTTGAGATCAAAATTTTTGAGCTGAAATGTTTTTTGGGACTCGAAATTGATCAGCTTTTGGATGGATATGCAAGAAAGGTTCTTGATCGTTTTGATATGACATATTGTAAGACAGTGACAACTCCATTAGCTAGTTCACAAAACCTCGGAGATTTTGAAGCTGATAAAAAAATCGATTTTCCTTATCGAGAGGCAGTCGGGAGCTTGATGTATCTGGCCGTTGCAACCAGACCAGATATTAGTTTCGCAGTTGGAAGTGTCAGTCGATATTTGGAAAAACCAGCTACTGCACATGTGAATGCAGTAAAACACATTATGAAATATATCAAAGGTACAATGAACAAAGGAATACGTTTCGTAAGCGGAAATAATTTAGACTTTTGCGGGTATAGTGATGCCGACTATGCTGGAGACACGCAAACACGAAGATCAACATCAGGTTATGTTTTCATGCTTGGAGGAAGTGTAATTAGCTGGGGATCAGAACGACAAAAATCCGTCGCACTATCCACAACAGAATCCGAGTATGTGGCAGCGTCACAAGCTATAAAAGAACTTGTCTGGTTGAAGAATCTCTTATGTGATCTTCGACAAGTTAAATTGGATGTACCAGTTTTATTTATGGATAATCAAAGCGCAATACGACTTGTGAAGAATCCAGAGTTTCATAAGAGAACTAAGCATATTGACGTACGTTACCATTTTATCCGAGAGAAATTCAAAGATGAATTTTTTGAATTACAATATGTTCAAACAGATGACCAGGCAGCCGATATCATGACAACGGCATTATCAAAATTGAAACATCAACATTTTTGTCAAATGTTGAATGTATTGTCAAAGTGAATGTTGACATTGACTTGTAACAAAAAGTGGGAGTATTGAATTTAGTAAAGCGTTATCTGCAGGTATTGTTTTGTTTAAGTTTGTAACATTCACTTATATTTTCATATTGTCAAATAAGACAGTTATATAGTTGTCATTTTTACATTAAAAGATCATTCCAGTACCAGTTTTTCATTTTCATATAATCACAATAATCCAAAAGATTCACCTTTCAAATTGTTATAAAAACGTAAACACCAAGCTGTAACTCGTTGTAATTTGATTAAAGTAGAAAACCTGGTAATTAAATCTGATGCAAATGTTGAAACTACGTGTAATACTGAGGGTTTATTTTTTAACTCAAGTAACTCTGATTTTTTAATAATAAAATTCTCATTTGGCCACTCGGAAGAGGGCAATTGTAGAAAATCAGGGCCTTTCCACCATATGCCATTAAGAATTAACTTATCCGGTAACATACCTCTTGAAGCTACATCAGCCGGATTACTTAAACTATTTACATACTTCCGTCAGCGACGGTTGAAAGTGCTTGAATCTTTGACACACGGTTCGCCACGAAAACTTGTAAATCACAGGGTTCAGTGTAGATCCAGCTCAAAGCAACTTGTGAATCAGACCATAAATAGATAGGAATATCAGCTTTAAGTGCACTGACTACATGTCTGGTTAATTGCGCACCTAAAAAACAAGCACATAGTTCTAATTTAGGAATAGTTATAGCCTTTAAGGGTGATACTCTAGACTTTGAACAAAAGTAAGTAAATAGTATAATTACCTGCACTATCTGTAGTACGAAGATAGATACATGTCGCATATGCATCTTGTGATGCATCACAGAAGCAATGAATATCTACAAATTTTTCTGAGGATACATTGCGGGAAATGGATAGTTGATTGAAACGGTCAAGGCTATTTTGAAATTGCAACCAGTTCTTGAGAATGTCTGGGGGGCCTGGAGAATCCCAAGAAATGTGAAGAGACCAAAGTTTCTTTGATAAGTATTTTGGCTAAAATAATAGATGGACTTAAAAGTCCCAAAGGGTCATAAATGTGAGCAATCGTGGATAAAATGGATCGTTTAGTATAAGAAGTTTGGCAAGAAAATTGTTTAATCGTGTACTTCAATGTATCTGAGCTATTATCCCATTGAACCCCTAACGTTTTACTAGAATCTTGATCTCCACTATTTAGAATAGAATTGGAAATATCAGATTTTGCAAAGGCGGCAACCACTTGCTTATGATTGGAAGTCCATTTGCGTAAAATGAAATGTGCAGACTTCAATAAACTAAAAATTGCCTTACACCGTACTTGCAGCTCTTCCAAATCGTTAGAGACAGTTAATAAATCGTCCACGTACATGTCTGACAAAATTGTCTGAGAGGCTTCTGGGCATTCGTGTATGTGTTGAGTTGCTAACGTCCGAATACAATTAATTGCTAAATATGGCGCTGATCGTGTACCATAAGTAACTGTATTTAAGTGGTAAATACCAAAATCTTCGTTTGGGTTTTCTCGCCATATAATCTTTTGCAAAGGTCTATGCTCGGGATGCATAAGTATTTGTCGATACATTTTCGAATTGTCTGCTGACGCAACAAAAGTATATGTGCGGAATCTTACTAAAATGTCGAAAATATCGTTTTGTACCTTGGTCCCTACATATTGAATGTCGTTAAGCGACCATCCTGTTGTGCTTTTGCAGCTACCATCGAAAACTGTACGAAGTTTTGTAGTGATGCTTGTTTCTTTAAGCACACCGTGATGTGGTAGAAAGTAACCAAATTCTGCCTCGAGGTTGTCAGAAACTTTACTCATACGACCGAGATTCTGGTATTCGTGTATGAAATCACAGTACAATTTTTTAAAATTGGAATCGAAGAATTTGTTTTCCAAAGACTTGAACCGCTTTACAGCGGACACACTTGTATCACCTAATAATTCAGTAGAGTGTTTAAGTGGAAATTTTACAATAAATTGACCATTATCCGCACGATGAGTATCTTTATTGAAAAGAGATTCACATATAGTGTCTTCCTGGGAAATCAATTCACTTTTACCTTGCACGTCCTCTATTTCCCAAAATTTTTTAAGTTGTTCATCCTCAGGCACCTGAATTTTTGCAAAATTGCAAATACGCTTATCGGATTGACTAGTCCCAGTTATTATCCAACCAAACTTTGTATTTACTAATGAAGGAAGGTTTTTCCCTAATTGGATTTTTCCTTCTAACAAAAGGTCCCGAAAAATGTTAGCCCCTATCAATAGGTCAATGTCGTTAGAATGGTTGAATTCAGGGTCTGCTAAGTCTATATTATGAGGTAAACGCATACTATTAATGTTAAAAGAATACGTAGGAATTCTATTTGTAATGATTGGAACAACAAAGCATGATATACTTGATTTATAATCCGAACATCGCGACGAAACTTCAATTGTACACTTTTTATTAATATTTGACTGACTTTTAGCGATACCTATAATTGAACAATTAGTATTGACCAATGGAATTTTTAATTTTTCACAAAAGGAGGTGCTGATCAAACTCATCTGCGCTCCGCAATTTAAGAGAGCTCTGCAATAATGAAATTGTTTGTCGTTGTCTTGTACATAACAACTTATGGTTGATAACAAAACTTGATTTTTACCGTTTAAAAGGTTGATACTAACATTGGATTTTGAGTTTTCCTCTTTTCTTGCTAATAGGTTTAGTGAACCCATTTGATCATTTATATTACCAGTTGAACTTGTAGCTTGTACTATTTCTCGATGAAGTAATTTATTGTGCTTATGAAGTTCACAAAGAGGACATGGACCAATTTTGCAATGGGTTTTATTATGTCCTGATAATAAACAATTCTCACATAACCGTAACTGTTTTACTTTTTGAATCTTTTGCTCGGTAGATAATGCCAAGAAATCTGGACATTTATAGATAGAATGATTTTTCTTGCAAAAGTTACAAGTATAGTTTGTAGCAAGATTTACTTGAGTACTTGATTTATAATTGTTGTATGAACTCGGTTTACTGTGAAAACTTGAAATACTAGCTTTTAACAATTTTGCGTCATCTAGACATTGTAAAACATCAGCTTTCTTTTTCAAAAACTCTACAAACTCTGTTAATGATGGCAAATCATCATTAAACTTGCATTCTTTCCAATCTCGCATTGTATTTTTATCTAATTTGGTTGACAGAACATGAATAATGAGAGAATCGTACAACAAGTCTTTGTTGAGTCCTATTCCATCTAAAGAAGTTAAGTGTTTGGATACCTCGTCTAACATTTTCCGAACATTTAACAAATGTTTAAAATGACTATCCAACAAAAACTGTTTCTTGTCGAAACGCTCACACAACAACTCCCAAGACTTTTTAAAAGGTTGTTCAGTGCTATCTATGCCCTCAATAAAGTTAGCCGCGTAACCTTCTAACGAGGCTTTTAAATACTGAAACTTTTGATTATCATTTAACGATTTGTTATTAGCGATAGAGGAATTGAAATTATTTTTAAAGTTAATCCATTGTTGAAATTGTCCTGAAAATGTCTGTAACTTTATTTTAGGCAGCCACATGTTCTGAAGAGGGTCAATATTAGTAGTCGGAACGTTCGGCTGTGAACCCAAATGTTACTCATGACTTGAATGTGCAGCCGGAGCGCGTATTCGACTCAATAATGTTTTTAAATATGATTGGGATTTATAAAATCTATTCTCAAAATCCTCTCTTTCTAAAAAATGACTTTCTAAATCGTCATCGCTACATTTTGATTCTAAAATGATTTGAACCTTTTCAAACTCATTTAATAAACTTGAATCATTATCAAATCGCAACTCTACATCGTTGATATTAGGTAAATCATCACTTGAAGAGGTTTTAATAGTTTCGATATATTTTTCTAACAATGTCAATTTTTGCTTAATTGTACCTCTGTTACGCTTAAGAATTTTTAATTCGCTTGTTACCTGTTCATTTTCTGAATCTTGAATCTTGATTTTACTCAAAAATAAACAAATTTAGGTTATGAATTGAAACTACGCTTTACTATTTTGAACTTCAATCTCGATAAATACAAACTGAAGATCACTGCTCAATTTGTTTACGAATTATTCACCTGGTTATTCAGTTTAAATATATAAAAATGCAAATTAAACGTGTTAACTGAAAGGAATAGAAAGGAATTCTCTTACCTATATTGTACAAGCTAGTTGTTTTAGTTGTATTTTTTGTACTTTATTTATGAATAAATAAATTATAATATTCCAGTGTTCTAGCTTTATTCATCAGGTGATGTCATCTGTCATCCAGGTGACACCGAACTTAAAACATTTTATAAATATAAACATGGAACAAAACAAACTCTTAACTCTATAAGCTATACAGCCATGACACTAGTCACCCTGCTTAGTAGTTACCGCTAGACCGGAACTTTTCTGCATTGACATGAACTGGGGCTACTGGACTTGACTCAATTCGTTATGCTGCTGTATACTGGATCACGCTGTATACTGGATCGATAATCTTACCACATGCTGACTTTAACACTTGAATCCGGTGAGATGGACCAAAAATGTTTATGAATTACTTGTTTGCTGGTTACTGAATAATAAACTTGAAACTGTGGACTGTATTTACTTGATGAACATAATAATATATTTTACATGGTGTAATATAAAATAAAAAAGCTTTTCTTGATAATCTCATGAAATTTTACTTGTCACTGTCACTTATTTTTTGGCTCGACACACAAATATATATTGTTTCCGTGGTGTTGCCACTTTTTTGAAAAAGTACTTGAAAAGTAAATAAAGTTCTAACAATAGGTTCATTGACTCTGCCCATTTTGTATAGATGTCCCCCCAGAGTACAGTGTTCAGCGGCCAGGTCGGCGACTGTCTTCAAATGTCTCTCAGCCAGTTTCAAAAGCCTGGTTGAAATTTCCTTGCATACCTTGTTCAGTAAACTCTTTGTATGAAGATGTTGGTGTTATTTATCTAGCCAGTTCCGGATTTCCCCTTTCATGCAATCCTTTGTGAATCCACAGAACGGTTTCGGTTCCATACTAGAGACTCTGCTGATGTTTTCATCAATACAGGCTATAGCTGCAATCTTCTCTGCTTGAAGCACAAGGTACTACCAACCAAGGCTAAAGAACATTCTCTTCCTATACCATGGTTCGTTTTGGAACCATTAGCAAACCATATGATGTCTGCAGGATCATCTGGGTGCATCATCTGTTCCCTAGATAAGAGCACTACGAAAAATTTTTTTAAATATGATAGCGTACGGGATACACAATATTTTTAAATTGTCAAAAGTTTATTGAATTAATTCCAGTCATTTGTATTTAAATCTATAAAACTCAATGGATATCATGCGAAACACAAAATGTTTATACTTTATTTAAATGGAAATGAAAAAAGATCTAAAATGGATTCAGATTTTTTTTAAAATTTGGTGAGAGCGCACGGGAAAGAATAGAATATTTTGTATTTTGCTGTTTTCAATGGATTATTCCAAGTATTCAGGGCTCTCTCTGGAAGAGAATGGAATACATGAAACTGGATAACCATTTTCGTCGATTCATAACAATAACATTCTATTTTTTCCACCATAAAATAAGACACAGACTCAATAGAATTTTTAAAAATATGGTGAGAGCGAGTTAAATAAATGATCGAAACTTTAAGTTTTTAAAAACACTGCATAGACAACGACAGTAACAAGAATGACAAATAAGTTTAAGCTCGGCGTTGCCTTCGGGTAACTTGTAGCGTCGGCTAGTTTTTATACTGGGTGTGCGAGTAATATGTTCATATAACTCCTCCCCTTTTTGGAAAAACAATACAACTGGAGGGTGGGTTAATTTGGTCAGCTTCGCTGTCTTGGACAGGGTTTTCTTTCTTGAAGTTTTCTTTTTTCGGATCCATAATATGAAAATTACAATTATAGTTAAAATAAACAAAATAGGAATATTCCGAACGGCGGGGTGGGTTGAATTCGTTTCTATGGGTTGGATGGCTTCTGCTTCTAATTGCATCTCTTGGATGGCTTTCAAATTAATGTTTTTCAATTTCAGGATACTTTTGTCTCCGTTTTCTATAATTATTTTATTATTAAATTCTGAGTTAATTTTTGGTAAAATTAATGGGTTTCCTTTAATTATTTCTTTGGTATTACGGAAAGTTTGTTCTATATTTATAACTGAAGTGTGTAAATTTCCTAAATGTGCAAAAATAATGGCATTTTGTAGATTATCTACAAAATTATTCAAATTTTAACAGTTTAAGATAGTTTGCTCTAAAGAACTTTGGAGAGATATATAAATATATACATCAGTAATATTATCGATTTTGTCAATTAGAGATTTTAACTTATTTTTTATTAGCATTTGATTTTCATATAAATTTGAAATTGTTTCATTATAATGATTTATCAGATGTTTGTTTAGAGAAGTTTGGAGGTTAATTTCGTGTTGCACAGAATTGTATAGAATTTTTATTTGAAATACTTAATATTTTATTGTAAAATGTATCTATATTTCCTAATTGATTAATTATCCAACTAGTTTCTACGTAGTGTAAAAATATTTGCTTAGTACTAATTAACCTAGTTTTTTCTAATTCTAAGGGTAATATTGGTGAATCTAATTCTAGTATATCTATGTCACTAACTACGGGATGTAGAAGGAAGGTGTATATTTGGAGGATCTGTAGTTTCGTTATTTTTGTCTTCGCAACCTTCAGAGATTTCTTCCTGTCTGATTCTTCTACTGCCGTGGGTCAGGATCTCACTGGACCACAGGAGATTGGCTGGATCACCGAAGATGCACTTGTATGTACAAACGCGAAGTATTGAAATTCACCGTTTTTTATTTCCCGAAAACCGGCTGTCGATACCGTGACTTTTCGAAAAATTTTAACGTCGTTTTATCCTACTGACTGCGCCAGTTAAATGAATTGATCGAAAGTTTAAGTTTTTAAAAACACTTTATTTTACAATTATAGATTGTGCATAGACAACGACAGTAACAAGAATGGCAATAGATTAAGCTCGGCGTTGCCTTCGGGTAACTTGCAGCGTCGGTTAGTTTTATACTGGGTGTGCAAATATGTTAATATAACTAGCGCGCGGGATATACATTCTTCTATTTTACAGTTTTCACTATTATGAACAATTTAAAACGACTTTTTTCTAAAAATAGTTTTTGCTATAAAAGTAAAAAGACCATGAAATAATAAAAAAAAAGCAAACCAAGTCCTTTGTGCTCGTTATTTGACAAAGTGGTCAAATTCATTTTCTATATAAGGCCCAAAGTGCCTATGATAGCGCATAATAAGGTAACCTAGTTAACAAAGTAATTCCTATTTTCTCCATTAATACCAACTTTGAATAGAGAATGATAAAGTATATTATTTCATTAGCTAGATGAACACCGCCCGAAAGTAGTCCGGCATAAGGATTCACAGTGAAAATTTGATAAAAGTTATATTTCAGTTTCCCCTTTTGTGACATGCATGTTCAAACAGAGTCTGTCTGCCATGAGACAATTATAATTTCCCCAAGTTAAATACGAGAGCTTCGAGCCAGGCTTCCTTGTTACGCCAGAAATTATTTCCAACAAAATGTCAGCAGATTCGAATTGAGTATTATCATTTCGGCCCCTATATCCTATTTAATCGGAATAGTTGACAATTTTTACGAACACATACTTTGCTAAATCAGTCAGGTACGAGGGTTTATATTTTGCATACAGAGCTTAAAAAACAGTAGATAACTTTCAAACGCTATTGTTGATACTTCAAATATTTTATTAGTTTGATAAACTTTACTCACTATAGGTATATAATTTGTCAAAAATATATAATTGTAAGAATTTTGAAAAAGTCATTAAAAATTTGTAAAGACGAAAAATACAGTTTTATTGACCAAAATTCGACTAGACTTAATGAGAAAGTACTCAGCATTTGACCCTGGGTAAACAGAGCTAATTCGTCCCAATTTCCAGGAATACCTCGGCATATTGTTGTCCACCAGTATAACAATATCATTAACCTGGATTGTTTGTTGCTTTTTTGTCCATTTAGGTATTTTAGTTAAAGTAGGCAAATACTCATTCATCCACCGTTTCCAGAAATTTTCCAACAACATCTGAGATTTTTGCCACTCTTGACGCAAACAATTCAGATCAGGATCTAGACGTATAATAGAGCTATCTCCACTCGATGATCCAAGAAGGAAGTGGTTAGGTGTAAGAGCTTCGGAATCCATCGGATCACTTGATACTCGAGTCAGTGGCATGGAATGGGGTGTTAAACTTAACAAAAATTTGATGTTTTTTCAATGTTAATAGTTAGTGGTGGACAAAATCATAATGGGGAATCAATTATTTTTAATATTTTCATTCTCACAAGGTTTTTATGTCGATTTAAAAATTCAACTTTTTGATGATGTTACTTACATTACCTAAAAGATAAGCTACATAAGGGTTGACATAGGACCACAATCCTGTCGTCTTCTTTTTTAAAATCGTGATGAAGTACAGGTTGTGCTTATATGTTATATTGCTTTTATAGTGAATGACTTAGGAGTTGTTTAAATTCACTTCCGATTTGTTTTTACGGCTACACTCACATATATAATTACTTACATCAAAATGATCTTCACAGCAATAGTAGCCTCAAACCACAATTTTCGTCACAAAATTTTTACGAGGCGTTGTAACTGTTGTGTTCATGCAGTATGATACAAAACAAAATTTATATGATTATTGTGGAGAAAAACTAACTAAAAAAATATTAACACAATGCTTTTATTTTTTCATAATATTAAAACATCAAGCTCGGATAAACTGTAAACATAAACAAAATACTCATATAAATTATAGACTTGGCCCTTTTGTAACTGGCTATTGGTTCATAAAACATCTAAATCAGAAAGTGGCTAGGTTCATCTTTAAGTGCGTGACGAATCTGTAGTGAAAGTTGCAAACATTTAAGAAATCTTAATTTCCAGTTTTTTCCCAAAATATTCGGTTTAAAAGCCGGATATCGGTTTAACACCCCATTGAATATCCTAGACAATGGTAAAAGTGAAATAAGAAGATAAAAATATATTGTTCTGGAATTCGGAGAGAACTATATAACATCTTAATAATTATTATTAGATTTGTCTATAATATCTCTGTTCTGTTATCTCTGAAATAACAGTTTAATTCAGATTGTAGAACAGTACTGTAAAAAAGACAAATAGAAACAACATTTATATTATCTATGGTAAAAGTGAAGTTCAATATCTAACAATAACACAATATATCATGTTGGTTTTGTTACCTAATATACATAACCAAAGCGATACAAAACTGAAATTAAATACCCGTCTATAAACAAATATAAGCAATCATTTCCAATCACGTCTTGCAGTTGTCCCTCTCGACTAAAAGTTGTTCCCTTTATCGGTAGAAAATATAATCAACCGGTTAAAATATTCACAACCGATGGAAAATATTCCCCGCCGGCGGAGGAAATCACAGACAAAACTAGAAAATGCGACCCCCTGAAAGCTGGATGTTCTCTACCGGCTGCACTAAGCCAGAATTTATCTTTACTCTAGCAAAGTGCAGATATATACATTTACAAACAGGATAAAATAAATGCAATAAATGCAATAAAATATTAACATTTATATTTTTTTATAAGAGCCGAAAAATTTAAACACGAATTACAACATAAAGATATTTTTACATACAAAATTTTATAATTTAAATACTAAACCCCCTAAATCACCACTACTTTACCACCCCCTACAACATGCATGCACCTTTTAAACCCATGAAGCTAAGAAAAAATCATGCAAAGAAAACTTTACCAAATATATATTAATATTCTGAAGCTCTAAACTGCAAAGTCACTTTTGTAACCTAAAAAATCCTTTACTAATAAGAATTCTAAAACAAAAAATAAAATTAATAAGAAAAATTTTAATGTAAACCCTAGGACATAAACAAAGTAAAATTATTAGATAGGCCTATCAGCAAGTAAAAATATGTACATATATTCCAGATCCATCCCTAAAAAATTCCTGGAACAGAAAATCAAACAAAATTAAAAAATGTACAAAAAATTTGATGACATCTCTGAAGCCTGTAAGAGAAGTGTTAGTGTGCTGAAAAGGAAGCGCTGAAAAAAATTGTTAGTAATAAATGGCCAAGTATAGCCATTTTGCATATAGCAACTTAGAAATTTACGATATTTTGATAGCCCATACTGGGCAACTATTCCCCCTACTTGTCAACCCATACCCATTCGACAAACGGAAAACACTTAAGCGTACTCGCCCATCTGGATGACTGCTCGTTTTGCAAGCGAGGCTTACCGACACCCTAGGTAACGAGTACTTTCTCACAGTGTGATACTGCGTGCATCCGTGCGGGAAAAAGTCAATCGTAAACAAAAAAGTTGGTACATGTGGCTTACTTAACAATTGCAATAAAAAAATAATTCACAATTCCAAACCGAATGACACCAACAGGGGAGAAAGGGCAGAAAAAAACAGAACAGAAAATACGAGGAACGACATAGCTCACCTATGTCTTTTAAAAAGTACCAACTTATTAACGAAAGGCGTAGTATTTAGGAAATATGAGGAATGACATAGCTTACCTATGTCTTTTGAAAAGTACCAACTTATTAACGAAAGGCATAGTATTTAGAAAATGTTCGGATTGACATATACTAACTTAGAAATCTACGATATTTTGATAACCCATACTGGGTAACTATTCCCCCTCCTTGACAACCCATACCCATTCGACAAACGGAAAACACTTAAGCGTACTCGCCCATCTGGGTGACTGCTCGTTTTGGAAGCGAGACTTACGGACACCCTAGGTAACGAGTACTTTCTCACAGTGTGATACTGCGTGCATCCGTGCGGGAAAAAGTCAATCGTAAACAAAAAAGTTGGTACATGTGGCTTACTTAACAATTGCAATAAAAAAATAATTCACAATTCCAAACCAAATGACACCAACAGGAGAGAAAGGGCAGAAAAAAAACAAAACAGAAAATAAGAGGAACGACATAGCTTACCTATGTGTTTTGAAAAGTACCAACTTATTCACGAAAGGTATAGTATTTAGAAAATGTTCGGATTGACAGCTTACCTATGTCTTTTGAAAAGTACCAACTTATTAAAGAAAGGCATAGCATTTAGGATATATGAGGAATGACATAGTTTACCTGTGTCTTTTGAAAAGTACCAACTCATTAACGAAAGGCATAATATTTAGAAAATGTTCGGATTGACATAGCTTACCTATTTCTTTTGAAAAGTACCAACTTATTAACGAAAGGCATAGTATTTAGGAAATATGAGGAATGACATATACTAACTTAGAAATCTACGATATTTTGATAACCCATACTGGGCAACTATTCCCCCTCCTTGTCAACCCATACCCATTCGACAAACGGAAAACACTTAAGCGTACTCGCCCATCTGGGTGACTGCTCGTTTTGGAAGCGAGGCTTACGGACAACCTAGGTAACGAGCACTTTCTCACAGTGTGATACTGCGTGCATCCGTGCGGGAAATAGTCAATCGCAAACAAAAAAGTCGGTACATGTGGCGTACTTAACAATTGCAATGAAAAATAATTCACAAGAAAGGACAGAAAAAAAAACAGAACAAAAAATACGAGGAACGACATAGCTTACCTATGTCTTTTGAAAAAAGTACCACTTTTAAAAAAAGGGCTGGATAGTATTTAGGAAATATGAGGAATGCCATAGCTTACCTATGTCTTTTAAAAAGTACCAACTTATTAACGAAAGGCATAGTATTTATAAAATGTTCGGATTGACATAGCTTTCCTATGTCTTTTGAGAAGTTTCAACTTATTAACGAAAGGCATAGTATTTAGAAAATGTTCGAATTGACATAGCTTACCTATGTGTTTTGAAAAGTACCAACTTATTCACGAAAGGTATAGTATTTAGAAAATGTTCGGATTGACATAGCTTACCTATGTCTTTTGAAAAGTACCAACTTATTAACGAACGGCATAGTATTTAGGAAATATGAGGAATGACATAGCTTACCTATGTCTTTTGAAAAGTACCAACTTATTAACGAAAGGCATAGTATTTAGGAGATATGAGAAATGACATAGCTTACCTATGTCTTTTGAAAAGTACCAACTTATTAACGGAAGGCATAGTATTTAGAAAATGTTCGGATTGACATAGTTTACCTATGTCTTTTGAAAAGTACCAACTTATTAACGAACGGCATAGTATTTAGGAAATATGAGGAATGACATAGCTTACCTATGTCTTTTGAAAAGAACCAACTTATTAACGAAAGGCATAGTATTTAGAAAATGTTCGGATTGACATAGTTTACCTATGTCTTTTGAAAAGTACCAACTTATTAACGAACAGCATAGTATTTAGGAAATATGAGGAATGACATAGCCTACCTATGTCTTTTGAAAAGTACCAACTTATTAACGAAAGGCATAATATTTAGGAAATATGAGGATTTACATAGCTCTTTTGAAAAGTACCAACTTATTAAGAAAGGCATAGTATTTAGAAAAAGTTCGGATTGACATAGCTTACCTATGCCTTTTGAAAAGTACCAATTGTAAAAAAGGGCTGGATAGTATTTAGAAAATATGAGGAACATTTGTAAAAGAAAGGCAGGATGATACTGAAATATGATGAGATGTGATGTCATTTGATAGAAATTGAGAATTACTGTATACTCACACTCCTTCGGAGTAGACCAATACTTTACGAAACCTAAAACAAAGAATAAAAGAATTTATTAAAGAACGATTCTAAATAATTTAACTAAACTAATAATTTTAAAAAATCATGTTTTCTAAAAAACAAAAACATTTACGATCAAAAAAACAAAGGCATCAAGTTCGTATGTTTAAAATCAGCATTAAAAATATTTTATGTATACAGGGTGTTCCTAAATTCAGTCGCAAAAATTCAGGTGATTTCCCGTATAAAATTATAATAAGTCTTTCCTATGACAAAATCTCCCAATCTCACCCCCTTCCAAGATATCTCCCTGAGTAAAATTGAGTTTTTATTTCTTTTTTCTCAAATTTAAGTGAAGATGGAAACTTTAAATTTTGTAAATTTCGTGCACTCTCAATTACTAACCACCGGTATTTTCTCAACATTCCTGTTAAATTATAAGGGAGTGAAATTATCAACCCTTACTTTATTTAATATCAAAAGTTTTTTTAGAGATTGAGTTTTTTAAATAAAAATATTCAAAATCTCTATTGTCTTGAGAAACTTTTTTCACTTTTGAAGTTTTATCCTAGATTCAATAGATTATTGTATCTATCAAGAGTAAAAAAAGTTTTTCAAGACAATAGAGATTTTGAATAATAATTTCATTCCACAAAACTCAATCTCGAAAAAAAATTTGATATTAAATAAAGTGAGGGTTGATAATTTCACTGCCTTATAATGTAACAGGAATGTTGAGAAAATACCGGTGGTTAGTAATTGCGAGTGCACGAAATTTACAAAATTTGAAGTTTCCATCTTTACTTAAATTTGAGAAAAAAGAAATAAAAACTCAATTTCACTCATCCTCTTTTTAGGGGTGATATCTCGGAAGGGAGTGGATTGATGAAATTTTTTCATATGAAAGACCTATTATAATTTTATACGGGCAATCACCACCTGAATTTTTTCGCATAAATTCAGAAACACCCTGTATGTAGTATAAAATATCAAAGAAAATTCTGTTATTTAAGATGAGTCATACTCCTGAACATACTCCTACCTCGTATTGATTTTCCTACGGGGTATGCCAAATATAAAATTTCAGCTTGTAATTGGTTTTTGAAAACCTTTATCAAGATTTAAGAAAGTATACAAATAGATAATGAATTATAAGTTTTCTTTTAGATATTAAGGTTGGACGGGTGGTTCTAAATAAGCTTCATACAATTCCAAAAGTTTATATGTTCCAAATTGCATAGTATTGTCAATTTATCGAATTCTCAGAATATTATTTCGACAAAAAAATACAGTTTGATCTTTTTTAAATTAAAGAAAATAAAAAAGAAACATTAAAAAAGAATTAGTTTATTTAAAATAAGAAAATTTGAGAATACACAAGAGTATAGGTAGCTTATATTTGAAAAAAGTATCTGTAGTAGATACTGTAGGTTTTTATTTTGAGTAAAAGTATAAGACACGTCTGAGAATTCGATGAAATGCAAATACCTATCAATTACTAAATACAAATTGTACAGGGCGATGTTTTAATATTATACAAAATAGCTTGTTTCTCTTAAAAATCGGTTTTTAAAATTAAGAAAACCAGTTGTATTATTAAAAATATAACACGTATTAAGATTATTAGTTATTAAAAATTAAACATTTGTACAAAAATCAAGATATTTTTCTGATTCTATTTTGCTAAACTTTTATATGAATAAAATGAACTAATTTTTAAAGACCCTATATGTTAATAAACAGAATGGAAGCAGACACATTTTAATTGTCATTCAATATTTCCCATATGAGCCCCTATACGAGGTAGAAGTATATATAGTTTATCATGACTAACCACTCAGGTATATAGGACATCAATTTGTCAGCTAGGAATATGTACCGGCTGGCTTTTTAGTATTTCAAATATTTTGGTATAAAAAAATAGTAAGAGAAAGCAAAAATGCAAATTTCAAATCTAATAAACAATTGTAAAATACTTCGTTCATATATTAAAAATCAATTGTTTATAGTGATAAAATTGTTCGTATGTGATTTAAAATATTTAAAAAAACAGAATTACCAATAGCTACCAGTAAATAAAATGAAAACTCACCGTAAATGTATCAGATTGTAATCCAAGCAATCCATATAGGCACTATTTACTACACTCCACGATACACGTTGATTTCGAACGCACGCACACCGGCATACCGATATTTTCTATTCGAAAGTCAACACGCTACTGAATATGAATCGACAAAATTTATTATTCGTTAGTCACCCCGTTAAACTAGTAAAGTTGTTTATCATATCTGCGTTTAATATATATTTATATATACCCGCCGTCCTAGAAGTGAATATAAAAGTATATTATTTTGAAAACCTTATTTATTAGTCTTTTTGAGTATTTTAATGAAAAAGTAAAAGTAAAAAGGTACACAAGGATATAAATAAAACTGTACTTCTATTTTTAAGGATGTTCGAAGAATTTTCGGTGGTAATACCACGAGTGCTTAAAAATTACTGACAATTTCAATGGAAGCTTGTTAATAATTCCACGAGTTCGAAGAACGAGTGGAATTAGACTACAAGCTTGAATGGAAATTATCCGGTTAATTTTTAAGCACAAGCGGTATTAAGGGAGAATATTTCTCGAATAAAAATACAATTTAACTGTATATTGAATTTGTACTTTTTTTCGTCGCAAAATAACATAAATTGTCTCCTCACTCTTTTCCGTGTTTTTGGGTACACTTTTAATGCCCTTTTTGTCAATTTCCCGTTCTGTTATATCTCCGAATCGATTCATAACCTCTAAGAAACACTTCTTTGACGTTTCACGTTCATTATTTTAATGTTGTCAGTCAACGGTTGTCATGGCAACGTGGAATTATCGCTGGGTTGTCATGGCAACGTGGAATTTCAGCTGTAATTTTTGAATTTCCATTTAATAATTTAGCATTCG
This sequence comes from Lochmaea crataegi, assembly GCA_947563755.1. NCBI lineage: Eukaryota > Metazoa > Arthropoda > Insecta > Coleoptera > Chrysomelidae > Lochmaea > Lochmaea crataegi. The sequence continues at coordinate 29,071,562 of OX387428.1, read as the reverse complement.
TTGCATTGATACAACATGTATGAGTGAAATATTGAAAAAATTTTTTATTGTTAAATCATTTTTCAGGATACTTTTTGCATTGTCTAAAGAAATAAATAGCCTGTCATCCTAATGAGCAAAACAGAGACCCAAAAAGAGAGATGCATATATACTGCTCTGTAGCAAAATAGCGCAGATGGCACCATCATGAGCATATCAGCATCAGCATATCAGATCAGAGAGTAGTCGATCATTGCAATCAAAGAATGGAATTACGCGAAAATGTTGTGTTTGCTATGACCAGTTATTCTCTGATCGTTTCTGACAGTTTCTAATTGCGGTCTGGACAGACCTAATGTATAACTCTCGATTTTAATACCTTAACAAATTGTGTACGCCACTGTCTTACTCTTTCAATTTATCTAAAAATATATTTGAACACTTTTTTGATAAAGCTCCTAATAACGTAGATGTCAACATTTATTAAAATTGAGTACTTATCGATTGTCCCTGGTATCCCACAAATAACAAGTATAAGAAAAAAAGTTAAATGTAACCAATGATTCAAGTTTAAAAAAAACGTAGAGTCCAGTCCATGGGACTGCCGACAGAAGTGAAAACACCAAAAAATAAATCCCTTTTAAAAATTTTATCGTAAGCCCATCGTGAATGTAATTTTTTACAAATAAATTAACCCTCTTTAGAAATTCTATCGTACGCCCATGATAGATGTAAATTTTTACAAATAAATTGATCCCTTTTTAAAAAAATTTGTACGCCTATGATACAAGGAAATCCCTACAATTAAATTACTAACCCCTTATAAAAAAAGTACACATATACAAACAGTATACATAAAATAGCTCATGGAAAGTGTGACGATGATTTATCCAACACTATATATACGCTTCATTGTTAATGGGGTGTTAAACCTAACAAAAATATGATGTTTTCTCACTGTTAATATAGTCAATGGTGGACAAAATCATAATGGGGAATCAATTATTTTTAATATTTTCATTCTCACAATGATTTTATGTCGATTTGAAAATTCAACTTTTGGATGATTTAAATAGTTCTCCATTCCTGCCTTTTCATACATAACCCAAAAGAGAAGTTAGCTAGGTACATAAGGGTTAATATAGGACCACAATTAAACTTAACTAAAATAATATTAACACCATGCTTTTATTTTTTTTATAATATTGAAACGTCAAGCTCGTATAAACTGTAAAAAAAACAAAAAACTCATATATATTATAGACTTTGACAGTTCTTCAGACTTCAAATTCAAATGGCCTTTTTGCAACTGGCTATTTGTTCATAAAACATCTAGATCAGAAAGTGGCTAGCTTCATCTTTAAGTACGTGACGTATCTGTAGTGAAAATTGCAAACATTTAGGAAATCTTAATTTCCAGTTTTCTCCTAAAATATTCAGTTTAAACAAATAGTACCAATATACTTCAATAAAATACCAAAAGCCGGATATCGGTTTAACACCCCATTCACTATGTGTTCAGCTTCAGCGAAGAAGGTCTGAAGACTTTTTTCTCGAATAGATTGACCATGTAGATCCTTGTCAATTATTTTCTTTACAAATCCAATCATTCGTTCCCATACACCTTCCATATTTGGAGCACCTGGTGCATTGAATTTGAAATCAATACCTCTAGAAGACATTTTATCGACAACAGCTGATTTACTCATTTCCTGAAATGCTCTTCTAATTTCTTTATTGGAAGCAACAAAGTTCGTTCCATTATCGCAATAAATAACTTTCGGCTGTCCTCTTCTCGAATTCAGTCTAAGTATAGCTAATACAGCTGACTCGCTATTGAAACTATGGGCTATCTCTAGACGTATCGCTCTTATAGAAAAGCATGTGAAAAGGACACCCCATCTTTTCTCTCTTCGTCTTCCAATTTTGATATGGATTGGTCCAAAATAATCCATGCCAACGCTTACAAATGGTCTTACTTCTCGGCTTAATCTGTCTTCAGGTAATGGTCCCATTAGAGGCGGAGTCGGCTTAGCTCTTTCATTTCTGCATTTCTGGCATTTAAAGAAGACAGATTTGACTGCAGCTCGGCCGTTGATCACCCAGTATTCTTGCCTAAGATGAGCTCCATTCCTCTGTGTCGATATTTTTCATAGTAATGTCCTAAGAGAAATTTTTGGGTCTAGAATTATCGGCTTTTTAGTACTTTCACCAAGTGTTTCTGCTAAATTTTTTCTCCCGCAAAGTACTAGAATTTCATCATCATTGATTTCAGGACAAAGTCTACAGAGTCTACTTTGTTTATATATCCTTTTTCCATTTTTCAGAAGGGAAATTTCTTTAGAAAAACTTTCAAATTGAGAATGTTTAATCCATATTTTCTGAGACCGGTGTGAAGATATCAGCCAATTTTAGCTGCAAAAATGTTGAGAACTGCCCAATTTGCGGTTTCAGTGGCGTGCAGAATATATATTGAACCAAATTCATATTTCGGAAAGCCACGTTGATATTCAATGAGTAGGGGTATATTGGTGTCGAGGACACACTGTTTGGAGGGAATTTGCTTACGATGGGGAGCAAGGGTTGCAATGTCACCCCTAAACTAAAATAAATTGTAACTTCCGAAGGAAACGAGAAGCCAAGTTAATATTTGGAGGGTAGAAGCCTAATAATGTTGAAAACACACTGTTCAAAGGAAGTTTGCTTACGAAGGGAAACAAGGGTTGCAACGTATAATTTATTCTAATTTTAGGGGTGACATATCAACCCTTGTTCCCCTTCGTAAGCAAATTTCTTTTGAACAGTGTGTTTTCAATATTATTATGCGTCTACTCTCCAAATATTAACTGGGCTTCTCGTTTCCTCTGGAAGTTATAATTTATTCTAATTTTAGTGTTGACGTATCAACCCTTGTTCCCCTCCGTAAGCGAATTTCCTTTGAACAGTGTATTTTCAATATTATTATGCTCCTACCCTCCAAATAGTAACTTGGCTTCTCGTTTCCTTTGGAAGTTATAATTTATTCTAATTTTAGGGTTGACGTATCAACCCTTGTTCCCCTTCGTAAGCGAATTTCCTTTGAACAGTGTATTTTCAACATTATTATGCTCCTACCCTCCAAATAGTAACTTGGCTTCTCGTTTCCTTTGGAAGTTATAATTTATTCTAATTTTAGGGGTGACCTATCAACCCTTGTTGCCCATCGTAAGCAAAACTTCTTTCAACAGTATGTTTTCAACATTATTCATGCTTCCTCCATCCAAATATTAACCTGGCTTCTCGTTTCCTTAGGAAGTTACAATTTGTTTTAGTTTTAGGCGTGACATTGTAACCCTTGCATCCCCAAACAGTGTGTCCTCCACACCAATATACCCCTACTCATTGAATATCGAGGTGGCTCTTCGAAATATGAATTTGATTCAATAAATATATTCTGCACGCCACTGAAACCGCAAACTGAGCAGTTCTCAACATTTTTACAGCTAAAATTGGCTGCTATCTTCACACCGGTTTTTCTGAGCTTCTTCGAGCTCTTCAACAGTTCTTTCTTAAAAGTGTGCCCATTTTTCTTATGCGTAATTTTTTCAAGAATCTTTGGCACCATGATGGACATCTAATCAGTCTAAAAAATTTGGAAAATCTTGTGATATCGAGAAGAGGTTTCTTTGGTTCAAAATCCACTAAGCAACTGTTAGTATACTTAGCTTTCCTTTCGGTGTCATTTATTACTGTTAGTTTAATATTTCGATCTTCTACTTGCCAAAAATTTTCTCAAAAATGCAGGTCCATGTATCCAAACATCCGATATTATCAAATTATGTGAGTCAGAATTGTCTCTGGTAGCTTCGTCAGCTGGATTTAAGTCAGTAGAAATCCTCCTCCAGTCTTCGATATTATTCAGTTCTCTCTTGAATTTCTCCTATTCTATGCGAAATAAATTGTTTGTATTGTCTACCATCGCTTCTTATCCAATTAAGAACACATTTGGAATCTGACCAAAAAAACTGCTAGGTATTTCTAGTTCAGATATTATGGATTTTGCTAATCGACTTGCCATTACAGCTCCTTGAAGTTCTAATCTTGGTATAGAAAGTTGCTTTGGTGGTGCAACTCCTGCCTTCGATGCTATCAGTGAAACATCTACTTCTTCAGTTCCTTCCCCCACTCTGAGATAGGAAACTGCTTATTATAATTGTCAGAATTTTGAAAAAGTCATTAAAATTTTGTAACGACGAAAAATACAATTTTATTAACAAAAATTCGACTAGACTTAACGAGAAAGTAACATATTGTTTTTCAAAGTTTTCTCCACGAAGATCAATGCAGTTTTGCATTCTTTGGAACCAATTCTGAAAGCAGCTATTCCACTCGCTTGCTGGTACATTCATAATAGAATTGATTGCATCTTCTGGAGATTGGAATCATCGACCACACAGTTCATTCTTAATTGTTGGAAAAGAAAGAAAGTCGTTAATAGGACTTCAGGTCGGGACTGTATGAAGGAGGGACCAAAAATTCGATGTTTTCTTGCTTTAAAAACTCAATTGTTCTTCTAGCAGTGTGCGACCTTGCATTGTCTTGGTGGAGGATCATTCGTCGTCATTCTGACGATGATTTGCAAATATCGAAATAATTATCAATAATTTTTTAGAATTTTAATCAACTTTTTCATTAAATAGTGTAATTAATTAGACACAGTTAGTTTCATTTAAAATAGTACCGACACATTATATCTGTATCCATACTTTGTCCTGGAAGATTTTTTCCACACCCTTTTCTCCTAGGGCACTTTTTACCTGAACTTTTTCTCCTGAGACAATTCCACTAGAACATTCACCCCTCTGTACACTTACGCCAGGACGTTCACCTCCCTGGACACCTGTGTCAGAACATTAACCTTCCTGGATACCAGAGACAGGATATTCAATTCTCCTGACACCTTGCGGTGGAACATAGAAGGTGAGATAAGTAAAGATAAAAATGGAAGCTATTATAACTTCAATGGAGCAGTTTTCTTGAACCTCTTTGGTTATAATTGAGCTAAATTTCAACTTCAAACTACAGCAGGTATATATAGTTTCTTACGAAATCAATACCCAGTCCATCAGTGTCGACGACGAACCAATTTCTTTACGATTATTTTTTAATTAAATCGAATATTTGCATGACAAACTCGTTTAAAAACTTTTTTCGGGGTAACGCATAGTAAAAGAAGAAAAAAATTAAAAACTTCACGTTCCTTATGCCTCAAGCAAACGAAATTTAATTTGTGGGAAAGCGACCCTGGCTTTGTCATATGAAAAGCTACCTACTATGAAGCTATTTATGTGAGCTTGTGGGCTTTTAATTTTAAGCAACCAGCCGAAATATAACCACTTTTTGACAGGCCAACGTGACCATATTAAATAACTAAAAATACAGTGACTTCCGTCATCATGAATAATTTATTCTGTATTTAATTATGGGGAAATTGTTGAAAATTTTAGTCGGAGAAGCCTAAGATATTAAAAACGAAGTGTTGTAATACCATCTAGTTTTATTAAGTCTAACCAATATACAAAGTGTTTCTAAACTCATCCGAAAAAATGTGCTCCTTCCGAGATATGATCCCTTAGGGCCGGTTCTACAATTTGAGATTAAACCTGGTATTCGCTAGACGTAATATAAGGGGTCACTATTGCTTTCTACAATATAAAGGTATATTGTTTATTGCAAGCATAAACCAGAGTAAGATATATATTGTTACTCCTTTTACTATCTGTATCTGTAGAGTGGGAAGGGTGAGTTTAGGCACACAGCACTTAGGTCACATGTGACCCATTGCACATCCTCCCGAGGAGTTGTCCTCCTAGGTCATCGTCCATCCTGTCCTTTTCAGGAAGATGGACAGGTCACTAGGAAACATCTCCTTTATATCGGCAGGTGTAGGCCAAGGCCAAGACTCACCGAACACACACTCTCTTATTGACGATAACTCCGGGCACTCACATAAGACATGCCTGACAGTTTCATCTTCTTGTTCACACATTCTGCATAGAGGTGTGTCCACTAGCCCCATAGTATGGAGGTGTTTCCTTAGTTGACAGTGGCCAGTCAGAAATCCTACTGTTAAGCGTAGGTTTTTCCTGGTCATCGCCAAATATTTATTCGGCGCCAGCTTCCCAGGGTCGCCCAAGGTGATCCTGGCAAGACTGCATCCTTTGATTTCATTCCAATTTTTTTAGGGATCGAGCACGGGTGTAACGCTTGGCTAGTTCCGCAATTGTCGAAGTCGTCAGGCCGTAAGTGTCACTGGGTGCTAAAATTTTTAGTCCAGCCGCTTCTCTGGCTAAAGAATCGGCAATGCGATTACGTTTACTCCTGTCGTGCCCTTTAACCCATCTCAGGATAATATTGTTAACTACCGAGGCGTTAGCTAAATCTTTGTGGCACTCTAATACTAGCCCTGATGTAACACGTTGTCTGTTCAAGGCTAATAGGGCTTGTCTGCTGTCAGTGCAGATTGTTATCTTTTTGCCAGAAATTCCTTTTCTGGTTAGTTCTTTTGTGGTTATTGAGATACCAGCCAGTTCTGTTTGAACCACGTTGGTATTTTTTCCCATTGCCCACTTAATTCTTATGCTAAGTGATCTGGAGTAAACTCAACATCCTGAGCCTTTTTTGGTTTTTGAGCCGTCTGTATATATGCGTATTGTATTTGCACATCTGACTCTGTGTTCTGTTTTATTTGTATTTTGTAGGGTTTTTTGCATCATTGGCCGCCTGCAGCAGAGATAGCGCAGTAAGTTCTTTTCGCCATAGGCTTAGTCTCAATTGACCCACTCCTACTTCGGGGTTTACACCAGCCGTACGCAATCCTACCATGGCAATTAACGCAACCTCTTTGACGTACAAGTCCAGAGGGGTCAGACCAGTAATTTATTCCATTGCCGCGGTTGGTGTTTTTCTCATGGCTCCTGTGATGTTTAAACAAGCCATTCGCTGTATTTGATATAATTTTTGGATGGTCGTTGCTTGTAGAGCCTTCGGTCCCCATGCAATGGCTCCGTACGTTAGCATAGGTCTTATGATTGCAGTGTAGATCCAGATGACCACACGGGGTGAGAGACCCCATGTGCGTCCCCCTGTCCTCCGACATTGCTCATAAGCCACATATGCTCTTTTTGCTCTGCTCTGTAGGTGAGAGTTCCATCTTATTGTCGAGGGTAATACCAAGGTATTTCACCTCTTCAGAGAAGTTTAATTTGCTATTGAAGATTTCGGGGAGTTTTAAGCCCGATAATCCTCTTTTCCTGGTGAAAAGGACCTTCTCAGTCTTCTTGGGATTGATCTACAGTGAGTGTTCCTTACACCATGTTTCTATTAATTTGAGCCCATCCTGCGCTCTATCGCACAGTGCGTTCACAAAATTTCCGGTCTGCAAGATAACTATGTCATCTGCGTATGCGATTGTGTAGAATACATTATTGTTGAGGTGATCAATCAGGGTATCCAGGACTATGTTCCAAAGAAGAGGTCATAAGATCCCTCCCTGCGGACATCTCCTCATGACCAGTCCTCTCACTATGATGTCTTCTACATTGATACTTATTGCTCTACTGAAGAGCATTTTGAGTATCCATTCTCCCACTACCAGGGGTACATTCCTGGAGTCAAGATCCTGGGCAATTGTTGGGAAGGTTGTTTTTTCAAACGCTCCCTCAATATCTATGAATATACCCAGAGTGGATTCTTTATTGTCCAATAATCTTTCGATTCTGCCAACCACTTGGTGAAGGGCCGAATCAGTGGACCTTCCCGGAGTATATACATGCTGATTTGGATGGAGTGGGTTGTGAACTAGCACTTCATCTCTCATATACCTCTCACTACCCTCTCCATTGTTTTTAAAAAGAACTGTGTGAGGCTAATAGGTCGGAATGCTTTTGGTAAGGTGTAGTCCATCCTTCCTGGTTTGGGTATAAATACCCCTCGTACTTCTCTCCACTTTCTGGGAATTCACCTCAGAGCTAAAGAAGCTCTGAATATTCCAACCAGGTGCGGCATAAGGTTATCCATTCCCCACTGAAGTGGGGCTGGTCTTATACCGTCAGGTCCTGGTGACTTGAAAGGGGAGAAGCCCGAAATGGCCCACCTTTTCTTGTCCTCATCAATTATTGCACTAGCAAACTGTGAGGGTGTTGTTGGTACTTCCGCACAGTTCGCCGTTCCAGGAAAGACAGATCCTGGGAAATGAGTTTCCATAAGAATCTCAGCGCTCTCTTGGAGGTTGGCGGCTTTGTCGCCATTTTCCCTCGTCAGGATGCCGATACTCTTATGGTGGTCGTTTGAGAGTATCTTCTATAGCCTAGAAACTTTTGGAATTCTTCGTCTGCCACACAGTAGGCTCTCCAGGCTGCTCTTTGTTTTTGTCTGCAGACTTTTTTGAACTCTTCGAGGTTGGCTTGGTATACTTCCCAGTCCTCTTTGAGTTTTGTTCGTTTTGCCTTGCTGAAGGTCGTTCTCGCTGTCTTTCTAAGGTGTTCCAGTTCAGGGCACCACCAAGTATTGGTTTTGCCATCTGTCTGGACCATCCTCATGGACAGGATTCCTTATAGGCAACGTCTATTTTGTTTTGAATAGATACTGTGTACCTTTCCAGTTCCTCATTATTGCTGCAGAGAACCTTTTAAGAGGCGATTGTAGAGAGCTACATCCGACTTCTTCGGGTCACGGGATTTTACAGTGGTCCTGAGATCTCGGCTTACCGTATAGGTAACCAACGGTGGTCTGACATAGAAATGTGATCTGACATTTGCCAGACCTGAATTTTGTTTGATATTTTAGCTGTCGCCAGCGTAATATCTATTAATGTTTGGCTACCGGCGTTAGTAAATGTCGGCTCCGTGCCTTTGTTTAAGACTGTTAGATCCTTCTTAATTGTATATTCGTATAGAGACTTACCTCGGGCGTTGATATCCTTGCTGTCCCAGCTCAAGTGGTGAGAATTTGAGTCGCAGCCCAAAATGTTCTCCACTCTCTGGTTGAGACAGTGATCCACTAGTACCTCCATCTCTCTAGTCGGTGGTAGGGTGGCTGCATCTGAAGGGAGGTGAACCGATGCGAGTATCAACGCCGTACATTTGCCTTTTCCATCTGGACATTCCACTTTAATCGCAGTAAGGTCTGAGGTGCAGAATTTCGCCATCGGAAGGGCTCTGTACATCCTAGGTTGCTGATTGCTTGGTAAGCTGAAAATTTGACCAGTTAGGCTACTGTAGCCAGTAATTTTGGTCTTTATTATCCAGGGCTCCTGGATCAAAGCTATTCCAGTACATCAAGGTGGCGACACAGTGTTGCCGTTGCTGCCTTTTTGTGTTGGAGGTTACATTGTATGATATTTACCTATTTTTCCAATGTCCTTGTCCATGGGAAAGGTGGTAAAAGGTGAAATTTATTTTAGAGGTCCATCTGCTCCCCTGCTAGAGGAGAGACGACCTCGCTGAGTTCAGGTGTCTCTTCCGTCAGGTCATCGACTGTCATCTGTTTGGATGCTTCGACGTCCTTTTCGGGACCCATGGTGGCCTTGGTGTCGATATCCACTTTAGGTGGCTCGACTTCCAAGGACCTCGGGTCTTCAGATGTACCCTACTCCTTTCAATATCTAGGGTGGAAAATCACTTCGCACCTGATAGAGTATCTAGTGTATCGTCTATTCTTGGCAGTGGATAACTATCTTTATGTGTAACCTGATTTAGTATTCGATAGTTTACACAAAAGCGAGAGGATTCATCTTTCTTAGTTACCAGGACAACGGGTGAACACCAGGGACCAGAAGCTTCTTCAATAATATTTTCTTCGTTCGCTTCCATTAGGCTAAATATAATATCAATTTTATTTAATGTGAAAATTTTCGATAACAAAATGAAAAAAATAAAGTTATATTCCGAATCCAGTGTTTTCTCTTCCACTGGCTAATTCATCAAAACAAACCAAGAGTTACGGTAGAAAATATCAGCAACTCAACTGTTGAGCCCGTCTGAAGCGCTCACTCGGAATAACTGTACCTGTCATAAAAATCAATTGTAGAACCGACAAGCAGTTATTCTCGGTATAAAATATCGAAGGAATAACTATACTGGCATTGTAGAATCGGCCATAAAAGGTGCTGAGTTTTCATTTTTTTTCTCAAACTTAAGTGAAGATGGAAACTTGACATATTGTAACTTTTGTGCACTCGCAATTACTTACCACTGGTATTTTTTCAACATTTCTGATACAGGGGGTCGCACCTTTCAGGTGTAATATTTCGGAAGAGGGTGAACTGTGGAAATTTTGTCATAATTTTAAATGGGCAAACACCGAATTTTTTACCGCGAAACCTCCGTGACTCTAGCACACTTATGTTAAGAATCCCAAAGTGCAATATATCAAAAAATTCCGCTCGTTACAAATCCATCGTCAAACAAATACCGCGTCCCTCAGTTGCTGAGTTTGGGATTATTAACATGAGTTTGCTGGGGTCACAAATGTATTTAGAAACCCTGTATATCTTAGTCACCGTAAAATTGAAATATTGGTTTGTTATACGCTAATATAGCCCTTGTGGATGAAATTGTTCATTGGTGTTATAAAAAAAACTCAAAGCTCAGCCCGTCGAATGTGTCGTTTTTTTTTCCATTTCTATTTCGATTGGAAGCAAGATATCATTTCAAACGACTCGATATCGTATTCAAATTGTGGGGTTTTTGTTTATTCTGCTCGTTTTCTACAGGATTCGATTCTGCCGCACATTTTTCTACATACAAAGTTACACAATTATGTTAATTTTCGAAAGGAATCGTCCCAATTCCGATCTTCATGTTTCACTTGCACAGCAAATGCTTTCTTTGGCACGTTTTTTGAGTAGCACAGATGATTGAGAAAAAAACCCTAATTACATAATAAAACACTTATTTTTTGAGCAAGATCATTAATTTATATCATATTTAATATTTTTATGTTTCCTATTATTTGATTAAATAAAATGGGTGAAGACTTAACAAACCTATTTCCTACTAGTCATACGAAGCCAACTCTGTAATGTACAGACTACCTCAAAGTCAACAACTCGAAAGCTAAAAGTGAATAGCCTAATAGAGCAGCACATTGACTCAATGGTCTCAAGATGTAACTTTAATATTGAGTTCCAATAGCTACTCCAGGTGAGGATGACTGAAAGCAGCAGACAGGCTGAAGCAACTAGGTGGGCGTAGGAGGTATGAGAGCCGGGATTGTAAGACTAAAACAAAGGAAAGCTATTCCAATAAGTCTATCTAAAGACGTCACCACTTTCCAAACTAAAGTGACGGCGATCGATTTATGGCGTTGTGGAAATTAAATGGCAGGAGGAGACGTACCGTTCAGATGTCTTCTTCACCCCATCCTGGGTACCAGGGTCATTAGAGCGACGAAAAGGCAGATGAAATGACCAAACAAGGCATTCATTATCACTCTTAGAAGTTACTTAGCGCGTGGTGAAACGTAAATTGCATTTAGGAATTACAAATTCCCATTTAGATATTATCTTACTTAAGGAAATGGTTGGTGGAATCGGAGATTAATGTGCGTTACAAAGTATTGGATATTTTTCGAAAAAGGGAAAGGGTTATTGAATGGAAAAGAAATATTTTTTTTTTAATCTGAAACTCTTCTATTTACTGCTATTTTTATGAGAGAAGTGACTTTTTCCGTGACAAATTGTTAATTTACTCCATTTTCCTCGATATAATTTCTCTTTTCATTTTATTTGGAAGGCAACAAAAATATTTCTCCTTCATTTTATATATTAAACTGAGAAACTCAAGATAATATTCCAACAAAAACGCGTGTGCACGTTGATTTAGCTACGTCTCTAGCAAAACCAAAGTAGCGGAATTTACATCTTTTCATTAAACCTTCTCCCGTTATTAGCGATAAAGTTTTGTAGTTTACTAACTATAAGTAATAAGTTATTTGCCTAATCGTTTAGTAGTAGAAATAAGTAATTACATAACCGCTGCGGATGTTTCTTGTATGAAGTTTAACTTGCAAGTGGTTGAGACACTGTTTCACAACATTTATATGGAGATGCATGAATAAAGTTTTATAAAATATGCGCTCTTACACTATTCCGGTTGAGACTACGTCAAAGTGTTTAAATATAATCAGACAAATTTGGGAAAAACTATTAATCTGAAAGTGGTCCAGTGGAATTTTTATTTTTTTATGAAATGGAAAAATTTTTATTGATATGAATTACCATGAATGGTATGTATCTATGTATATTGGGGTATGTATATTGGGGTGACATTCACTGAAACCTTAAAGATCTATTGTACCCCCTCACTTCTACTTAGTTCCTGAGAAAAGTCTCAGAGACTAGTAGCTCCTTTAGTCCTTTAGTCCTTCCCGGAGAAATTTTAGGATATCTGCAGGCTTTAACTCAGGTTAATGACCCTCTTCTATCCAGTAATCTCCAAGGATTCTGAATTGCTGTTCATTTCGCAAGTATGTGGATGGAGGCTTCTTCTTCCATGCCACGGAATCTACATTCTTCTTCTTCCACTATTTTGAGCTTTTTCGGTTGCCTATTCAGGATCCCTGTTAAAACTCTTAGTGCAGTTTTACTTCGACTTATGCATTCATTTGATCTCAACAACAGGTTGAAGTCACCCAGATGAATCTTTGATCGTCTAAGTCCTACTAGATATTTCTAATGCTTAGATCTTCTCTTTTTTTTTGGCTTTGCCTATTTCTCCCAGGATTACATTGGAGCTGATTCCCCAAAAGGATGCTTCAGTCCCCCTCTTTTCTAGTTCATCTGCTATTTCATTTCCTTTTATTCCAGTATGTCCTGGAATCCACAGTAAGGTGAGTATATTGTTCATTGAGCTTGTCTGGGCATTCCCACACCATTTTGGAACTGTTTACATAAGAGCTCAGTGCTTTAATGGCTGCTTGACTATCCGACATTATGATAATCCTTTGCCTTCAATATCCTTTTAACAATATTGAACTGGGCACACTTTCTTATGACATGAATATACCAACCCATTTTTCAAAAATTATTTTATTTCAACATACATATACAAAACTTTAACTAAAAACTACTAATTATAATAAATATTAATATTAAAAACACAATTTGCTGCATTCTGTTAATTACTTAAAATTGCCGGTCCAGTGGAGTTATTTGAACAACTTTGACGTTTTAGTAACAATTACACGCCTGGGTTGTCATAGCAACTGATATCAAACCCGGGTGGTTTGATAGTTGTTTTGTGACACTACTTTAAAGAATGTACAGGGTTATATAAAAATATCTTCATTATTTTATATTTTCAAAAAATTAAAAATGCAACAAAAAGCTAGAAAAGATGTAGATTTTATTTGATGGACTATTTCGTAAATATTTATTTACCTGTTGTAACAATACTTATAACTTCCGAAGTAAAAAACTATCTAATAAGGTCAAAATTTGCATAATTTTACTTTCCCGCACTAGTGCGTGAAATTCGAACAATAATTGCTAATATTAAAGGGATTCAGTTTGTTTGAATGACAGCAACGATGTTATCCTTCCGGGCCTAGTACGGGAAATACGTACTTTCCGAACTAGGCCGGAAAAGTGCTACTTTCTCACAGAAAAAGCGTCCGGGAGGTAGGTACTTTCCGGACGGTTGCCGAAAATAGTAATTTACGTTACAAGTCCGGAAAATGGCTTATTACAGTACAAGTCTAGATGTTTACGAACGAGGAGACGAAAGAGCCGAGTCTGGAATTTCTAGACGAGCACTTTAATGACAGTTCACGGTCGTGTATCGTACAATGTTTTATTTCATACTGTGTTGTATTAAAAATGAAATTTTAATGTTTTATTTTAGATTACCCACCTGTATGTAGGTGTTAGCGTGGTTTCGATTCGTGTTTTATATCGTAGCTTTTGATTTAGTTGCTTAATGGTTCAAAAACGTCATGTAAAAACAAAAATAACAAATTTGACAGTTTGTCATCCCGTGCGTATTTTGTGATAATTTTCGTAAAAAATGGAAGAAATCGAACTAAAATGTGCTGAAGCAACCAGTAAATTGGTGCCTACGAAGTCTTCTGCTCGGTATGAGAAGGAATACCAGCTCTTCAACATACATATTGTGTTTTTTAAAGCAGTCCGGGAAGTAAAAATTCCCCGGACTCAGTACTGTAATGAGTTATTTCCTGGACTGTAATGTGTCCGGGAAATAGCTTAGTACAGCACAGAATACAGAATGCAATAAAAACATTTACAATAATAGCTATTTATGTAACAAGTACATAATCTGCGCGCGAGGCCAATAATAAAGACGAGTTAATTAAGTCTGATTATGTACGAGTAACATACTTAGCTTTATGTTCGATTCAAAAAATTTCTAGGAAAACAGGTCACAACAGGTCACAACACCTAGGAGATTACTGGATAGAAGAGGGACATTCACCTAAGTTAAAGCCTGCAGATATCCCAAAATTCCTCCGGGAAATAGGACTTAAGGAGCTACTAGTCTCTGAGACTTTCCTCAGGATCTAAATAGAAGTAAGGGGGCACAATAGATCTTTTAGGTCTCAGTGATACCAATAGCAATACGCGAATACCTGTTATGGTGAAAATTTAACTAATAGATTTCAGCCGTGGCTACGAGTACGATAAGTAGTTAGATTAACTTTTTAAATAAAACATTATTGATTATTTTTTGTTTCTTTCAAAAAGATTTTTCATCTCCTATTAAAATCAATGTTTAATTGATTGAATAAAATACATGCAAAACCCTTAATTCTATTCAATTTAACAGAGATATTGAATAAGAAAAGGACAGTTACTAAAGACACGTGAGTTATTTAAACTGACGTAAATAATTAAAATGAATAAAGTGGCATTTGTAGCACTTGATATTAATTGATAGCTGCTTGCTTTACTCTGCAAAATTCACTCAGAACCGGATGATTTTATAATTCATTTAATTCAATCGATTTTTTCATCACCCTTCGATGCTTAGGGATGAATTTGTAGAAATAAAGTTTAATTCAATTAATTTTAAACAAAATATTCGTCAATTTTTATATAAAGTAGGATTTGAAGTATATAGAGGTTGTATAATTTGCATCCTTTATTGACCTGAAGCGGGCTTTCGATTTATTTGACCATAAACTTCTTCGGAATAAGTTATATGGAGCTGGCATATTGGCTGAAATTGTTCATTTGTTCAAAACTTTTCATTATTGTCAGGATTATCACCAACCTACACCAAATAAGCTGGTAATTAACAACATCAAATCCAAAATTGTCTTCTTTCTCGCGGAAGTCTTAGGAAACAACAATCAAACAATTGAACTTGTCAATGGATTCTCTTACTTGGAAGTCCTCGCTGGTTTTTTCATCCTTTGGAACCAATTCTGGAAGCAGTTATTCCACTCGCTTGATGCGCACATTCAAAATAGAGTTTTTGAAGGCATCGATTGTATCTTCTGGGGACTGGAACGCAGTTCATTCTTAACCAACAATTCGATGTTTTCTTGCTTTAAAAACTCAATTGTCTTTAGAGCATTGTCTTTGTGGAGAATCATTCGTCATTGGGGTTGATTTTTCGAAACTCAGCAATTACTTCCAGCAAACAAATCGATATGTACCAACCAGCAGTAACAGTTCTTCGATCTTGCAGAGTGATTGTTGCTACATGACCCACAAATGTTGCCACTATTTTTTTGGAAACAATTCGAGAACGGATAACTTTCGTCGATTTTGGTTCATCTTGGAACACCCAAACAGCCGACAGGGTTCATAAGAGTAAATCCATGAATCATCACCACTGACAATACTGAGTATATTTTTCGAGTTTCCTGCGTTAAACCAATTTAGAGTGTTTTAACACCAATTGACTCTAGTTTCTTCCTGTTTTTCCTTCAACAGATAATTCTTTATGTAAAATTTTTTGAATTGTGGTCTTGGAAATGGCCAATGATGTTCTAATCTCACGATATGTGACATGTCGATCTTCTTGGACCTGTTCTTGGATCGTCCACGTTAAATTCTCCATACCAACGAAAAATTGTCGACTAATGATGAAAACAGAAACCAACTCGTCAAGGCATTCTTGTTGAGACAACTGCCGGTCAAAAATTGTAGCTTTTTCCATAGTTATATTTTATTGAGGTATATTTGGTCTTACCGCCATATTTTGGTCAGAATAAATTGCTCTTGGCCCATGTCCCAATATTTATATATGCTAAATCAACTTAAAGTACAAAGGCTTATTTCATTTATCATCCAATTTTTCAATTTTTAACCATTTGAATTGAGAAAAAAGGGGTGGGTTTTTTATTTGGTTTGTCTGTTAAACTGAAGATCGTTCTCAAATCAATTAGCGACTATACGAAAATAATGTTTCACTTTCGGATCTAATGAATGTATGGTCGTACCTACCGATTTCATTTCAAAAAGACAATTTTTCATCTCAAATTTCATACCCTCAGGTTCGTATACTCCTACTATTCAGAATAAGCTTCTTATTGTAATTCTAAACAATAATAAAAAAAGTATATTTCACGAGTATCGAAAATGCATTACTACTAAACACGTGTTTTGTACTGTACTTTTTCTATGACTTTTTTACTAGTAATCATAAATTTAATAACAGATTATTGTTCAAACCGTACTAGAAGATTTATTGCTTGTCCAGATAATTTTCTGCGACAATTGATGACTTCCACCCGCCGTATTCAAAAATCTCCACTAGCATCTACTAGAAGAGTTGCCGAAAAGATTTTAAATATGTAATGATTTCCTTAGGAGCATTGCAAATTTTATTACTTGTCAAAAATGGGGAAATATTTTCATCTTGGAAAATTTTGACGGTTTTGTATATATTCTTCCACTATTTACTATGTTGGGAGTAGAAAAAAAATGCTTTAAAATTTAAAAAAGGTCTCCATGTACGTTCGGTTGAAGTTTTAAATTTCTTACAATTTCCCAAACTAATTTCAAAGTTTTTAAGGATTATAATGGGAGCGAAAATAATTATCTTCATTCCGTTTTTAATTCCGAGGAAATGACTTAATTGATCAATTTTTTGTTGGGAAATGAGATCTCACTAAGCAGAAAAAGAATTTCTTTTCTTATGCTAATATCTGGTTCAGTTTCCAATGAGTTGAAAAAAAGTTTTCAAAGTAATCATTTACGTATTCAAAGTTTTTCAATGGGCCCCTTCCAGTAAGGATGTTTAGGCAATTCGTTCCAGACAAAAAGTCGTTAACAAAAAACACTAACTTGTAGCTCACCATTCAAACAAATTTTTTTTCAACTCCCAAACTTTTGGCACGACCTACTGATATACCCTGTATCTTTTCTCCTCAAGTGATCAAATACCTCCCAAAATTTGTTTACTTAGTATCATTAAATTATATTGTCATATCCAATTTTTTTTGTATTTCGTTTTTGCTCAATATTCAATCAAATTTTATTATCAGCTGAAAATTAATTTATCAAATAGATCACTCAATTTCTGTCACAATGAATGTGAATAATAGATTTAAAATGCATTCCGTAAATTGTCGAGCTTATTCAGTTAAATAAAATAATTCATGGAAAAATTATTGGGCTTTTTATCAGATTTTTTTATCCGTATAACTCCTATCAGTGAACTTATAAATATAAAATGACAGAAATAAGTTTTTTTGGATGTTGAATGTACCAAATCTCTATCATAAAAAATTATAAATATAACAACGAAAGATCCAACAAATAATATCAGTTGCCTTCATCGTTGCTACTACCGTCGGTTATGCCGAGAGGATCGATATCGGAAATTTTTCAATTTCCCAGTCTATCGAAAGTAGTTTATCGCAATATTCCATGTAATGTTGCCAATGGGTATTGGTATTTTTTTTGTGTTTCATTCCGAATAATTACATTATTCATTAGTTTAAATAATTTCTTGATCGTAGATTCTCTTACTTTCTCACTCATTTCAATGCCGCTATACTGGCAATGACACGGCGGAAAACGTAAAAGTTTGTGAATCTCTAATTCTGTATATCAGTCCAAATAATACTTTTTTTTTCGGATCGGGATGGGAAACTCATGTTCGAATGGGTCCAGGACCCAAACAGTGTTGGACTCCTCCCCAAGGGGATGCCTACCAACCAAACCCACCTCAAACTCGCTGTTACCCCGCCTCGGAATCACTACCCTGCTAGCATACTTCGAGACGGGCGGCGATCCCTCGCACACTCTCCGCTCACACCGTCGTCTTCTCCCTCACTATCTCTCCTACCTCTCATGCCATGTCATTCTCTTCCCCTTATCATGCTTTCTACTACGCCACTCACCTTCTCCCCCCCCCCCAACATTATCTCCACCATGTTCTCCCAATACACCGCCTCCCCTAGTTTCCTCTCCAACTTCTTCAGCACTTCCTCCTTCCTCCAGCATCTAAACACATGCCCCAGTGCCCCTCTCGACCCATGTCCAGTGAACACCTGTGTCAAGAAGTAGTTCACTTCCCCGAATTTTCGGCCCATCCAATCTCTCCTATTCCCAATCGCTCCTTTTAGCGCGCCCTCATTCTCCTCCCACCTTTTCTCCATTTCCTCCTCCATCCATTCCTGTACTTCCTCTCTAGTGGCACCCCTCCAGCGTTTATTCCTGACTCTAGCCATCTCGTCCAACGGGTAGGTCCTTGCAAGCACCGCTGCTGCCAGTCCACCCACTGTCCTGTACCCCTGCACCACCCTCAGCACCCGCAGGAGTAGCCTAACCCTGGCATTCACTCCCGCTCTTTCACCCCACACCTCCGCACCGTATAGCATATTCTGCTCGACCGTCCTACCAATTACTATCCTCTTCCACTCTTCCGGCCATTTCACATTATAAATCAATCTCCCCAGCAATGCTGCCCTCACTCTCCCCTTTCCTGCCACCTTTAACATATGGGTTTTGAAGGATAATTGGCTATCCAAACACACCTCTAGATATTTCACAGACTCCTCCATACGAATTTTACTTCCCTTCACCATCACCCCCACTTTCCTCACTTGCTCCGTCCCTTCACTAGCAACCCCACCGTCTTATATTCCGCCACTTCCAGTCCGCACCGCTCTATCTTCTCCACAAACTCCCTACACATTCTCTTCGCCTTTCTTTTTATCTCCGCCTCTCCCTTTGCCGTACATACCAGACACACATCGTCCGCATACACCGTAATCTCACATCCCTCTCCACATACTATCCCACAAACCTCATTAAACACACACTTCCAGAGCGACGGTCCCAGAACCCTGCCCTGGGGCACTCCAGTCTCCGTCTCACACCTCCTCCCTCTATTTCCCATATTTGGTACTTCATAAGTCTCCCTTGAATAAGTATTCATATTTGCAGACTCGGCTCAATCTAGTAATTATGTTTTAGACCAACTAGAACATGAGATTGGTTACACCTATCGTATCAATACCTTAAGCACTCTCCCGAGTTAATACAGTATTTTCTTGCCAAGTTTTTCTCATCTGACTTTTGCTCGGAATAATTTATAAGAAGCTACAACCTCTTAGATTGCAGGAAGCTCCATTGAAGATTTTCTATTATTAGATTGTTCAAACTTAAAACCAATTTCATGTATCCAGTTTCTAATGGTGAAAACATTTGTAAAGGTACAAAGTGAAGATCGAATTGCGTTTAGATCTTTAGGCAGATTTTGTACCGAATTAGATATCTCCACATTACTGAAGCACCAGAAAGTTGTACCGTTCTTCATTCAATATCATTCAGTTGCTTTAGTCGACCATTTTCTTAATGATTATCCTAATACTTGCTACACCATGACGAAGAAGAAACGCTTTTATCTCTTGCAATATAAACAACGATCCTATATCTCAATTACATAAGCGGGTGCTCCAAAAAATCTCTCACACATTAATGGTTGAGGTGGATAAGCAAGAGGGAATATTCATCAACAATGTTAATGGGGTATTTGTTTGGACTGGTTGAAGGCAACGGGTTATTAAAATCAATAATAATTCTATCAAAAGAAGATGCTCCTTTCGTTAATTGTTATTCCTTGTAAAATGTATCATATATTTTACTTAAAAATGGTCTCCACTGCTATATCACATTTTAGCGTTTCAATTATATGACAGCAAAAATTATTATTTGTTCCAGATGCTCCAATTTGCGTTCAAGATCGTGAAGAACTCTACGGTGCTCTAAAGCAAGAAACTGTTATTTTGAGGTGTAGCGTAGACGCACATCCTCCTGTTGTAGCCTTCCATTGGACATTCAATAACAGTGGAGATCAAAGCGATGTTGCTCCCGAAAAATTCACCAGTGAAGTTACTTCTTCCAGACTCAATTATACACCCGCCACCGATTTGGACTACGGAACTTTGTTGTGTTATGGAGAAAATGAGATCGGTAGACAGAAGGATCCGTGTGTCTTCCAGGTGGTTGTTGCCGGTAAGTAATAAATTATTTCTCCTATAAAACGATAGTTTTCCAAGTGAAATATCATCATTGTATACTGGTATTAAAATTTTCCAGTCGAAAAATATGTTTTTCAAAAGTATCGAGCGTCAAAATTCAACAAACATTATTTACCATTCAACACATATTCTCATTTAACATTCCATCCGCGTACTGTCGGAAGCCCCTACCCAAACGAAGATTTGTGCTTTGATTTGGAAAAAATTGGATTGTGTTCTACACATTTAATTGTGATCGATTACTTCATTTATTCAAAACCAACGCTTTCTCTGACGAATCTCTTGCATACTAAAGACTCGCGAGAAAAAAAAGTATTAAAGAAAGGTCGGTGATTCTCCCGAGCTGTTTTGAATGCAAACATTTTATAAGTAATTGGGAGGAAATCTCCTTCGGCAATGATTAAAATTGAAAGAAAATCTATCAATCATCATTTTTGCGAACGAATAAATAAAGCCCGCGTCAAATTTATTACAGGTTTGGACTGATAGTCGGATTAACCAATTAAGGGTGAAATTGTTTTCACTTAATTTATTAATGTTGCTCAAAAACTTTCAGAAACACTAATACCTGGAATAAGAGTACAAGACAAATTTTAGACTTCTGAAAATATTTATCAGTACTGCTCCATTAGAAGCCCGTTAAAACTTGACTTTGTCTCGAGGATGATGAAAAAGCAGAGCATATACTTTGTGCCTAACTCTCCTCTGCCTGAGTCGCGTTTCTGATGTTTGGCAGCGACTGCCTCTCGTCATCGGGCCTGAAAATTCATTCACCAAATAAACAAATCGTCTTCCTCAAGAAGCTAAACTTGTTTGTTGGAATATGAATAGGTGTGAGCCACTATAAACCCTTGCGACTACCAGTGGATTAAATCAACCTCACCTAATACGTTATGAGAGATTACAAGCAATGACGTATTAAACAGCTCACTATCTTTATCTTAAATACACTCAAACAATGGAGAATGGAGAGTATCTACCTGTTTATTTATAAGATGTGATAGTTTTGAGAATTTCGTAAAAATTGAAACTTTGTATTGGTATTAAAGTGTAAGAGCTGGTGTATCTTCAATATGTCATTGGTCACAAATTACTATAGATGATAGTCAAGCGATACTCTCCCTGACGGCTGAAAATTGAAGGCCGCTCCAGGATAGGGAAAGTCAAAACGTGAGAGAGTGGTTAGGTCACTTCAGGCAGTACCCAGACAGCACAAGTACGTACCTAAAACGTTCCGAGGATGTCCGTTATCAGACATCCGAAGTCCCAGGTACGTCCGTTTCAGACCCTTAGCCATCCTCAGGAGGTCCTGAGGACTATACAAACTAGAACGTCCCTATTACGAACAAATTAGGTCTGGGACATTGGGACCAACTTAGGACTCAATATGGACGTCCTAAGGATATCCTGTGCTGTCTGGGTATAGACCGGTAGCCCATGACACATGTGGGCTTCATTATTTCGAATGGAAGCCATTCACTGTAGCGTCGATTATCCAGTTTATGCTTTGGGGAATAGCCTTATTCTACTTGTTTTTCACATGAAACCCGATGGTGAAAACAGCTTCCATTCGAAATAATGAAGCCTACATGTGTCATGCGCTACCGGTCTATAATATATTTTTATCATATTGATAGCACGATTTCAGGTAAATGACCCTAAAACCGCAATAAACCATAGGCGGACATTGGAATTTAGGCAGGATAAAATAAATCAATTGTATCTCAATTCTCCAAAAGCGAATAAATATGGACCATAAGTAGGATATTCAAACGTGGGAACCCTAAAACCCAAACATAAAAATCATTCTTATATGTGTAACTTACTAATTAATTAATTAAATTGAATAATCTAGGATTTCCGTTTCTATTGTTATCACTACCTGGAGCTCACTAAATAGCGTAAATACGTCGAAAGTTATTAATTAAATATCTGTGCTACTTATATAAATGAAATAAATAATGTAATAAAATACATAATACAATAATAAAAACCTAATAGGATCTTATTCTTAGCTGTCACGGCAAATGTATCACTTCTAAATCTATTTGAATGGTAATGGTATTAGGGTTCTATTGTCCTCGCTACCTGCGGTTCACTATACAGGAAGAATCTAGCGAAAGTTACAAACTGAACACTTATTCACATGAAGAAGCGCTTACAATTCTGTTTAATTCTTTGAATCACCCTGAAGTGTTTCAGACACGTTTTTGAATTTATAATGAGCTCTTCAGCTATCAATATGATAAAAATACACTATAGTATGGTCCATTTTTTGACATTTGATTTATCATATGATAAATAGTATCAATCAAACTTTGAGTTACTTTGAATGAAATGTCAAAAATTGACCATAGATGCCATTTTGTAATAATGGTAAACTTGCAGTAAATTTTAATATGCTGCCAAAAACCGTAAAATTACAGAAATCCTCTTGTCCGACTGTTTTTAACGTTAGCAAAGATCACAACCTACAGTGCTTTCTATAAAATTCCTGAAGGGATTCAGTTTAACTGTAAAAATTTCTGTATCATAGGCGTCCAACAAAAATTAAAGGGGGTTAATTTGTTTGCTATTTACCGTGAGTGTACGATACAATTTTTATAAGGGATTAACTTATCTGTAATAATTTCTATATCATGGATGTACGGGTAAATTGATAACAATTTCCACTTAACATAGGTGTACGATGGAATTTTTAGGAAGGGATCGTTTAATTGTGTTTTCTCTTTTGTCGGCAGTCCCCATGATTACTCATTCCTTTTTTTATTAAAAGATGAATCCGGAAATCATATTTTATTTTAAAAAAAATTCATTCATAATACCAGAAATTTTTCGTAAAAAACAAAATAAATTTCATTTTATTCTCGATCCATCCATTTCGCAGCGTTTCCTGGCGTAGCAAAAATTCCATTCACCTCTTCAATGCGATGTTGTTCGGCTATTAATAGTAGGTTATGATAATAGAGCTCCTTATCCATAATCTAATGTTTTATGTATGAGTACGAACGTAATGTAAGGTTTTTGCCAAGAGCATGAACCGAAAACTATTTTTCCGATTTTATTTTGCTGCAAATTTCGGACATTCTTATGAAAATGTTTGTCGGAATATATTACGATTTACATTTTCATAGACAATATACTTACGGTTTTATTACAGGATTTTCATTTAAAATTTATTTTTCTCGAAGGTTATGAGATGTTTGAAAATATACAGTTGAAATAATCAACATTTCTTCTGCGATGTTGAGTTTTTACGATTATTAGGAAAAAGAAAAGAAATTTTACATGATTCAAAGAGATTATGGTGTTTTTTTTGTAGATATGAGGGTGTACATCATACCACTACCAATTTTTTTCAAGATATTTCGCAAAAAAAACTGATATTCTGGTGTCATCTTCAACCGAATAAAATAAGTACAAAAAGTTTTGAAGTTAAACGGTTTCATTGAAAATGAAGATAAAATATTCACTGACAGCCAGGCTCTGCTTAAAGCTATCAGTAATCCAAGTCTAGACTGGTAAAAAACAGCAAAGAATCCCTTAACAGGCTGGCAAGAGACAACAAAGTCTCTCTATTATGGGTACCGGCTCATGAGTGGATTGCAGGTAATGATATGGTCGACCTGTTAGCTAAAGAAGGCTCTAAAGGAGTGGAATCACAAAAGATTGCATAAGAGGGGATATCGGGAAGAGGCTAGTCAGGGAACACCAACTCAAATGGAGGTTGACACAAGGGCACCTTCATACAAAGAGTTTACGAAACAAGGTGGACAAGGAACTCTCAACCAGGCTATTGAAACTGGGTTAGAGACATTTGAAGACAGTTACCGACCTGGTGACTGGCCACTGCACCCTGAGGAAACATCTACACAAAATGGGCAAAGTTAGTGAACCCATATGAGCAGAAAATGTGAACTTGATGATGAAACACCTATTCACATACTCTGCTTCTGCGACAACTTACAAGTACTTAGACGGAAGCACTTGGGAGAGGAATTAATACAACCATTACAACTACTGAAAATTCCTCCAGTCAAACTAGTGTCCTTTATAGAAGACAGGAAGCTTCTGGAATGGTAAAAAATTCAGTTCAAGTGCCTGGGCTGTTGAGCACAACCCAAACGGATGAATGAATAAATGAAAAGATAATATGTAATGATGAGGATAATGAAGACAACGCAAAAAAATAATTCGATAGGTCTCACAACTCTCAATACTCTCCTCATCAATCTAGGGCATTGATCAGACAAAAAAATAAAATCTTGTGGGTAGTGAAACCACTCATATAAATGCTAATAATGTATTTACTTAGGCTAGAATACGGCCCAAAATTTTATTTATGCCACGTAAACTTGTCCTTCCTAAAAAAATTTCGAACCTAAATACACAACTGCGTGATCTACAGAGCTGGCTTGCATAATTTTCACTGACTTTTGTACGAGTTTCTCTATACTTTTCTTCCGCTTTCCAAGTTTCCTTTCAGTTTTTGTTTTATTATTATTTGTTACCATTTTGTTCCCTATATTAATGAACAGTATCACGGTCGACTCCTCAAGAGGTCCAATAGAGGGCCAAGGCTTTAATTACAGCAATATGTGCGCGATTGTTGAGGGGAAAAGATCACGACATAACATTTTTAGCCACCCTTACGCAACATTGTCCTCAACACTATACGAAACCTTGACTTGGGTGGAAAATCCATGCTTAAATTCCGATTATAAGTTGACAAAGTTCTTTGTTTCAATTAGATGCTTGGATTTCTGTTTAAATCTGTCTAAACTCTATGTATCGATGTATCGATTCTAATACAGTTAGTGTAATGGATGAAAGCCGGTGGATACGTTGGCAGACTAAAGGTGTGGAAGGGCCTCTGAATAGGTGGTGTTGCGGGTCACTTGGAGAATCATCGTAAGGGAATGAAACAACTGCTTCTAGCACTGGGATACGTTTGATTTATTTACTATAATACATTACACTGCTTACTAAACTAATGCTATATATATTTATATATCCAGTCAAGTTCGAGTAAAACAGATAAACATATAATTGTTTTGTCTTACTTCACGCTTTGAACTTGACTTTCTATTCAGTAACCTTCTTAATTTATATTTATATTATAATGAAATGTTCGAACGTTTTGTTGAAATAAGATCAAGAGAATTTAATTCTTATTTTAAATATTTATTATTATATTGGGCCAAAAGGCATCACATTAGTTTGAGAACGTTTTCGGTCGAACGCACATGTTGGTGTTTGGTTATAATCTTGGCGGTAGTATACGTTTAGGCATCTTCTAATGTAAATTATATTATGATGGATCAATTTTTTGTTTCTAATTTGACAAGTTTTTGCAAATGACGCGCTGCGGGGAAATTGTAAATGGGAATTTTTTCTTGCTTCACAGGTGCCACGAAATTACAAACGGAAAACTGGAAAAAATTCCTGCGATTCAGAAAATTTGAAGAAAGGTTTAGGGGAAATTATAAATGGCAAAAAAATAACAGAAGTTTGCCGGACAGTCAATGTACAGCATTAAGAAAGCAAATCAAAAAAGAAAATCCTGCATCATGTATTTTCCCCCGAGATTGAGGCCCAACTAAAGGAGTGCGTGCTTACACTTGCCAAGCTTTTTTATGGTTTGACGCCCACAGAACATGTTTTCTCATCCGAAAAGCAAATAGCTGGTAATGACTGGTAATATGGGTTCCTGAAAAGAGATCCTGAAATAAAACTTCGGCAGCCAGAAGGCACCAGCAAAAATAGAATTGCTTCCTTTAACTCTGACTCAACCAAGAAGTTTTTCGAAAATCTGAAAGTGGTAATGGACAAACATAAGTTTCCTCCAAACAGGATTTTTAACATGGACGAGACAGGGGTGGTGCAAAAAAAGTGTCTAAAAGTTTATGGACCCAAGGATGCTAAAAAAGTTGGAGCTGTTATTTCGGCGGAGCGTGGACGAAAAATAACAGCAGTATTCGCAGTTAGTGCTGGAGGTAACTATTGTCCACCTATGCTAATATATTCAAGGAAGCGAATGTCCCCAGCCTTACAAAAAAATGGGCCACTTGGAGCTCTTTACGCCTGCTCTAAAAATGGATGGATCAATTCGGAGCTGTTCGTTAAATTAAAACATTCCGGAAAAAACGTCAATCCTACAGAAAACGATCCAGTTCTCCTGGGTTTAGACAATAATTCCAGTCATATATCGCTAGAAGCTTATTTATTGTGTAAAAACAAATTTGTTCACATGATCTCTCTGCCACCTCAAACTTCTGACCACCTTCAGCCACTGGACCTAACATTTTTTAGTCCTTTTCTAGGGAAATTGATCTACAGCTTACCAATACGGGACATGAAAAAATTTCAGAATATGACTTGGCTGAACTTTTAAATAGAGCAATATTAAAAGTAGCTACTTTGGAGAAAGCTATTTCTGGCTTTATAACTGCTGGATAAATTCACCGAGGATGATTTTGCACCAGCAAATCAAATAGGTAAGTCCCCTGATAGTCGAAACTTCTACACCCGATATTGAGAGACCCTCAACACCCGCTGCTAGGCCTTCTACACCACGGGAATCTCCAGTAAATCAGTATAAAGCAGTTAATTCATCTTTCCACATCGGGCAACCCGTTTTTCAGATTTGTTCCGATTCCAAAAAAGAAATCAAATCTTGAAGACCCTAAGAGAAAGTCTCGTGGTTAACAGTGCTCCAAAATACTAACATCGACCCCTATGAAAGAACAATTAGAAAAAGCTGATGATAAAAGAAGAACAACAGCAGCCAATAAAGTTAAGACTGTTAAAAGAAACTTAACAGGTAACAAGAAGAAAGAAGACAATATAAAAAAAAGAAATTGATAACAAAGAAAAAGAGAAGGTTGTCAGAAACAAGTAGTGAACAAGACGATTCTGAAAATTTTGACGATGTTGAACGTAGAGATAACCCTAATGAAGTATGTGGCATTTGTGGTGAGTTCGGTCGCAATAGGGAGCTATGGTACAGATGCATTGGCTGTTCCACATGGAATCATGCAGCATGTAGTGATGCTGATCGAGCTGAAGGTTATCTACTTGATTATTGCACTGTTAATTAAAAATATGTTTAATGGACCTAAAATGTTGATAAACACGTTAAAAGAAGCTCTTGATTTTCATGTTTTATTATCAAAATTTTTTTTAAAAAATGCGCACAATTCCCCACCCTCTGCGTACAATTACCCCATAGGGTGGGGAATTCTGCGTTTTGCACTTTTTTGTTTTTTTTTTGTGAGGTACTTGGTTCTACAAAACATAAACTAATATTTCTTTTTACATAATAAAAGTATAATATATGCTCTTTAATTTTCTATAAGTATCAGTATAATAAGATCAATGGTCTTGTCATGGAAGCCCATCTTGCTTAGGTGCGCACAATTCCCCCTTTCTCCCTTAAGCTTGTTATTAATGGAAACGAAGCGAAATATAATAAAACAAAAAAGAAGATGGTTATTAATATAAATTGTTAATATTAATAATATTTGATTTAGGATTGTAATTTTCATTATTCTACTAGTAGATAAAGTGGTACTCTATATGCTTCATAAGTGTGGATAAAACTCCAAATTAAATCGACATAAAATCATCTTAATTTTTCGTGGAAGATTATGGGACACTTTTTACAACAAAATTTCCATCTATCCACTATTTCCATTCAAACAAAACACCTATTAAATTTTCCTTGTCTGGATGAGATAAAAGATCTTTAACATTTTGTGGGTGAAAAGATACCATCAGCTCTATTTCGAGCGACCTAAAATTACGTGCTTTTGTAAGCTCGAACAATTGTATTATAATTTTCGAAGCCTTTCTAAAATTTCGCCAACTCCGAAAATATAATATTAATTTTTTGATAATACTTAACAGCTGTACTCCGAGAAATTACAAGAAATTAATATTTCATGGGAGGAAAAGAAAAGGGTGAAAATGCTCAATTAAAATTCAACATTACCTTCTATCGCCCACTTTCGTTATCTTCGTTCATATTAGTCAGGGTAGAGCTTTATTAATTTTTCAAACGATTGCTCTCGAATGGGAAAATGATTTTCTCGAGTATTAAATTTGAGTATATAGGATTTAAAATATGGTAATTGCTCTTACATCCACTGTTAATCTAAGAACTGGATGGATATAATCATCAGTAAACGTTTTTAATGGACCATAAGGCTCTTATACAATTCATCATCCATTCATCAGATCATCATATTAATAAACATTTTTTATCATTCACTGGGTCCCACAAAACTAGATTCTGTATAACTAAGACAGACAACTTATTATACTTTCATTGTTATATACTCAATTATTTTTTTCCCGGATGCTAATCCTGTCTCTAGCCACACCTCAGCCTCTTGCGCTTCATGTTTCTTCAAGGCTTAGCATCACAACAATCATTTCGTTACTCTACTTCCCTGTACCAGACTGTACCGGTTGTCCGTTGAATTCTTCGGTTCTACTGTATTCTGCGGTCTAATGTCTCTTATGTCCCAGGTCAATGAGCCGATCCTTAAAGGTGCTATATGAACGAGTCGATTCAGTAGTTAAACATCATCCAATTGTAAACTTGGTAACCCCGAGGACGGGTACCGGGCCAATATATGGAATTGATGAACCCTTTTTGGCTAGTTTATCAGCTCTTTCATTGCCCTCGATGCCACAGTTTCCTGGAGTCCACAACAAAGTTATTCTGTGCTCTAAGAGGACACTGAGTTCTTTTCGATACTCCCATACCAGTCTTGATTTCATTTTAGGTTCATAAGAATCTTCCTTGGTCCTGAATCCGTCTGTATACCAGAACCTCTTACTATGTTGACATCTGTCCATTTTCTACGATCTTCCATAATCTCTAAGAAGTATCCAAGTGTTTATGTGGTCCGTTGGACTCTTCCGAGAATGCTACCTCCCACCATGTCCTTCATATTATCCGATCTGCTTTTCGTTTCTTGTTGCCTTAGAAGTATCTCCCATGATTGGTGTAGGCCCAACAGTGTTTGCCAAACTCAGCCACGGCTATTTTTTGGATTATCTTCATCCACCATACCAAAGATGCTCTTGCGACCATGAGATTCATCACAATGTTGTATGTCCAATAGACTTGGCCCCCATGTAGCCTCGGCTTTCTTCTTTACTTTTGTTAACAGTTCCGAGTCTACTCAACTACTTGTATTTATTAATATTTCACTCCAAATAGCCCATTTGGCAACTACGTCAATCAACTTTAAAGTTCAAAGTAGCTTTCAGTAATAATTATTGTTCTTTTTTTATCATTGAGCGCCCAGACTATAAGAGCGATTCACCTACCCTCTTAGCTGATTGGAATCAAGAAATATCAAACTCGTTAACTTGACTATCTTAAAATGAAATTTCCGCAGGTTGAACAATCAATATAATTTAGGAAAAGGCAACTGATTCAAATTTAGCAGGTGCAAAATGTTCATTCGACAGTTCTTCCTGAAATAAATGTTGACATAAGCGCTATTGGCCAACTGAGTGGGTCAGCTATGAAATCGTTTTCAGAAGTTTAACATATTAAAATAATGTAGCTATAGGAATGTACCTAGTATTTTAAATAATCTGACAAAAATATTTTATTTTCTCAAATTACGAAAAAGGATATTTGGTCGCATTTTGGGGGGGGGGGGGCTTGAAATTTTGACTGTATTTCTTGGATTGTGACAGCTGGTTTTAAAACCTTAACCTTATTATCCTCCAAAACCCGGTTTTTGTAATTTGCTGTCTTCACCTAGTAGAGATTCGGACATTTTTATAACTCTTCTGCTGTATTTACTTCATCCAGACTCCACTCACTTTCAAGTCAATTTAAAATAAATGAGGAAAGCACTTTCGTGTTTTATAATTTCATCCCGAAATATTTCGCAAGAATTTTTGGTCGTGTTTTATTGACAAAAATGTTCGTGGTGAATTTCAGAGTAATTTCCTTCGTAATTCTTTTCCGCGTAAAACGGCTCTTGCTATTGAAATATTTTTATAAGTCATTCATGAAAGTATATCTTTAGTGAGGTGGCATCTAGCGGTGAGTAGAATTAACAAATAGATTATGTTATAGTTTTCTATTCTACGGATAATTATATTGAAAGGAGACTGCTCCTATTTTTTTTCATGAATTTAATAAATCTGATCGATAATAAGAAACTCAAGATTGTGAGTCTACTGACCTAGGTGGCCACTCAATTGGACCTCTCCTTCCAATCCATTTATTTGGATAATTATTGTCTAGCCAGTCCCTAACTTTTACTGAATAATGAGGAGATGAATTGCCATCGTCTCCTCTTGATTCTTCAGTTCATGTACAATTAAGGGCACTTTTCCAGCCACCATGACGTTTAACAGTGGGAAGATCTACTCCGGAGTCATCCAATAATGAAGCCGAATAGGCAGAATAAGGTAACTTTAATAAAGGAGCAGTTCTTTTGCACATATCTCCAAATGAATATCTAGTGGCTACTTCGTGCATTTGTTGTTTCTACAGGACAAAAATAAACGAAAAGTTTCGGGTCTCATTGACGCATAGGTTTTCACCAATGGTACTATATTTATAGTAAACTAAATCGCGGCAGATTAACATTCAGGGGGATACCTCTTGTACCAGGTTAAGTACCTCCACCAAATATAAGCCCCATATACAGATACATTCAAATAAAAACGGAAAATAGGGATTTAGTGTATTCGCCGATCTAAATAGTCCACCAACAAAACATTTCTATAAGTTCACTTCAATGAATATCAAGTATTGATCTGGACAGCTGGATTCAGAATCACTGTAAAAAAGCCCGCCCCTTCTCCTTCCAAAATTTGTTAGTTATGTGCGAGGTGTGTGCGAAGTGCGAACTGCGATTTAGTATTCAATAATTATTTGATGGGGGTAGTAAACGTCGCTACATATTGAAACAACATGCTTACGTTTTATGTTGTTAAAATCGAAAATTAATTGTTAAATTCTCTTTAACAATCATTAAAATAATAGTAGAAGTCTGGATGGATCTTGGAGTTGGCAATGCACGAAATATCCGCTCTTTATAATAAATTAGGCCCAAAAATTTCGAAGAAGCTTCCAGCTTTGCATGCGTTCACTGGTTGCGATTTCAACCCGGCATTATACCGACGAGGGAAAAAGAAACCTTTACAATTTCTGATGAATTCAGAAATTTTCCAAAAAGGACTCACGGAAACTGCAGGATTCTTCCAACATCATACAGTCTTTTACTTCAAACCAGGATTGTCCTCTTCAATAAGACGTACAAGGTAAAAGACAAATCACAACCCCTGCCACCCTGTCAATCGGAGTTACTCCAGCAAGTGTTACGCACAAGATTCATTGCATTATTGTGGAGTAATGCCCATAATGCAAAAAGTATTAATCTTTTTCCTACGACTATGGATGGAAAGTTGTCGACGGAAAGTTAGAAATGATCTGGTTTGCAGGTGATTAATTGCCGAAAGCATATGAAGATGTAGTCATAACACCTGATATTCTTGAGGATACTCCAGAATCGGGTATATTTTCTCGAATTATTAAAAAAACACTTTAATCATTAAAAAAAATTGTTACATATTTTAATGATTTTCTTTTACGGATACTCAATCGAGCCAGAAGAGGAAGATGATTCTACAGATGAAGATGATGATAAAATAATAAATAAAAAAATTAAATTTTTTATAATTATTTTCTGCTTGAAAGATATTCAGTGTTTCATTTGCATGCTATTTCCTGCGCTTTTCAATTAATTAGGTTCAATGATTTTTAAAAAATATTTAATTGTCAGATTAGGCGAATCCCTCCAGATAATCGTCAGATTATGGGACAGTGCGCCTAGGACATAAAGATGAACCATATATATCTTAATCTGACGCGCTTGAGAATTTCAAAATGGCGAGTTTTTTTGCACATTTTAATAATTGCCGCGAGTTTGCGTCACATCTAAATCGTCAGATTATTGGATGAGAGCTTTTTGGTCCATTCAACATCTGACGCGCTCGAATAAATTTTTTTTCTTCTCATTTCCATCCCTTACGTACGACCACCCCCACCATACAAAAGATCAGATTAACATACGTACATTATTAAAGATACGTGGGACATGGATACTATCATTAGGGGATGTTGAGGAATGTTTCCTGTCTCTGGTCTCTCTTTTGTGACATTTTCGTTCTTAGGGCTGGGAAGTCGTTCTCATCGTTGATTTGAAACTTGGATATTTCTGTTACAACTGTTGTCTTTTCCTCCCAGGGATTCCGTTTCGGTAATGGTGAATCTACGAATCTCATGTTATTTTGCTTAGATTGATTCTTTCTTTCTTCCAGATATTGTCTTCTTTTTATAAAGACTGGGCACTTGTCCGAATCGGCTGGATTGTTTCCCTAGCAGTTGCAACTCTTAGCCGGTTCTGACAGGTTTTTGGTGCATTCGTTAGTTTTATGTGCATCTGCACACTTTAGACAACGTGGTGGACGTCCACAGTTAGTGGTGGCATGCCCACATTGCTGGCAGACATGTCATTGAATTATCGGTTTCTGTTGCCTACGCAGTTCCCATACAACTCTTGTGTTTTCCACTACCCTCACGTTTCTGTTTAGGTAGTCTAAGGTGATGGTGGGAGTTGTTACTCCCAGGAATAGGGGACGTCCTTTTGTATTAATCCTGTACGCGTTCGATCTGATAGTTGGAGTTTAGGTCGGCTTTAATGTCATCTGGTTCTATGTCTCCTGCCAGTCCACGCAGTACGAAGGCATGTGTTTTTTCCTCCCTTCTGGTGTAACTATGGAATGGTAGTTTTTCTTTCGTTAGTTATGCTTTTAGAGTTTTATGGTCTTCATCTTGTTGTGTGAATACAACCACTGAATTATTATTGTATTTCATTTCAAATTGGCCTTTGAAATCCTTCTTTAATAAATTAACAATGTTTTTATGTTCAGGCATTCTCCCATCGATGAAAATGGGAGGACACATTTTCTTGTTAATTTTTCCCTTGTTAGGAAGAGTAGTATTTGGTTTCTTGTTAAATTTACGTACTGGTTTGGAGTTGCTTTTGCCTTGTTCTTCCTGGTGTTTGATTGGTATTATTTTACTTCTTTTGGTTTTAGTTCTTTTTCTTCTCGTTTTCTCTTATTCGGTGTCGCTAATGTCCTGAAAATTAGCCGATTCTTTTTCTGATAGGGATTCATATTGGTTGGTTGTTGGCGTCGGAACGAGTTTCTTAGCGTTGTTCGAGAAAATTTGTGAATAAGAGACAGTTTTTCTGGGGAATATATATATATATATATATATATATATATATATATATATATATATATATATTATTTTATATTCTTTAACCATTATTATAATAATCGCTTGATTTTTATTTCTTGGGTATGGTTAGGTATTTTATATTTAATAAATTAAAAATGTTTTTTCGACGTTTCGCTTTCGTTTGAAAGCTTTTTCAAAATGTCTATTTTCTAAAATGTCATAATGAAGTAAACATATATACAGTTGTTATTTGGTTATGATTACAAGTATTAACTTCAGAAATAAATTTACGATATTTGAAAAATAGATTTAAAAAAAAGTGCGGTTATTGATAATAAACTTGTTATTTTATTAAATTATGATAAATTTGACTCAAGTTTTTAATATCTTGTTTATCGTTCACAGAATTTTTTTCTTTTTTTATATGTATCATTTCTTTAATCGTTAGTTTCTGATAATTGGAGTCCTGTGTTAATATTTTTGTGTTTTTGAAGTCAAATTCATGTTTTTCTGTCGATTCATGTTTATGTAGAGCTGTAGAAGCATTTTTTGTATATTTGTGGCCGTTAAGACGATTTTCTAGATGTTGAGTTGTCAAACCTATATATTTTTTTGGACAGTTTAAACATGGTATAGAATATATAACATTAGATTTTTTATTGGTTTTAGTTGGACTTTTAAGTTTAGTAAATAATGATGAAAAAGTATTTTGAGATTTATGACACACGTTGATGTTATGTTTAGACAGTATGAATTTTAGTTTTTCTGAGAGTTCGTTTGTATAAGGCATTGCTATGTATCTGTTTTGACACTAACATACCGAATGATATAGCTGAAGTTTTAGCATTAGGAAAAAACTTTGCTCTTCCTATTAATAATGAACATAAATTACCTTATACAGAATACATAGCATGTATAGAAGCTGCAATTTTTGATAAACCAGAACAAATATTCCATTTTTTCCTCATTAGGTTGGGAAGGGTCAATTTCGATGGCATCTAGGTTAGTCGTTTCGAAGTTTTGAAAGTTCAGTGATCTGCCTGTTATTCTCTTACCAATTCCCCTTAGCCTATTGTATTGGGATACGAAGTTGTCTGCCTCCTCTCCCACAGTTTTATTTACAAGAAATAATGGTCTAAATTTGAGTTCAGTTTGATCCTCTTTCTCAACCTCTTCGCTCCAGTTTGATGGTTTTGAGGAGTTATGGACTACTGCATGCGTTATGTGCTGAATCGACTGTATATTTATTGGTCCCTCTGGTAAAGAAACGTCTTTTAGCTCGCCTTCTTCCATTTCGCTTGCATGCCCCGTTGAGGCTTGATTTTTGGTTTTTGAAATTATTTGTTTTCTATGCAGTTGTTTACAATTTTCCCGATAAATTTCTCTGATTGGGATTTATTACTATTTACCGCGTCGGTATTAGGTTTAATATTGTATATCTCGTATGCTTTCGACTTTTCGATACTGTTTTGAATTTGTTCGATGTACTTTTCTATATTATTCTAGCTAATGTCTTCCGATACTTTTTTGAGAGATTGACTTTTGATGACTTCGTCCGTGGGAGTACTTGTTGCTTTTTGAAAGGTAGGAGATTTTGGACTTTCTATACACCTTTTATTGGTTCCTGTGTAGTTGTTTTCAGCTTTCTTAGTCGTTTTGAAAAGATGTCTTGTATCGCCAACATCCGATGAGGACGTCACTGAATTTTCGATGTTAGCTTTCTTTACACCTTAGGGCAATCACCTCTGGCCAATCCTCATTTTCGGATTTTTTGTCCTCGTCCAGGAAGGCAATTTGGTACTTGTATGGGTTGTCTTTATTCCTTTTTCTCTCCAGGATAAGTTTATTTTCCCTAACTCTTTCGGTCAGCTGTTTGTAGTGTTCGGATTTGTAGCCTGTAAAAGTGTATCGAAAACTTTCGACACACTTCTTAGGGGAGGTTTCTGTCAATAGATCCTCTGATGTTGGTGTTATGTTAAATACTACGAAGCCATGCCTTTTGGCAGTTTCAGGCCGTTCTCCCCTTGTTAATCTAGTCCTGAGAGAAGGCTATATTTTGGCTTTTTTAATAATAGAGGATTTGTTCCTACCTGATTTATTAGATGGTTGATTAGTTAGGCATGTCCTTTTTTGATCCTTTAGTGTGTATAGCTCCTGAAGTTTCTCAGTTTGAAAGTGGTCTGGTGAGATTTCGATGATATTGTGGATTTTTTTGCGGAGATTTAGGGTGTATTCCGTGGGCACCCCTAAATCATCGTGGTTGCCCGACGTCGGCAACTCTCAGGTGAACTCCACTAATTTTGCGATAACTTTTGATAATTTTCGCTTTTTTTGACAGATTTTAAAAACTTTTTATGATAATAAGAAGTACTAATTAGCACACGCCATACATGATCACCGTCCCTTCATCATGCACATCTTCCCTCCTTCACTTTTTTAGCTCCTCTCTTCGGCATGCTCCACTTATATCTGTTATCATTGACACAATATGTTCCGTTCTCCGCCTCTTGTAAAAACTTTACAATATTTTCTTTAGTAAAAATTCAGGAATTTTTGTATTTCTAAGAATCGGAATTTCGTTTTAAAAAAGCAATCAGGCAAAAAAGCAAATAGGCTACAAGTACCTTTTCGTGAGCAAGATACGTAACATTTTGTTGTGACACGAACTTTTATAATTGGCATAAGTTTTTTCGTATACACTGCATTATTAGCTAAATTTCAAATTTCCAGGGGAGAATCATTCATTTTACAATTCCTGAAAAATTTTTCAACAAATGTAACTTTGACAAAGACATGAGAATAAAAACGGGTCATTATGAATAAATAGTAAACGCCGTAAAATCTTCACAGCTTAGTAACATAATGATCGTCAGTAGAAATGAAATGTTATTGATTAAAACGTGTAATTTGATTGGATTGTATCCTTTATTCTAGATCATCTGTTTCGCATATTGAATCATAATTATACACATGATTTATCACATTATTTTCGCCATACATACACATACACAAGTGGAATAATTCAACTGCAGTGGTATTGAATTTAAACACAAAACAATTTCAAATAATGAAAACTACAAGTTAATAACATTCTGAAAACTTCTGGCTGTTCAATAGGGTGAATGTTTCTAGTAAAACAATTACTTTTTCAGCGGACAAAAATTCAGTACCTTTCTAAAGATAAATAATGGTTATTGCTATTTTTATTGAATTTAAATTAATATATTCTAACTAAATTTGCTGAAATTATTTATTTTTTTTACTAGAATTTAAGTGCCTCGACAACTATGGCCATTGGCACTATACAAAAGTACATAAAATACACAATCATTAATATAAAATTAATAGTCATATCAATTCAGTCAATGATATTTCATATTTTGTGGTAGAGGTTAGCTGCTTTGAGGAATTTCAATACCTTCGGAATTTCAGCGGTGCAGTTTGAAAGTTCTTTCAGGCTCGGTTTCAGGTCATTTACGGGAAGGTTTTTAGAAGACATCAAGTAACCGTGTGTATATCTGGTATGGTTGATCCGCAATCTTCTAATGACAGCAGCTTCTCTCTTGGTTAAGAAGTCGAGGGAGAGACGGCCAATGAAAAGTTGGATATCGTTAAGAGCTGTTTTGCTGTTGTACCAAAAATTTGGCCAGGATTCTTTGACAGACTTTTTGAATATAAGTTTGATGTCTTCTGGGAGCTGGAACGTTGTTGTGGTGATGGAAGAGGTACCTTCTTTGGCATGGTGGTCAGCATTTTCATTGCCAATAATTCCAATGTGAGATGGGAGCCAGATAAGACAGACTGTTACATCACGAGCTGCGATAAATTGATATATTTAATGGATGTTTTGAACTATTGGATGATCAGTAAAGATAGTATTAAGGGAATTGATTGATGAAAGTACAAATGGCGACGTGCTTGACAGGATAATATTACTTGGTACTTGGTAATACTGAGGTACTTCCATTGAGAAATAAATTAGCTTTATTTGTTCCAACTTAGCTTTGGATCTGATTTTTTCCACACATTTCTTGTTGATTTTTTAAACATAGCTTTTAGACTACTGTGACTGGTCAGTTGTTTATTCACTATTGTGGTATCATTAAGGTGAACTTCTTTGTCTTCTTGGTCGACTGTTTCATTGCCTCTAATTAAAAACCAGTGTGACAGATCCTTCGATTGAAAAGGGCGAAAATGCATTAATTCCTTCCTCTAGTTCTAGTACTGAAGGCGGTAATAGTGTTAAGCTTAAAAGAGTTTCTAGAAAACCATTCTGGATGACTGACTATGTTACTAATTAATGTAATTAATGTAATTATTAATGTTGAGGCTGCAGTTATTCACCCCATCCTTTGATAAAGAAAGGGAGATGTTGTGTTAAGTTAAATTCACCTAGGTTAGTTTGAAGAGCCACGGCCAGGGGACGTCTGTCAAGGACTTGTCAGTTGCGAGTTAAAAGGATCAGTTCAGTTTGATTGTACTTTTATAAAGTTAAATAAAATATATTCTGGTTTCTCTATCACAATAGTTTATAATTTTGCTTTTCATTAAGTGGATATTTTCTTTGATCTTCGTTATAAGCGCTGAATCTGGGTAGATTTGAGTTATCCTTTGAAATGCACTCAACGAATCTATTATTACAAGTAAAAAAGTCGCAATTACTTCCGACAAAAAAATCGAAGTGTACCAATCAGCAGTAACAGTTCTTTGATATTGTATAGTAATTGTTGCTACATGACCCACAAATGTTGCCACTCTCTTTTTAGAGACAATTCGAGAACGGATAACTTTCGTCGGTTTGGTTCATCTTGGAACACCCAAACAGCCGGGTTATTAAGAGTAAATCCAGGAATCATCACCACTGACAATACTGACTATATTTTTTGAGTATCCTGCGTTAAAACGGTTTAGAGTTTTTTGACACCAATTGACTCTAATTACTTTCTGTTTTTCCGTCAATAGATGAGGTATCCAACGAGCAACTAATTTTTTTTACAGATAATTCTTCATATAAAATTTTTTTAGTTGTGGTCCTTGAAATGCCCAATGATGCTCCAATTTCACGATATGTGACATGTCGATCTTCTTAGATCAGCTTACGTACAGCATGGACGTTTTCCTGGGGTGTCTACAGTTGTTGGTGGACCTGTTCTTAGATCGTCGCTAAGAATAATCCGTCCACGTTTAAATTCTCCATACCAACGAGAAATTGTCGTTTGATGTGGTGCTTCAAAGCAGAAATCAACTTAGCAAGGCACTCTTTTTCAGACAACTGTCTTCGAAATTTGTAAAACATTATTGCTCGAAAATTTTCTTGGCTTAATTCCATTTTTCGACTTACCCATCAACTTTAAAAATTTAGTTTAGGTGCAGCTTTAAGCGAAACGGTCTGAACCTTTGACATCGAGTTAACTAAACATGACAGTTAATTTTGACATTTAATATTTGTTGACAGATGCCAAGTTTGTTGTTAAATGCAACACTTAAAAGTCAACCCTCGTACCAGATAAACCAAAATCCTTGAAACAACAAAGTGTCGAGAGAAAGTAATGGAATCAATACTACATTCGATTTTATCATATTTTCCAAACGGGATTAAAAAAAGTGGAAAAAAATCTAGCGCCAGCTATGGACAAACACCGAATGAGGGGAATCCCCATAGTCCCTGATGAATATGCATGTTCTAAAAATATTATGTTAAAATATACCCAGTACGTGTGTGCTGCGAGGCGAATGCAAAATGTTTAAATTTATCATCAAAAATTGAAATTGGAGTGGCTACACTTTGTGTTACTCAATCATTTTAAATCCAACGCAGATGTTCGATTCAATTTTGATTATACGGTGCACGAGCGAGGTAAAAATACATTATTTTTTTTCAGTCGAACAGAAACTTCAAATACGAGCTTAATCATTATACATGCAATACATGTAATCAAGAGCCCAAAGTAGAGCTTTGTCTCTCAATCGCAACAGGTCCAGTTCCATTACAATTCAAACGCGTACACCAGTTTTTATTGCACTGCTTGCAGCTGGTTAATTTAATTTTAAATGTGTTTTTCGAAAAATTTCAATGACTTAATTTGAATATTCTTCCAGCACTTATGTACGACAAATGTATGTGTGAATGTATATTGGGATGACATTCACTGAGACCTAAAAGATCTATTGTTACTTCTACTTAGTTCCTGAGGAAAGTCTCGGAAACTAGTATGTAGCTCATTTAGGATATCTGCAGTATTTAGGTTATGTAAGTGTGCCTCCGCTATACAGTAGTCTCCTAGGTGTTGGGCCCTGATATTCTATGCAATCCGCAAGTATTTGGATGGAGGTTTCTT
Source organism: Lochmaea crataegi (assembly GCA_947563755.1). Taxonomy (NCBI): domain Eukaryota; kingdom Metazoa; phylum Arthropoda; class Insecta; order Coleoptera; family Chrysomelidae; genus Lochmaea; species Lochmaea crataegi. The sequence goes on along the minus strand of OX387428.1, from coordinate 29,031,455 downwards.
CTTTTATACAACATAATCTATATTTTTCTTCCTCCACCTTTTTGAGCTTTGTCAGGTGTTCATTCAGGTTACAATGTCCCGTTAGGACACCTGTTGAAACTCTTAGTGCAGTTTTACTCTGACTTAGGCATTCATCTGTTCTCTACTGGTTGTAGTCGCCCAGAAGTATCTTTAATTCTCTAGGCACTACTAGATTTTTCCAATAACTTCTATATCCTTTATCAATATTGAACTTGTCACACTTTCCCATGACGTGAATTTCCGCTTGAAAGATACTCGGGGTTTTTCCCAAGCTTTCAGAGTGTTTGGTTCCTGGCCCGTACACTCCTATCCCAGGTCCTTCTATTGCTTTTGAGCCATCTGTGTTCTATTGAATGGCATTCTTTCCAAGTCTGGTAATGGTGTTTGCATCCCATTCCTTCTTGTTGCTTAATTCCGTAACGAATTTATTTGATAAGTTTCCATTTTATCATCTTGTGGCATGTCCCAGGTTTTCTGAATTCTAAGAAGCGATGAGGTGGTTTTTTTAATGATTCCCTCTCTAAGTCTTTATCTTCTTTCTGTATTATATTCGACAGAAGTTTTACATTCCATATTTTTACAGTGCTCTGGAATAGCCCCCCCCCCCCCCTCTTAACTTATTTTTTTTATATAATATGAAAAAAGCTTGGACAATTTTTTTAAATGAGAAAATACATCATGCGACCACGAGTTTGAAAGCTGTTGAAGCACTGATCTCAAAAATATATAACATCAATAAATATCGGGCTTACAGTGTAGTTACTTAGTATGCCTGCCAAACGTTGGCTTTTTCCGGGAATTGTGAGTGGCCTTCCCAAAATAATCTGGGATTTTGATCAGACCAGTATCTGATATTGTAATATATGAAAGACATGGCAGGATCGCCATGTAATGGATGAATGCCGGTGGATACGTTGGTAGACTAAGGGCCTCTGAATAGGTGGTGTTGCGGGTCACTTGGAGAATCATCGTAAGGGAATGAAACAACTACTTCTAGCACTGGGATACGTTTGATTTATTTACTATAACACATTACACTACTTACTAAACTAATGCTATGCATAAGTACCTAGCCGTATAGCATACTTATACGTAATGGTTAATGATTACTAATAGCTGACTATTCAACTATATAGAATGGTCTTCTTCAAGTATTCTGCATCGACTTCTTCTCATGATAAATACTGAATGTATATTTATATAACCAGTCAATTTCGAGTAAAACAGATAAACATATAATTGTTTTGTCTTACTTCACGCTTTGAACTTGACTTTCTATTCAGTAACCTTATTTTATATTTATATAATAATGAAATGTTCGAACGTTTTGTTGAAATTATAATATTTATTATTATATTGGGCCAAAAGGCATCACAATATTTTGCTTATCTTTAGATAGGCGTCTTCTGCCAGACGGTTTCTTATTTTGGACAACGCTTGTGACAAAAAATTTACCGACAACATATTTCAAATAGTGCCTGTCCATTGGACGGTCAGGATAGCAATATTGAACCATATTGAACATCCTATGCTAGTTGCGGTCAACTTTGCCATAAATTAATATTATTTGGCATTTTTCTTATAAACTGCAAAATGGTACCATCTTAACAATAATCAAATTCACTCTAAAGTAATAAAGGACATTTTTTTAATTTTCTTCCCAAAAAATTGATCCTTAATCAGTTTTTAACTTTAATAATATCTACACTTTCCGCCAGACAATTTTTCGCACGATTCAACAAAAATTACAAAAAAAAACACTTCCAACCCCCCAAAAAAACATCCCCAATTCATTTATTTATCCCCCATTTTTAGAAATCTTTCACCTGCTATTCATTTTTCTGGAATCCAACTGTATTCCATATACCCAAAAAAGCATGTCGATTCAATGGAAACGAAGGTAAATTTTTATAAAATATCATGAAAATTTAATTATTTTTTATATAAAAATGGGCTTTTATCTTTATCATTATCTACACTTTTTTCAAGCAAATTTTTCGCACAATCCAACAAAAATACATAAAAAACACGTTCAACCCCCCAAAAAAAATCCCCAATTCACTTATTCACCCTACATTATTAATAATCACAATCTTCCCCCGTTATTGATTTTTTCCAGCCGCTTTTATACATAAACAAATTATTTATTTTATTAATTTTTTTTTATTTATTTCAGGCCGACCATCTCAACTCCAAAACTGTACTCTTATAAATCATACAACAAATTCTCTACAAGTCGACTGCATGGAAGGCTTCGACGGAGGTCTTCCCCAAAGTTTCCTAATGGAAATTCTTGAACTTCCCAGTCTCAGGCCAAAATTGAACTATACGACTTATAGAGCGCCCCCAATTTTTACAGCAAACGGATTGGATATGGGTGCTAGTTACAGGATTATCTTATACGCCGAAAATGCGAAAGGCAGAAGTGATCCGACAATAATTGATCCTGTCACGTTCAAAGGAGTTGCTAAATTACAGGGTGAGTAATAAACATATGAGATTGTTAGTACAGAATTGTCCTAGAAATCACAAAAATATCATAAAAATCAAAATTTTGGTGGCCGGATTTTTTTGACGGACAGTGTATTTAAAATAAGGCAAAAAGTCCCTATATTCACCTTCTGAATGTCATCCAATGATAACTTAACATAAATTCATGTAGATGAATCTGTATACATTAAATTTAAGAAAATTTACATACTTTTATGAGTACACAAGCACCCTTTTAAAAGATTAAAGCAAAAACTTTCTTTTTGACCCCCAAAAAAGTCGAATTAAAAACCAAAAACTGGTGCCTCATAATTTTCACTCCTTTGCGCCACTTCAACTTCATTTTTTCTCTCCTTCCCGATCCCATTTATTATAATATTTTTTGGTACACTGGCCTGTTCGTTTCTGTCATCAAAATTTCCATACTTCATACCGAGTCATGTATAATTCATCCTAGACGTCGACTTCTTCCTTTTTTTTTCAATCTTTTCATGGAAACCTTTATATCTGGACGAACAAAGAATTTCATGGGATATTAAAGTCGCCCCTTTTGATTGCGATGTCAACTATAGAATAGAGAGAAAAGTTTTTTTCTCATCTATCGAGCACATATTCGGTGGACACAAATTGGTTGTATACATTTTTTTAGAACTCGTCTGAAATATTTATAGCGTAGAAGGTCAAAACGATTCACTTATGGTCTTTCAATCGACCAATAACATTGTGAAAGATGATTTGAAAAACATTCACACGAAAGTGAAATATCTTTCTGTTCGACATTTTACAAATATTTCCCACAATATTGTAGAAGCCAGACCAAGACTGGCCACCACTAGAGCCATTTTTGCTTTGTATTTAATCGCATTATCGTGTTTGTTCCACAGTAGTTGATATTCGACTTCTTGTCTCCATTCAACCTTGCTCCCTTCAAGTTTAACGGCTCTGAGGTAGAGTTATCTGTTCTAAGTGAAGGCTTTCCACAAATTAAAAACTGAATAGAAAGACGGAAACGTTTAATAGAAGGTGGGAGAAGCAAGATGATTTAAAATTTGATAGATCAGGAGCCAAAAACATCGAATGTTGCAAGTGGCTTTGTTTATTTGAACACCTGCATGACATAAAACGAAATGCCGCGAGATAATTCAAAGAAGTAAATTACCAAATATGACTATAAATATTTTATCATCCTATGGGATGATTCAACAAAGATCACCCGGTATAAAGCATGCATTCCTCGCTTCTTATCACAATTCCTCTTTAGCACTGTCCACTAAAACTCCGTCACATGTTCTATTCCCTGAGGGTAGTAGTTTTCAGATCTCGTAGAAGCTGCAAAACTCCCACTGTGCCGGTATCTCGAAAGTCCTTCGGCGTATTTGCGACAAACTTGCAAACTATTATGGAAATTTTTTAGAGGGATTAAACGGGGAGTGTGTGGCGGTGACGTGCTCGAACATGATCAGATCCTGATAAAACTAAGATTACCCTTTTTCCTTGGCTTTCCCGGTCCAACTAAGAAATGAAGAAAAATCTTACGGAAAATATCAATTATCATAGGAATTTGACAAATTTTATTTATGTGAATGTAAAAATCAGAATAAATTATCACAAAAAGTACATTAAAAATAGGAATAAACTAGCCTAAGATATTTGTGGAACATTGTCAGCTGACAAGTGACATCAGTCAGCTTTTATTATTAACAGCTGACAGAAAACTATGACATTTAGCAAAAACTGTAACAAAAAGAACATTGAAAAATAGGGAGAATATCGGGGAAACTAACCTAAGATATTTGTGGAATATTGACAGCTGACAGTCGACAGCTTTGACAAGTGAAAGGAATGGAGCAGAAGCAGATTTCTCGTAGAGTAGAAGGATCATTTATTACCGAACTCTCAAACTGTCAAACGAGGGACCTCCATCAAACGTCAAATTTAAAAAAATGTCATTCGGTGTAATATTTTTGAGTATTTTTAAAAAATATGAATAATTATCACTTCGCAATTGTAAATCATGTAACTTAAAATACATAAGAATTTTATTTTTTGACTGGTAATCGAAATGCGCATATTCACTCCTAACACCCTACCCATAGATTAACAACACTAAAAAATACCCTACCTCGCCGAGTTTGTACAATTGGAGCAACTCTTTCCACACCAATCCACAGTAAACGAACGATTTAAAGACTGCTCCTTTTACTCGTTCTGTAATAACCGAACGGTTTAAAGAAGGGAGGAGTGTTCGGAGTCAATGGAGTAGCACTGCCGAACGGCCCTACAGGAGATCCTGTTTCTCTGCTCAAAATAATTCGTTTTGCTTATATATTACCTATTTTAGTACCTCTCGAGCCATCTAACGGCAATGCCTAGGAACGCATGTAATTACATTTAATTATAGTGTCTACGCACGTTAGATTCCTTACTTATGTTCTCATATCTTTTCTGAGAGGGCACTATTAAAGATTTAAAACCTCCGAAAATTGTCAGAAATGATGTGCGCAGAAAGGTTGGTTGGTAATTAGATACCATTTTGAGACAAGCCTGACCGGCGTTCTCTTGATTGTCTAAAAAGAAAGACAATTATAATGTGAGTTGTGTCGAAGGAAATTCTAAATGGCAACAACTCACCATTCTACCTTCACCATTCTACATTTTACCTTTTACATTCTACAATCTACCTGATTCAACTAGCAACTTGATTTGAAAATCAATTCAGTTCGATTATCTATTTCCGACACTACGTTATACAAGTATGGATCATATTATGTCCAGTACTTTATTGACATAAAATTCGTTTCTCTTCTCCATTGGAGAATACGAAAACCATTGATAGATGCATAAGCCGATATATATTTATAATATTTGATTAATCATATTTTTGTAGAACCTTTAGCATTGAACTAATTTCCCTAGGAACCTAATTAATTTGTATATTTAATGTACGACGGCCAAGGGCCATATTTGTAAAATAGTAGGGACCAAAGTCGACTTTAAGTAGGATATTTTTCATTAGATAGTTAAGTTACTTTCCCGATTTTTATTTAATGATCATCTTAGTACCTATAAAAAACCATATACTCTGTTTTTCGTCATTTGATTAGGGTAAATTATATTATTTCATTTTACAAATGACGTGGCGCTCAACAATTTATATGCCAGACAAATTTTTATTATCTAAGTGTTATACAACATTTAGGCGAAAATTCACGACCCATTGTTTTACCTAGAGCTTAGTCGAAGGCATACAGTAAGTAACACTAGAATTATTATCTTTTATCGTTAGAGCTTACCGGGTAAGTTACAACAGCTGACACAAAACTATGACATTCGACAAAAAATGTCACAAAAAGAACATTAAAAATAGGGAGAACATCGAGTAATCTAACCTAAGATATTTGTGGAATATTGACAACTGTCAGTCGACGGTTTTCATAAGTGACATCCGGCAGCTTTTAATGCTAACAGCTGACACAAAACTGTGACATTTGGCAAAAACTGTAACAAAAAGAACATTTTTTTTTTCCTTCCTGTTTATGACCAGGGACAAAGTCCATTAGCCGATCAAAAAGAACATTAAAAGTAGGGAGAACATCGGGGAAACTAATCTAAGATATTTGTGGAGCATTGACAGCTGACAATCGACAGCTTTGACAAGTGACATTACGCAGCTTTCATAGCTAACAGCTGACATAAAACCATGACAAATGTTTTGTTCAAGGTCAGGTGTCCAGAATGGTCATTCGGGGGTAACCTATGATCGCAAACGTATACCTAGGCTAATCCTAGACTATAACGTTGTTGATAATGTCAGCTATTTATATCCAAGCTGCTGTGTTCATGAAAGCCTAGTATATCTGTTAGTTACAGAAGATATTTTCCCAGGAGTTTGTACCGAACATTTTTACTCCTCAGCCTAAGGTGACAAGACGTAAAGCATTTCTCTGGATTGTGCAGCATCTTAATGGATTATCCAGAATTTCGTTTTGTCCAGTAAGCTCCGGCGTTCACCATTGTTGAAAAAGTAGATTTTCCCAGTATGATAATATCATGTCATACTAACTGCTAACCTAACATTCGAAACAACCTGATTTATTTCTTTTTGTTTTTTATCCTTATTCTTTATTCAAATTATAAAATTTTTGTATTCCCTTGCAAATTTTCCTATCATGCCCCCCTCCCAAAATACTAAAAATAAATATGGTCACCATGCCTCAACTCCTTCATGATCGAGCTGTAATTTCACTCTTTTTTCTACTATTAAGAAAATCATACGTAATATTATTCCATAACTTGTCAAATATGAACGTGTGCTTGTTTTCCAGTCTAGAGCTTTTCACACATTGAAAATTCAACGCATATTTTTAAACATATCTCTACTACAATTCAATATTCGAGCAGTTAAAACGACAAAAAAAATCCGGAGTGAAACAACAGAGTGAAAAGTAAACGTCCAGCTCGCACAAGAATTAATCATGCTGCTTTTATCAGTCGCATTTTTATGGGAAAAAAACGGGCAACATCAGCATGGGAACCGTTTTTTATCTGCCGTCGGCCGATTTATAGAAACTCCAATGGCGTGCTGAGACTCTTTCGACACGAGCAAGGATCGCGTATAATTTTTTAATTGAATTGTCTAGAGATATGAAGGTTCTGGTAGGTTTCGCGCCCCTCGGAATTTTATGTTAATTTCAAATTTTTTTGATAGCTTACCTTAAATAAATCAGTTTATAACCAAAATTTTGCTGGATCATTCAGTAATTACGAATTTAGTTCAAAAAATGATACTTTTTAGGGATTCCCTTCCCCTTTTTGGAAAACTTCAAGTGGAATACAAATTATTTGATGTTTATGTCTATCTATATACATACATATTTATTCCCTTCCCTTTCTCCAAAAAATATCAAATAATTTGTATTCCCCATGAAGTTCTTGAGTTGGGAATTCTTGCCGGAATGCGTTATGTATTTTCCAGTTCCACAATATAGATTACATAATTCGTTTTGTCACGCCAATGGAGAAGCCACGCAACTATTTTACGAGAAAATATTTGGACTTCACGCCACTTGAAGTGAAATATGGCGCTGCACAGGTTTTTTTAATTCGTTGGCTGTCGGTTCAAAGAAAATGCATTGTTTTGTCCTGAAAGGACTTGGACGAGAAACGGATGTTTTTTATTGGAAATTTGCTAATGATTATGTGCAGAATTTGTGGACCACTTATGTACATTACTCCAACCCAAAAAAAAATGAAAGGACAATTGTTCAGAGAAAAATGAGTTGTGAAGAATGAAACTTCCCGAAAACAATGGAAAAACGTATTGTCAACGAGGACTATTGTTTTGGCAAGGACGAGAAGAGCGCCCTTAAAGTATCTCGATGACATATATTCGTTTCATTTATACGATAACGGTTGAAATGGTTCTTCCTGCCGTTTGTGAAAAAGGAAACAATTCGAAAATACGGCATGACTCATATTAATTCCGAAAACCCGTTTTAAAAGAATCCAAAGAAGATAGAAATATTTCCGTACCATTAAACTGATTCAAGTAATGGTGAAAACAGTGCTAAGATAATAATTGTACAGGACAATGCAGAAAATACGATTTGATATTAACCGGAAGTTTTAGAGCATTCCAAATTTTAGTGCCAGCTGGCTGAAGAAAACTGTATTTTATCAGTAAACGATCTTTATTTCTAGAAAAAGTCACTACACTTTCCATTTCAAAGAGCTTGAATATGTTTTTTAATACAATATCCAAACATAAACATTTATTTTAGAAAGTGACAAAAACATTGTTATTCCGAATCTTCCGTCGAGTCTAAAGCATGTACAACAAAACTTATTGCACTTTCCGCGTCTTCAGATAAAGAAACTCTCTTTTGATAAGCCGGTGCTTACAACGAATTTAAGTTGGTCGAAAATTGTGTCCAAATAACTAGCATACAGGTAGCAGCCACGTGCGTATCACAAACTAAAGTTTGGACTAGGCTGCAACCCTCTTATTACTAATTTTTTTGAAGTTATTGGCAGTTCAAATAGAGCAAAATAATTTTTTATAATAGCATTAAATTGGACTGTCTTTTATTGCTCTAGTATGGTGATGGTGTTCCTTCTTGTTACTATATTTTGTATTAGATTTCTTTACAAAGCTATACATTTCATCATTCCATTCTGTGGCATGTCACAGGATTACTGATTTCTAAAAAACTAGTAGGGGGGACTCCCTATCTACTTACTCCTTATCTTGAACTACCACAAGACTTTCCACCACCAGATGTAGTAGCGTGAAGTTAGGATCCTACAGGCTAGTCTACAAATTTTGTAGAGGTAGTCGTAGTACTCCAAGCAATGGCTCCATAAGTTATAATTGGCCTCACTATGGTTGTGTATATCCACCTCAAGATCCTTGGGCTACAGCACCAATTTTGCTCTGCCAGATTCCTGCATACTATTACAGCCATTTTTGCTCTGTGTGCTATATCCTTTTCATGTTTGTGCCACAGAAATTAACTACTACTTTTTTTTTATTGGGCGGAAACATGTTCACAGGCACCGGGCACTTGTTCTATTTTTCCCCGGGAGTGCGGGATTCCACAGTCGAACGCCAATCCTACTCGGGAACCCCACAAATGGAGCTATCGAACCGCACCGGAGCCGACCGCACTAAAACCACCCCACTCTCCTCATTCCACTTTTCGTTTTCTGAACCACCCCCAGAGGTATACCATCAAAAACGGAAGTATTATTTCTCATTCTGTCCTTCCTTGGTGTTCTCTCTCTCCTTTTTTCTTCTTCCTCATCACCTCTCTTACATACTTGGACACTAGTGCCATTTTTCCTCCATCTCCCTCATTGTCTTTTCGCAACCTCCATCCTACATTCCTCTAGGCCTCTTTTCTCATCGTGCACATCTAAAAAGGGTATGCTCTGCATCATCCCTCTCCCCACAATATACATCGTCTACCGTTCTTCCTATTTTTTTTGTATTGGATCGGAAAGACCCATGTCCCGACAGAGCTTGTGTTAAAAAGTAGTCCATTTTTCTATGCTTGCATTCTATCCAGCTATTCAGGTCTTTAACCAGGACCCTTGTCCACTCCCCTTTCACCTTCTTCTCTTCACATCTTTCTTTCCATTTTTGCAGCGTCTTTTCTTCTATTTGTTTTTTTTTCTCTTCCTCTCCTGTGCTCGTTCACCCTTGTCTTAATCAGCAAATCTATGGGTGGTACTCCTGCAATCGCTTGCAGTGCTACATCCGAGATAGTTCGGTAACCTGACACCACACGCAGCAGCATCCCTCTTTGAACCCTGACTAGTTCCTTTCTATATTTGTCGACCCCAATCATCTCATCCCAAATCGGTGCTACATACAATAGAATTGACTTCACCACTTCCTATAGTAGTCTCCTTTTACTCTCCGTTGGCCCTCCTACATTTGGCAGTACTCTTCTGAGTGCTGAGGCCCCCTCTCTGGCTATTTTAGTGGCCACGCTCAGGTGCCTGCTTATAAGCCATCGGTTAGCTTCCCACATTGCCTCGTCCATATTTATGTCCAGGTTTAGCTGCAGTAACCACATCGTCTGCATATCCGATGAGCTTCAAACCTTCCGTCATGTTTATTTTAAATAAACTGTCATAGAAGTGTCGGCCCCAATACCGACCCCTGTGGAATCCTCGCCGTGACCTCATAGAAATCTCCCCCTCCTAGTATAATCCTTCTCCCACAGAAATAGTCCTTAATTATATATTTGATATACCTCGGGATTTCCCTCCTATCCAACTCTCCAATACATCCAAGGTATTGAGAGCGTTTCGCACATCCAGAGTGGCTATCGCGCACCATCTCTCCTTTCCTCCTGTCAATTTATATTTCCTCGCAATCGACATCACCTTAGTCACTGCCGTAACTGTAGACCTTCTCTCCCTGAAATCATATTGGTTATGTGTCCGTCTCTTCCCTCTTCCAACTGCCTCCATTAATCCAGGCTCCCCCCGTGAAATTAACTATCTTTAATAAGACTTAGATACTCGACTTCTTGCCTCCTTATCCTTGGTAGGATATTGTGCTTCTAGTTAGAGGCTTTTCACTTCCTCATGAGAAGTATTGTCAAAAGATCCTTCTATGTCTAAAATCACACATACTACAGTCTAAAGCATACACTTTTTTTTAAACTCTTTTCAGAATTCCCAAAAATTCCTACGCCACTGCAAACTTTACAATGTGAGTTTACGATGTTTGCCCTCTGCCTTTCATGACATTAGCTAACGCGCATCCAACTTTTAAAATATTCAAGTGTCAAGCTAGATTTGTCGAGTTGCAGAAAAATTGAAAAGCAGTTTCGCGATCTAGAACGTGTGAGACAAATAAAAAATAAAAAGGCGTCTTAGAGGAATGTTTACCTTGTAAAATCCTGTCAGTTCCACCTAATAACGTATTGTAAAAAACTCCGTGTATCACCCCTGTACATATGTAATTCTTATAAAAATTAACCCATAGGTAGTTTATAAATTTTCTCGTTCAGTTACTCGGTTGAAAAACGAAAATTATACGAAAACCTACTTTATTAGTATTTCCTCCCGGTGACTCGTTGAAGGTACTTTGACATCCTTTACTTTATACACTCATTCTCTCCCTCGAATTTGAAATTTAAATGCTGATACAACTTTATTACCATGCATAGCAATAGCAAAAGGCTGGTTCAAACGCTCTTGGTGAATGTATCTCAACTCAAATATTCCCCATGAGTACACCAAATTAACTTCACAAACATTACCAATTACAGTAGTTTCAAATCTAATATTGTGATCCTAGCGTTTATACAGGACGACACGTCAAAATTTTCTACATTCACATCTACTACTAACTATAATTCAAATGATAAATTACAACTCGTTCATCCAATACTATTTTCATGCCTCAAAATCGTAAAAATATTCTTCCAAAACAAGTCAGTAAAGGAAATTTTGAAAAATAATCAACATTGACTAGAAAATAACAATTAGAAGTTCAAATATTTGAAGCGCGGCACAAGAAGTTATCTAACTGGCTTGACGTCAGCTGCCCGCACCGTCCACTCTTAACCTGACACCGCCTGCATCATTTAGTTGACGTCACAACAACTCCTAGCCTCTCTCCAATCACGAAGAGCTTCAGCCCATTCCTCCTTATTGTTTTTGTCTTAAACTGTTATGTTTGTGCCTTAGTATTTACAGTAAAATCATTCTACCCTGTGTCATTTATTTTGTAATTCATCCAAACTATGACACTCTGTACTTATTCGAAATAAAAAAAGGCACCATTTACAAATTCATAAGCGCTACGTCAACTCCTCGGGGCACCGCAATTTCATTTATTGAGATTAATTAGTGAACTAGAAAGAATTGGGTTATGTTGCCTTTGTGTGTTCCATGCGCATATATGTATATATATATATATATATATATATATATATATATATATATATATATATATATATGTTCTCTTTGTAAGTCAGTAGTGAAATCAGTGGGAAGAGGTATATGGAAATGGAGCGTTTGAAAGCGGCATTTGGAAATTTAATTTCTTGGGTACGCTGTTCTTCCAATTTAATCAATTTTGTTAACTTTAATTGTACAACCGGCATATTGTGGTCGTTTTTTTTGTGTTGAATTTACTAAACCGGTGAAACGTATGACTTAATTAAGAACACAGTACTATATTAAATACATTTTAAATTGCTGAAAATCATGCATGAAGGTTTGTTGCCGAAAAAACATCTTGAATGCATTTTTCCCAACATCGCACGCAGTACGCAATAATAATAAGCTGTTCAAATGGTTCGCTAAGTAACAAGACATTGGATCGAATATATAGGGAAAAGTTTTCTCAATTTATTTAAACTATTAAAGTGAATCTTCCATTTTCAGGTTCTACAGCATCCATGCCAGTCAGTCCACTGCTTATCGGACTTCTCGGTACCGCCGCTTTTCTAGCTACAGGAGTTTGTTTAGTTCTAGTAGCTCTTTGCCGAAGACATTTTACGCATCACATCCACGGAGGAAGATCGTGTCATCGTCCCACTGACAACGGTTCGAAGCACATGCCAATGGAGGCGGTTATCGCAGCCGATGATTTGATAGTCGATGGCTCGGTGACAGGAGTACGAAGTCCACTTACACCCAACAACGAACAACCCCTCGTTGTAGAAGCGGTTCAACTACGAGGGGCGGTTGAAGGAGCCGATCCAGATATTATTAGAAATCAATATGGTAAGAAGCTTAAAAGAGATTATTTAATAATTATAATATTCATTTATAAAAGGCACTGACCCTGTTATGCAGGACCAATTCACTAGCCTGCTGATTATAATCGCCAGTTGATCATTGAACTCCTTGACTGTGGCCTTGACCTTGATTTCCGTAGCAGTTGTTAACATCCAAGTAAAAATATTTCTGGTTGCTTGAGTTAGTGGAGGATTGTAAGATACCTGTTATATGATTTAGAAAAACGATTGTCCAATGTTATTCATTTAATTGGCAATATTCTTTTGCTCTATAAATTCAGGAGCAGACTTTGATTTATGTTGTCAATTATCTTATTAAATGATTTCCATTATTCTTTAGGATCTTTCGCTGTAGCTAAAACATGTTCCCGATAATATTATCTTTTCCTTAGCCTAACTGCATGTAAAAGTGTTTTTCGGGATTCTTTGTATCTACAGTAGTGATGATGAAGCCATTGTAAATTGTCTTTGTTATCGTAGGAAAATTTAAATAAATCTTTTTTGGTTATAGAGAGGCGTCCCACATACAGTTTCATAAAAGTATATGAACCACCTGGAGCGAGAGACGAGGATCTCGAAGAAGAAGGAGAGGAATATGACTTCCGACAAGTTGCCAAAGAATCCCCCCATATTCCTTCTAGTCAGACTGTAAGTAAATTTCTGAGGAAACAACAAGGAGACTATGTTTATTCAACCCATTTAATTAATAGAACTCAAATAAAATTATATTTGCTTGTGAGGGTCTTTTGTTCATGTTGTCTTTATTTATTAGTCTAACACGAGATTTTCATTAAAATACTTGAAATGAAGCAAAGTTTTGACCAACTTTATGTTGCTGTTTATGAATATTCATTAGATTCACATTATTCAGGTGTATTTACTTCAAAACTATCTTAGTTTAGAAATATTATATTATTAATGAATATTTGTTTCGTTTTGTTACAGATTTACAGAAGTCTGCAAAGGCCTAATATTAGAAATGCCACTCTTCCCCCTTTGACGGGTACCCATACTATAACACACAAATATAGGGGTCCCGAAGTTGTTACGACCTCGAATCGAATACAAGAAAGTTGCATATAAGTGTCATTGTTTTATTATGTAAAATATAAATGTAATATTTAAAACAAACACAAATAAAGATTTCATTGTCGATGAGTTTGCTTAATTTCTATAAAAATTCACTCATAATTTATCCTTATTCGGAGAATTGTCGATGCGGTGAATTGCTAGTCGGTGAACTGCAGTCGGTGAATTGTTTTGCGGAACCGTAACTCAACTATGCTGCCCTAACGGAGAACAGCAAAGAGTTCAAAAGGTCTAGGAGAAAAACATGGAGACAATTCTACGAAGTATAATCACTTACTTCATAGGTTAATCAACTATTATAAATACAGTAAAAGGCTGTCCTCAAGGAGAACTGTGGTCATTAGTGGTTGAACACCTCTTAGCGAAGCTATGGGCTATACTGACCATTTAATTATAGTGCTTAGAGCCAAACACGACGGTATTACTGTCGATCGCATGCAACGTGCCTTAAAACCACTTGGTATTCGAAAAAAGCAGCTAATCCTTACAAAACGACACTTATTTCATTCACTAACAGGAGGAAATGGAAAATACAGTCTCGAACCGTGAATGAAATAACCCTCTCTTTTCAGAAGAGGTTAAGTACCTAAGAATCATCCTTGACAGGAGACTCACGTTATGTTACCTCGAAAGCAACAAAGGCTCTCATAACATGTCGCAGGCTTTTTGGAGGAACGTGGTGTCTGAAACCGATAATGATCTACTGGACCTATGCTGCGTTGGATTGGGGGAATAAAACAAAGTGCAAAAGCAGATTTGCAAAAAGTGCAACGACTTGTCCGCATGGGAATCACGGGTGAAGTGGGATTGTACCCCAGCGCAGCTTTAGAGATAATGCTAGACCTTCCTCCACTACATGTAAGGAGGATCGCTCTGGAAAATGCCTACCTGCTAAATATTTTGAACCCAGCTATCTAACGGGGCATCTTAAGATACTAAGGGCTGAAGCAACCCAATCCATGAAGATGCCCTCGAAGAGACAGGACCTCGAACTCACGTTAAATGCTGTTATCAACGAACGTTAACACCCCTCTAATAAGAGGCCCTCACTCATAACGCCTCAACTCAGCAAGAATATTTATTGCGACTGATAGATAGGCTTTGAAGTCTACAACTTGTGAGTCTAAAACAGCATGGAACTGCAAACAATTCCTTAAGCAGCTGGGTAGACGTTTGTTGAGGGTACCAGGGGATAAGGGAATTATCGGAAACGAGATTGCTTATGGAGTAAGGAGTTTCGTAGTCATATAGTCTGTTTTCAAATCTAAAATGGCTTCGCTTACTATGTCCTTGAAGCTTCATTATCCCAATCGCGTTCTCAGATGTCCCCAACGTACATTCAATGATTTTTTAAATTTCTCGCCAGTAACTTCAAATGAAGCTCTGTTCCCATCAACAATCTAATTTTGAATGTTAGAGTGAAGTAGCATCGAAAAAAGCAGAATATGTTTGACAGAAATAATATTAAATCGTTGAATTTCTACTTTTTAACTGAATTCGTTAAATGCTTGGGATAACAGGGTTTTCAACTAAAAATAGATCCTTGGTAATGATTAGCAGATCGTTAATTCTAAGGGAACAAATTACGTAGCACAGTATTTTATCAAATTTAATACTGTTGTTTTGTTTTTATCCCCATTTAGAAAATACTATTTTAAAAAATTTCCTAAAACCGCCATTTAGATTTTGACGTCACTAGTATAAGTTGAAGCTAGTCACATATTTTAACATGGAACAAAATAATCATAAGAGAGGGTAGTTCCCCAAATTGAAGAAGTTTAGGTTAGAGTGACAGTGAGAGTTGTTTGCATTCACATGTGGTTTCATTTTGGTTTAAATTTTTGATTAGTTCGAGTTTAAGCTTTATTCCTTTTACTAATAAAATGATTCAAATTCAAATTGTACAAGGTAAACAACAGAGTGATAGATGTCAACACTTTTGTCCTGAACAAGCTCAAACATCCCAATGAAGGAAAAAGAATAAGATCTTGAAACATGGAACAACAAACGAAGACTATCGACAACTTCACATTTAAACTAGTGACGTTTCTGCATTATAAGTTGCATAGTTTTAGTAAAGTATTGTTTTCATTTTTTTCTGTTAATCTAAAGACTAAATTTAAAATAATTTTATTTTTGAATATCCTATTGGTCACCTATCAATATTACCGTATAAAGCATGGGGTCAAAATTTGAAGTTGAACGCCCTATTAGGAAGGGAATTCTAAGTTCGCTATTGTGACACTCTTATTAATTATAATGTTGGTTCGAGTTCCTAAATATTCAATTAAAAAGTACATTAGTGGAAGGAGTTGTCAAATACATTTAATTATTAAGAGAAGCCTCGTTATATCTTGTTTTGAGAAGGAATAAAATCATTCTATTAAATGTCTTGAACAGTAAGTAATATAAGTAAAAAGAGTAGCTGGAACCATCTCTGTATTGACGAAAGTTGTTTCGATTTTGTGCTTAAAATCTCAAATTTATCTGCATAGCTGCACTCTCATATATATATACCTATATATGGCAAAGCGCAAAGCCGCAATTTATCAAATCCAAAGCATTATTGAAAGGTACAAAATGTGAAAAGCGTAGTATAAAGTTTTATGCCCTTCGGGGTGAAGCGGGAATACAATCTCAATAAAAATTCAAATGTAATGCTTCGTTTCCAGTGGGAGCTTTCAAATTTTAAGTTACATATAAATATACATAAAATATATTAATACATGTTTTGGATTATCCAGGTTTTTTTAAATTTTTTTTTATCCTCCATAAGGTAGTTATTCTCAATAAGTAGGTAGGAGAATTAATAATTGGTTCTACTGCAATTATCCATTTTTCCTTTTTTTGTTTATGTTCCGTTGCGTTGGCTTTCCTTTGGGCGGCTACCTTCTTCGGTTCTTTTTGGATTTTCTTTATGGACACCACTTCCGAGTAGTCCATCTCCTCGTTGTTAATGATTCAGAGGATTCTGTCATTCGCGCCTTCCTTCGGACGCTCTCTGACCGTCTTCTGCTTCTTTTTCCTCCTTGAATTTTCTTAGCTTTGTTATCCATAGCTTTCCTGAGTTCATCCGTTTCGTCTTGCATTTTCTTCATTCTGCGTTCTATCTCGTAGATTGTATGTTTCAGTTGCTACTTCTCCGCAATCGCTCTGATTTTCAGAGCAGTGATGTGCCTAAATTACATAATTTCCATTTCAATCATACAATTTTACGCGCCATTTGTAAAGGCTGCTCACATTGGTGTAATGCAGTGTGACGCACTAGCCCCTACACGCCTATCGACCTTAAGCGGACCAATCATATAAGATATATCATAGTAAATCCGTATACCTATGGTTCCGTGTACGTCAAAACAAAAGTCAATCAAATTTGAAATTATGCTGCATTGTATTTGTATGTTGTTATTGAAAATACCATGGTGTAAATATAGTATATTTACACCATGGAAAATACAACACAACAATAACCTTACAAACGGACATAACAAACAGGATGCACAGCCAAAGACGACTAAGGCCACAGATCACAGAGCTAAAAGTCAGTGCTCTCTGAACAAAGAGTGCTTTCTGAACAAATGTCATATTGCATGACGAACAGTGTTGCCGCACTAAAATGGTCAAACTCGAAATAAAAGAAGAATACAAGAAAATATATTCATTCCAACGCCAGGAAATCTATTTAATTCGATTTTGACACACTGAGCCAACATCATGATTAATTGATTGAAATATATTTGAATGGATTTCATCTCTTAGTGATCTTCCCCATTCTCCGTCCGATCGCTTTCTCAAAATCCTGTTCTTCGCTTCAGAGTCTCTAGAACTCGTCCCATTGACTCTGCTGCTCGTCTCCGTCACTACTATTGTCAACGAATCAGGAGCTCATGGATTTGTATGAAAGTCTTCCGGAATCAACACCAGTGAGGTTGTAACGTATGAGATACTTGGAGCGCATAGAGTGTAAGAAAAGAAGTGGAATACCTGCCTAGAAGAGGAACTGGATATAAAAGAAAGATGAAGAAGATTGATAGAAGCAGTAGAAAAGGACTAGAGCTGTACGCAAATGAGAAAAGGTGACAAAAAATAATGGAGGTGTTATATGAACAATGTACCTTTAAAAAACCCTAAATTCAACCTCCCGAAGTTTCTGTAGATAAATTCAGGAGCAGGAGAATAATAAAAAGACGAAACTCAATAATTCAATAATTTACGCTTCTTTTAACCCCTTTATCCGACACGTCTGATAACGCTGAATATACAAACAACTTTTTTACAGGATTTTCAGGCTATAACCAAGAGTAAATAAAGTAAAAGAAGCGGTTGAAGAGACACTT
This sequence comes from Lochmaea crataegi, assembly GCA_947563755.1. Classification (NCBI taxonomy): domain Eukaryota; kingdom Metazoa; phylum Arthropoda; class Insecta; order Coleoptera; family Chrysomelidae; genus Lochmaea; species Lochmaea crataegi. The sequence continues at coordinate 29,013,253 of OX387428.1, read as the reverse complement.
TGTGTTTTTATTTTACCATCACACTTTCTATTTTAGGAAACCTTCTATTCAAAATGTATTGTCTACTCGCACGATGGCCGTAACTGTAAACTTAAGAATCTTAGTTATTTCTAACGCAGTATAATTAAATAAACTTACGGATTCGATGATATTATGATATAAAAAAATTGAATTTGCAAATACACGCGCTAAGCTCAAAAATCATAGAGGCCATAATAATCCGAATTTTTAGATGTTATTTGGAAGACACACTTTTAGATAATGAACGAATATGGAAAAAAATCTGCGAAAATGTACTTTTAATATTTTCAATACAGGGAAACCGGAAAGTGAGGGGATCGAAATTTTGGAAAAGAAATTTTCATTAAATACTATTTTTTTATTAAAGACTTTGGAAAAATTTTATGGGGATTTTTGGAATCTACGGGGTCGAATTAGTGAATTTCCGTATATAAAAATGACGAAAAAACCTTAGTTCGGATTTTGAAAAGACGAAAATAATTCAAAAAATAAGGTTAATTTATAATTATTGCAAGTACACTCGCCAAGTCAAAAAATCGTAGAGGCAATAATAATGGACATTTTTAGCTGAAATTTGGAAGACACATTTTCAGGGAATGAACGAATATGGAAAAAAATCAGCGAAAACCTATCTATGATCTTTTGCAAACAGGCGTACCTGAAAGTGAAGGGTGCGGATTTTCAACAACAAAATTTTTTATTAAAGAATTTAGAAAATTGTTTTGGGGATTTTCGGAATCTACGGGGGCGAATTAGTGGAATAACATATTAAAAAATTTTGAAAATTTAAAAATACAAAAAGTGAGGTTAAGTTATAATCGCAAGTACGCGCGTTAAGTAAAAAAATCGTACAGGCCTCAATAATGTGAATTTCAGGCTGAAATTTGAAAAACACACTCTCAGATAATGAACGATTATAGAAAAAATTCAGCGAAAACGTATTTATCAAATGTTTCACACAAGGAAAACCGGAAAGTGAGGGAATCGAAATTTCGGGAAAAAAAAGGTTTATTAAAGACTTTAGAAAAATTTTATGAGTATTTTCGGAATCTACTGGATCAAATTAGTGGATTTCCATATATAAAAACGTCGGAAAAACCTTAGGTCCGATTTTGAAAATTTTAAAAATCAGGTCACAAGTACACGCGCTAAGTCAAAAAATCGTAGCGGTCATAATAATGAGAATTTCTAGCTGAAATTCAAAAATCACACTCTTAGATAATGAAGGAATAAGGAAAAAAATTCATCGAAAATGTATCTATGATATTTTGTATACAGGGGTACCTGAAAGTGAAGGGTACGGATTTTCAACAACAAAATTTTTGATTAAAGAATTTTGAAAATTTCATGGTTATTTCCGGAATCTAAGGAGTCGAATTAGTGGATTTCCATATATAAAAATGTCAAAAAAAACTCCGTTCCGATTTTGAAAATTTAAAAACTCCAAAAGTGGGGTTCAGTTATAATCGCTAGTACACGCGATATGTCAAAAAATCGTACAAGCCATAATAATGTCTAATCTCAGGCTGAAATTTGTAAAACACACTCTCAGATAATGAACGAATATGGAAAGAAATCAGCGAAAACGTATCTATTATATTTTGTATACAGGGAACCCGGAAACTGAGGGAATCGAAATTTCGGAAAAATGTTTATTAAAGACTTTAGTAGGCATTTTCGAAATCTACGGGGTCAAATTAGTGTATTTCCATATATAAAAATGTCGGAAAAACCTTAGTTCCGATTTTGAAAATTTTAAAAATGAGGTTAAATTATATTCACAAGTACAAGCGCAAAGTCAAATAATCGGAGAGTCCATAATAATGGAAATTTCAAGCTGAAATTTGAAAAACACACTCTCAGATAATGACCAAAAATATGGAAACATTCAGCGAGAACCTATCTATAATATTTTGTATACAGGAAAACCGGCTAGTGAGGGAATGGAAATTTCGGAAAAAAATGTTTATTAAAGACTTTAAAAAAACTTTATGGTCATTTTCGGAATCTACGGGATCAAATTAGTGGATTTATATATATAAAAATGTCGGAACAACCTTAGTTCCGATTTTGAAAATTTGAAAATTTAAAAAATGAGGTTAAGATATAATCACAAAAAAAATCGTAGAGGCCATAATAATTGGAATTTCAAGCTGAAATTTGAAGAACACACTCTCAGATAATGAACGAATATGGAAAAAATCAGCGAAAACGTATCTATGATTTTTTTGTCAAATATGACAAGAGACAAAAACTACCCAATCAGACACTTACAGCAGTGAAGTGAAGTGTCAAGGAAAAACCCACTGGAGTTTGAGGTTATCGAATGGCATAAGCTGTGAAAAAATACCTTAATCATCCTACCGTCTCTATGCCTATATCTATGAGTTGCTTTTTTGACAGTCTATCAAATTTAAAAACCTCAAACCTCAGTATGTGGGTACCGATGGCCAAGAAATAGAAAAGTTGGCTCTTCGTTGCTGACTCTTCCTCACAAAATTCCATTTGTTGAATGAACACAAACCATATCTCCAACATACGCTAGGCGCATGTGTGAAGTATCCTGGTTCACGTTTTTAGAAGAAGTGACAATGTACCTACAATCAACACTAATAAAGAATATAAAAATTTTGATATCTATTCATTTTCACAAATTAATCCTGAATTTTACGTATTGTCTGTATATTTTTATAAGCGACTTCTTTGAAGATGCTACGTAGTAATAATAGTCACTGCCGTTTTAAAATAGGGTTTGGTTACAGCTACTGATAACAATATGCAGCGACAGCAGATCTTCCCCGATATATCAGGAAATGACGAAGGTAAAAATCGAGTGTGGTAAAAACTATTATCTGCAGCTGATGGAAAGCAGCAGGAGACAAGACACTTTTAAAAAGTTTTTTTAAATCGTTATTTAGTTATAGCTCAGTCTTGCGAAGAGCATTATGCAAAAAGCAGTTTTACGACAGTTGAATGGGGCAACTTCGAGCAAAAGGCTAATTCCGAGGATTTGTATTAAAATATTAAAGTTCATTCTTGAAAGACCCATAAATAATAAGAGCGGAAGTTATGAAAAAGATAGGTATGATAAAGTGAAATTTCCAGGACTTAATAGATTTTCTTATTTAGGGAAAAATAATTTAAGAATTTAAAAAATCACTTACACATATATTTATTTAAAATTCAGTAAAATAATATTATTATTAATCTACGTGTCCTTTTCTAAAAAGTATAAAAACTTTTTAAAAAAACATTTCCGAATGAGACTGTTGTTATGAAAATATCAAAACAATTTTGCAATGAACCATACTGAGTGAGTGGATTATTTAATTTTGTTGGATATAGAGAGTTATTCGAAATATCAATATATCAATCAAATTTTGACAGTGACGTGAATATACTATACACTGCAATATCTGTAAGTCAGCAATGCTTAAATAGCGGATATTAAAACATTTGTAAGATGAAAGGGATAATATTATAATAAAACCCAGCGAGAACGTATTATCTGGATTTACTCTTTCATTTCTTGACAGCTATTTTTATACTAACGTCAAACTGCCAAAATGATCCCATTTTAAACAGCCCACTTTACCTCTCATAGTACACGGAAGTTAAACACAAAAACGAATAGAAGAAAAAAATTATAAAGTTTTCATTTTACGTTGATCTGTTCACATATAGGATTGGGAACAAAACCCCAAAAAGTTCCCTTCCGAATATTGTCGAATCCCTTATTTCGCTAAAAACCACACCCAAATCGTACTTTGCGCTGGTTTTTCTCAATTTTCTCGAAACCCGTTGTTCAAATCTAGAAAATGCTTATGATCAGAGTTGTTGCAAATTAAATTTTAAATAAAAACTTTTCTTTAAGTAATTTAGCTAATCCACATGGAATTCCCGTAAATTGCGGTCAAAGTTGTAGTAGTTGTAGTTTTTAGTATGCTATTTAAAATATGTAATTAGTCCAGAAATCGTACGAAATCAATGCTTTAGGCTGGTGGTGGCTTGTAAGAGGGTTTTGGGATACCGTCCCACTATCTTTTTTATAAATAAAAAAATAACAATTTTATTATTACAACAATAGCATATCCACAATTTCGTGACATTTATTCAGTTTATGTTAACTTTATACGTAAGCATTACAGTCATCATGTAACTGTAGTGTTTGATGGATACGCTGAAAATGCAAGTAGTACAAAAAGTCTTGAACGACTTCTGAAACGAGCCTCGGCATTCAATGAAAATACACCAATACTCGACCAACAGAAGACATTATTAAGCAATTTAGCTAACAAGAATCGATTATTTTCTCAATTTGTCAAGAGATTTAATGCTGAGAATATCAATACGTTTACTGCTTTAGACGATGCTGATTTACTAATCGTCACAACCGCTATCGATCTATCCAGTCACCATGACACTGAGGTTGTAGTTGGTCAGGATGTAGATCTTCTCGCCCTTATTATTGCTCTTGCTCCTCCTGCTAAATAGATTATGTTTTCAAAACCAGCCCAATCAAATATAAAGAGCAGGATTTACAGATCTTCTGATTTACAATCATCCAATATTAAAAAATCTGTACTTTTCGCACATGCTTTTAGTGGTTGTGATACCACTTCTGCCATTTTCGGAAAAGGAAAATCTCAAATAATAGGGTTATTAAACAAAGGATTTGGAAGAGGTTGTTAATATTTTCAACAATTCTCATTCTACAAAAAAATTAAATTGAAAGCGCTGGTGAAAAAATTTCTCTAGCCTTATATAAAGCTAAACCATCGGAAACTTTATTGAATTGCTACAGATTCACATCTTTTAATAGGTTAGTTGGCAACTCCAATCATGCTGTAATTTTACCTAGATAGCCACCAACCTCTGCAGCATTAAAACAACATTTTTACCGGGTATTTCACCAAATTCAGTCCTGGCAAGGAAATAATATCTAGCCAACACAGTGGGATTGGAAAACATTTTATCACCAGTTTTTAATACCAAGGAGCCGGCACCAATTTCAATTCTGAAACTTATATCGATCAGCTGTAAAATAGGTTGCGGTAAGCGATGTGGCTGTCGACGAATTGGGTTACGTTGTTCAAATATGTGCTTCAACTGCCATGGATACGGTTGCCTAAATGCACCACAGGAGTAAATAATAAATGAAGAGGATCAAACAAACGAGTAAAAATCGAGCTGTTAGTAGACTAGGCCTACTGGGGACACTACTTAAAAAAACGCGCCTAGAGCTCTACCACATGGGTGGTGTGGAAAAGGGCTTAAATTAGACAACAAATTAGCCGCTGTTGTAGCAAAATTTAAATATTAGATTTAAATTATTTCATTTTCATAGGTAATATTTCTAGACTATGGAATTATGTAAAATCACTACAATTAAAATTGTAACGGTAAAGGCGCCAATTTGTAACGGTAAATGCTGCTTTTAGTTGGGCGCCAATTTGTAACTGTGAATGCCTGTACCTCACAGGGCACCAGCTCGAAGGGCTCCGGCTAGAGACTCCTCTCAAGGGTGATTCGACCCCAAGTTCATGTCACACAGGGACAACAGAAGGGTTGTAAAAATTGAGGGCGCCACTACCTTTTTGACGATAAAAATACTAAGAAAACTAAGGCGGAAAAGGTAGAAACGCCTTGTAAAATTTAAATAAAAGTTAAAAAATAAAAAAGTTACTAAAAATTACCCCGGGCGATATCTCCCTCAACTTTTATAGTTGAGGATTTAGAAAAAAAATAAAATTAGAATTAACACAAATTTACAATTTATTCTGCCACAGGAAATGAACAGGAATTTGTACTTTTATAGGTACTTAGCTTATATGGAGTTGTTTCCTGAAGAAGAAGTCAGGTCTTGATCTGAACTGTTGTGTTCTGTTCTAAGGCGGTATTTTGGGGCTCTATCCTCGGGTTGTATTCTAGGCTATATTCTTGGGGTTATATTCTAGCCTAGGGTTATATTCTTGGGTTTATATCCTCGGCGTTATATTCTTGGGTTATATCCTAGCCTAGGGTTATATTCTTGGCTTATATTCTCGCCTAGGGTTATATCCTCGGGTTGTATCCTAGCCTAGGGGCTGTGCTTACCTAGAAGTACAAGTGGATCAGGGATATGTAGGAACTTGAATGTAATGGCACATTATGTTGGTCAGCTTTTCAGGTTAAAGAAAAGGAAGGCAGTTATTTGAAAGTCAAAAAATTGATTTAGTTTACTGAAAGCTTTCCAACATTATATGTTCCATGTTAAAACAGTACAAATAGCAATTATCGGCTAAATTAAAAAAAATGTACTAATGATCCGGAAGAAACTAATAGTAGCAAAAAGTTATTTATTTAGTTATATGAAAAAATATCGTGCTTAGGAAATATATGAAACCGGCACTGGCGTTGCGAAAGAATATTTTATAGGTTAACGGTTTATAAAAGTGTTATTTTATAATTAAAAGAGTTATTTCGCAACTGAAGAAGCTTGAAAATGTTTGTATGAAAGTAAAACAGTGAATTATAAAAGAATATTTGGTTTAAAACTAGCATATTAGTATAAAAGAACAGTTTATGACCACGTGCTGAATTTAATTTCGTCTATCTCTGTAAAAAAATAAAGAATGCATACGAAAATTATATCAGACAGTACTTTAGAAGAAGCTTATTAATTATAAATTATGATTTTGAACTTACCACAGCAAAATTCCTAAGATAGATACTTAAGATATGAAAGATAGCGAAAGATTATCTGCCCTCTTAGGCGGTCGATAACAAAAAGGGGTGTTTCACGTGGCGTTGTGCAAAAAATGGAAGCGTCCGTTGGCAGACGTCAATTGTCTTACGGTCAGGGTAGAAGAGTTTGGGATCACAGAACTATAATTGAATGTGGCTAGTGACGACGAGCGCTAATTAAAAGGATTTATTCTGTAAAATCGAAACAGGTCGATAGACATGTTACAAAATCATATTTTAAGAAGCTGCTAAAAACTACCCCTAACTTTGAACGATATTTGTGAGAAAACGAAAACAGTAAGGAATAGGTCAAATATTTATAAAAAAGTTTTTATGCAAAATTTCATTGACAACAATATTTATTACTATGATTTTTCACGTTTAAGCAACGGGTATCGAGAAAATTGAGAAAAACCAGCGCAGAGTACGATTTGGGGGTGGTTTTTAGCGAAAAAAGGGATGTTGCGGACAATATTCGGAAGAGAACTTTTCGGGGTTTTGTTAGTACTCCTATATGAGAACAGATCCACGTAAAATGAAAACTTTATAATATTTTTTTCTTCTAAAAAGTAGTATTTACGTGTACTATCAGCACCACCAACCCGTCCCTTTAATTCTGACCACCTTCACGTGTCACGAGGGGGTGATATAAACAAACTTCAGTTCCCAAGCAAAGTGAGTGATTTGTTAATGGGTCTTGACATATTTATTAAGGAGTCTTGTCCAATGAATATAGTAATCTGGAAATATGAAATATAACACATTTATTAACGGAACTTTCAGTCATGAATACAATTTTTTTTTATTCTTTGGAGACAATTTAAAAATTTACACTTGTAATAATTATACAATAAATTATGTATGTATGTAGTGCTGTGACATCTATCGGTGAGTAGAAAATATAAAAGAAATCTGTTAGAGTTCTCTATTTTACGTAAGGTTATATTGAAACGAGGGTTGTGCAAAAAGTAACATTCGTGGATGATGGGATACAGATTTTTTTTTGAAAATGATCAAAAGACGACAGTGCTGAAGAATTATTGAAAACTACAACGAACTAAAAAACGTATTGAACAAAAAAAAACAAAGCTAATGTCAGAGATAGACTCCGTTTCACATAAGAACCACGTGAAGTTTGCCAACTGACTTGCGCAGAAACCAAAATCGGTCGTTTCTTGCCATTGGCGTTACAAACGATTTTCATGCCGACAGCCATTTTATTATTGACATTTGAGGTTGTGTTTGAAGCAATCATTTACTGTCGAATATTTTTGATTGTCGAATATTTTAAGACATTTAGCTAGATTTTCTGTGAGTGTTGTGTTTCATTTGATCTAAAACCATGCCTCCTAAAAAACTTGTTGGTGTTAAAGGAAAAATTACCCACATTATTCTAATTTTGTGTTAACCTTCAAAATGTGAAAACGTTACGCTACTGATTTGAAGTCGAATGTCAATTTTACAATATGGCGCTGGTTTTGACAACAAGTTCGCGCATACGACTGCAACTTCAAGTGGGTTCTTCTTACAATACGCGAAACAGAGTCTACAACAATAAGAATTGGAATCACGTCTATGGGAAAATATGGAATATTTAGTTCAATAATATATAAATGCACTTCATTTTCCGTCAAACAATGTATGCTCTAAAATGCATTCATTTGATATTTTTCCAGTTTTTAAAGGTTATAAAAGTTAGAAGTTTCCATGCAGAGGCTACCGACGTATCTTTTGTTTATATGTATTATGTAAATAAAAACGCTTTGAGTGCTACTAGAATATTTTACAATTCTTATATTTGAAACATACAAACAGAGTGACATAAAGTTGGTAACTGTGATATTATTTCTAAAATTACACCAATAGCAACAACAAAAAATATATCTAGGCACAATTTAAAGTAGAACAAAACTAATGCAACACAAAAAGTATTTGTAATATTTTCTTTAAATATAAAGTAATAGATGCACAATTTTTAATTTTTCAAATTAAAACTTCTTTAGGCGCGTTGAGCACTTTTTTGGGTGAAGAAAAACCTCCTTTAAAAATTCTATCGTACGCCCATGGTAGATGTAAATTTTTACAAATCAATTATTCCCTTTTGCGCTTCATTGATAATTGTGTTGCATAACCAAAAGTTTTGTTCGCTGCATAAAAGCGTGACGAGTGACCAAAAGTATTGTGTGTTGCATAAAAGCGCGACGATGACGAAAAATCCATGTTTTTTCATCGCCCAAAAAAGTGCTCAACGCACCTGAAGAAGTTTTCACTTCAAAAACATGGATTTTTCGTCATCGTCGCGCTTTTATGGAACACTCAATACTTTGGTCATTCGTCACGTTTTTTTGCAACACACAATACTTTTGGTTATGCAACACACTTAACAATGAAGCGTATATAGTGTTGCATAAATCATCGACACGCTTTCCATGAGTTAAATATCTCCTTTTTTTGTAAAAAATTCCATTTACGATGGGCTTACGATAAAATTTTTAAAAGGGATTAATTTATTGGTGTGTTTACTTCTGTCCGCAGTCCCATGACTGGACTCTTCGTTTTTTTATTATTTCGCTTAGAAAAAACTCCACTAAATATTTGGTTGAAAGTAATCTCTTATTTTGCCTACAATATTTAGGACTCTGATATAATCAATAGTCAGTGGTTACACATTGTTAAATGAAGATAATCCATTACATAAATAGGAGCTACCTATTAGTTTTTGTTGTTGTTAAATTTGAAGTAAATGCTTTTTTGTAAAAACATAATATTGAAAGGCTTCTTTCTCCATGAATTTCTAAGAAAATTCAGGTTGAGCTAAGAAAATTAGAAATATATATACCTCTCTCCATCTATTTTTCAGTAGCGGAACTAAATACGTGAAATTTACGAGGGCCTAGCTGCAGATAGGCTCCCACCAATCAGAGTGTATTTGTGTTTTTAAAAAACTTCATGTGGAATAGAAATTTTTTTATATTTACGTCTATCCATATACATACATATTTATTCCTTTCCTCTTCTCGAAAAAATATCAAAGAATTTTTACTTCTTGACTTATGCAATTTACATTGCACAAAATATATACACTCTGATTGGTGGGAGCTTTTCTGCAGCTAGGCCCTCGTGTGAAATTTACTTTACCAAACTAGATCACAGATCACCTACAACTAGATTCAAGTATAAGTTTCTTATCATCCGTCATCCGTCACCCGTCACTTAGAAACCTTTTTCCAGTTCCACCAACACAAAAAAAATTCCAATAGCTTTCGGTACCTACATAAATAGTGTTGTATATTAGATTTGAATTAAAATATTTAAATCTTGTAAGAACTAAGAATAAATCATAATGTCTTTCTCATTTGGCTCAACTCCAAAAACAGCAGCTACTGGCTTTACGTTACCATCAAATCCCACAGGTAAAACTTTACATTAGTTGAAACAAGAGTAATGTACTTTTTCTTTTTCAGTAACTACAGCAGGAGGATTTCAACCAAATTTCGGTTCTGGAGACAATAAAACGCAAGCAAAACCAACTTCTTCTCTTTTCGGTTCCCCGGCTGGTCAAACACAGCCACTTCCAACCCAACCACTTTCTTTTGGAGGACTACCAAAAACTAATATTGGGACAAGTACACCTTCTTTCGGATTTTCAACGCCAGCAAGTACAACGACTACATCCACTCATTCTTTTGGAACCGTAGCTGCAAGCAAGTACATTTTAACTGATACACAAAATTAAGATATTATTTTTTTTGTTGGTTGTAATTCCAATTATATTATATTTCTTTCTTCTCTGTCCTCTCATTAATTTTTTGCAGTAAGGTGTTACTGCTATACTTAATTGTTATTTCATGTTAGTGACTATAAAAAAATTATCATGTTTAGGTTCTGATGCTCAAGTTGCCACTCCTTACCTTGGCCTTACAACTGCTAAACCAGCAGGCTCTACTCTTACTTCACTTTTAGGATCAACATCCACCACTACAGCTTCATCAACAGCTGCAGGTATTTTAATTTTAATAATATTTGGCATCTAATACATCAATATTCTCTTTACATTTTTAGGGTTATCGTTTGGAATAGCATCAAATACTACAACAGCTTCACCAGGTAAAAATTACCCTTCATTTTAGGAAGATGAATTTTGAAATTTTATATTAATTGTTGCAGGTTTATCTTTTGGTTTAAAAACTACAAGTGCTACCAGTATTGCAGCGCCCTTGAATTTATCATCAGCAGTAACTACTACAACTTCTGCTCCAGCTACCAGTACCCTGAGTAGCACAACATCGTAAGAATTTTGTAGAGCTTTTGCTATTTTTAATTAAGATAGTATTATCAGCTTGTTTTTAATGTTTTAGAGCTCCAATTGCTGCTTCAACATTATCTTCAACGGGATCTTTAACATTTGGCCAACTAGAAGACTCTATCAATAAATGGACGATGGATTTAGAAGATCAAGGGAAGTTTTTCATCAACCAAGCTAAACAACTTAATGCCTGGGATTCTCTGCTTATATCCAATGGTGAAACAATACTTAACTTAAACAGTAGCATTGAACGAGTTAAGCAACAACAACAGCAATTGGATCAAGATCTAGATTTTGTATTAGCACAACAAAAGGAATTAGAGGAGCTGATTGTGCCATTAGAAAAGGAATTATTGGAAATCCCAGTTACAGATATTGATAGAAATCAGATGTAAGTACATAAGTGTAATTCTTCATCAATGTTCCAAAATAATGTTATTTGTTATTTTACAGGTACCAATTTTCAGAGGTAATTGATTCTCAGTTGAAACAAATGTCAGATGATTTAAAAGAAATTATTGAGCATATTAATGAATCTAATAAAGAAGAAGAAATTTCAAATCCGGTGAGTGGTAAAGAAAAAGTGTCATAGATATTGGCGTACTAATCTTGTTGTTTTAGATTACTCAAGTTAGCCGCATTTTAAATGCACATATGAATTCTCTGCAGTGGATAGATAGAAATACGGCACAGATAGGATCACATTTGGAAGAAATTAGCAAAATGCAAGACTCGAATAGAAGAAATACCAGTTATAATCAGTCTTATAATAATTCTTTCAATATGTAATGTGTTATGTACTTTTTTTTAAATATTACATTTTTTATTAATTCTTGTTACACTTTTTATTTAAAAAAAAACCTTTGGTATCTTCTATCTTTCTGGGCTTAGAGATTAGAGCACTATGAAAGTCTAGAACCACAATAGAAGTCGATATCATTTTATTCAAAAGTAACAACCATCTAGTGAATTAAGGGCCAACTATACCGTTTCTACTTCTAAGTAATACTTTCCTAAGTGAAACTTTATTCCTTAAGTTAAACTTAGTGTAATTCAACTGCACTGCGTCTTATTTAGCTAAGTTGACTAAAGACCGGATATGGACAGACAGACAGGGGTTTTGGTAAAAATTGAAATGTGACACTAAATCTGATAATAATGAGAATGACAATATAATGAAGAGTTGCGGCTCTCAGTGATCAAAATGGATAAAACTACAAAGGCGGTGCGTGCCCGCCGCGGCCCTATTTTCAATAAGATTTAAAAAAAGTGATCAACACACCTAAAGAAGTTTTCACTTCAATACACATATCTATTATATTAAAGTAAATACAGACAAGTGTGGTTTTACCAAGCCAAACATGATGCAATGAAATATTGGAATTATCAATAAGCTGTACTTTGTTAAGTACCACATTTAAGCTAAACTGGTGCAATCGTTCATCAGTACTTGCACGATTTCGGTAAATGTACAGAAAGCTAATTATTCAACACTTCACAGAAATTATAAACAGTATGCCAACCTGAAGACTTCAGTAAATGTGTCAACGCCATTTATTCAAATGTCAACCCATTGTCATTGAGTGTAATTCTTGATAGGTGATAGATATTAAATAAAACAATGTTATTTTTCAGATAATTTATTATATTTCAGTGTATAATATGTATGGTGTAAGTTTAAAAACTGAAAAATAAAATTAAAGATGGTATGCTACACTTTTCGCTTACTTAACAACTGTACAAAATTAAAATTTATCTCGAACATTTAAGCCTTACTCAATAGAGCTAAATCACTAATGCACTTGTTGATGTTTTGCTTTTCTTGATCAGGTGTGATTGAAGATCTTACTTTTGCCACAACATAATCCACAAGATTCTTTTGTGTAATTCTGCGTTCAATGTTTTGCTTCTCAACTTGGAAGTCCAAGCGTTTCTTAACTTCGCTGAATACGTTAATGATACGTTCTCTGTAATTAGATTCTAGTTGAAGGGCTACATTCTCACGTTTAGCTTCAACTAAAATATTTTGACCCTCCATACTTTGTTGAGCTTTTTCTTCGGCGGAAATTTGTTCGTTAAGGATATCTTTCTGTTCTACACGACTTTCATTCCAAGCTTTTTCATACTCCTACAATTGAAATCACATCGCATATAATTTCCAAAATGAACAGTGAAAACTAGTTGTCAATATTGAATGAAAAAAAACTTTTTATTACACAGCAGATAAAAAAATTTAAAATGTTACTTACATCAACTTCTTTATCCAAATATGCAGCCAATTTTGGTCCAAACATTTTAATACCAACAGCCCACATAATCAAAAAGGAAAGTCCATTGTAGTATTCATGTTCCAAAACATAGATCTCTTTACTGACCAAATAAGTGGATAGAGTGAAGGCGAATGTGTAAGGTCCTGTAACTCCAGTTTTTTTGTAGAATAACTGGAACCATTCTTCTGGTATGAATCCCAATCGTACTTTTCCTGGTTCTTGTCTCACCTATCAAATAAATCACAAATTAAAATGTATAAAAATGATTTGAAGGTTAGTACTCACAGGTCTGGAAAAAGAGACTTCACTTGATTTCTCATCAGTTTTAGCAACTTGACTATTAGCCGAAGAAGTACTTGTAGCCCTTAAGCAGGTTGCAACAAGAGATTTTGATGTTTGTCCTAAAAAATATAACTTTAATGAAAACGACCTATTACATAAACCTTTGATAGTTGGCGTTTGGATTTCTAGGGAAATATGAAGATGCGTATTATTTACCTGATAAAATTGCAGCCCTAGAAAGCATTTTGCTTTTTAATATGTAATCGGAGGTGGCAATTAATATATACTTGAAATTTTGATGTGAAAAATAAGAATTAAACGGCGAAGACCCAACCACTACCTGAAAGTCGTGTCACGGATTTTGACGGAAATGTCCGATTCTGTTGGCAATACTGCAGAAGACGTCAAAAATCATTCGAAATATTTGTGGCCAAATGAATTGCTGAAAATTAGGGAAAAAAATAAAAACCATTGTTTTATTTAGTAAGAAATAATTTTATGTTCCAATTTGGGTACATATATGTTCGTAAACTACAACTACCATGGGCTGCGGAATAGAAAAATTACAAGTTTTTAACTACGACACAGAATAGTCAAATGGGGATTCTGTGACTTGAGTGTGGAAAATGAGACCTCTACAAAAATGAGATTTATTCAGGAGGTTTAAGCAATTAAAAATTCAACAAGTATTATTTATATATTATTAATTTCTGAAATATTCAAATACCCGATGATTAAATTCAATTTAAAGACTTGTGAGTATACAAGTGTACCCCAGGTGTATCCTCTAGTCCATCACTGTCCACTCTGTGCTCTGAAAATTGACATTTGGCTTGGCATTAATGTCAAAATAAAATAATTCAAAGCTCTCTGTCCAAAGCGTTTGTTTTTCATTTCAGAACCAAAATATTTTAATTTGTAAGAATATGAATATCCTTTAAAAAATGGGAATCCAAAGAGTTTTAAAATTGTTTTTTCGTTTATTTAAGGAAGCTTGTATCATTGTAGCTTTAATACTGTTTGTGCCAGGTTTGCCGCCTTATACAGAATTCACCAAATCAGTAAAGTGAGCATTTTATATTTCAAACATCCCTTTACAAAAGACTGACTTAGATTCAGGTGTTAAAAATCATAATCCACTAAAGTAGATTGTTCAGAATTTAGTTTTTGGCAATATTTACACCTAAAGTTGTTATTTCAGATTACCTCCAACTAAACCACTTACAGGAGCACTAGCCCTTAATGAAAAATTAAACAATGTCGAAATACTGTTCAAAGATCGATTAGTTGGACCAGAAGCATTTTCTGATCATAATAATGAACTTTACACTGGACTATATGGAGGACAGATTGTCAAGTTAAGTGGACCACACATTTCACATATCGTTCAAACTGGAAAACCTTGTACAGAAACCTACGATGAACCAATATGTGGAAGACCGTTGGGATTAAAGTTTCATAATGGTGTTTTATATGTAGCTGATGCATACTATGGAATATTGTCAATTGATGTTAATAATGGTTTGTTTATTCTAATTTATGTATATTTATATAATGAAATACTTTCAACTGTACTGCTTAAGATCAAAAATTGCAGGAAAAAAGAATGTCCTGGTTCCTCCAAATAAAAATATTGAAGGTAAAACACCTAAATGGTTCAATGGACTTACAATAGCTAAAAATGGTGATATATATTGGACCGATACTTCAAGCAATTTTCACTTGGAAAATGGATTATTTGAAGTGTTATCTGATCCATCTGGCAGGTAAGAGACATACCTATTCCATTTACCTGTACCTATTTGTTTTTGTTTCAGATTAGTACATTACAATGCCAAAACTAAAACAAATACTGTACTTATAGATAAACTTAGTACTGCTAATGGAGTAGCATTATCTATTAATGAAGAATTTGTCATAGTATCAGAATCTATCACCAGCAGAATCCTTCGTTATTATCTGAAAGGACCAAAGAATGGAACTCATGATATTTTTATTGACGGACTACCAGGTCTTCCAGATAATATAAACTTAGATAAACAGGGTGATTTTTTGGTACCCCTTGTATCTCCAGTAGATCTTGATAGTCCCAGTATGATACAAACTTTACTACAGTTTCCAGTAATTAGAAAATTTATTGCTCGATGTATGGGACTTTTTCAATTGTTATTTAAAACAATAGATCAAATATATCCTTCTAAAATAACAAAAGTTTCAGCTTACACGGTAAGTAAAATGAAATATAGCTATGTCACAGTCTAATCGCCCAGAAATGGCGTACTATGAGTAATTTTTTTAGATCGGAAGAATTGCTCCTTTGTCTATATTATTTGATGCTCCTCGAGCTACTGTACTGCGGATTTCTGAAAACGGTGAGATTGTGGATAGTTTACATGCCACAAACAAAAGAATACGAGCCATATCAGAAGCATATATTTTTAATAACTTTCTATATCTAGGATCTTCCCAGGAAGATTATGTTGCACGGATTTCATTGTCAAATATTAGTTGGAATAAAGTTGGTTGGAAAGTATGAATGGATTGGGTAGAAAAATATTTTTGTTAAAAAAAACAGTTGTAATATTTAAGCCCAAACCAAAGAAAAATCACATTCCGGTATGCATGAATACAGATTTTACTTTACAGTATTGTCAAAGAATACACCAACCAACAAGAAGCGAAGCCCGACGCATTTTCTTTGATGTTTTGGTAACCAAAATTTATGAACTTGAGAGACGGACGTTGACAGATAACTTAGTAAATACACTGAGAAAATGATCAAATTTTTAAATATTGGCGATGTAATTCGTACCTAGTTACACGCAGAAAAAAAACTCGTAATTTAAGCATTTAGTACATACTTCAATTATTTTTTGTATGATTATTTACCGATTTACGTACTGACATCTACAAGACTACCACAAATTGTTTGTTTTGAGGGAATATTACTTGACAGTCAAATCTCTGCCCCACCACTTACGTAGGTATTATATTTATTTCAAGTTGGGCAGTAAAATTAACAAACACCTATTATATTCATATACAGAATTCTGCAGTACACTTTTAATTGGTAAAATCATGCAGTGTTTCAGTTTTGAAGTACTTATTATCAACACTAAAAAACGAGTTATGCTGTTAATTCCAATTATTTTTAAGCTCGGGACCATTACATATTCCATTTATTATATTGAAAAGCAGTATTAGATCTCTTTGCTTTCGGCGAATCTCTAGGGTAGGGATGTTTAAGAAGAGTTCTAAAATATATTATATGGAAATATGTATTAAAGGATCAGTAAGTTGGGTAGGAAAGATATTAAAACAAATGTAATAATAGCGATTTTTATTATTTATAGATATCGAAGAATAAATATATTATTCTAACGCTTTACAACAAAGATTTGAAAAATATTTTTCAAAAACAGTAACCGTTCAACTAAGAAGCAACAACTACTTCCCAGGCTATATGCACCGACATACATTGAATTACACTTCTAAAGTAAACGTGACATCTTCAGCACCAACTTCCATTTGAACAGATTCATTATCTAAAAAATATATATAGTGAACTACCAATGAGTATCATTGTAAACAAAAATATAAGAAACTACGTCTTTATGCATTACATACAGATGTATCTGAACAATTAAAATATTTACCCAATAATGGCAAAGCTTGTCAGCTAGGGAAATGTTCTGCTCGATGGTATGATATCTGCAATTATAATGTTATTAATTGTTGTAGTGAACTACTAATCAGTATCAGGGTAAACAAAAATCATGTGGAGTTTATAAGAAACTATATGGTTTTATGCATTGCATATGCAGATGTATCTGAATAATTAAAATATTTAACCAATAATGGCAAAGGCATGAGGAAGGTCCTGGTTCAGATGAAGGTATCTTATCTGCAATTATAATGTTATTCATTGTTGTAACTGATATATAACAAAGTAAGAGTTGATACTGCCACTAAGTAAACTCATTATAATTGCGAACAACAATTAAAGACATCAACTGATTCTAATAAATAATCAAACTTAATATTTACCAGAGTGGGGATCATTTATCGAAACATGACTGTGTCGTTTTAGTCCTAGAAATTTCGTAGGTACAGGTAACTCGAACAATCTCTTAGTAATAAATTGGTAATCAATTTAACTTCAAAATGTGGTTCACACAACTTGTGATTTTTTCGAAGTTGAACTGTCCTCTTTCCAGACAAATCCTCAGGATTACAAGCCTGTAACCATAACTGGGATCTAAAACATTTTTATGATAAGACAATAGGTAAGGCATATGCTAATATCAAAGAGTAAACAAATATTTACTGGTGTATTCTTTGCTAATATAATATGTATATTGTTAGGTAGATAGAATAAGTCAACACAACAATATCACAACACAAAAAATGATCAGATGCTTCGCTTCTTGTTAAGTTGTGTATGTGTATTCTTTGGTATTGTGTTAAATGTTAAGTTGATTTTTATGTGGAGAAATGTATGGTTAGAAATAAAGTTATTACTCTGGATGTGTTTAAATGTTATATTCAAGTAACCTGACCAAAAACAAATTTTTTTTTGCGGGAGACATGTCAAATACTAATGGCTCTCTAGTTCAGATTTTAAACGCTAGATGGCATAAAAGACTAATTTGTTATACAGTGAATAGGGAATTCAATATAAGCGCGACGCCCTCTTGCGGATATTCAATGTAACTACATGAAAATACATCAGATGTTTGTTTACATTTGTGTTTGCATATAGTTTACATGTGTCTGATTCAAAGTTTACTGGTATTTGTGATTGTATCTGCATAAAAACCGTTTGAATATGGCGAATCATTATTGTTCAGTTCCTCAGTGTACTTCTTGGGCTAAAAGAAACCCTGAATTGAGTTTCCATTTATTTCCTGAAGCAGGCAAAGAGCGTGTTTGGATGGAGACCAAATTGGGAAACAGAGTCATGATTGACAGACAAAAAGCTTGGATTTTGAAACTAAAAATTGGCAAACCAGTGTCCAAATACATGAAAGTTTGTTCACTACATTTCACAGACAATGATTATTTCTATCGAGGTAAATTATATAACTTTTTTTTTAATACTAGTTTCTTAATAAACATTTCATTTTCAGGGGCAAATTGTTCCAAAAGAAGGAATCTAAAGAAGATTGCAGTTCCTTCTCAAAAACTTCCTCTTCAAAAATATGAAGCTGAGCAATCTACCAGTAAAATAGAAGTGGGTAGACGTGAGAGAATTGGAAAAAGGAATGCTTTAAAGGAAAATATTCCTGAAATGTGTGATTGCGAAACTGAGGAGCCAGAACAGTCTACTCAGGAAAATGAATTTCTTGAAACTGAGGAGCCCGAACAGTCTGAGGTTATTGAAATTGCACAGCAGTTGCAACAGGTACCTCCTACAACTTCCCGGGACACAGGAGTCCAAGTAAATACGCCAAAAGTTTATACCTTATGTGACATTTTTGCAACTGATACGGCCCTCAATAGCTTCACTGGACTTAGTAGTGAAGTGATGTTGGAAACATTAGTTGAAGCAGTGCAACTAGTGTATAGTGATCAGAGATCTCATAGATTAAGTATAAAAGAGCGCATAGTTCTATTATTAGTCAAACTGAAATGTGATATGACTTATTGACGTATAAACCTCCTTGTCACTGACTATTAATGTCTATGATTATTCTTTACATTGATTGACAAGTCGTGTCATGTGTATTTTATATTAAGTCGGATTGAAGCTAATTAAAGCTAAATATCTTATTTAGTTTGTTTGATTTTGCCACAATTTAACTAGCTTAATATGACCGACACTGATACGAAACTCCCGCCCAATGTGGCAAGGTACCTACGACCCGAGAAGTTCGATGTGGATCCCACCGCAACAGAAGCGGACCTAAAGTGGACCCATTGGAAATATACTTTTGACAATTTTTTACTCGAAGAGATTCCTAAAGGTACCGACTCCATAAAGCTTAAACTTTTGATGAATCATTTATCAGCGCATATCTTTCCGCACGTACGTGATTCTTTCACCTATGATGATGCCATGAAGGTACTTGATAAAATATACCTCAAACCAAAGAATGTTATACTGGCTCGTCACTTACTAGCCACGCGTAAGCAGAAGCCTGACGAATCTATATCCGACTACGGAAGGTCACTCAGACTCTTAGCCCGCGATTGTAGCTTCGAAGCTGTCTCTGCTACAACGCATGAAGAAGAAGCTATAAGGGGTGCATTTATATCTGGAATACTATCACTGAAAATCCGGGAAAAATTACTTCAAGAAAACTCTCTCACCTTAGATAAAGCTCTCGATCAAGCTCTCTCCTTGGAAACTGCGGAAAGGGATTCCCGGGCCATGACCAGCGGAGTGAATGAAATAAATCTTAATGCTTTACCAGTGCCGTCATTATCAAGACGTACGACTAGAAACTCCCAGAATCCCCGAGCTACTTTGGAAGAGTCAAGTAAATGGATCTGTTTGTATTGCGGAGGAACTACATCACACCGAAGACTCAAATGTCCAGCGCCCAGTGCCAACTATGCTCCAAGAAGGGACATTTTGCTAATGTATGTAGAGCTATGAAGGTTACTAATAACGCCGTTACCGTTGAAGAATGTGTCTCGGACTCGGATGAGTCTGAAGTGGTTGCTAATGCTGTCTCAGCCGCCTCTCCATCGAGTCTTTCAAAGGCTACTATCCCCGTAACTCTCAACAACTATCACGCCGACGCGTTAATTGACACGGGAAGTTCAGTGAGCTTTATAGACGAGAAGATAGCAAGACTAATGCAGCTGAAACTGAAACCTCACAAACAGACTGTCACATTAGCCTCTCAAAATAACGTATCTTTCGTAAGAAGTGTTTGCTTTGCAACTGTAACTATGAACGAATGCTCACACAAACACAGGCCATTTCTCGTCGTCAGCAACCTTTGTGCTGATGTTATCATAGGCCATGATATACTTAAAGAACACTCCAGTCTCCAATTCAACTTCGGAGGATCTAAAGAACCTTTGGTCTGCAATGTAATGCAAGCTTCAGTGCCCCCCGCCTCAATATTTACTAACCTCTCTCCGGATATCAAACCTATAGCCGTGAAATCCAGACATTATAGTGAACAAGACGAAAAATTCATCACGGAAGAAGTCTCGAAGCTACTGGAAGACGGCGTAATAGAACCGAGCATATATCTCCTTGGCGTGCGCAGGTCTTAGTAGCAGGAGGAGGGGCATACCGAAAAAGGCTCGTGATCGACTACTCCTTGACCGTAAACAAGTTTACAGAATTGGACGCATACCCGTTACCTCATATCGAGACCATTGTGTCGAAGGTTGCGAAATTCAGTGTCTTCAGTCAGATAGACTTAAAGAGCGCCTATCACCAAGTGCCTATTAAAGAGAGTGGAAAACCGTACACGGCATTTGAAGCTGCAGGGAAACTCTATCAATTTACGAGAATCCCATTCGGAGTCACCAACGGTGTCGCAGCATTTCAGCGTACGCTCGAATATATAATAGAAAAGGAAAAGCTTAAAGGGACTTTTACTTACCTCGACGATGTCACCGTATCCGGAAAAGATGACAGCGATCACGATCAGAACCTACTGAACTTTCAAGCTGCTGCAAAAAGGTACAACCTAACTTTGAATGATCAAAAATGTAAATTTCGTCAGCTGACCATAAGTTTGTTGGGCTACACGATCAAAAATAATACCATTGAACCAGACAAAGAACGTCTCCAACCACTACTACAGCTACCAGTCCCCACGAACACTGCTGAGCTGAAACGCGCTCTAGGGCTGTTTGCCCATTACGCAAAATGGGTGAAAGATTTTTCGACTAAACTACAGCCTTTAACGAACGTAAGCAGTTTCCCGTTACCTGAAAGTGCCGTTATCCAGTTTGAGCAATTAAAGTCAGATATTTGTAAAGCTTCACTAGTAGCAATTGATGGAGATGAGATACTGACTGTTGAAACTGACGCGTCAGAGTATGCGATAGCTGCCACGCTCTCTCAAAAAGGCCGACCAGTGGCATTCTTCTCCAGGACACTATCGAATGCTGAACGTAGACACCCATCGGTTGAAAAAGAAGCATACGCTATTGTGGAAAGCCTAAGAAAGTGGCGGCATTTCCTGATGGGGAAATACTTCATGTTGATAACGGATCAACAATCCGTGTGTTTCATGTTCAACCAAAACCACTCTAGTAAAATTAAAAATGAAAAAATTCAACGCTGGCGTCTTGAGCTCTCCTGTTTTAAATACGATATCATCTTTCGACCTGGCTCCCAAAACACTGCAGCAGATGCACTATCCAGAGTCTGCGCACTCATGGATAATAATAAATTATATGAGTTACATGCTCTACTATGTCACCCTGGCATAACGAGGATGTACCACTGGGTACGCTCAAAGAACCTCCCGTACTCGATCAATGACATAAAGACTATGACGACCTCTTGTAGAGTATGTGCTGAACTTAAACCACGCTTCATGACAACAAAAGGACAACTAATAAAAGCGTTGGCTCCCTTTGAAATGCTGAATTTGGACTTCAAAGGGCCTCTTCCATCAAAATCGGAGAATAAATATTTACTCACCATAATTGACGAGTATAGCCGATTTCCATGGGCTTACCCTTGCAAAGACATGTCATCTGCAACGATCATCAAATGCTTACAAGACCTTTTTAGTACGTTTAGACATCCGCTGTACATCCATAGCGACAGAGGAAGCTCCTTTATGTCAGAAGAACTTAAAACTTTCTTGAGAGCTAACAGTGTTGCCTCTTCCCGAACTACTCCGTACAATCCACGAGGAAATGGCCAAGTAGAACGCCTTAATGGTACTCTGTGGCGTGCAGTACAACTCAGCTTGCGTTCCAACAACATAACAGTAGAACACTGGGAACGAGTCTTGAAGAACGCTCTTCACTCCATTCGATCACTTCTCTGCACATCTACCAATGAGACGCCTCACGAGAGACTTTTCAAACATCCGCGGAGGTCGCCCAATGGATAATCAATGCCTACATGGCTAGCGCCAGGACCGGTTCTCGTTAAAAATCACGTTCGCTCAAAAAACGATCCCTTGGTGGAAGAAGCTGAACTGCTTGACTATAATCCACACTATTCCGTAATTCGAAGGTCGAACGGCACGGAGAGTACAGTGTCTAATAGGCATTTAGCCCCGCTTCCGAACGATTCTCGCTCTTCAATTGAAGAGTCATTTGAAAATGATTCCTTTGATGAATCCTTTCATTCAGTGAACGCAGACGGCCCCACTCCAGATCCTCAAGACGTGAATCTTCCGGGCACTTCACAAGAAGTTAGGGGAGAAACACCTGCCAACAAAAGACCCAAGAGGAATCGCCGGCTACCTTCTCATCTACACGACTTTGTGGTAGGAGGAGAAAACATAGACGGGGAGAATGACGTATAAACCTCCTTGTCACCGACTATTAATGTCTGATTATTCTTTACATTGATTGACAAGTCGTGTCGTGTCATGTGTATTTTATATTAAGTCGGATTGAAGCTAATTAAAGCTAAATATCTTATTTAGTTTGTTTAATTTTGCCACACATTGTCTGTATTATTTGGAATATCTCATGAACTTTGTAAGAAGTATATTTTTGAAATGCTACCAATTTTAAGTAAGGTTTTGAGTGTGACAATAATATTCCCAGACTCCATTGAGATAAAAAAAATTTACCAAAGTGTTTTGAATGTTTTGAATTTGTAAGGGTGGTATTAGATTGTACTGAAATTCCAATTCAGAAACCCAAGTGCCTATGTTGCCGTATTTGGTTCTACTCACAATACAAATCTAATACTACTGTAAAATTTATGACTGGTGTATCCCCTGAGGGTATTATTACATATATTAGTGAACCTTATGGTGGACGAGCTTCAGATAAAACTATATTTGAAGAAAGTAATTTGATTCTCAAATTGGAAAGTTCCAAAGATGCTATTATGGTAGATAAAGGTTTTTTGATTGATGATATATGTGAACGCTTTAAGATTAAATTGATTCGACCACCATTTTTACAAAATCAAAAACAATTGAGTACTGAACAAGCATTAGTCAATTCTAAAATAGCTGCTGCTAGAGTTCACATTGAGAGGGCTAACCAACGTATAAAAATTTTCAAAATCTTGAGTAACAAGTTACATTGGTCATTAGTTGGGAAAGCAAAAGACATTTTTATAATTGCATGTGGAATCACTAACTTGTCACAGCCCATATTAGCAGATGATAGATTTTTAAGTGACTAGTTACTATTTTCATTTAAACAAGATTTTATTGTAACTTGATCAATCCAAACATTGAAAATTTTGACCTTAGTATAACCAAGTTTTGAGTCAATTTTACTAATGTATATATATATTTTTTAATAGAATTGACGATACCCTTACTTCGTGGAATGTGTCCATAATAAATATAAATAAATAAAAGCTTTGTTATAAATTTCACTATATAATGATTGTAAAATATATATATAATTTTTATATATATGTATATTTTACAATCATTATATAGTGGAATTTATAACAAAGCTTTTATTTATTTATATTTATATATTTTTTATTTTCGTTGTAATTTGGATTTTTCTTTGGTTATGCATATTGAATTGTGATACTTTTCACTTTACTATTGTTTATGTAATTTTTTATAAAAGGTATAAATAAAACACTACAATGTCCAATATTTAATATTATAATTTTATTTTCTATTTTCACATAAAAAATGGATCATGTTATCAAAAAACTTTTTTTTTGTAACTGACAGAAGTTTTGATGCAAAGTCATAATTGAAAGGAACTTCAATTATTGCCAAAGATTTATCGAATGAGGCATATATCACTAGATAACATTTATCCACATTAAGTAAACCCATTCCTAGTTGGATTTGCCCATTATATTTGTGATTTTCCTTCAGAAAATATTCACCATTAATTTCTCTCAGAAATTTGGCATTTTCCATTGCCTCTATGACTGTTTTTGATGCACCTATAAAATATAGTAATTATTGTTATGGTCATATAATACGTAGGGAAACATACCTTCATACAAGCATTTAATTTCCAATAAAGCCACTGGTTTTCCCTTCTCCACTATTACACCATCTGGGGAATAACCAAGCCATGGATTTGAATGTGTTAAAGCCATGCCACATTCTATCACCTCCAGACCAGATGTAGCAATGAATGTGTCCTTTGCCTCACTTTCATATTTAATTTCGTGCTTTACAAATTTATTTGTAAATTATTTCGGTGATTTTGTTTCCCAGTCTCCTCCAGAATAGGTGAATATTTCATAGATTCGAGAACCTGTCACTCGAAACTGCCTTTGTTGATGCCATTCTTTTGATTGCTGAATTATTGCAATCACTACATTGTCTGATGTAAGATCATAAGTCTCAGTACAGCATTCTTTGCAACAATCTTTATCATTCTCGACTCTGATGGAATGTAATTCCATCATCAAAACTGACTGGCATGAATGGTCAAGAATTGCAGTGAAGTGAAGTGCAGATTGTTCTACCCCACTGAGGTTCATCTCAACCTGTTCGTTAACACTTCTTCTTCCTACACTGATGAATAAAAAATATTTCAATGAATGAATTTGTGGTATATAAATTATTTTGCTGTATGACTAAAATTGTAAGGTTTCAATATACCTATGTTTCGATATTGCTGAATTTGGCAGTTTAGCAATCAAAAAATTCAACATTCTTTTTTATCAAATGATATGTTCACATGTTCCTCAACTTTCTTTGTGAAACATGGCATATTTTTGATAGGAACAGCTCGATATTTTTCCCTTGTGGTATGTTTTTGCCTATTCCAAACACATTTGAGGTCTGTCTGACAAATCAACTCCAATTCTTAGAGATCGCTCCTGAAACAAAATAAACATTCATAAAAAACACAAAATCAGTGAGTTATATTAAAAATATGAGACAGTATTAGCCTAGTATCACCATACTTTGGTACACAATAACATCACGCACCTTGAACACTTGATCAGAACAGCTGAAATGTGTTTACATCTGCCACTGTTACCAGCCTTACAGGAGCAGGACATTTCTTTAATTTGGACGTGCCCATTTCCATCCAAAGCTAGTATTCCTTTTATTTGATGAGGATCAGAAGTTAGTGCACTAGTTTGGAGACATAGGGCACACAAATTCAATTTCTCCGATGTGGAAGAGTTGAGTTTCCCACACAGGATTACATGCCCAGCATTGAGGACTTCTTCTCCTTCATATACACACCTGGATGAATGAGTGCCCCCAATATATCTCATATATTCTAGGAGACTCAATCTCATATTGATAACACTGAAAGAAAAAACAGTTTTTCAACAATTATTCATTGACTACTTAATTTGTGAAAAAAATAACCTCAAAATATGGTTACTAAAATTACTAAATTATACCTATTACAAGCAATGAAACATACCTTATCGAACGAATATCGGCTGAAAAGGCACTTGTAATTCACTGGAATACAAAAATAGAGCCAAAATTACAGTCTGCTTTGCACCAAAGAATGGATAATTTACACATAAACAATAGAACAATAACAAGACAATGTACTTTCATGTAGTTCCGTTCTCGACCGTGTTGGCACTGCGATCTTAAAGTCGGTCCGTCGGTCGCCTATAGTCACTGTAATTTATTAGATCAATAGACCGTTTTAACGGAAGACATCTTGTGGTAGCGGCGACCGATGTCCACCTATAGATTTATATAGTAATTAATAGAAGCTAACTGTAATTCTAAAAGGAGACTGTAACTTAGATCTTGGACAAATGTATCTAAGATTACGGCAACGGTATATTTCTTCGCTTTTTTAGGGACTCGACGAGAGAACGAGGATACATATAGGTCTCGTATAGTGAACGAGTAAACAATGACACTTTTAACGTAATTTTGTAGATCTACCAGTTCTGTGGGTACAGTTTCCTATTAAAATTAAAGTTAGCTTCTATTAATTACTATATAAATCTATAGGTGGACAACGGTCGCCGCTACCACAAGATGTCT
The DNA here is from genome assembly GCA_947563755.1 of Lochmaea crataegi. Classification (NCBI taxonomy): domain Eukaryota; kingdom Metazoa; phylum Arthropoda; class Insecta; order Coleoptera; family Chrysomelidae; genus Lochmaea; species Lochmaea crataegi. The sequence continues at coordinate 28,986,572 of OX387428.1, read as the reverse complement.
TTCGTTAAAACGGTCTATTGGTAAAAAGAGGGTGACATATATTGATGTACTTTAGAACGTTAATAGTGGTGAACAAAAAAACAAAGATTTGGTTGTGGTTTGTCTTATTATATAATGAAAGTCAATAAAAGCCTTCTCTAACGAATTACCTCTCGAAACTAGACATTTTTAATTAACTTCTTTCTCCACTGGCAAGACTTATTGGTATAATCCATAATTATTTCAAAATCCAGGTACCTACGATATTTTGCCGACCAGCTATACGTCCTAGATTAAATAAATGCAAAGCGCCACTGACCATCAGGGCCGCAACGACCCTTTTTTATCATTTGTTAATTTTGTTTAATTTTTAGTTTTTCTATTATAAATGACGTTAATCCAGCGCCAGTTGTATCGATAATTGGACAGAAAGATAGGAAATGTTATCTTATTTCCAACTTTCTAGTTTCTGTGTTAAAATTGACAAATCTTATTATAATACTAATTTGCTCTACGTGTGAAACGTCAGGAGTACAATCCAGTATTATTGAAAAATATTTAGATATTAATTCGATATAAATTTAAAATAAAATGTTGAATTTGGTTACCGAGTATGTAAATTATTTCATTTTGGATTTTATCTTCAAGATAAGCCGGCATATTTTTGAAATCGCAAATCGCGCGTCGTATATATCTTCAGTCATTGAAAGATCGAATTTTCCCAAAATTTACCATTGTTACGGTCGTATAATTTTTTGCTTTGGCCACGAAAAGCCATATTTTGTGTTCTTAGAAATTGGACCACATATTATGAAGGGTGTCAGGTGAAAACCAGGAATTTATTACCTAAAATATACTCTGATGGGCAGAACATGTACCTATATTTGATGATTTATCGATATAAATAGGTCGCTCCGGGCTGTTCCTCCACCCCTAAAGCGAGTCCTGTGTCAAAGAACTTTAGTTTTCTGATGTTCACAACTATGGACAGATGTTGGTTTATTTAACGCCCTCTTATATGAGGTTCGCAAATGTCATAGGTTGTCAAAATAGAGCATTTTATGAGTGGCATTTTTGACAACCTATGAAATTTGGTAACCTCATACTCCAGCCCGTTTTTTAATACATTGCGTGCCAAGCCCTAATAATCGGAAGACTTACCCCAGGGGCCACACTACTTTTTCGCAGTAATTGATGTATTCAATACCAAAATACATTTTTTACCAACAAATTGGTGTTTTTGTTTAATTTTTTTGATGTCTCTCATTTATGAAAGACGAGGCCCTGCAGGAAAAAAAACGTAGGTTTTGCGCTTGTGGCCCACGTCTTTCAAATATGAAAGACGCTTTTATTCCATGATTTCTTTTTGTTGCAGGTCCTCAGTTTGAAAACTAAACATACCTAATTAGTTAGAGACAATGCCTAAACGTCGTCGAAGCTTGACTCAAGAGGAGTTGGAAGATATGCAGCTAAAATAAATATAGATAATGAGAGTGACTTTGATTCTGATGATTCTTTGAGAGATCCGGATTTTCTTCTGGACACCACATATCCACAATTTGAATTCGATCCATCTGATGAAGAGGATGACGAAGAATCATTGGACATTGAAGAAGCCCTTCAAGATTTGGTTATGGAAGAGGCTCTGGATGAAGATAATGACCAAATTGAAAAAGATAACGAGCTGCCATCATCTTCCTGTGATTGGAGCTAATATGTGGGACGCCATCAAGGACTTCGAGTTTACTGGTTTCAGTGGACTGCAACAAGAACTATCTTCTGAAATAACTCCGCTTGAGACATTCCTTCTGCTCGTAGATGATGAAGTCATAAACCTTATTGCAGCACAAACCATAGCATCGATGGGAGTGAAGAAATATTCCCGCATAAAAAAATGATGGGCACCAATCCAGAAGAAATCAAAAAGTTTTTGGGATTGACAATGTGGATGGGATTGGTTCGACTGGGTGCATTATCAGATTATTGGGCGACCAAGGGAATTTATCGTCAAGATATTCCTAAAAACTCTATGGCACGTAATAGATATCAGTTGCTGCTAGCTCTATTGCATTTCAACGACAACGAACAATGCAAAACGGTGACCGATTAGGAAAAATCCGACCTCTGGCTGATATTCTACAGAAAAAATGTCAGTCGCTATTTCAATAACCTGATGAAGACATCGTTATATATGAAACTTTGGTACCATGGATAGGCCGCCTGATATTCAGGCAGTATATTATTATACCAAACAAGGCTCATAAGTATGGAATCAAGCTGTTCAAACTTTGTTCGACTGATGGTTACACATGGGCACTTGAAGTCTATGCTGGAACGTCAGAGAGTGGGCAACGTGAAATTGGATTAGCATCAAATGTTTGTTTGAGATTATGCCAGAATCTGCTTTATCAAGGAAGGACACTATATATATTATATATATTGATAATTTTTACACAGTTGGCCAGAACAATGCTCGAGAAGTTAACACATGTTTGTTGCTAACAAACAAATATGCCAAAAGAAGTTCTTCAAGCCAAGCTAAAAAGTTGGGAGATGGTATGTATCTCGTGAAGATGAAAACGGAATTGGTGGAAGTTCTCCCCATTGCGCCTGGGAGGGACGGGCTCATCTTGCATGTGTGTGAGCATTGTATGGACGACCGGTATTTCTTTAAGGGGTGAGATACTATCAGAAAACTATAAAATGTTGCAAAGCTTACAAATTTGATGAGCCTATTGTATAAATAGTATTATTAGTATTAACGGGATTAAAGAAATTATATCGTTAAATCTGATATGATAGAGTACGTGTCCTAGTTTGACAGTCATAACTAGGTATAGATAAAATAATGTAAATAAAGTGTTTTTACCGCGCTAATATTTCCCAAGTTAAAATAAATACTTTTTCAAAATTATGCGAGATATAGATATTAGTGATGATACTCGAGATAAAAGCGTAGGTAATAAAAATAAAAAACTGAAATTTTTTTATCACAAACGTTGTACCTACCATGATAGACGAAGTAACAAAAAATGAAATATTTTCGTGCATCGAAAAAGTGGCAGAAGAAGTAAACATATTCAACTATGAAATAAAATTTTCGGTGGTACAACATCACTTTATGTATGGAGGTGGAGGAGTACTAGCAGTAGTCAAAGTATCTGGGACAGATTATGAAGGTAGACAACTTCAAATGGACTTCTGTGTGAAAATAAGTGATGTCACTTCCATTGAAGACCCCGTAAGAAAAGCTTACAAAAGAGAAATTTTTTTCTACAAGTATATAGTTCCGTACATCACTAGTTTTTTAAGAAAACATACTTCCGACAATACATTCAAATATGTTATACCTCTATGTTATAAAACATTCACTACTCAAGATCGTGAAGTTTTGATTTTTAATAGGCTAGAGGATATAGGATATAAACGAGGTCCTTCACAATTTTCTACTGATCCAAATGTCACAACTGCCGTCTTAAGCTGTCTAGCGACGTTGCATGCTGTTTCTTTCACCATCCAATTCGAAAAATCGGGGGAATTCTTGGACATTTTAAAAAAGTGGGTACCTGAAATTAAAGATTTGTTTTTATTATCAAATATTGAAACCCATCTGAAGACTGGTGTACGAATGGCGTTGGATATGTTGGTTGAAGAAAACAGAGACGACATAAGAAATCAACTATTGAAAGACACCGAAAAAGGTACCTTATCAATTATCGACAACGTTCTCTCTAACGTGCCCACAGAATCTGTTGTTATTCATGGAGATGTCTTGTTACGTAATATTTATATTTTACATGAGGTAAGCCAAGCATATATCATTTTTAAACACTTCAATATTTATGTTTTTATACAGTTAACAATACTCGCACTTGACAAAATTTCATGATAAGGTGTTATGATAAGATTTTTAGTAAATCAAATAAATAAACTTATCAATTATCAGATTAAATACATACAAACCAACTGATCGTTAGATACTGTAACGTTTTTAATTATATCGGAAACAGATAATTTTGGGGAATGGTGCTTTTTAGATTAAACACATCAGAGACACACACATGTTGCACATGCACCGTGCGCTTCCATAGATAACCTACTTTCAATCGTCCACGTGACGTAACGCCCTGATGAATCTGATGATAAACAAGCGTTCTTTGCACAACACGTGGTTCTTATAGTTATTTTGATCGTGTTTGAGTTAATTTAATTTTGATTTGGTGCTTGCGTCTTCGACATTGTCTTAATTGCTTAGATATTTTAAAAGCTATATCTAACTGTTTATAATAAAAAGGATCATTAATTCAATACAAAACAACCGAATTAGGTACAAATCTGAAATCTATCCAAATTATTGTTTATCATCAGGACGACTGTCATTAGTGTCAACTTGTCAGTTGGTGGACATGCCCTATAATTAACCGCTTAGTTTATTTATTTATTTATTTATATCCTATTTATCCTACGGGATAAGGTACAGTTAGATAAATAACGTACCTATGACAATATACAAGAATCCATCACAATATATAAGAAAACATTACAATCGTGTATATTCAAACTAGTCATATATCATAAATTGAACTAGCACCAGTTAAAATCAAAATATGGATCTAAAGAAAAAAATATTATAGTAGGTAGGTAACTGTTTTGCATGTAAATTACATTTAGGTTTCTAAACAATAACGTCTAACTGACGATTGGCTGCAGTTTAAAATATCAACAGATTTTTCGATATTAGAATAATTTTTAATTAGAAAGTGTAGAGGTGAAGATTTGTATATATCAGTTCAGAAGTTCGTTGATAAAACAGTAGACTATGGCGGGAATTGAACCTAGGAACATGATAATCTAACATGGCAACTAGATCATTACAGTCTAATTTTAGGTGTACAATGTTACCTATGTAAAAAGAATACAGAGTACATTGACCGCCTTCTCAGCAGACTGTGTGCACCAAATCGATCATAAATTACTGTTGTGGTATATTCCGCGCCGGATACAAACCATCCAGAATGAAAAATGCTGACTTAAAGAAGCGCCTCTGGATACGTTCGTTTGTAGAAATGTGTATATTATAAGATTCCATATAACAGTGGCATATTCCAGTTTGGTCTGTATGACTGCAGAAAACAGTAAATTCATTGTAGTAAAATCTTTAAATACCTAGTCTCATATGTTTCTAATTACGAATCCAAGAATGTGATATGCGCTTGCAGTGATTTTATCGATATGCGCAGTGAAAGTTTGATTAGGATCGTAGTAAACACCAAGATCTTTAATTAGGTCAGGTCGTACCAATACCGAGTTATCTCAATTATATTGAAACACAATGGCTAACTCCTTCCTACAAAAAAACATGACACTGCACTTACTGACTAACTCCTTCCTACAAAAAGATATGACACTGCACTTACTGACATTTAGATACAACTCATTTTCTACACACCATTCATTTAGTAGTTCGACATTATTTTGGAGTTTAATGCAATCATGGATAGAATCGATTCTGTGAATTAACTTGAGATCGTCAGCATATAACATTTTAGTCAGAATGTCATTAATATATAAAATGAAAAGAAGTGGTCCCAAGAGAGAGCCCTGAGGTACTCCAGAGGTTTGATAAAAAACCGTTGAATTATAACCAAGACATTTTACAAATTGCGGTCATATCTAGTGTGTCCAGTGTTTAACTAGTAAAATATTGTGATTGATTCTATCAAACGCCTTGGAGAAGTCAGTGTAGACTACATCTACCTGCCTTCTTTCATCCAACGTCTCTGCAATAAATTGCGTTTTGCAGAATAAATTGGTGATAGATAGATAGATAGATTTTATGAGGTGGCTTTTGGTCTATTCCACTGCGACCTTTTCAGATCTATTGTGGTCCTCTAAACTCTAGATTACATTCTCCAGTCGTAATCTTTTAAAAAAAGTCTATTAGCATGGAGACTGAACCTTTCATTTAGCTCTCTGCCGATGGCTTTTCTTCGCCTAATGAAAAACCGCACATTTGCCAGGCTATCGCACTGACATAGAATGTGTTCTGCCGTTTCTTCTTCTAGGTGACAAAACCTGCACAAATCTTCGTTTGTCAATCCCATCAGCTCTAAATGCCTATTGAGCTCACAATGCCCCGTTAACAGACCCACTACAGCTTTGACAGTTTTCCTATCTTTGGCCATCAGATCTGCCGTAAATTTTGGCGAGTGTTCTAATATGAACTGTTACGCTTGCCTCTGTCCTGGTGAATTCCTCCACCATTTCAGAGATTTGTGGGCGACCCACTTCTTTGTTTCCCTTCTTGTTATGGTTTTTGCAACGCCGCAGAAGGGTTCCGGCCCAACGAATGGCATTGATGAGCCTTGTTTGGCCATTTCATCCGCTTTTTCGTTGCCCTTATGACCCTCGTGCCCCGGCACCCAGGCTACCGTAACATTGCTACGCTCACCCAATGTGTTCAGGGCCCGCACACAATCCCATACTAGCTTAGAATTGACCTCTACGGAGTTGAGTGCCTTTAGCGCTGCTTGGCTGTCTGTGAAGATGGCAATTGAACGATATGTTCTCTTCTGCCTTTCAATGTCTTCCACATCGCCGTAATTTCCGCCTGGAAAATTGTGACATTCCTTGATAGGCTTACTGGGAAGGCTATCCCTTGCTTTAGCCCTACAATACGGGCTCCTACGCCGTCTATCGTCTTTGACCCGTCTGTATACCAAAAAACATCCGCATGTAAGGGTACACCTTTTTTCCAGTCTTCCCTGTTTGGTATAGTTACTTTGAACTTATTATCGAATCTATATCTCGTAGCTATTGCATCGATGGGCTGTCCCATTATATAGTCCGCTTTTAGCTCCTCGATTAGCTTCCAGTTGTCAGTACTATGCGTTTGGCTTATGTGTTGCTGACTATCTATTAATCTGTGCATTACAGATCTCGCTTCACCTTGTATGAATATGTGTAGAGGTGGCAGATTCATTAAGACTTCCATTGCAGCTGTAGGAGTAGTTTTTATGGCCCCTGTGACACACAGGCAGGCCAGCCCCTGTGACACACAGGCAGGCCAGCCTCTGTGTGTTTTTCAACAGCCTTATTGCTCCTACTTGCTGCGTCTTTGTCCACCACACCACGGTTATCATTGGTCTGACAACCTTTGTGTATAACCACAGGGTCATTTTTGGGTTAAGTCCCCAGTTCTTACCGCACAGTCTTCTACATCATCCCAAAGACATGATAGCTTTCTGTGTAGTTTTCACTATGTGAGTATTCCAAGTGAGCCTATGATCAAAAAATACCCCTAGGTATTTTGTTTCTTTGGCAAAGGGAATCTCTGTTTCTCCTAGCACTGGTGGTTTTAGGCCTTTTTGTAAAGTTGACAATCTGTGTTTTCTGAGCGTTGACCGTCAGTCTCTCTTGTTTACACCAGTTGTCTACCATATTTAGAGCTATCTGCATTCTTTCAGATATTACTCCAGCAAACTTACCTTTGACCACAATTACTATGTCGTCGGCATATCCTAGACAATAAAAATCTTCCTTGGACAACTCATTGAGGAGATCGTCTACTAAGGTTGCTTAAAGTATTGGTGAGAGAACTCCTCCCTGTGGGCATCCTCCACCTGCTATTGCTTTGATGGTAGCTTGACCCAGGGTGGATATTACTATCCTGTTCTCCGGGGGGCCTTTATCCTTCTGCATATCACAGCAGGTGCGCCTCGTCTACTCATTGCGTTTATCAGTGAGTTGGTAGTAACATTATTGAATGCTCCCTCGATGTCAAGAAACGCGGCCATTGCTATTTCTTTGTCTTCAATTGACTTTGAAATAAGCCTATTCAGATCATCCAACGCTGAGTCCGTAGATTTTTCAGGTTGGTATGCGTATTGACGATTGCTTAGAGGGTTATCTTTTAGCACTTCGTCTCTTATGTACCTGTCCAAAAGCCTTTCTAGCGTTTTCAGTAGAAAGGAGGACAGGCTTATTGGTCTATATGACTTTGGTGTTAGGTCTGATATTTTACCTACTTTAGGTAGATATATGACATTAACTTTTTGCCTTATTTCCGGTATGACCCCCCATGCCAGACTGGCTTTGAGAATCTCACTTAAATGCGGTATCAGCACTTCCATTCCCATCTGCTAGAGTATGGGATATATACCATCGGTCCCTGGAGACTTATATGGCTGGAATTTATTTATTGCCCATCTAATTCTGGTCGGTCTTGTGACTTCTGTGGCTATTTCCCAATCTATTGGCCGTGGCCTACTTTGCCTATGGTCTTGATTGATTTGCCTAAAAGAGTCGTTCAGAATAGTCGAGGCCGGAAAGTGGACGTTTATTAGTTCCTCAAGACGTTCCTCTTTGGTTTCTGTGTAAGTGCCATTAGCTTTCTTAATATAACCTACTTCTTTTATGGTTGATCCATCCTTTGCCAGGACTTTATGGATTCGAGCGCACGCCGGGACATCTCTAATTTCCTCGCAGAACTTTTTCCATGAATTCCTTTTGGCTTTTCGTATTTCTTTATTGTATAGCGTGAGCTTATACCTGTAGGTATCCCAGTCTTGGGTACTTTTGGCTTTGTTAAATAGGCTTCGAACTTCCGATCTCAGCTTCTTTAATCCATTGTTCCACCAGACTGTACTGTTACCCGTGCTCTTTCTTGTTTTTTCCGGACAGTTTTCTTGGTAAGCCGCCATAATGGCTTCGCTTACCTTTTCCGCTGCCGAGTTTATAGCCTTTACGCCCTTAAACAGTTCTATACATCCTTCTAAATTCCTACCGATGAGGGACTCTCTGTATCCTACCCAGTTGGCATCTCTTGGGTTTCGGTATTTGAGTTCTGAAGGAAATACATTAAGATCAAATCGTATATGTCTATGATCCGAGCAAGACGGTTCATCAGACACATGCCAATTTGTTATGCTTTCACTTATGCTTGTGCAGAGTGTTAAATCTAAAACTTCTCTGCGGGCTTTAGTGACAAACGTAGGTTTTGCTACCCCATATGGTATGGTGTTCGTTAGCATCACATCCAATTATTAGCTGTAATCCTTTTCCAACGCAATATGCAACTACGTCGCTTGTAATGCTTGGTGGACCTTGAGCTTCGTCACCCGGAAAGTAGGCTGAGCATACCACTTGCCTTTTCTCTCCCTCTTCCGTGACAATTGTTAGAATACCTGTAACAACATCATTGGTGCAGGTCACCGGTATCAGTGTACAATCTATTCTATTACTGTGAATTATGCACGCCCTTGGCCTTATAGCGTTAGGAGTGCATAAAACTTTACCTTGCTTGGTTGATAAGCCCGCTATCTTCTCGCCTATCCTCCAGGGTTCCTGCAGGAGGGCCACGTCAATGCCTTCTTGTTCCATTCTTCTACACAGCGTTGCCGAGGCAGCTTTTGCGTGTTGTAGATTGGCCTGCGGGATCCTTATTTCTCTCTTCATTGTGAAGAGATGTCCGGCTCCGTGGACTTCACTTCCTCTATGGGTACCGTACGCTCTTGGACAGGTGTCCTTGTGACTGGTGACTGGTTCCACTTATGGAAGGTTGTTACTCTTCTTGAACCTCCATATTTAGAGAAGGTTCCCCTACATTGAAGCTAGTTGCTTCCGGCTTCTTCTCCAATAACTTTGCTTTCCCTTCCTTGAGTCGGAAGGTTAACTTTCCTCTCCCAAAGTAGGGTGTCATTTGAAGCCTTTGGAGCTCTTCTCTGGATTCATGATCCATTGAGAAGGTCCATAGGACCCCCTTGTCTGTAGGTTTGCTTCCCCAGACGGTCCATAGGTGTGTCTTGAGCCCATGGTTACCTATCCTCAGTCTGCTAAGGATCCTTTTGGACTCAAGTCGTTCCCCGTCTTCGTCTGCTACGAAGACGATGCATGCGCAGGGCTTGGGTATTTCCTCACCCTCCATTGCAATGAGAGATGCACCCTCCCAAGGTTTTAGAGTTGGAATAATCTCCCTTGCCCACCTCGCACTTGTGTCATCCGCACAGATTAGTTCCAGGAAGCCCTGTCTATGCGTGCTCTTCAGGAAGCGAACCTGGGGTCCTCCTTCCGGAATTGCATCATAGGCGGCTAGGATGGTTTTTTGGACTGCCTTAAGCTTGTCCGGATCCATCCTAACCTGCGGGAATCCTGTAAGTGCTGCCGCAACTTTTACTGCAGCGCGGCAGCTTCACTGAAAGTCACACCTTCAGTTTTTGGTCTTTTCCCTTTGCGTAGGCTTTCGGGAGGCGTGCTCGCGTCTGACCTTGGTCTTTTTGACTTAACGGTCGGCTTTGTTGTTGCCATTGCCTTTTTCGGCTTTGACTGTACGTCCTCTGCCTTTTCAGCGGCTTTTGTAAAATTGGCTTTGATTACGGCCCTTTTGGCCTTGATGTAATCTTGTCCTTGTTTCACCAGCTTACTGACTTTGGCTTTGGATATACCAGATAGCTTTGCAGCCTTTATTTCTTCATCTGTCATAAGGTCCACCTCTTCCAACGTTGTGACCCTGACAGATTTAGATTTAGAGGTTCCTTGCCTTTCAGCTTGGGAAGTTTCTTTTAAGTTTCCTTGCCTTTCAGCTTGAGGATTCTCTCCAGAAGTTCCCTGCCCTTCAGCTTTAGGAACCTTTTCTTTGTTAGCCTCCGAGGTCCATGGCCTTTCAACCTTGGGTTCTCTTTGGCTTTGGTCTTTCACTTTATGTTTTATTTTCTTTTTTACCATAATAGTCCCACGAGTAGCTAGGGAAAAGTAGTCAACCCCAGCAGAGCCCCGCATACTGAAGTAAGGTCTAAGTACGGTGGGGTGCGACCTGGTGCCCCAAAGGAACCGTATGAGACAGCTATAACCCTAGTGCCATCCAGCTCTCGTCACGGTGTCTTACAGCTTAGCTTGGGGAGAGTTTATTGACCATTCCGGTCTAGATCCGCTGAGTTCGGTTTCAACAGGACCACCACGTGAAGGATGCAATACAAGATCACATACTCCCAATCATTGTTGAGAGTACCCAGCGGTCTTGGAACGGATTATAGAGGTGCAATGTCCTAAGACGCTCTGTGCAAAACCCGTTCCCTGGGGTCGCTCCTTCTTCCGTTCAGCTTTACGCCGATTGGACAAGGAACCAGAGCCCTAAGTCCCAAATTGGTGATAGTTGACCTACCTGACATAAAACCATGTTGGTTTGGTGAAATAATATATTTAACCTTATTGGAGATATATTTCATGTATTGCTATTTCAAACATCTTAGAAAAGTTATTCAGAATAGCTATTGGCCTATAAATAGTTGGTTATATCATTCTTATTATGATGCCTTCCATGTATCTGAAACATTAGAATTTTTCCAAATCAGGTTGAAAATAATTGTTTATGGCTGTTATGTGAAAAGTAGACAACCCACGCTACTTCTCAACGTATCAATGTTGCATAATTGAATGTGAATTGAATTTGACATTTTAATCGATAATAATCTCTAAAGTATTAACACGTTTTGCAATATAGCAGTTTACAAATATTATCTTGTAGAATTTAAAAGACACTCAGCATTTAATAGTTATTTATTCTATAAGGGATGTAAGTAACATTTACTAGTCGAAAACGATTTTGTGATAAAGTTCGAGACTAGTAAATATACTTACATTCCACTCCTCCCCATTCCTCACGCAGGATTTATTCTTAGATTTTTATTTCGCATGAAATTATGGACAGCTTTGACCGGTTTCTATAGCATCATAAGCATTATTATTTTATCAGCAACGTCAAGCTGTGGCGTCGACCCAGCACTGTAGTGGAACGCCTCTGATGTGATAATTACGGTGAAGCAGAGTCGAGCGCGGTTAGTACTTGGATGGGTGACCACTGGTTGGAACACTAGAGGATTTCAGCAAAATTTCCGGTTGGGGGTCGAGTGCTCCTGGCGTCTTAGCGTCCTGGCCTCAGTTGCAGAAATAGACCGACGTTAAATAACCGAATAAAAATTTTTTTTTAAATCCTGAAGCTGACAGTTTATTATCAAAAATTGAGAGATTTGAAATTATTGACTTGTGTAATAGCCAAATGGAGGTAGAAAAATCAGCCAATATCGCTTGTCTGTCGCTGCTGCCAGAAAAATCAAGGAAGAGTTCATACGTACTGTTGCGAGGTCACCAACTCAAAGCCGGCCCTGTCCTTCGATTGTAAATTTTGGTGGCTACGCCAGGATTCTCCCTGCGCCAGCATGTTTTCGAGAACATTCGAGTACAACGGTTTTGTTCGTGCGTAGCACGAGCGCCGAAGGCACTAGAGTTTTCCAGAACCGATAAGGACTATATATATACACGCGGGTTTTGGAGTGCGTAAAGAGTTAGTTAGTTCGGAAGAATTAGTGAAACGGACAGTAAAGATTTAGTTCACAGACAGTTTACAGAAGTAATCGGACAATGAATAAAATAGTGAAGATAAATCGTGTAATATTCAAGTGGTAAAAATAAATTAGAACTATTATACCGAGTGTAAATAAATTAGTAAACGTTAAGTAAAGAGTGTATATGTTACCGTTAAAGTATGTAATGCAGTTATTTCATAGAATACCTAGTTATTCCATGAAATAACTGATCGTGTCCGTTAAAGTGTGTAATAGGTTAATAATGTGACACTTTAACTAGGTATTCTATGAAATAACTAGGTATTCTATAAATAAACTAATGAAAGACAGTTAAAGTGTAGGAGATTTTGTAGTTGTAGTTTTTATCGAGAAGGGCAAGGAAAATCATTGAATAAGCTATACAGTGTTGTAAAAATGGCTTCTTCAATGATTTTCCTTGCCCTTCTCGATAGATTAATCAATGATATGTTTTAACCACGTCGCACGGAGTTTACTTAGATACTGCATGCTCCTACGCCTTCCCCTACACCGTCACCGCTCTTGTCTTTTACACACATTACATGATTATTTTACACTTTAACGGGCTGCAGATCGTCATTCTATGAAATAACTAGTTAAACCATGAAATACAAGAGAGTTTTACACTTTAACGGACACGATCAGTTATTTATCTGCTATATTAAAGTCTCCATCAAGGTGTGAATATTCTATGCTGAAGTCTACTGAAGAACTTTAAGGACTATACTGGACATTCCCTTAGAAGAGCGTCGGCCCCTTTATTAGCGAATACTGGAGTTGATGTCTTAGCTCTTAAGCGACATGGCGGATGGAAATCTACAACTTTTGCGGAAACTTATGTAGCTGAGAGCGTCAACAATAAAAAGAAAGTTGCAAATAAGATTGTATACAATTTAACGAAGCCAGAAGGCTACTGCAGTACTTCAAGAGTAACAGAAAACTTGGTTAGAGATGGAGAAATTATGGAGTCAGGATATTTCATAAAAATTGAAAAAAAACGAGAAAACATTTATCCAAATTTTGTAAATAATGTTCATAATTGTACTATTAATATTCATATAAATAAATAAGATACTCGTTTTATATCGCACAAATTATTACCACCCAAGGGTGGTAAGTTGACTTACAATCCCATCGTCAAGGGCAATCGATACCTTTTTGGTAATTGTTTCTTACGTCCTTCAAAACAGTGTAAAAATGCGTTGTTTACAATATAGGGAGGAGAAATAGTGTATTGTGTAACCAGTGCGCAAAAGTGCTAATTTCTCACGAGTGTGAAAGTTGCGGCACGAGACTAAGTCGAGTGCCGCAATTAACACGAGTGAGAAATGCACGTGTTGCACACTGTAATTTTCCCACGACCACCATCCAGAAATCAAACAATTTATTGTAGGTATTTATTTTGGGTATGCCTAATGTCACTTTGGCTATGCCACTATTCCCACAACTTTTGTTGCTATGAGAAATTGTTAATTTTGCGTATTATAACCAATGTGCAAAATAGTGTTTTGAATGGTGGTCGTAGAGAAAAACTATTTTGCTTCCACTAAGGATTCATCAAAATAAATTCGGATGTATTTCTTTTGGAAATGTCAAAAGGTGTCGCTTGTTTGACAACAACCCTAGTATAATTTGTATTGCATTTCATTACGAATTCTATCTTTGAGGACTTGCAAATTGGTAGGTCGGTTCACTGTTCACATATATTTCACTTTTCAAATAACCCCAGAAATAAAAGTCCGTGAGATTGAAATCTGGCGACCTAGCATGTCATTCCAAGTGACCGCGTCGTCCAATCCTGCAATTGGTATTTAGAAATTAACAGACCGCTAAAAATTTGTGAAAAATAAATTCATATTTCGAAAAAAAAAAAAATATTCGAATCGATGTGACGCTTCACGAGAAAACTAACTTTGAAATTGTGATACATTTTTATTGATACGTTAATATCTGAGACAAGTGTATATTATTTTAATTTATAATTTGTTGTTCTTGATATTTTTTTACCCTAGCAACTTCTGTTGCAATAAATGGTGTACCTATTTAGATAATGTAATTAAGAAAATTATCTTTGATATTTAAATTGGCTTTTAAACTTTTTAAGACAGATAAGTATATAAGTACATTAAAGTATGTATAGTGACGACAAAGAATATTTAAATACAAAGTGTATGCAAAAGTGATCCTTTTCTAGAACAAAAAAATTCGATGTTGGTCACTTCTGAAGGTTAGAGGCTCTGTTAAAAGATTTGTGGTATAAAAGCTATGTGGAAAAGATGGCTAAAGTACTGAGTCGTTGTTTAGACTTGATAAGATAAGATGAGAAAAGTTCGGAGTAAATAGAATGAACTGTAAGAGAAAAAAAAAGTTTTTTAAAATGGAATCTCATGTAGCCCTTATATTAATAAATATTCTGATAAGAATCAGTTCATTTGTTATGATTAGGTGAAAATATGTGAGATAATTTTATATGTTATCAGTGTGTCATTGTTAGAAATTCCATACTGGTGAAAATGTTGGATGGAGTGACAGAACAGGAAATATTTTCTTACGTGGAAAGTGTAATACGCGAAGAAAAATTTTGCAAATATAAAATAAAGATAAATGTGGACACTAGTGCATTTGTGTACGGAAAAGGTGGAATGGTAGTTTTGGCGCACGTAGCTGGTAATGATGATGGTGGACGAAAATTATTTGTGGACTTGAGATTACAAATCAGTCAAATATTGACTGAAAAGGACGAACATATTAGAAGGGCGTATATAAGAAAGCAATTTTTATACAAATATGTTTTTAAATTATTGATAAAACTCGCCAATGGAAAAAATTTCGGAGATACGTTACTAATACCTCACTGTCATAAAATATTGTCGCTTAAAGACAGAGAAATTATGATTTTCAATGATATCACTGCACAAGGGTATCGAGAATTGAATAACAACACCGTTTTATCTACAAATACCTTATTGGCAATTTTAAAAAAGTGTGCCGGTTTTCACGCACTTTCTTTCGCTCTTAAAAATCAACATCCTTTGTTATTTAACGAGACTATATCTCAGTGGCAACCCGATACTAGGTTCTTATATTATCAATCGAATGTTGAAAAAAGATTGCGACCTGGATTACTTATGGTTTTTGAGATGTTGTTTGAGGAAAATAGACTAGATTTGAGAAATAAACTAATGAAAGATATCAAACATGGCATTTTATACACAATAGAGAGGGTCCTTTCGAATGTACCTAAAGAATCTTTGATTGTTCACGGAGGTATTTGGAAAAATAGTATTTTTGTTTTATATGAAGTAAGTTTTTTTTTATTCTTAGAAAATATCGATTGTTTTACATACCTCCATACTTCGGTGTATCGATTGTGGTGCGATCTAGCGACACGTGTCGAAAGTAAGTTTGAGGTAGAAAAGTAGAATCTGTATTTAGTGTGCAGGCATCTACATTTCACTCACCTAATAATGCCAAGTTTGCTAAATAAACTATCTATCTATCTATAGTTCGCCATTTATGCTGTGACGTACATTACCTAAAAGGGAAGTTAGCTAGATAAGGATCGACATAGGACCACAATTCTCTCGTCTTCTTTTTTAAAAATCGTTGTGAACTATAGGTTATGCTTGTGTTACATATTATTGCTTTTATATTGAACGACTTAGGAATTGTTTAAATTTACTTCCGATTTATATTGTAAAAAAGTAACTAGTTTTAGTCTGTTTATATTTTCTTCTAGCAGCCTCAAACCACAATTTTTGTCTAACTTCTACTACAGGTACAGTTATAAACTTTTTAACTTTTTAATTATTGTGTTCGCGCAGTATGATATAAAACAAGATCTATATGGTATGGTATACATTTTTCTAACTTGAAAAATTGTGGAGTGTAACACAAAAAAAATTTACCAGTTTCACAACTGTTTGTAATTCCACAGAGTAAGGGTTATAACTTTCAACTTAACTAAAAAAATATTAACACAATGCTTTTATTTTATTATAATATTAAATCGTCAAGCTCGTATAAACGACAAACAAAAATAAAACTCTTATATCATAGACTGACAGTTCTTCATGCTTCCAATTCGAATGGTCTTTTTGTAACTGGCTATTAGCTCATAAAACGTCTGATCAGAAAGTTGCTAACTTCATCTTTAGTTATATGACTTATGTATAGTGAAAGTTGCAAACATTTATATATATATATGACTATACATTCCCATGGGAATTGTAGTCACACCCGGTGGGTGTCTTGACGGTCCATTTATCATGGGGGATCAGTCCATTATAGTATTTTTTCCTATACCTAGATATTATGATGTGACTTAGTTTTTTCTACGATTTTACGCCACAACTGTCTATCTTTTACTTTATTTTTCGCTTCCTTAATATTCATGATATTTAAATCCGCGTTTACTTGGTCTTCCCTTTGCTCTGTCTACAACTGGTATCCATTCTGTTATTTTTCTTAGTGTTTCATCTCCACTTTTTCTATAAATGTGTCCGTACCATCCCAGTCTGCGTGCTTTTATAAATTGAACAATGTCTTCCCCATTCTTTTTGCACAATTTCATAATTCATTAGTCTTCTCACTTCTCCTTCTCCTGTTTTAACTAGTCCGTGAATTTTCCTCATTATTTTTCTCTCGAATATCCTTAATTTATTTTCTTCTTTTTTTGTCAGATTCGCTATTTCTGCGCCATATGCTTCTACTAATTTTTTTTGTTTTGAAGGTCTCGTTTGTATCTGAGTCCTGCTTGTATCCGCTGATCTATTTCTAATGTTTATCGTTATCTCCTTTCAAGTAGATCCCTAAATACTTGAAACTTGTCACTACTTCGTATTATCTTAATTGTCTGCGGTTGAGCTCTATTTCTGGATATAAACATTGCTTCAGTTTTCTCTTGATTTACCTTCAGACCTCTCTTTTCAGCTTCTATCATCAATTTCATGAAGATGTCATTGAGTTCTTTCAGATTTCTTGATATTATCGCTATATCATCTGCATACGCTAGGATTTGTGTCAGTTTTGTTTTTATGGTACCTCTTAAACCAACAGCTCTGATGTCTCCATCTAATGCAATATTAAAAAGAGTTGTAGACATTGTATCTCCTTGCATCACACCACTGTTAAATTCAAATTCCTTTGTTTGTCCTTTTTCTGTCAATACTCTTGCTACCGATCGTTAAATAGTCATATTGTCTTCTTATTTTACTCGGAACCCCGATGTTTTTCAAATCTTCTTCAAGTGTCTCTCTGTTTATACTATCGAAAGCCTGTTCAAAGTCTATAAATGGTATATTCAGATCAATTTTGTATTCATAACTTTTTTCAATAAATTGTGTCATTATGTGAATTGGGTCCATAGTCGACTTTCCTTTCCTAAATCCATATTGATAATTGCCTATTTTTTCTTCTATCTTGTCTCTTATTAGTCATAGGCCGAGTTTAATAGTGTTATTCCTCTGCAGTTGGAACATTCAAGCGGGTCCCCTTTCTTATGGATCGGTATAATTACTCCTGTTTTCCATTCTGCTGGCATCTTTTCTTTTTTCCATATTTCGTTCACTAATTCGAATAAAATTTCCTTGAGCATGGTCCTCCTTTTTTTATTAATTCCCCATTAATTTCATCCATTCCTGCCGCTTTATTATCTTTTAACTTTTCTATTGCTTCGTTAAATTCATCATATCGTGGCTCTTCATCTTCATCTTCCTCCTCTAGCTCCATGTCTTCTCTATTCCCAATGTAAATAGTCTGGAGTTCTGCGGTCAGTAGGTTTTTAAAATGACTCTCCCATTTTTCCAGTTCTATTTTTGCTACAATGGTTCTTTTTCTTTTACTTTTTATATTTGTAAATAATTTAGAATTGTCTTCGTTATTTAGCTCAATTTCTTCCATTTTTTGTATTATCCATTGATTTTTTTCCGTTTTATTATCTTTACTGCCTCCTTCCTTAATTCTTTGTATATTTCATAATCTTGTTCAGTCCCTGATCCTATCCATCGTTGTCTGGCTTTTGTTTTACGGTTACTTATATTTCCATAATCTTCGTCAAACCAGTCATTTCTCCTTGTGTTTTCTCGATGGCCAACCGTTTTTTCTGCTGCATTTTTAATACTGTTTTTTATACATTCCCATTTTTCTTCTATATTCTTTCCTTCTTGTATTCCTCTAATTCCTTCGTTCAATTCCGCCTCATATTTTCTCCGAATCTTTTCATTTTTCATTGTTTGTTTTAGGTTCCACCTTTTCCTACCTCTTCTTTTCTTGTTATATTTTATTTCTAGATTTAGTTTCGTCAAAGCAAGACGTGGTCAGTGTCGGCATCTGCTCCTCTATATATTTTGACGTCTTTTATAATATTTATTCTTTTTTTGAAAATTAGTACGTGATCTATTTGGTTTCCCGTGTTTCTTCCAGGTATCATCCATGTAATTTTTGTAATATTTCTTATGTTTGTGTCTTGTAGTTATTCTGCTGCTAACAAACATTTAGGAATTCTTAATTCCCAGTTTTCCCCTAAAATATTCGGTTTAAAACTTTTTTGAATTAATTTTTACAAAGTACTTTAATAAAATACAAAAAGCCGGATATCGGTAGTATAACACCTTATTATGAAATTAGCAAACATTTTATATTGTTTGGGATCATTAAAACCCATTAAATGACCTACTTTTGTCATTTACCGCTAGATCGCGCAAGATCCTCCGCAAGATGGTCGCCTTTAAAACCATCAGTTTGGATTGTTTAATGAGAAACTATTGCTTAACAATTAAACAAGAAGAACCGTCAACTATTAAGGGCCGGTTGTACAATTTCTGTAGTGCAGTTAATCTGAAAATTGCGATCAAACCTGGCGTCGTTGTTGACGTCAGAATCCTTAATGGTTCGCATTTGATTTTTTTTGGAAATCTTTATAATGTTGAATTGGAAATTATAGACAATAATGTTAACTAATTTATGTATTTTTGTTTAATGTTTATAAAGCATGGTAAAGCATTTTGACACCAGCTGAAACCAATTGTTGCAGTTGCTGAATCTTACATGATGTTTCAAATTTCGGGTAAAAAACATCTTCACATTCATGTTCAAATTTAACTATACATTAAAATTTCAACCACAGTATCAAAATATAACCACTTTTGAAAATGTGCCAAATTTTTGATGACCGAATTTTTTTGACGTTGAAGTAATTATTTCTATTTTTTTTGTTTCTAGAAAAACAACCCGACGGTTCCAAAAGACGTAAAATTTATTTACTGGCACTTGGCAACTCTTCACTCCCCCGTCCTAGATCTAAGTTACTTCTTATACTTGAGTTACTCAGAAGACATTCATGTAAATTACGAAAAGTATGTTGAATATTACTACAACGAATTTACAAACGCTTTGGTGAAACTGGGAACGGACCCAGCCAAATTTCCTTTCCTAACTTTACTGGACCATTTAAAGACCTACTCCATAATGCCTTTGATAGTTGCTCTTGGTGGGATCCCTTTAATAATACTCGATGAGCAACTGAAAGTCGACGTCGAGGAGTACGAAACTATGCATTACGGTAATCTTCGAGAAGACGTTAAGAATCTCATCAAGACGAAGCTACTTGGGATTCTTGAGCTTCATTATAAATATTTTGGAGAATAAATATTTATTATTAACGAGTATAATTTGGTACTTATTAAGTTCCTTAATTAAGATTTTTGTAAATATATACAATATTAATAAAAGTTTTTATTATAAATCGTCTCGTCAGTTCTGAAAAAATGAGTCTTCGTTCCCTTCCGTAACCATAACTGGTTCAGAAGTGAAGGAAAATAAAAAAAATCCCACCTCCTGGAACTGTTCCTACAATATTTAAAATTTTTCCGTCGACCATGCGTTTTTGTGCTATATTAATGTACACAAAATCATTCATTAATTCCCCCTATTATGAACGATTTTCTATTAATAAACTATTTTGATAGGCAACCAAACATACAGACATATGAGTAAAGAGGCAGCACCGGTTCTGGCTCATAAGACGTTTGACGTGGCACGTGACGTTTGATGTGACACGTCTTTTTATCCATTTTCGCTATTTTCGAGTGGGTCATTTTTGACGATTTTCTTATGGAGATTCCCATGTTAGCGCCTCCGCCATGATCCAGAACCGGTGCTGCCGGTTTTAAGTAGTCAACGTTTTTTAATTTGAAACCATTGATTTTGAAGGTCATATTAATTACTGTTTAATGAGGTAATTACCGATAATACGCTTCACTTCTTCTACCACATCAATGATTCGGTTTAAAAACATTAACAAACTTAATTCAAGGTTATTTTTAATTTGTCATTAGATAAACATAATAACAAGGTATAGTGTCCATCAAATTAAAATCAAATGACCAAAATAAATAAATTATTTATTTTAATTTCTAATTTAAATGCTACAAAATTTACAAAAACAAACATAGTCAGTTTTGAAGTAACTTGCTCGGATTGAATAGACCATCCGTATATAAATATACAGGATAGGATTGAGGAGGAAGTTGGTAGGAATGGGTGTTTTAGGGTAACCAGACGGGTTTGCGAAGGGGAAATCATGCATCTCGGCTTTGGACTTGAAGGAAGGGCAACTGGAGGAACAAGAAATTGGCCCTACTCTTGTTCTTCGACGTCGGGAACGCGTTCAACAGTGTAAGCAAATGGGCGGTGTTGAGCGCGTTGCTGAGGCTTGGAGTGGGGGAGAGGTTGGATAACCTAGTAGAGGACTATGTGTGTCTGGTATGTACAGCAAAGGGAGAGGGGGAGATAGAAAGAAAGGCAAGGCGGAGAGAATGTGTAAAAAGATTGTGTTGAAAAGAGAGCGGTGCAGACTAGAAGTGGCGGAAGATAAGACGATGGGTTTGTTAGTGAAGGGACGAAGCAAGTCGAGGGAAGAGGTGGTGATGGTGAAGGGAAGAATTCGTATGGAGGTGTCTATGAAATACCTAGGGGTGTGGTTGGATAGTCAATTATCCTTTAGAACGCGGCATAGAAGGGAAAGTAAGGGCAGCATGGCTGGGGAGATTTATGTATAATGTGAAAGGGCTGGGAGAGTTGAAGAGGAGGGTAATTGGTAGGACGGTAGAGCAGAGTATGCTGTACGGTGCGGTGGTGTAGGGTGAAAGAGCGGGAGCGAATTCGAGGGTTAGGCCACTCCTGCGGGTGCAGAGAGGGATACTCCTGAGGGTGGTGCAGGGGTACAGGACAGTGGGTGGACTGGCAGCAGCGGTGTTGTCAAGGTGCTACCCATTGGACGTGATGGCTAGAGCAAAGAACAAACGCTGGCGGGGTGCGACTAGAGAGGAAGTACAGGAATGGATGGAGGAGGAAATGGAGATAAGGTGGGAGTAGTATGAGGGCGCGCTAAAAGGAGCGATTGGGAGTAGGAGAGATTGTATGGACCGGAAATTCGTGGAAGTAGACTACTTCTTGGCACAGGTGCTCACTGGACATGGGTCGAGAGTAGGGTACCTCCACAAGATTGGGAAAAGACTGGAGTGTGAAGGGGAGGATAATACGGGGCATGTGTTTAGTTTCTGGAAGAACGGAGAAGTGCTGAAGAAGTTGGAGAGGAAACTAGGGGAGGTGATGTATTGGGAGAACATGGTGGAGATAATGTTGAGGGGGGAGGAGGAATGGATGGAGGTAGGTGGCGTATGGGAGAGCATGATTAGGGGGAGAGAAGGACTCGATATGACATGAGAGATAGGAGTGATGGATAGGGAGAAGATGACGGTGTGAGCGGAGAGTGTGCGAGGGGCCGCCGTGTGTGGTTATGTTAATTTTTACCATCATTTTAAAACAACTGCATTTCGGTCACTTAACGATTCTCACTACTGACATAAAATTTCCACCTCATTCGATTCAATAATAATGTTTAAATTACCGAATTTTGTTTTGTTTCCGTTATTGATATGACTCATTACAGTCATTACTAAATCAATTATTATGATAATGAATAGTTAAACTGAAAAAAAAGCATATTAATATCCAGACCAGTTCTATGTATAAAATTAATTATATATTAGTTAATTGCTCTCTTTGAATGTTTGACACTACAATGCAATTAATTTAAACTAATGATATTGCAGTACAAATTAAACAATTATCTAATAATGATCTATTAGTTTATTTACATTCTCATTTGAAGTAATGTATACTTCTTTAAACTGTAATCAACAAAGCTAGATTGTCTATTCAAACCATTTCTGCAGAAATAGGAAAATATTTGAACTTCTGTCTACCGAATGACTTTTCATGAAAAGAAGGCATCGGAAAGGAATATTCGCGCATGCGCATCACGCATTAAAAGTAGAGAACTGTTTTTATTTATTTGACCAAACAATACCTAACTGACAATATGGAGGGTAGAAGGAAGGATAACCATCTGAGTGTATTAAAAAATGTCCATCGAAATCGAACAAATTACGGTGGCGCCATAGTAACAAGTTAAAAGATTTAAAAACAGCGCCATGAATTATTAGAGTAAGATACAAAATTAAAAAAGGAAAGAAATGCTTCCGGTTTATCACAGCGCGTATTTTTAAATTATTATATCATAGACAAACATACCTATGAAATATAATTCTAAATTCACATTCACATGCTAAATTCACATCATTTCCATTAGCTACACGAGCGCCATTTCGGGGAATCTTCGAATTATAATTTGCTGTTTACAGGTGGACACTTTTTCAACCCCCATACAAGATGGTGCTCCTTCCTTCTACCCTCCATAACTGACAAGAAGCGAAACTTCGGATAAAAACGAGTTCACAGACGCCATGTTTCAAATTAGTCGTCATATGTCATGCGATCACATCTAGGCCTCTTGCTTATGGTCATTACAGACCCAAATTAGATTAGAGTTTGCTTGTAGGTTGAAATTATTTTCTTAAATTATCTATTTCACGTCTATATTGTCAACGAAAAGTGCAGAAATAGTTAATGGTATATACTTAATACATTTGATAAAACACAACTTTATGCTAAAATACTTTTTCTCGGTGTGATTTGAGTAAACCTGTAAGAATCTTCGCTGGGCTTCACTTCTTGTTGTTGTGTATTCTCTGATTGGATACTAAGTTAAATACCTTTGTACAAAAAGTAAAAATCTTGAGAAATTAATAGGTACCAAAAACGGTTATGTAAAAAGCAATAAAACTAGTGTCAATCTGTTAAAAAACAATTCCCAAAACCATAACGTATATTTCTTAGTAACATAGTGACGTTATTGAAAAAACGTCAATAAAATACTAACTGACGCGAAATCGAGCATTACGTTCTACCGGTGAAACTATAAAACGATTACGCAAATCATTTTAGAAGAAAAAATTTTTGTAGCCGAGTCGACTTTAGACATTGCGACACACAATAAAGT
The DNA here is from genome assembly GCA_947563755.1 of Lochmaea crataegi. NCBI lineage: Eukaryota > Metazoa > Arthropoda > Insecta > Coleoptera > Chrysomelidae > Lochmaea > Lochmaea crataegi. The sequence goes on along the minus strand of OX387428.1, from coordinate 28,962,812 downwards.
AAGTAATAAGAAAACTGGTTATGTAAAATATACTGGTAAAATTAGGTTGTAGAGAAGAAAATGTTGTTGACACCGATATTCGTAACGTTTACTGAAATAAGGGTATTCCCAACTTTACCAACTATTAATATGTACAGGGTGTTGCCTTATACACAAAAAAAAACATCCAATGGAAAAAGTCTAAAATTCAATTATATAAAGAAAACTCAAACAAATCACCTGGTATCAAATATAAGATCCACCTTTAAACGGGAATGTTTATGGTTTTTATGTATTATCTTGAATTTCTTCATGTAAAATTAAATTTGTCCAAAAGCATTACGAAAATGTATTCGTATTATGGTAGAATCTAAAATAGAAAAACTTTTAATAAAGTTATTGAACATAGAATTGTCAGCTAGAACAGGAAAATTACCAACCTAAATTGAATATGTCAAATAATTTAAAAATTTAATTAATAAAAGATAAATAATTCATATAGAAATTTGAAAAATGATGCTTTTTTTTAAAAAAAGATTAAATCTATCAAAGAATATAATAAAATCTATTTAATGAACAACTATAAGTTAATTTGATTGGTCAATGGCAATCAAACAAAGAATTTACTTTTAGAGATAGTAGGCAGTTTGTTGCTAAGGAAGAAAAAGGAAATGGGTTGTTAGGTACTTGTTGATAGAGAAAGCGTCGTCCCTTCTCGAAAATGAATTTTCTACAAGAAGCACGTTATTTCGTTCAGTGAAAAAAGGTTGTATATTTGATCAAATATCTAGGAAATTAATAGTGAAAATAGTATAACTAACCTTGTAACACGGTTCCTGAAGAAAATAAACACCGAGGGATCTTCGTAAGTAAATAAATTTAAATAAACCATATATTCAATTTCATCAAGAGGCATTCTGCATTGGAGTTGTCTTGCTTTTCGTTTTGGAGGTTACTTCACAAAGGCCCAGAGCGGTCTAAAACAGGAATGAAGTGATTATTCATTTTTCAACATTAATAGAAGATAAAAGGTATTTAATAAACTTCAATTTAAAATAAAAAACTTACTTGTGAGTTTATTTAAAAGGAACTTGGATATTTTGCAAATTCAGATACAACTGCATCGTCCATTTTGCTTTTCGTTTTGGCTTATTTAAAACGGTATCACTGTAAATAAACTAATGTATAAAAAGTTGCATAATTGCATGTATTAAAAATAATTTTCATTGTATGAATGTGATTGTTGAGTGAAAGACCATCTTAGTTAAGTTTTATTTTCCTATTTGATGTAAGAAATAACGTTTATCTTGCTAATTTGTGTCCACAAAATTAATTTTCATAAAATAAATTTAAAATTGTTTCATCCCAAGTATTATTTCGAAGTAATTCTTCTTATCAGTTGGTACAACTATATTGAATACCTGTTACACATCACTGGGGCACTTTCAGGGTGAGTACACAGGACCGTATTCAGGAAAGTATTTAAATCCAATCAATAAACTTTATTAAAAATTTTATTTAAATAACATTGAATTTTGGCACCCATAAAAAACAGAACAGTAATTAGATTTCTTACACATTAAACCCATGAACCCAAACCCTGAGAAGTTGAAATTTCATTGAAAAAAAGGTGAGTACACTGTGTAGTAAATTAAAATTGCAAAATTTGAAATTATTCAAATTCAAATTCAAAAATTATAAAATCAAACAATAAAAATAAAAAAAAAATTATAAAACACAAAATAAAATATAATATCAATATATTATGGATCTCACTCTTGTACCAACAGGGACGGCGCTAGGGGCAGCAACCTTAGTAGGCGACAATTGGGCTGTACAATTAAGTAGTTTATGGAGAAAATGATTAAAGCAAAATCATTTCAATACTTATGTAAAATAATGAGTGTAAATTTAATGAAATTTGTTTTTAATTTGTATTACGTCTTCATGTCGACATTTGGGAGATCAAATCCCACTTCTGGTAGCTGAAAATTGAAAAAGCGAAGCCATCCGAGACTACCAGGGTCAAGATCCATGTACGCATCTATTACTGCAACCGCAACTTACATTCGGCCATTCCGCTCCGTTCCTCATCCTCGAGATGCCTAGAGTGCAGGGTTGCTATTCTTGACATCCTTCCCAATTGTACGAATGAGCATGGTTACGAATGGTCAATTTGCAAACACTTTCTGAAAATGGTATTATTGACTCTTGACATGTCTTCGTACACTTGTGTGAACATTTTCATTCGCGTGGTGAAATGAATTTGTCTGTGTCATCAGATTATGGTTCGATCGTAACTTAGGTCAAGTTTCCATTATTTTGATACGATGAATCCACCTCAGATGAATCCCCTCATTAAAAATAAAAGAACGTGCAAGTAAGTGCAGCAGTAACTTCTTCGTTAGACCGTGAGACATGCGGTTGAGAGACAGCTACAGATAAACCTCTTCCAATGTCCATTTGACAACTTTCTGATGCGAAGAATCTCAATACTACTAAAACCTTGTAGGAATGCATTTCTTATGAGATAATTATAAATACATATTGAAACATGTCTAGTCGTTATGCTCAAAGTCTCCGATTGTCAAGATTACCTTGAGTGCCGCGTGGCCTGGATATGGATCTGCTTGTCCTTGGTTTTTTGGAATAGTATAGCCTCAGTGCCATTTACAGTTCAAAATTCATCGGTGTACCATGTCTCTCCATGTCTAGTGCTACTGAGTTTTTAGTCAGTACATCGACGGAGGGGAGGGAAGGGCAGGACATCGAGGGAGCATTTAATAATGTTACCATGAATTCATTGGTTAATGCAATGAATAGACGGGGGACATCCACATCAATATGCCAATGAAAAAAGGCACTTCTGGAGGATAGGATAATAAGCTCCATTCTGGGGCAAGTCACCATCGAGGCAAGGAAGGGTGGAGAGGTGCTATCACCTCTACTATGAGTTATCTTAGTAGACGACCTCCTTACAGAACTGTCCACTGCAGATTTTTACTGTCTTAGATGCGCAGACGACATCCGTATTGTAGTCAGAGGCAAGTTTGGTGGGGTGATATCGGAAAGAATGCAAACAGCCTTAAATATAGTTGATAATTGGTGCATACAAGAGAGACTGACAGTCAATGCTCAGAAAACACAAATTATCAATATCATGAAAAAAACGGCACTACAAGGCCTAAAGCAAACAGTGTTAGAAGGAGAGGTGATTCCATTTGCCGAAGAAACAAAGTACCTAGGAGTACATTTTGATCATTGGCTTTCATGGAACACTCACCTTCAGAAGACCACACAGAAACTACCATTGCCCTTGGCAGATGCAGGAGAATGTGTGGGAAAAACTGGCGACCCAATGGCTATACACAAGGGTTGTTAGTCCAATGATAGCCTATGGATCAGTAGTGTGGTGGACAAAGACACTGCAAGTGGGAGCTATAAGGCTATTGAGTAGCACACAAAGGCTTGCTTGCCTGTGTATTACGGGAGCCATAAAAACTACTCCCACAAGTGCGATGGAAGTCCTGCCGAATCTGCCTCCACTACACATTCTTATACAAGGCAAGGCCAGATCTGTAATGCACAGATTATCGAGGAGCTAAAAACGGATGTCTTAATGGGGCAACCCAATAATAAGTTCCAAATAACTATACCAGGTAGGGAAGACAGGAAGAAAGGTGTACCCATACAGGCTGAGGCGACCTGGTATACGGACGGCTCCAAGACGGCGATTCACCACTGCGTTGAAGAAATTAAAAAGCAGGAAAGGACATACCGTTCAGTTGCCATCTTCACCGACAGTCAAGTCACTTGATTCCATAGAGGTCAATTCTAAGCTAGTATGGGATTGCATAGGTGTCTTAAACGCATTTGGAGACCATTGCAAGGTCATGGTAGCCTGGGTACCAGGGCACGAGGGTTATAATGGCAACGAATTGGCGGATGAAACGGCCAGACAAGGCTCATCAATGCCATTCATTGGACCGGAACCCTTCTGCGACGTCGCAAAGTCGACAATAAATATAGCCACAAGGAAGTGGGTGGCACAGAAATCTCTATGGTGGGTAACCTCACTAGGACAGAGACAGGCGAAACAGTTCATTAGAGGACATTCGCCAACTTTTACGGCGGACCTAATGAGCAAAGATAGGAAAACTGTCGAAGCCGTAGTGGGTGTGTTGACGGGGCATTGTAAGCTTAACAGGCTCGCAGAGCTAATGGGGTTGACAGACGATGTGCAGATTCTGTCACCTAGAAGAGGAAACTGCAGAGCACATCCTATGCCAGAGCGATTGCCTGGCGAATGTGCGGTTTCTTGTACTAGGCGATGAGAAACCACCGGCAAGAAACTACATGAAAGATTCAGTCTCAAGGCTGCTTGGTTACTTAAAAAGAGTCGGGATGGAGAATGTAATCTAGACTCACAGGACCAATAGATCTGGAAAGGTCGCAGTGGAATAGGCCGATTAGCCACCTCATCAAATCTAATCTATACCATATCCATCGAACAAACAGAGCGACCCAAACAACGATAGATGCGTGATCACCATGCGCCTTTGCATCTATTGGCTAGAATAAATATGCCTCCATGCGCTGGCCAATCGGATTTAACTGCAATCGGCCTGCGGAATTCATTGTCCATACAGAGTTGGAGAGATCACGTACACTATGCATGATACTGTTTTGGAACACTCCGTTGCTAGGATGGACAGAGTATAGTCAGTTCATTCCTTTTTGCATGATTTCATAGATTGTCACATTATTGACAATATTTAGAAATCCTAACTAAAATAGTTGAAAATTAATTTTTTTCTTTTTTTTTATATCCTCTTTATAGGTAATCGTTTAGTACTCCACTGTAAGTAAAACTTGCCACGATGGCTTGTTAATCAAGAAGTAACAAACGATTCTTTTTATTTAATAGCCTTGGTCAGTCACCGATAGTTTGGATTCAGTTTCTAGAACTGACAACTTAAAACATAAACATTAAACATGTTGTTTTTTTACATAATTTTAATATTTATTCTTGACATTAATGTTTTTACCAAATAAAATAGTATAATATAATAGATAACATACGTATTGCATAAATTCCATAGAATTCAACTCGAAACTCAAGGAGAACAAAGAAAGTTGAACTAAATATGAATATTATTGTTTGTACAATGTTTATGTAGGACGCTATTTTTTTTTAACAAATTTTCACCATCTATTTTCAGTTGCTTTTGATGGTTCTTCAACATCAAACGTTGCATTTAATTTACCGATGCAAAATACTTAAAATCTACCAATAAGCAATGATGTACCCCAAGGCTCAGTTGTATGTCCTGATCTGACTCGAATGAGTTTTGTTTCGACATTGAGAAAACTATAATTTTTTCTAAAAGAGGAAGTAAATACTAAAAAATAAAATCTATAAATATAACTGAATCTTCCCATCTTATTTTTGACACGTATCTTTTCGCTTCTCTTCTGTATATGTTTATTTGTGACTCCAAGCATACAATGCTTCTTCTTTTTTTAATATTTTGAATATTCATTTAAATACTTTTTGCTTTTCAACGTCTTTTTTGCTGGACAAATTCTTTTTAGTTCCGTATACGTGACTGCTGATATAAAGGAAAGTTTGTATATTTTTATTTTCGTGATTCTATTACTTAATACTGTTAGAAAACTTTGCTACCTTCCTGTAACAGCGCAATGGTTAAAATTTTATTATTTTTTAGGATTCTATTTGAATAGAAACTAGACTAAACAACATAAATTTTATATTTTACTATAAAGTTTGGTTTCTTTGAGGAACTCAATTACATCTTCTGTCTGGTTGTTCAACATTTCTGTTGGGTTTGGCTTCAGTTGCATTCGTTGATGGATTGGGTGGTTGTTGGGAGTTTGGTTTTAGTAATTTAATTTGTGATCATTTTTGGGCGAGTTGTCAAAAGACTGTCGTAAGAACAATTAATTATTAATCAACCTAGGCCCAAATCCCATAAATTATATTATTGGCATTCCCGTTGGGGATAAAGGTTCTGGAAATAATTCAAAACTGCTTAAACTTGGGACTAAATAAATGAAAATTCAAAGCCTCAAGCTAGAGAGAGAAACAATTAAGGGGTCACTACAAAAGGTTTTTGAGAAAATAGAAGAGGTGGATCCAAACGATGAAGAACGCTACCAGCGATTCCCGCAACAAGTTATGGATAAAGCAGTGTTTGCGTTGAACAGAAGCGTTAAAGAATTAATATTCATTGAAGAAGCAAACAGTACAGAAGATATTAGTGAAGAAATGGATAATCAGGAGAACATTCGTGATGAAGTTTGTAAATACAGAAATTGGGGAAAGGGTGAGGAATAATATAAAGGAAAGGATGGTATACATAGAGTAAAAAGAATAAAAACGAGTAAGGTTGAACTAATTCGACCACTACAGCATTTCTATCCATGTCTTCTTCGACTAAATCAAACTCTGAAGAAAATAAAAAGTTATCTACAGAGGAAGAGCCAAGCACAGAAAACCAAAAGGACATTATAAAAACACGTCCTTGAGATACCAAAGTTGATTGGTTTTGTTTTAGGGATTTGAAATAGTTACCACGTCAATACTGGGACCGCAGTATGCTGGGACTTTGGTGTAACTATAGTAATTTAATTTGTGATAGTTTTTGGAGGGACGACCGGCGAGTTGCATCCCAAAAAGTAAAATTTTACCTGAACGAAAAAAGGTGACCGTCGAATAGCATCCGTAATCCAAAAAGCCTGTTCATTAATAATCGCCTATCATGGTCAAAAGCAGGTCAAATTTTACAGCAATGTTGCCGATATATTATTTGAATCGTAAATATTTTTATAAAAATTGGTACATATATCTGTATGAGATTTGAAAAATGTCATCATATTTTCTTAGTTTATATCTCTTAAACTTTTGATTATGGCTAATGTAATCTTAACGATAGTAGAAAGTATGACGTGTTGAGACCTAACCTAACCTAACCTACATAATTGAATAATGTTTAAATTAAATTATTATATTATTCACTATATCGCTATAAAACTGTATTAGAAGCAGTTTCGGAAATCAAATTTAGTATCAATTACGATATCTGAATAAATATGACAACAATGCCCGCTTTTATTTAATTATCTACCAGTTTTAGACACAATATTAAATTTGTTGACGGGATGCAACTCAGCGGTGAGACGGATGCAAGTCAGCGGTCAAAAGTTTGGCCTGCTCAAATGGGATGCAACTCACCGGTCCCGTTTGGAGGAGTTGTCAAATAAAATATTAGGAGATTGAGATTGGGCTTGAAAACAAAATTTAGTTATTAAATTTTCCCACAGGATGTTCAGAAGTTTAGCATAAAATGCAATTTTTTGTGCTACCCTGTATATCAACAAATCCATTCGAACTTTTTGAGAAATCGGTAGGGGATAATGATAAAAATGGAAGGGTCCACAGCTTGACAAGAAATTATTAAAATTCATCAAAAACTTGTAGATCATCAATTTCATCTTTAGTTATTCCGAGATGAGATGGTAGCCAGATGAGCATGAAGAATTTGAGATATATTGTGACAATATTGAATGATCGGTGAAATGATGAGTTTATAGTTGATAGGGAGTCAGTATAAATGGCAAATTGTGTGGCAGTGGGGATGGGGTTGTCAAAAGATTATTATCTGATTATAGCCGACTAGAAAATAGATATATTTTTTTATTTAAAATCGTCAGAATCATCAAAAGGAAATTCATTATTTTTTCTACGTTCATGCAAAAAACAAAACTTTATTGAAATCTATTTAGTGGAAAAAACTAGTTCTTTTTCGCACTAGTGCAAAAAAGACTTTATTGCACTCATCTGTCATTTTACTTAGAGTTTTGTCATCATAACAAACATAAACATTCAAATCGACGCCATTTTTAGTCCATTTAGAGCAAACTAAAAAACACATTTTTTGGTTTTTGCATTTGCATTTTTGCGGCTCATGCGTCAATTTTTTATTCGTGAAAAAAAGCACCACTTTATGCACTTGTTGCATAAATAACTATTATCTCACTTAGTTAGTTTACCACTTTTTTATTTATTCGCTTTCTTCTCCGGGTGGAATTTTGTACATGATTTTAAACTGATTTCCCGATGAGTTGGAGACTTAAAATTTTCAACATAATTCAGAATTAGATGACAATAATAGAAAATATACAAATAATTTAAAAAAAAATGGAGAATTATTGATAAAAAGTTCCTTTTTTAGTTTTGACATATATCGTATGGTCTATATACAACCATTGTATATCTTTATACAATGATACAACATAAATTATTAAATTTTGATAGCCGAACGGTATAGGTGTCGTTGTACGAAGCTATTTTAATTGGAGATCAAAGTGGATCTCAGATCATCGTCAAATATTCCTTGTACTACGTTTGATCTATGGATCATCATCTACAAATTAAAGTGGTCGTCTGTTAGCGAGCGATCAAGCCGAGTTCAAAAATTTTAAGCTTTTACAATTGAGGTTAGGAAGAGAAACTGACATTTATAATTTATTTGTCTAAATGACCGTTTCTTGTGCTGTTGATCACACTTCTTACACTCTATTTCACTCGCAGAAGTGCCATCAAAAGAGCCACTTTTTCTCCACTATTTTATTATATACCACAACAAAACTTTTAGAATCATAACAAATATAACAATAAAACAGTTAGGTTGTAAGCAATCACTTGATGTTCACAAAAGACATTTCTTCTTCTAAAATATGACATTGCTAGGAACTTTTGAACTACTCACAAGGTAATCGTTAATAGTTCAACGAGGCTTTTAAAAATGAACGTGGATCAATTTTGATCTGTAGATCACCTGAACTTTGGATCAACTTTAGTACAACGAGGCCATAGTAAATCGAACTAAAAAGTGAAAAATAATTTGTCTTGCAACTAAAAACGTGGGGCGCATGCGATAATTCTATAAAAATGTAGAAAGTTGCTATCAATAAAAATATATATTAATTATTCCATTCACATAAGTAATAAAATAAAACAAAAAAAGCGCCACCATGTTTTTAGTTGCCAGGAAAATTATTTTTTACTTTTTAGTTCGTTTTGAAAACGTGGTATATTAAAAATATTTTTTATTCAATTTATTTATAAAAATGATCTTTGTAGCATAATATACAATGACGAATAAACAATAACGTTGTCCAAGCTATTTGTTTGAAGTAAATACAAAACTTAATTTCTTCGCTAATTGAGTTATTTACTTTGAACATCGTTTTATCATTAAGGTAAAATTTAGTTCCTTCAAAGTAACAATGAAAAACACTAATGGATAAAGTGCTAAATAAATTAAAATTTATGTATCTACCTAACAACAATCTATTTTTAGTCAATAACAAACTATTTATTGTTAAAGAAAAAATAGTTATGTTTTAATAAGTGATCTCTTTTAACGAAATCAGATTAATTATACATGGTAATCTATTTAAAAAGACAACTTTTATATCTGCCTGCTTTATATATGTATGTATGTATATATTGGGGTGACATTCACTGAGACCTAAAAGATTTATTGTGTCCCCTCACTTCTACTTAGTTCCTGAGGAAAGTCTCAGCTTCTTTAGACCTATTTTCCGGAGGAATTTTAGAATATCTGCAGTCTTTAAGTTAGGTAAATGCCCCTCTTCTATCCAGTAATCTCCTAGGATTCTGCATTTTTGTGCAATTCGCAAGTATGTGGATGGAGGTTTCTTCTTCCATGCCACAGAATCCACATTCTTCTTCCTCCACTATTTTGAGCTTTTTCAGGTGTCCATTCAGGCGTCAAAGTCCCGTTAGAATTCCTGTAAAAACTCATGCAATGCAGTTTTACTTTGACTTATGCATTCATTTGATCTCAACAGGTTGTAGTCACCCAGAAGAATCTTTGATTGTCTAAGTCCTACTAGATCTTTCCAATGGTCAGATCTTCTCTTTTTTCGGATTTGTCTATTTCTTCCAATATTACATTGGAGCTGATACCACAAAAGGGTTGTTTTAATCCCCTTCTTTGCTAGTTCATCTGCTATTTCATTTCCTTCTATTCCAGTGTGTCCGCGAGGAATCCACCGTAAGGTAATTATATTGTTCTCGTCTAGTTCATTGGGTTTGCCTAGGCAAACATTGGCATTGGGACATTTTGGAACTGATTACACAAGAGGTCAGTGCTTTAGTGGCTGCTTGACTATCCGACATTATGATAATCCTTTGCCTTCAATATCCTTTATCAATATTGAACTGGGCTCATTCTCTTATGGCGTGAATTTCCGCTTGAAAGATACTCGGGGTTTTTCCCAAGCTTTCAGAGTGTTTGGCTCCTGGCCCGTACACTCCTATCCCAGTTCCTTCTATTGCTTTTGAACCGTCTGTATACCATTGAATGGCATTCTTTCCAAGTTTGGTAATGGTATTTGGATCTCATTCCTTCTTGTTGCTTAATTCCGTAACGAATTTCTTTGAAAAGTTATACTTATTCATCATACCACCTTGTGGCATGTCCCAGGTTTTCTGATTTCTAAGAAGTAAGGAGGTGTTTTTTTTAATAATTCCTTCTCTACTTAGTCTGTATCTTGTTCTTTCTGCAACACTTTCCACCACCATATGTAGTGGTGTGAGGTTGAGAATAACGTTGGGCATGTTCTCATTGCTTCTGTAATGCACATACAGGCTAGTCTTTGAATTTTGGAGGTTTTCTCTCGTTGTCAATAGGCTAGTTCTACTACTCCACGCAATGGCTCCATAAGTGATAATTGGCCTTACTATGGCAGTGTACATCCAGTTCAGGAGTTTTGGGTTAAAACCCCAATATATATTTCAAAATGTTTTTGTAATAAAGTACTAGTGGAAAGAAATATTGTTAAAAAAAAATGTTGTTCGAAAATCTTACAGTTTTGCTTTTGCTTTATACAGTGTGTCCACGGAGGAGAAACATTTTTAGTTTCAGCGAAAATTGTCAATCTTGACAAAAATTTCTGCAACATGTTAATGAAATTATGAATTTCTAAATCTTTTGCCTGAAATAATTGGATTTTTTGACACTTCTGGAGAAAACACGAAGAATTGGAAGATTGAAAAAAATTTCAATCATTTCCTACGGATTTTATGGGTCATTACAACAAAAGAAAACAATATTATTGAGCTGTTCAGTTCGGTATACCTATGCTTTTGAAACAAATTAAAACATTTAGCTTCACAATTAAAAAGTTTAAAATATTTTCCATATTTAGAAAAACATAATATTAAACTAACTAATGTAATATTGAAATGTCTTGTACTGAACTGAAAAATTTTAATTAGGAATTTGAGAAACATTTTGCAAATCAATCGAATCCAACAGTACAATTAGATATAATTCTGAAATCACGTGCAAATTATTAAACAAAATCATTTTTGGAATTTATTTCCAGAAGAAAAATATAGTCGGAGAAATTCCGCAAGACCTTTGTTCTTTCTATATTAATTAGATATAAAATGTATTAAATAAGAAGTTACTAGATTTGAGCACGTCGTAAGTTAATATTAATTGACATTTGAACTTGAATTGTCAGTATAATTTTGAACTGTCTCAAGCATTCTATCCGAATAAATGTTGATACAGTTTGCAAATTTGTATCGTTTGCAGCAATCAAAGAAGACAAAATATATTATTTAAAAAAAATTGCCTCTAGATTGCAGTTGCAAGCCAGTGACAAAACATAATTATGATCTAAAGAATTACCGACGAAGGAAATATATGAAAGGCCAACGGTTTTCTCAAAAAATACATCGATCTTTTAAAAAGTTTAAATAAGTCAGCGACCGAACAAACTTTATTGGGGATATCACCAAAAACTTTATGGAGAACAAAAAAAAAGACTCCTAATGATGCCGAATTCAAAAGAACTCTGAGAAAACTAGATTTACGAACAGTGGTAAAATCATAGTTGATTTAAACCCCTGTATATGGTTTACAAGAATTTTTACAATTGGTGATTGTCCTCTATTGTTAGTATTATGTTTTATTTAGCATACTTTCGACTAGTTCCATACAGTTTAAAGGTCTTTTTTGAATAATATGTCTATCTATATATATCTAGGAATGGAGAACTATCGATAGTCCCGACTATCGATATTTATCGATAGTGCTATTTTTACTATCGATTATTAACGATAATTTTCGATAGTTATACATCGGTAAAGTTGACATCTGTCATCTCTATCACTCTGTTGTTTATATATAATTGTCAAAATTTTGAAAAATGGTCAATAATTATCAAAAATTTTAAAAAATTGTCAAAAATGGTCAATAATTGTCAAAAACGGTCAATAATTGTCAAAAACTGTCAAAATTGGTCAATAATTGTCATAAATGATCAATAATTGTTAAAATTTTGAAAAATGGTCGAAAATTTTGAAAAATGGTCAAAAATTTTGAAAAAATGGTCAAAAATTTTTAAAAAATGGTCAATAATTATCAAAAATTGTCAAAATTTTGAAAGAATGGTCAATAATTGTCAAAAATGGTCAATAATTGTTAAAATTGGGAAAAATGGTCAAACATTTTGAAAAAATGGTCAATAATTATCAAAAATTGTCAAAATTTTGAAAGAATGGTCAATAATTGTTAAAAATTGTTAATAATTGTCAAAAACTGTCATAATTGGTCAATAATTGTCAAAAATGGTCAAAATTTTGAAAAATGGTCAATCATTGTCAAAAATTGTTAATAATTGTCAAAAACTGTCAAAATTGGTCAATAATTGTCAATAATAGAGGGTACAAGCATTAATTTTGCTATTGGTGGGAATTTTACGCTTTATCAGGTCTCCTAACACCTTGCATGTCTATTTTTTTTAAATATAAACTTTACTTTTAAAACGACTTTAAAAATCATAAAATTTGAAAGTCCGCCAAAACGCGCTTTACGTCATAAAGATGGCTGCCCCATCCGTTGACGTCACTCCATTTGTTTACGTTCTTATTCGTGTATAACGCTCTGAGTTTTTGTGACCTAATTTGTTTCTGAAAGCTTTAAAAATGGATAAAGCCGAAAAAAAAACTTTGTATTCCAAGTATTGCATTGTTCCAGAGTGTAAATCAACGTCTATTAAAACTCCAGACAAAATATTTGTTACTTTACCTGGTGGCGCATGCAAAAATGCACTTAAGAGAAGGGCATTGTGGTTGCAAGCTATGCGTCGAAACAAAGACGATATTTCGACAAATACTACTGCTTTTGTTTGTGAAGACCATTTTAATGTAAGTACCTACTTCTATGTTGGTAATTTTTCTTCGAATAGTTTGAGGTTATGTACCTATATAAAATATTTTCTTCTAAAAGTTTTAAAATATCCTCGGAAATATCGAATATTTATGTCCACTTTCCACTTTACGTTGACTTTTAGAAATAAAAAAAAGCACACACAAACACGTAATGGTCTCAAACAAACATAAATAATATTTTTACGTCGATGAAGCAATTAATAGTTAATTAAAATACGATATAAACACAAAACTACACAGAACCTAATGCAATACCGGCCATATTGACAAAAGTAAAGTGCGGAAAGTGCATTAAAATTTGAATTTTATTTTAAAATTTGGAAGTAATTTCCAATGGAAACTGGTTTATTTCCTATTATTAGTTATTTTTGATATCAACTTTACTATTACAAATTAATATCTAAGCAAAATATGAAATATGCGTGTACTCTATTGTCAAAAATGGTCAATAATTGTAAAAATTTGGAAAAATGGTCAAAAATTTTGAAAAAATGGTCAATAATTGTTATAATTTGGAGAAATGGTCAAATATTTTGAAAGATGGTCATAATTTTTAATAAATTGTCAAAAATGGTAAATAATTGTTAAAATATGGAAATATGGAAAAATATGGAAAATTTTCAAAAATTTTGAAAAAACGATCAATAATTGTAAAAAATTTTGAAAAATGGTCAATAATTGTTAAAATTTGGAAAAATGGTCAAAAATTTTGAAAAAATGGTCAATAATTGTCAAGATTGGTGATTAATTCTCAAAAATGGTCAATAATTGTTAAAAATGGTCAATAATTGTTAAAATTTTGAAAATTGGTCAATAATAATTGTCAAAATTTTTGAAAAATGGTCAAGATTTTAGGAAATTTGTCAAAAATGGTCTAATAAGAAAAAAAATGCTTACAATAATCCGAGGGTCGTGAACCTTACCGAATTCATCTTAGATTCTGACAGTTTAAAATAATGATTGTAATCATACGCAATACACTCTCTTTCTCTCCCGTCTTTCTCTCATTCTCCTCCTTCTCTCTCTCATTTTTCTTTCTTTCTCTCCCATCTCTCTCTCATTTTCTTTCTCTCTCTCTCCCATCTCTCTCATCTTTCTTTCTCTCTGCTCCATCTCTCTCTCTCTCATCTTTCTCTCTCTGTCCCATCTTTCTTTATCTCCTATCTCTCCCATCTCTCTCTTTTCTATCTCTCTGTCTTTCCTATCTCTCTCTTTCTCTCTCCCCCTCATCTCTCTCTCTCTCACTCTGTGATTTTATATACCATCTTTATACCATATCAGCTTTCAAAATAAATTATTCACCTAAAAACATCTTAACTATATCGATAGTACCGAAAACTATCGATTTTTTTCGATAGTCAAAAATATCGATAGGTAGTTATCGATAAACCTTCGATAGTTCTCCAATCCTATTTCTATCTACTTAATTAATATTTCTCTTAGTATCAACTTATAAGAATGTTCTTTATTTTCTTTAAAAATATTAGAAATATCATTAAATAATAAACAATGCTGTTGTTGATTGACAAAAAATATTTTATTATTTACATTTTCATCAAAAATATAATCTATTGTTAATGGATCTTAAAAATAATGAATATACCACAGGGAACATACAGAAGATATTTGAAGGTTTTCCTCAAGTTGTAACATAACAGCAATTTGGAAGATAGAAAAAACTAGTTTTTTAATTACTTGTCAAACCCATAAAACTAGCAAAACACAAAAATATTCCAAGCACAAACATATATTTACACAGCTATTAAAACAACGAAAACAATAATAATTACATAGAAAAAATTTGCGAATGTTTATTGATGAATATACGATCAAGCTGTAGCGGATAATTTTGGACTCAATAATCAATTTTTGTTTTTTCTTTTTAATAATATGGTTTGTACGATTTTAACTCGTTTCTGGTACCAGAGTTAATTTCCTATTGTGTACAGATGACGTCAATTATTTACCAGTGGCGAAGAAATGAAAAATTAGTGTAACTTTTGATTGTAATTTACTTTAAGCTCATAAATAATTATTAATGGTACTGAAGTCGGTTCGCTCCCATTCGCACTCATATCACATTTCATTATAAAGAAGGATACCATTATGAGTGAAGATATAACTCCCCACGACATATTAACAGCAACACTACGATTTCTCGCGACCGGAAGGAGTTATGAAGATCTAAAATATGGAACGATAATTTCACCACAGGCTCTGAGTTACATACTTCCTGAAACCTGTCGTGCTAAAAAGAGAAAAACAATCGTGAAATACTATTAATAACTAAATTATTCAGGGCAAAAATTTGCAGGACCCGACCCTACAGAATACTGTGAAGTTTCCGAAGAAGTCTCACTACCATTTACTGGATAATGCACTGGGGCGTATGTTATTTCTTCAGGCTGAGACGAAGCACCGTTGTTAGTATTAACATGTTGAGATGGATGAACGAATGTATATGTAGGTGTAGACGCACTGTTAACAGAATCACGAATACCATGTGACATGTGTATTTGTATCTTAATAAAACAGTAGATGAAACTTACGTCGCGATCATTCAAGCTGGACGACGAACTTCTCGGAGTTTCAGGATATGCCAAAAAGTTAAACAAGTGGTAGTACCACAGAGAAGGCTCTTATAGTTCATCTATACTCATTCCAGAGTGACGAGATGCATCGACTTTTTTCTTTTCTCTTCTGTAATTAGTCCTGAAGGCATTACTTTTATCGGCTCTGTTATCAATTACTCTGTATTTTGTTACTAATATTTTGTATGCTGCATCCCTCTTTGCCCTATCATGATTCTCTGATGACTTAATTTGCCAAAGGCATGGATGCCTTTCGTATTCATGAATAAACTCTTCGAGTAATTCTTCTTCAGATCGCTGGACATGATTCCACACCTCACAAAGTAGCACTTTCGACTATTCGGCTCGACTGGCGTTTGCTTGAACAGCCGGCACGTTCTCGGTACACACGTTTGGTTCCACTTGCTCTAGCCCGACTTGTCCAAGCTTGCATGATTCAAATTCATTCAACAATTACATTGCTGGCGCAAATTTTTTCATACAGACGTTACAATACGCTTGTACAAAAAGATTGTCCACTTATGCTTTACAGCACACCTTTAGTGATGTGTGAAGTACCGAATTTAAGCTCGAGTTCGAGTGGAACGTTTTGACGGACAGTCTAGAATGGAGAAGATTGTTGGAAGTGAATCATTTGCGAACGAATCTTTTTAAGGAATCGAATTAAAAGAATCAATTCACCGAAAAGACACGAACGTGTATTCACGGCGTGGCAGAGAGTTTTGCAAGCGTCCTGTTCTACGCTCGTCTATTGAAATCCTTCCAAGTTTCCTGTTTAGTTAACTATCCCTTGCATCTTACTTTTTGAAATGTATTATTTCCAATTTTAATTTTTTCCTGTTATCAGATTCATAGAAGAATCCTTTACTAAAAATTCTTCTTCTCCGACACTGGAACATCTTCGATAGCCAATAATATATGCATACTGTTTATCAATTAAGCATCCAAAAAAAATTAATTGTCTGATACATATACAGACAAAAAAAATGTATTCCGTGAAGGTTCCACTTCATCAGGAACTGGTTTGACGAATTTTTTTAAGTAAAATGTAAATAAAATTTTACGTCACACAGCGGACCATATTGTTATATAAGATTCTTTTCACTTGAGGTTTATTGTAGATCAAAAAGATATCTCAAAGAAGAAACTTGTGTACTTGAATAAATTCTTAATCACAACAAAATGAATCGTTGGTGTATTACGGTCTTATTTTTGGGATTGGTGGTTGTTGCGGCAGTGCTTGGTGCTCCTAAGGACAGCGGTTTCGGAGAAAATTTGAAGATTCTTAAGAGTATCGATATAAATGCAGTGTTGCAAAATGACAGAATTATCAATAGCTACGTCGATTGTGTCACAGGAAAGAAACGTTGCACCAAGGAAGGAAAAGCTTTGAAAGGTAAAATTATTATTATTCTTTTTGATAATTATTATATAGGGAAATATGTTTGATAAAAATCCCGTAGAAAACGGTTGGTGCCATTATTTAAAAGGCATTACTACGTATAGTCTAAGATCCGGCTGCAATCAGTACGTCCATCATGTGGTTAATTAAACTCAATTTTTTTCATTTTTTCATCAATAGGGGAATACACTTTTAACAAGGTGCCAATCAAAAAGTGCCCGCAAATAATTTTAATTAAAATAATGCTAAAATAATTTCATTCACTTATTTGTTAAATAAAATATTATCCACTTCACAGCAATGTATGTAAAGACTTGGAAAAGTAATGGGTGCTATTGCCCGTTTGGCAGCAACCTCTTCGCAGCCAGGTGTAAACAGGTATTACTTTGTTCATTGATCTTTTTAATATCAAATTAAAGCTTATTTGTTTCTGCCTATGAAAAAGTGAGCGCAAATAGGAGATGCTGTTTTTAAAAATACAGTCAGACAGAGTGAGCGCGCAACTCCACCTGTCGGACGAGGATGGCGAGTGCCAGCTGTCATATTATCGCGTTGATTTCAGTTTTAAAGTAAAGTTCACATTTTTAAATCTGAAAAAGTGTTTTTTGTGTACAAAATCAAAGAATCTACTTCAAATTAAGGGATTCGACTCAACTCATATTTTACCGTGCTGGAAATATTTAAAACAAAAAATGTTGCGGGCGATTTTTGTTAATTCGATGTGGCTCAATGCCACTAAGTTAGATTGTACATAATGAGGAACAGAAAAAAGTCGTAAAAACAAAAAAATTATAAATTTTTTTGAAAATTCATATCTTCGTCATTTTTCAATTTCAAGAGCTGAAACTTTATACAAAAAAAGTTCTTTGTATGTACTTCATTATACGCCAGGTGACGGTTACTTTTATCGCAATTGCAATTTTAATTTTTTGATGCAACGTCTGGCTGCGTTATCAATGATTCGATTACAAATTTTAAAACGGTTTTGAAAAGTGTAGATGTAGAGCAGCAAAACGTATATGTTTTATTTGCAATAAAAGAATGCGAAGTCGGCCAAAACCGCCCAAGAACATCGACGTAAATGGAAGGAGAGGCATACTATATAGATATACAAGCGCGCTGGTGCTTGGCATAACCGCCATTTTTTCGTTGTATTGTTAAAGTTAATAGTGGATTATACAGGGTGTTTTGCAAGATATTTCGAAAATTAAAGGAAAAACTTGCTAATATATCATAAATTATTTTTTTGTTAAACAAAGCCATGGTCCTAACAGATATTCAGTAAGTTGTTTCCTTTTTGAGATATTAGGCGATTTTCCAAAATTTACCCAAACCGCTGTACTTTTTTTATATCTACAAAAATAAGTAACTGGCTTTTTTTCATCTCCTCCAATTTTCGGAATACCCTACAAATCCTCCAATTTGGGACACTCTGTATAAGTGTGCAAAGTTATGCTTTCTCCACGAGCGCGAGCCGTTAGGAAAGAGTCTTAAATCGAGTGTTTATCAATGATACAATATGACAGCTCCTTATTATCCATTAATTATTCGTTAGTAAACTTCCCAGCCCTTTAACTTAACTAAATTCCTTTTCATTTTATTATCCCTCTATTTACCTTGTTAATTTATTGGGAATAGGGATGATGACAGTCACTAAGAATAACTGAAATAATGATTTTTTTTTAAAAGCGTTACCTTCTTTTATTCACATAGTATTCTCAAATGTTTCCTAGCCGATTTTTATTCCCAATTCCTTTTTCATCCCAGCAAGTAATTTTTCCCAAGCTCGTGGATAAATTATATTGTTTTACTCGCCAGCAGTGAATATTGTATGCTCGTTGAATATATTTTAATTTTTGTTCTTTATATCATCAATTTTTTCATTTACAGAAAGCTGGAAAGAAGGTTTAGACAAAGGTTGTGAACAATGTGATGAAGAGGAAAAGAGAAAGATCAAAAAAATTGCCAAATTCCTATACACGCAAAAACGTGGATTGTACGACCAGCTGGTAGAATCTTTTGACAAAGACGGCAAATACAGGGAAAGATACCAGTCTTACATGGATGAAATTCTCAAGGATTCCACTTTATAAGAAGCTTACAGATTTTGAAAAATGACAGCCATTGAAACTACCTTGTTAAAACCGTTATCAAAAGTGATTTTTTTAAACGCAGTATTAGTTACTAATATATTATTGAAAGAAGTTTTTATCAACCTATGTTGATAATAAACATATTTGGTTTAAATTTCTTCAATTAAAGTTGTTATTTTCAAACCACTCAAATAAATCCATTATTAAACAAAAACTTGTTTCATTTTTTCTCTCTACGTTTACAACCAGCATTACACTCGGGTGCGAAGGGCCAGTGTCAAAGAAGTAGCGATCTTATGAGATCATCAATAGATTTAAAGAGTTCTACAACTTGGCAAAACCATTAAAGTTAATAGACAATTCATAAACAAAGACCTTAAAGAAAAAATCTTAGAGTCCAGTCATGGGACTGCCGACACAAATAAAAATACCAATAAATGAAACCCTATTAAAAATTCTATCGTAAGCCAATCGTAAATGGAATTTAAGAAAAAGTACACATATATACACAGTATACATGTAGCTCACGGAAAGCGTGACGATGATTTATGCAACACTATATACGCTTCATTGCTAATTGTGTTGCATAACCAAAAGTATTGTGTGTTGTATAAAAGCGTGACGATGACCAAAAGTATTGTGTGTTGCATAAAAGCGAGACGATGACGAAAAATCCATGTTTTTTTTTAACCCAAATAAAGTGCTCAACGCGCCTAAAGAAGTTTTCACTTCAAAAAGTCTGATTTATTATTTAAAAGTGTAGGTATGTACATTTAGCACTAATTAATAGTTCCACAATAATCAACATACATCTTTATCTTTGTGTAATGCTAATAATACACTTTCTCAAATCAGTTTTTTCAGTGTACATGTATGCGTTAACACTCTCCGAGAATGTTTCCAGGATATCGATATAAACTTTCTCTTCTGTGTCGGTGATTATTCTGGTGTTTAATTTCATTTATCACGTATAGTTTTAAATGGATGTGCAATCATGCAAGTATACATTTAAACTAGAATTTATAAAATCATGCGATGTAATGGAAGTGTTTATATAAAAAAAACGTAGAGTCCAGTCATTAGACTGCCGACATAAGTGAAAACACCAAAAAATGAATCCCTTTTAAAAATTTTATCGTAAGCCCATCATAAATGGAATTTTTTACAAAAAAAAATACACATATATACACAGTACACATATAGCTCGCATACGGGTTAAGGGTGAACTTAGTAGCTCTGTAACAAAAACTGTGTGCGAGACACTTGAAATTAGGTGCTGAAATAGAAGGAATGGGGGAGATGAATGAAATAAGAAAAATGTTTGAATGTCTGACTGATAAAATGAGAACAATTGAAAACAAACTAGAAAATAACGTGGAAGAAATAAGAGAGCTGAAGGAGGAAAATAATTGGATGAAACAAATGATAAAAACACAAGAAAAAAGAATCGAAATGATAGAACGAGAGACAAAAAAAACAATATAATTATACAGGGAATAGAAGATAGTGAAGGGGAAAGATATGAATACACGAAAATAAAAATTGAAGGAATATTAAAAGAAGCAGGGATAGAAGTGAACTTAAAAAATGAAGTAACTGATTTACGAAGAATTCAATAATAGATTTCCAATGGGAAAAGAAGCAAGAAATAATGAAAAAAAAAAAGAAAAACCTTAAAGGTACAAACATTTGGATGAATAATGATTTGATAAAAAGAGTACAGGAAGACCGGAAATACATGATGCAGTTTATGAAAAGAGCAAGGGAAAATGGAAGTAGAGCTTATTTTAAATATGATAAATTGATAATAGATGGGAATGTACATGACAAGTGTAGTTTCCAGGAAGAAGAGAAAAAGATAGAAAAGGCAGAGACAAATAAGCCTAAAAGGAGAGTAAATGTAAGGTAACCGGAGGTAGGAGAAAGCGAGCAGAAAATTACCAAAATGCTTAGAAGAGAAGAAAAAAACTAGAAGAAGAGGCATGTGGAGACGAAAGAGGCAATGAAGAGGAATAGAAAAATAAAGAACAGGAGGAAGATAGGATTAGATTTAGAATTAGAAATAATTTTAAGATTAGTAATAGAAAATTGATGAAAAAAAATGTAGTAAAGGGATAAATGTAGATAATAGGATTAGGATAGATAGAGGAAATAACAAAAAATAAGGTAATATAAGTACAAATAAAAAAGGTAGGGCGATCTATAATAATAATTCTAACTATATGTTTGAAAAAAAGGTACAAGAAAAATATAAGGAAAACATTAATGGTGAATCAGGAGATAAAAAAAAGTAAATATCAATCAAAAAGGTGAAAAAAGAAAAAAGTACGTAGAAATAAAGAAATTAAAATTAGTACTTGGAACGTGAGGACAATGCTTGAACCAGGAAAGATGGAGGAAATTGCATGGGAATTGGAAAAATATGATATTGATGTAGCAGCGCTGCAGGAAATAAGATGGAGGGGGAGGGGAAGTATTGAAAAAAAGAAATATCAATTATTTTACTCAGGCAGAGAACAGCAAGGGCAATAAGGAGTAGCATTTACAGCAAGAGAAAGAATAAAGGGAAATGTAATGGAGTTTAGACCAATCGATGAGAGAATGGCCTATATAAGAATTGAGGCGAAGCCCGAAAACCTTCAATCTGTCAATAATAAATGTTTATGCACCCACGGAGGTGGCAGAAGATGACGAAAAGGAAGCCTTCAATGAAAAGGTAGAGGAGGAAATATTAAAAATACTAAAACAAGACACGATAGTATTATTGGGTGACCTGAACACGCAAATTGGAAAAGAAGAATATTACAGGCAGATAAGCGGCATACACACATTACATAAAAAAACAAACAACAATGGTTGTAATCTAGCAGTAAAAATGAACATGATTATTTGCAGTAGGTACGATGTTCCAACACAACAGATGGCATAAAGTTACGTGGAGATCACCAGATTGCAAAACATATACACATATTGATAACAAAAAGAAAACGGTCGACAATGAAAGATGTCAGACGTGTGCTGATATGGGTCATTACATGGTTGCAGGAACTATGCTACAAAAGATAAAGTTAAAAAATAAAAATAAAATATGCAACAAAAAATGGTACATAAGAAAACTAGAACAGACAGATACACAAAACGAGTACAGAGATAGTATAGAATAACAATTCATTAATGAGACAGAAGAAATTTGTGGAATTCAAGCAGGATGGAAAAGGATAGAAAAAAGTATAAATACAGCTGCAAACATAGGATTGGTGGTAAAAAGAGGACAGAAGGAATGGCTCGACGAACAATGCAGAAAAAATGATAGAAAAAAAGAAAGAAGTATTGTTAAAATGGATAAGGACGAACAAAAATGAAGAAAGAGAAGCTTATGAAAAACTAAGAAAAGAAACAAAGAAAATAATAAAACAAGCTAAGAGAACAACAATTGAAAAGAGAATTAGTGAAATAGAAAGGACAAGTTATGCGAGGAACACAAAAGCTTTTTATCAAAAAATAAATGCACAGACCCGAACATTCGAAACCAAAAAAACGGGAATAAAAAACAAAGAAGGAAGAATAGTAAATGAAGATACGGAATATGAAGAGACATGTATGGAATATTTTACGGAATTACTAACAGAAACAGAAGTAAGGGAAGTACGAGAAGAGGTTGATATAGAAGAAAAGAACAAACAAGAGGTAATTGAGAAACCAACCGAAGAAGAAATAAGAGAAATAATTAACAGAAGTAAGAACGGAAAAGCGCCAGGAAGCGACGGAAGTAACATGGAACTTATCAAGTACGGAGGGACAAAACTGTTAGAAAAATTATACCAATTGATATATAAAATATGGGAAGAAGAAGAGATGCTGGAGGAATGGAAGATGGGTCAAATAGTAACAATACACAAGAAGGGAGACCAACAAGCATGTGAAAACTTCAGAGGAATTACGCTACTGAATGCAGCATATAAGATAACAACAACAATTATAAAAAGAAGACTGTATGACGAATAAACAGTGGTGGAGAATATCAGTACGGATTTACAAAAGGAAGGTCAACTACAGATGCGATACACATACTGAAACACATTTTGGAAAAGTCCAACGAATATAATGATGATCATATGATGATTAACCCAGCAAACATGAATATACGGCTAACAGGCGGGCCATATATACGTGAACGACGGCGTGGGTATTCTAGCAATGGCCCTACGCCTTTACACAATCGGTCAAGAGTTGATGGCTTCATGTCTCTCCGCATTTGAATGCCCGATAGTATCGCAACTATGGGTGAGCCGTCCCTTCCTTTGGAAACGTCGGCCTTATGCTAGACCATCGACATATCAAACACAGCTGCACAAGTTTGTTTATGAGTTGGGGCCCCTGGAAATTTCGGTTAGGCTGGCAACTATGATTACGCGGCTTTATGCTTTACAATTTTGTGTTGTATGTTCTTTGTGCCAATTAAAAAGTGAAACATTTTCCGGTGATTTTCTATTATTATTATTGCATCAAGGCAGCTTCCAAGCTTAACAGTGACCATGGAAGAAAAGTAAGTATTACCATTCCAAATCTTCAGACTTTTTCAGTTTGTAAAAGCCACTACACATAAAATACACTTTAATTGTTGGCAAGTGTTGATTCAGTATAATGATTTCCAGTAATTGTGTTCCTATAAAACGAATAGGCGTCATATCAACCGTTTGTCAAGAAAACTGCCATTCATATTGTATCTATGGTAGAAAAAGAACAAATGGTTTATACTATGTCAACTTATATGGATCCTGTCTAGTTGTCTTGCTAGCCCAAATAACAATAAACCACTCGAATGTTATTTTTATCCTGAAGAGTTATTCAAGTATGTTTTGTGTTATTTTTTTCATTAAAATATTTATGAATTTTTCAACTTGACTACCGACCTTTTCAGTTTTCAATGTTGGTTTTCAATTCCTTTTGAGATATAGATATAAAATATCGGGGCAATTTAATGTAACTTTAATATACTCATAGTTGTGCCATTAATGCACAGAGAATAAGTGCCTGCGTTCACCCCGCAATGGTAGACTCCTGTAATGCACATACAGGCTAGTCTTTGAATTTTGGAGAGGTTTTCTCTCGTTGTCAACAGGCTAGTTCTACTACTCCACGCAATGGCTCCATAAGTGATAATTGGCTTTACTATGGCAGTGTACATCCAGCTCAGGATTTTTGGGTTAAAACCCCAAAATATATTTCAAAATGTTTTTCTAATAAAGTACTAGTGGAAAGAAATATTGCTTAAAAAAAATGTTGTTCGAAAATCTTAGTTTTGCTTTTGCGTTATACAGTGTGTCCACGGAGGAGAAACATTTTTAGTTTCAGCGAAAATTGTCAATCTTGATAAAAAAATCTGCTACATGTTAATGAAATTATGGATTTCTAAATCTATTGCCTGAAATAATTGGATTTTTTGACACTCCTGGAGAAAACACGAAGAATTGGAAGATTGAAAAAAATTTCAATCATTTCCTACGGATTTTATGGGTCATTACAACAAAAGAAAACAATATTATTGAGCTGTTCTGTTCGGTATACCTATGCTTTTGAAGCAAATTAAAACATTTCGCTTCACAATTAAAAAGTTTAAAATATTTTCCATATTTGGAAAAACATAATATTAAACTAACTAATGTAATATTGAAAAGTCTTGTAATGAACTGAAAAATTTTAATTAGGAATTTGAGAAACATTTTGCAAATCAATCGAATCCAACAGTACAATTAGATATAATTCTGAAATCACGTGCAAATTATTAAATAAAATTATTTTTGGAATTTATTTCCAGATGAAAATTATAGTCGGAGAAATTCCGCAAGACCTTTTTTCTTCCTATATTGATTAGATATAAAATGTATGAAATAAGAAGTTACTAGATTTGAGCACGTCGTAAGTTAATATTAATTGACATTAAAACTTGAATTGTCAGTATAATTTTGAACTGTCTCAAGCAATCTATCCGAATAAATGTTGATACAGTTTGCGAATTTGTATCAATTTGCATCAATCAAAGAAGACAAAATATATTATTTTAAAAAAATGCCACTAGATTGCAGTTGCAAGCCAGTGACAAAACATAATTATGATCTAAAGAATTACCGACGAAGGAAATATGTTCATGTGAAAGGCCAACGGTTTTTTCAAAAAATACATCGATCTTTTAAAAAGTTGAAATAAGTCAGCGACCGAACAAACTTTATTGGGGATATCACCAAAAACTGTATGGAGAACAAAAAAAAAAGACTCCTAATGATGCCGAATTCAAAAGAGCTCTGAGAAATAAAAACTAGATTTACGAACAGTAAAATCATAGTTGATTTAAACCCCTGTATATGGTTTATAAGAATTTTTACAATTGGCGATTGTCCTCTATTGTTAGTATTAAGTTTTATTTAGTATACTTTCGACTAGTTCCATACAGTTTTTTTAAAGGTCTTTTTTGAATAATATATTGTAACGTTTATTCTAATTTATATTTACAATTAATTTATATTTACAGATTTATATGTAATTCAGTCCTTATTTAATAATTTATGTCATACACTAAACACACTAATTATAATTTATATGAGAGTCACTTAATAAACACTTATTCGAGGCGCGATTACTTTCCTTCGGTATCAACACTGACTGATTGACTAATTGCCTGCAGCGAAGCTGGTGGCCTATTTATACTCGCACGCCGTAATTCTCGAAATTTCTCGCGGGTGCACTGGATATTTTCGACGTTCTGGCGGATGCACCGGGTGCGGTGGGTATTCTCGATGTTTCTCGAAGTTTGGGCGGAGGAGCCATAGTCGTCTCATACGGGGATTTCACTGGGGGCACTAAGTGAGAATATTATTGCAGTAGCTCGCGTAACATTGCCCCCTCCTTAAGAGACAGTTCCTCCTGGAACTAGCTAGGAAACTGGAACGAGATGACTGTATCGGCAACTGGTCCCCTTGTTGCATTTTCCAGTTGTATGGAAGTAACATGCAACCGTCTTCTCTGTTGGCTGTGTCTCCCGAGCATGGCCGCAAACCAGTACCTGCACTTCGGAGTCTCGGAAGATTACTTCTACCATGTTACGGATTATTCGCCAATCTAAATGCCTACATTCAATCTTGGGCATGGCTAGCCTGTACACGTTCAATTCAAGCACATGCTCTCTCAGGCTTCGTAATGCTTCCCAGACATCCTCGTACGTTGGTCTTTCGTCGAAGGTGTTCCTCGTCACTAGGTGGAAATTGTAGCGGGAGCCATTTTGCAGCTTCAGAGCTTTACCTGGTACTGGTAACTGGTTTACCAAAAGTCGTGCGCCACTCTTCTTTATAAACAGAGATGCCAGTCCACGCGCATCGGTTACGCTGGCAGGGATGTTTATTGCCAGTGAGTATTCCTCCGGAACGGTAAGCAGGTCTTGCCGTCTCTCAGTGGTGACGCCGAATCTGGCTTTTCCGGTACCACCATAAGCACCCATGAACTGTACAAAAGCAGGATCGGCTACTTGCTGAAGCTGGTTTACTTCCTCATCGTGGTCACCCTCGAATGGCGCTAATCGGTTACGGTGTACCGATTGGCTTTCCATTTGGGATCTTGCTGATACGATAGATGACATCGTTGATTCTTTTCTTTACGAGGTACGGGCCGTCCCAAGCTTTCTGCAACTTTGGAGAAAAACCCTTTTGTCTTCTTGGGTTATGCAGCCAGACTTTGTCTCCTTCGTGGAAACCTCCTTCCGTAGCTTGCGTATCGTACCTTTTCTTCTTCAGATCGCTAGCTAGCCAAGAAGACAAAAGGGTTTTTCTCCAAAGTTGCAGAAAGCTTGGGACGGCCCGTACCTCGTAAAGAAAAGAATCAACGATGTCATCTATCGTACCAGCAAGATCCCAAATGGAAAGCCAAAGGTGGTACACCGTAACCGATTAGCGCCATTCGAGGGTGACCACGATGAGGAAGTAAACCAGCTTCAGCAAGTAGCCGATCCTGCTTTTGTAGAGTTCATGGGTGCTTATGGTGGTACCGGAAAAGCCAGATTCGGCGTCACCACTGAGAGACGACAAGACCTGCTTACCGTTCCGGAGGAATACTCACTGGCAATAAACATCTCTGCCAGCGTAACCGATGCGCGTGGACTGGCATCTCTGTTTATAAAGAAGAGTGGCGCACGACTTTTGGTAAACCAGTTACCAGTACCAGGTAAAGCTCTGAAGCTGCAAAATGGCTCCCGCTACAATTTCCACCTAGTGACGAGGAACACCTTCGACGAAAGACCAACGTACGAGGATGTCTGGGAAGCATTACGAAGCCTGAGAGAGCATGTGCTTGAATTGAACGTGTACAGGCTAGCCATGCCCAAGATTGAATGTAGGCATTTAGATTGGCGAATAATCCGTAACATGGTAGAAGTAATCTTCCGAGACACCGAAGTGCAGGTACTGGTTTGCGGCCATGCTCTGGAGACACAGCCAACAGAGAAGACGGTCGCATGTTACTTCCATACAACTGGAAAATTCAACAAGGGGACCAGTTGCCGATACAGTCATCTCGTTCCAGTTTCCTAGCTAGTTCCAGGAGGAACTGTCTCTTAAGGAGGGGGCAATGTTACGCGAGCTACTGCAATAATATTCTCACTTAGTGCCCCCAGTGAAATCCCCGTATGAGACGACTATGGCTCCTCCGCCAACTTTTCTGGTGTCCATTCGTCGGTGGTCACCGTGGTTCTTCGAATCGCAGCTTCCTTAGCTTCTCTTTTGCTGCAGTGAGAGCACTCTGCAGGGCATGGTCTTCTAGAGAGGGAGTCTGCATTTCTGTGGCTTATTCCGGCTCTATGCTCAATAGTGAAATTATATTCTTGGAGCCGCTCGATCCATCTAGCGATTTGACCTTCAGGGTTCTTGAATTGCATAAGCCACTTATGTGCTGCATGATCGGTTCTGATCACAAATTTTTTCCCATACAGATACTGATAGAAGTGCTCCACGGACTTCACTACTGCTAGGAGCTCTCTTCTTGTGACGCAGTAGTTTTGTTCTGGTTTGGAGAGGACTTTACTAAAATATCCCAGAACTTTCTCTTGTCCTCCTTGAACCTGTGATAGCACTCCTCCAATTCCAACATTGCTAGCATCAGTATCTAGTATGAATTCTCCCTCTGGTAGTGGATAGCCGAGTACAGGTGCAGTAGTCAAGTGCTTCTTCAAGGTTTCGAACGAAGTTTGGCAATCTTCGTCCCAGCGAAACTCCCTTGCTTCCTCTGTAAGTCGTGTCAAGGGCTTAGCGATATCTGCAAACTTCTTTATAAATCGCCTGTAGTATGTACAGAGTCCAAGGAAGCTTCTAACTTGGTGCTTGTCGGTGGGTCTTGGCCACTTTCGTACGGCAGCAGCTTTTTCTTCGTCTACAGCTACACCATCCTTGCTGACTACATGGCCTAGGTAATTGACTTTGTTTTGAAATAGTTGACATTTCTTGGGGTTGAGCATCAGTTGGGCAGCTTGCAACCTTTTGAAGACACCTTCCAAATTCTCTCGATGTTCTTCGAATGTCCTTCCCAAGACTATGATGTCATCAAGGTACACTAAGCATGTCTTCCAGGACAACCCTCGCAATACGTTTTCCATCAGTCTTTCGAACGTTGCGGGGGCATTGCACAGCCCAAATGGCATAACGGTGAAATGCCATAGACCAGATCCGGTGGTAAACGCTGTCTTTTCTCTATCGGCTGGATCCATTTCTACCTGCCAATATCCAGACTTCAGGTCCAAGGTAGAAAACAATTTGCTACCGGCCAGCGTATCCAGAGTGTCGTCGATTCTCGGCAGAGGGTAGCTATCTTTCTTTGTAACATTGTTCAACTGCCGGTAGTCCATGCAAAACCTCGTGGTTCCATCCTTCTTCTTTACCAGAACTACCGGCGAGACCCAAGAGCTGGTAGAAGGTTCTATTACCTTGTCCTTTTCCATCTCGCGAACAATTCTCTCCGCTTCCTCTCTTTTGGCCTGTGGTAGCCGTCGAGCCGATTGTCTTATCGGTTTAGCGTCGCCGGTGTCAATTTTGTGTTTGACAGCAGATGTTCTTCCTGTCTTTCCTCCTTTTAGTACAAAAAGAGATCGGTATTGTAGCAAGAGTTCTCTGATCTTTTTCTTCTCTTGCAGGCTAAGGGATTGTCCAGCCACTGCTATCATTTGTTCAAATTTATTGTTGGCATCATTAGAGGTTGTTGTTTGATGAATTATCGACGCCACTGGTACGCAAGTTCCAATTTTGGTATCCTTCTTCATAGTTATTGGATGGTCATTTACATTTATAATGCGTACAGGTATTTCTTCGGCAGCCATGACTAACCCTTTTCCAACCAGGATTCCTCGACCAACCTCTTCATCGTGATTCCATGGTTCCATCATGACCGGTGTTCCTTCTTCGACGGTTCCTTGTAGCCTTGCCACAGTGAAAAATTCACTCCTTGCGGGTACAACTGTATCCTCCTGTACGGCTACCTGAACAGTCTTATCCTCGTGTGGGTGAAGGAATACCTCCTCAGAACCTACTCTAATCACTCGGTTCTTGAAATCTAGCTGGAAGCCATGTAGGTTCATAACGTCCATTCCGAGTATTATGTCCTCTTCGATATCAGCGACAACGACAACGACAGTGTGGGTGAACTTCTCTGCGCCAATTTTCAATTGCACCGGTAGTTCTCCATGGACATTGGCGCTTTCACCTGTGGCAGTCCTGAGTCGCAGTCTCGTCGGTAAAAGTCTTTTCCGGGTGTTGACAGTCTCGGGGCGGATAATAGTCCTCGTTGCTCCAGTGTCCACCAATAGTGTATACTTCCTTCCATTAACTTCACCATCCACGTATACACTATCATCGCGACATTTCAGAGAGGCTATTAGGATGAGAGGGTCTTTGGAAGGTCTTCGGGTCGAAGCCGCCCTCTGAAGGTCGACCCTTCCTAGTTGTTCCTGCTGGGCATCTCTGTTTGTAGCAGTTCTCAGTCGCTTGCACGAACTGCGTACATGTCCCATTTCTCCACTATTCCAGCATCTCACAGATTTCAGTTTTCCATTTGAGATGCTTTTCATCATGTTGAAAATCTGGTCGAGCTTGCTCTCAACTTCTTCGTCTGCTACAGCCCTCACCTTGCCGTATACTCCGGGTCCTGTGTAGCTGCTTCGTACTCCAAGGCTGCAGAGAGTACGTCGACCAGTGTCTTATGCCGAGCCAAGCGTAGAGTTCTCTGCATTTCATGGTCACGAACTCCGTCGATGAATGTCTGTACCCCTAAACATTCCATGACATTCTCCGGTGCCGATGGATAGGCAAACCGCACCAACCTCGCAATGTCTGCTTCGAATTCTTGCAGAGTTTCGTCGCGTTTTTGTTTGCGGTTTTTCAGCTGCGACTGGTACAGATGCTCCAGGTGTTCCAGGCCATATCTCATATTCAATCGCTTTTTGAGTTGTTCAAAATCTTCGGCCTCTTCCACTGGAATGGTCTGGAGGATATCCATAGCGTCTCCTCTAAGGGCAAGAGTTAAATTTAACGCTTTTTCCTTCTCACTCCAGTTGTTTGCCTTTGATGCCGCCTTGAATTCCTTAAGATAGTTCGGCCATGACGTTTTACCATCGAATGTTGGCAGTTTCACTCGGCTGTTAATATCGTTTTCCATTTTCGGTTTCAACTCTACTTTCTCTGCCAGTTCGTCGTTATTCGGGGCTTGCCTAGTTGTAATATCCGGTTTATAACTAGTCTTCCTTTCGATTTCTTTGATTTTTTGTTTCATTTCTTGCTCCATACTTTTAATCTTTGCTTCCACGGCAGAAATATCAGTCTTCATGGATGTCATTTCATTTTTCATGTCCGTCATTTTATTTTCTATGTCCGCCGAAAGTTTACTTTCCATGGATGAAATTTTATTTTCCACGTCCGACAATTTGTTTTCAATGTCCGCCGAGAGTTTACTTTCCATGGCTGAAATTTCGTTTTTTATATCCGTCGAAATTTTATTTTCCACGTCCGACAATTTGTTTTCCATGTCCGCCGAGAGTTTACTTTCCATGGCTGAAATTTCGTTTTTTATATCCGTCGAAATTTTATTTTCCATGTCCGACATTTCGTTTTTTATATCAGTCGAAAGTTTTTTTATGGAAGAGGTTATAGAGGCGGACGCTTCGTCGGTGAATTCAAACGTTTCCGGGTCCAATCCATTGTTAATCATAGCTTCTTTTAGTCGTTCCACTAACACTGACTTGACCCCACTTGTGTCCAGTTCGTAATCCTCCAACTCTCTTCGAAGCTCTGAAACTTTTAATTCACAAAGTTTCTTCGCCATCTTCCTGTATATTTATTTATTTATTTTTTTAACCCCACACCTGACACCAATGTAACGTTTACTCTAATTTATATTTACAATTAATTTATATTTACAGATTTATATGTAATTCAGTCCTTATTTAATAATTTATGTCATACACTAAACACACTAATTATAATTTATATGAGAGTCACTTAATAAACACTTATTCGAGGCGCGATTACTTTCCTTCGGTATCAACACTGACTGATTGACTAATTGCCTGCAGCGAAGCTGGTGGCCTATTTATACTCGCACGCCGTAATTCTCGAAATTTCTCGCGGGTGCACTGGATATTTTCGACGTTCTGGCGGATGCACCGGGTGCGGTGGGTATTCTCGATGTTTCTCGAAGTTTGGGCGGAGGAGCCATAGTCGTCTCATACGGGGATTTCACTGGGGGCAGTAAGTGAGAATATTATTGCAGTAGCTCGCGTAACAATATCTATCTATCTATCTACTTAATTAATATTTCTCTTAGTATCAACTTATAAGAATGCTCTTTATTTTCTTTTAATATTAGAAATATCAATAAATAATATACAATGATGTTGTTGATTGACAAAAAATATTTTATTATTTACATTTTCATCAAAAATATAATCTATTGTTAATGGATCTTAAAAATTTAACAAGTTTTTGCACTCTTAAACTTCAAAATATTTTTGATTGTCTAGTTGTCGAATTTTCGCATAAGTGTCAGATAGTGACATCATTTAAAAACAAATTATTATTATTCTTGATAACAAAAAGATTGTGGTTTAATTTCCGAAAAATTAACAAAAAGAATAATGAATATACCACAGGGAACATACAGAAGATATTTGAAGGTTTTCCTCAAGTTGTAACATAACATCAATTTGGAAGATAGAAAAAACTATTTTTTTAATTACTTGTTAAACCCCTAAAACTAGCAAAACACAAAAATATTCCAAGCACAAACATATATTTACACAGCTATTAAAACAACGAAAACAATAATAATTATATAGGAAAAATTTGCTAATTTTTATTGATGAATATTCGATCAGTTTTTGATTTTTCTTTTTAATAATATGGTTTGAACGATTTTAATTCGTTTCTGGTACCAGAGTTAATTTCCTATTGTGTACAGATGACGTCAATTATTTACCAGTGGCGAAGAAAAGAAAAATTATTGTAATTTTTTATTGTAATTTAGGTACTTTAAACGAATATAAATAATTATTAATGGTACTGAAGTCGGTTCGCTCCCAAGAAGAATCACACGTAAATAAGGGCGGCTCTTTTGATGTTTTGTCAAACGGATCGGTTGACCTTGATTGCGTATAACGACCAAAATTTGCGACTGATGTTCATTTGACGCTAATCGATTAGGCTGTTAAGACTTAACCAATCAAATTTGATCTATTGATATTGATAAACCAAGTTCCTTTGCGCTTGCGTCTGATTTACAGTTCCTGGCAAATACACTAACTCTCGCGACATTTTTCAAACCATTTGCGTTTAACGTTGGAACTCTCTAACGGTCACCAAACTGTAAAAGATTATTGTTGGAACGCGAAAATGCAGCTGCGCAAGTTTATAACAATCACTGATAGTTTCGGATTCATGTTGAAACGAACCTTAATTTTATTATGCACACGGATACACGAGCAAGTATAGACCTAACCACAGTGGCGGATTTACACATTTGCCGCCAGTAGGCTATTTACATTTTGCCGCCCCTACCGACCTCACAATTCGATACCCTAGTTGACAATCATATTAATAAGAAATTTTGACAACACTTTTTTCCAGTAATGGTCCAGTAAATAAAGGGTCCCAGAAGCGATTATACCTGCCGGTCCATGAATTTTCCGTGAAGGGTAGGGTTTGACTAGTAATTGAACATCCAGAAATTTCACACACCTAATCGCCATTTTGGGGGGTTATTCCCGGCCCCAAAGTTCTAAAAATTGGTTTCCGCCAGTATCTCCTCAAATATGGCATTTGGAGAATTTTTATACAAGGGAAAATGAAGATCAGGTCATTATCTACAAAAATGGTCCTCATGATTTTGGCCAAAACTCGATAGTTTTAGAGATAATGACCCTCAAGCGGGATCCTTATGTTGAAAGTCGAAAGAGTTAAAACTGCTCAAGAAATAGGTTGGGTTCTGAGCTAATTCTCACTCATGTACTACTAATAAGATGAGGTAAGGTATGCCTTAATACTATTTACAGAATATACTATATTCGGTGAACGTAGTTGAATAAATTACATTATTCTTACTTAAAGTTTGAAAGCAATATATTTGATTATCTAGTAAGAATCCGGCTGATGATGTCGATCACATAGGGGAAACGGGCATTGTTGGAATGGTTGCGGTTTGGTTGTATTCAGTTTTTTAAAATCTGAAATAAACTTAATTATAATAGTCTATTCCCGGCCACCTAAAGATAATGTTATAATATTGAAATTATTAACACTTTTTTTAAAAACTGACATTTTTAAAAAATTGGCAAAGGGGCCAACGTACCCTAATATCAGTGTATGATGGACCCTTTCCTCAAGCTTAGGAAATTAGGCTGTTGCTATTCGAAAATTATAATTTTTTTATTTTTTACGTTTTTATTAAAAATTAACAAAAAAAAAAGAACATTTTGTCAAAAATTACATCAAGATTTAAAAAAACTTACAAGAATAAACATCAAGATTAAAAAAAAATTACAAATTAAACAAACATCAAGATTAAAAATACTTATAAAACAAGAATAAACAAGAACATCAAGTCATTAAAAGTTACTGGCAAATGCCGCTCACAAAAATCTTTATTTTTCTATCGACTCCTGCGCAATCGACGTGGCTCCACTTTTTGCATGTTTGGCAACGAATCCAAAACTCCTTGATTCGGAATACAGTCCATTACAGTAGAGGTAGGCAGAGCATCCTCATCTTCATCACTTTCCTGAATTAGTATTTCTTCTGTTTCTTCTGTGTCGAACTCGTAACAAATTCTTCTTTTCTCTTTTGGCTGCTCTTCTTTTTTCCTCTTCCCGTTTTTGCCTTTGAATTGCTTTTATCTGCTCTAGTTCTGGTGTTGAATTAATTATCCCATATCTTTCCTTTTTGCTCTTTTGGCCTCTCTTCTTTTTTCCTCTTCCCGTTTTTGCCTTTGAATTGCTATTATCTGCTCTAGTTCTGGTGTTGAATTAATTATCCCATATTTCTCCTTTTTGCTCTGCTGCACTCTCTTCCCTTTGGATGTTTCAACCGTTGGCAAATGCGATAGCTCTTGAATTAGTTCAACCAGTTTTTCTGATTTGCTGTTTAATGGGTCCGAAGCCAATGGATCATTGCTCGAAGATTTTCATGTGGACGAATCAGCTTTTATTTCGGAATTGCTATTCAATGGTCTTGATGTAGACGGAACAGATATTTGTTCAAACTCTTGGGTTGGATAATCGGTATTTTCAGGAATAGCTGTAGTGTTATTTTCCTGCTGAGCAGTGATATCAGTAACATCTGAAGGACTAAACATCTATTCTGGAAATACGTCTTCATTTAATGGAACTATGCTAGTTTTCTGGAAGCCACTTCTTGCGTTACCCAAAGTTGCCGCGTTTGAAAAGGCTTCATTGAACAACTCACCTACTTGATAATGAATTAAAGCACGTCCTGGGAGACCTCTGAGCCAACATCTGTTGGAGAGATTGTAAGTCACAAGTGGCCCATAAAATGATACATCTAAAGGTTGTAGGCGATGTGTGCAATGGGCGGGAAAACAGAAAAGAATTATGTTATTGGCCTTGGCATATCTATTCTAGAACTTCTAAATTTTTATGGCTTGAGTGACCATCCAGTAAAAGCAAAATTTTTCTTTCGGGAGAAGGACTTGCAAATACTTTAAAATGTTTCAGCCATTTAACGCAAATTTCTCCAGTCATATAGCCTGTCTCATTCTCATATCCAACTGAATCAATAGGAGCCTTATCCATTAACTCGCTTGATATGCCAAAAAGTCCGGAGTGACGAGATGCATATTTTGTATGCTGCATCTCTCTTAGCTCTATCATGATACGCTGATGAGTTAATTTGCCAAAGGCATGGATGCCTTTCGTATTCATGAATAAACTCTTCGAGTAATTCTTCTTCAGATCGCTGGACATGATTCCATACCTCACAAAGTAGCACTTTCGACTATACGGCTCGACTGGCGTTTGCTTGAACAGCCGGCACGTTCTCGGTATACACGGTTGGTTCCACTTGCTCTAGCCCGGCTTGTCCAAGCTTGCATGATTCAAATTCATTCAACAATTACAATGCTTGCGCACATTTTTCATACAGACGTTACAGTACGCTTGTACAAAAAGATTGTCCACTTATGCTTTACAGCACACCTTTAGTGATGTGTGAAGTACCGAATTTAAGCTCGAGTTCGAGTGGAACGTTTTGACGGACGGTCTAGAATCGAGAAGATCGTTGGAAGTGAATCATTTGCGAACGAATCTTTTCAAGGAATCGAATCAAAAGAATCAATTCACCGAAAAGACACGAACGTGTATTCGCGGCATGGCGGAGAGTTTTGCAAGCGTCCTGTTCTACGCTCGTCTATTGAAATCCTTCCAAGTTTCCTGTTTAGTTAACTATCCCTTGCATCTATATATGATTTCCAATTTTAATTTTTTCCTATTATCAGATTCATAGAAGAATCCTTTACTAAAAATTCTTCTTCTCCGACACTGGAACATCTTCGATAACCAATAGTATATGCATACTGTTTATCAATTAAGCATCCAAAAAAAAAATTAATTGGCTGATACATAAACAGACAAAAAAATGTATTCCGTGAAGGTTCCACTTCATCAGGAATAGGTTTGACGAATTTTTTTAAGTAAAATGTAAATAAAATTTTACGTCACACAGCGGACCATATTGTTATATAAGATTCTTTTCACTTGAGGTTTCTTGTAGATCAAAAAGATATCTCAAAGAAGAAACTTGTGTACTTGAATAAATTCTTAAACACAACAAAATGAATCGTTGGTGTATTACGGTCTTATTTTTGGGATTGATGGTTGTTGCGGCAGTGCTTGGTGCTCCTAAGGACAGCGGTTTCGGAGAAAATTTGAAGATTCTTAAGAGTATCGATATAAATGCAGTGTTGCAAAATGACAGAATTATCAATAGCTACGTCGATTGTGTCACAGGAAAGAAACCTTGCACCAAGGAAGGAAAAGCTTTGAAAGGTAAAATTATTATTATTCTTTTTGATAATTATTATATAAAAAAATATTTTTGATAACAATCCTAGTAAAAAACGGTTGGTGCCATTATTTAAAAGGCATTACTACGTTTAGTCTAAGATCCGGCTGCAATCAGTACGTCCATCATGTGGTTAATTAAACTCAATTTTTTTCATTTTTTTATGAATAGGGGAATACACTTTTAACAAGGTGCAAATCAAAAAGTGCCTGCAAATAATTTTAATTGAAATAATGCTAAAAAAATTTCATTCACTTATTTGTTAAATAAAATATTATCCACTTTACAGCAATGTATGTAAAGGGTGCTGCTGCCCGTTCGGCAGCAACCTCTTCGCAGCCAGGTGTAAACAGGTATTACTTTGTTCATTGATCTTTTTAATATCAAAGTAACGCTTTTTTTTTCTGCCTATGAAAAAGTGACGTGTCATATTATCGCGTTGATTTCAGTTTTAAAGTAAAGTTTACATTTTTAAATCTGAAAAAGTGTTTTTTGTCTACAAAATCAAAGAATCTACTTCAAATTAAGGGATTCGACTCAACTCATATTTAACCGTGCAGGAAATCTTTAAAACAAAAAATGTTTCGGACGATTTTTGTTAATTCGATGTGACTTAATGCTAGTGAGTCGGATTGTACATAATTAGGAACAGAGAAAAGTCGGAAAAACAAAAAAAAAATTTTGAAAACTCATATCTTCGTCATATTTCAATTTCAAGAGCGAAACTTTATACAAAAAAAGTTCTTTGTATGTACTTCATATGTGCGAAGAACACACACCAGGTTATAGTTACTTTCATCGCAATTGCAATTTTAATTTTTTTATGCGATAATTTGCAACGTCTGACTGCGTTATCAATGGTTCGATTACAAATTTTAAAACGGTTTTGAAAAGTGTAGATGTGGAGCAGCAAAACGTATATGTTTTATTTGTAATAAAATAATGCGAAGTCGGCCAAAACCGCCCAAGAACATCGACGTAAATGACCGAACTCCGGAAAGTAACGGCGTAGAATGATATCGAAGAGAGGAATAGTATATAGATATACAAGCGCGCTGGTGCTTGGCATAACCAGCCATTTTTTCGTTGTATTGTTAAAGATAATAGTGGATTAAACAGGGTGTTTTGCAAGATATTTCGAAAATTAAAGGGGATAGAGAAAAGCTTGCTAATATATCATAAATGAATTATTACAGTTTCCTGTATTCCTTCGAATTTTGGTTTGTGACTTGGAGGTGAAGGTGTCGCTACTTTCGCAACTAACACATTTCCGTCAGTGGAAGGTATGTATAGTTGGCGATTGTAGAGATAAATTCAGTTCGGGAATAACTCTCGGACGATAACATATACCTTATACTGATGAGGCGCAATACGCCGAAACCGGTCTACAAGTTATGTTGTCCCTTCTAGATGCAAACCAGAATGGTTGGTTTGAATCTTGTAGATTTACCAGCCCTGTTTGACTTAGAAGTATAATTCAATGTCTGTCGGGGCATGTAGCCCGGGAAGTAGATGTTTCTTCTTCGTTGAACGGTCACTGTTTTTGAAAAATATTTTTCAAAACATTGTTGTAAGCGTTAGAATAATATATTTTTATTCTTCGATATCTATTAATATATCATAAATTATTTTTTGTTAAACAAAGCCATGGTCCTACCAGATCTTCAGTAACTTGTTTCATTTTTGGGATATTAGGCGATTTTCCAAAATTTACCCAAACCGCTGTACTTTTTTTATATCTACAAAAATAAGTAACTGGCTTTTTTCATCTCCTTCAATTTTCGAAATACCCTACAACTCCTCCAATTTGGGACACTCTGTAGAAGTGAGCAAAGTTATGCTTTCTCCACTAGCGCGAGCCTTTGGAAAAGTGTCTTAATTCGAGTGTTTATCAGTTATACAATATGACAGCTCCTTATTATCCATTAATTATTCGTTAGTAAACTTCCCAGCCCTTTAACTTAATCAAATTCCTTTTCATTTTATTATAGGGATGATGACAGTCACTAAGAATAACTGACATAATGATTCCTTTTTTTTAAAGCGTTACCTTAGTATTCTCAAATGTTTCCAAGCCGATTTTTTATTCCCAATTCCTTTTTCATCCCAGCAAGTAATTTTTCCCAAGCTCGTGGATAAATTATATTGTTTTACTCGTCAGCAGTGAATATTGTATGCTCGTTGAATATATTTTAATTTTTGTTCTTTATATCATCAATTTTTTCATTTACAGAGAGCTGGAAAGAAGGTTTAGACAAAGGTTGTGAACAATGTGATGAAGAGGAAAAGAGAAAGATCAAAAAAATTGCCAAATTCCTTTACACGCAAAAGCGTGGATTGTACGACCAGCTGGTAGAATCTTTTGACAAAGACGGCAAATACAGGGAAAGATACCAGTCTTACATGGATGAAATTCTCAAGGATTCCACTTTATAAGAAGCTTGCAGATTTTGAAAAATGACAGCCATTGAAACTACCTTGTTAAAACCGTTATCAAAAGTGTTTTTTTTAAACGCAGTATTAGTTACTAATATATTATTGAAAGAAGTTTTAATCAACCTATGTTGATAATAAACAGATTCGGTTTAAATTTCTTCAATTAAAGTTGTTATTTTCAAACCACTCAAATAAATCCATTATTAAACAAAAATTTGTTTCATTTTTTCTCTCTACGTTTACAATCAGCATTACACTCGGGCGCGAAAGGCCAGTGTCAAAGAAGTAACGATCTTATGAGCATCAATAGATTTAAAGAGTTCTACAACTTGGCAAAACCATTAAAGTTAATAGACAATTCATAAACAAAGACCTCAAAGAAAAAATCTTAGAGTCCAGTCATGGGACTGCCGACAGAAGAGAAAACACCAAGAAATGAATACCTATTAAAAAATTCTATCGTAAGCCGGAATTTTAAAAAAAGTACACATATGGGTGTTATAAAATAGTTGTTAAAACCAACCTAAAAAACTGATTAATCCTGGCCCAACTTCAGCTTCTAGCAAATTGCGATCAAATTCTATTTATTATCAGAATGTTCGAGGTTTGAGGACCAAACTAAACAAGCTATCATTAAACGCAGCTACTAATTCCTATGATATAATTGTTTTGACTGAAACTTGGCTATCGGATAATTTCGGAGATGCTGAAGTTGGATTAGATAATTATAATATTTATCGGCGAGATAGATCTGCACTCACTAATCCTGCAACTAGAGGGGGTGGAGCTCTTATAGCAGTGGCTAGAAATATAACTAGTAGCCTGCTGCAGTCATCAGAAGAAATTGAACATGTTTTTGTTCTAGTTGGAAACACTAGGAACAAATGTATAATTGGAGCCGTCTACTTTCCCCCACTTTCCCCGATTGAAGATTATTTATCCTTTACTGAGAACCTAGACGCCATTTCTGAAAAGTATCCTGATGCTAAGATCTGCATTCTGGGTGATTTCAACTTACCTAAAGCAGTATGGTCTGACTTAAATATTTGTTCAGAAGCTATTTCACCCCCTGGTACCAGAGCTGATGAAGTGAATGCTACTTATACCGTTTCTAATATGTGTGCCTACCATAATCTGTGTCAAATTAACTCTGTTCATAATGAATTTAACTCACTTTTGGATTTAGTTTTTAGTCATGATCGTTTAACTACATGTATTACAGCAACCGATCCTCTGATTGATGTAGATGTTTACCACCCTCCTTTAGTAACTGAATTGAACTTGAGCTTGGACCATTGTAATTATTCTCCTGTTGCTGATGAGTTTTATTATGACT
Source organism: Lochmaea crataegi (assembly GCA_947563755.1). NCBI lineage: Eukaryota > Metazoa > Arthropoda > Insecta > Coleoptera > Chrysomelidae > Lochmaea > Lochmaea crataegi. The sequence continues at coordinate 28,922,084 of OX387428.1, read as the reverse complement.
ACAAATCAGCTGATTTTCACTCTATTGAATATCATCTGGGACTTATTCGGTGGGATCCTTTGTTATTGAATAGATCATTAGATGATATGTTAAATATTTTCTATGATATTTTGTATACCGTGATTCACCTGTTTGTACCTGTTAAGAAAGTTTCATCCAGAAAATTCCCCAGATGGTTCTCATCAGAACTAAAACATCTCATATATTTAAAGAAGCAAGCTCACTTGAAATTCAAACTAACAGGATCTCCTGTTGATTATTTGGAATTCTCTCAGCTGCGTTCTCGGTGTAAGCTCAGGTCTAAAACTGACTATAACGATTATATTAGGTTTACTGAATGTTCTGTTGGTGTTAATTTAAAATCGTTTTGGAACTTTGTAAACTCCAGAAGAAGATGTAATACAATTCCTGATGAAATGTACCTCAATAATGTCAAATATCCTGTGGGAATCGATTTAGCTAACCTGTTTCAAGATTATTTTAGCTCTGTTTATTCTGATAAGACCTGTCCTAGATATGGTTATATATCTTCTACTCCTTTGAATGCTTCTGAGTATTGTGTGTCTATCTCTGAAATATATGAACATCTTTGTGGTTTGAATGTATATAAAGGTCCTGGGCCGGATGGCATCCCTCCTTCTATTTTAAAATATTGTAGTTTTGTATTGTCTCGCCCCTTACATATCATTTTTAACTACTCCCTTAAACTTGGTATCTTTCCAGATTTCTGGAAATCTAGTTTCGTCGTTCCTATTTACAAAACAGGTGAAAAATCAAACATATCCAATTATAGGCCGATATGTATTCAGAGCGTAATTCCTAAATTATTAGATAATATTGTTACTAAAATCCTTACCAAACTTTTGGATCCTTATATCATTAACCAGCAGTTTGGCTTCCGTTCAGGGAAGCCAACTGAGCATAATCTCCTTACATATGTGGACTATCTTTCAAGTGCCTTGGACTCTGGTTATCAAGTTCACTCTTTGTACACAGACTTCTCCAAGGCATTTGATAAAGTTAATCATGGCCTTCTGATTCAAAAAATAAATAATATGGGTGTTAATGGTAGTCTCCTAAACTGGGTTCAAAGTTACCTCACTGGTCGTATTCAAATAGTCCGTGTGTGTGGCTTCTTATCATCTGGGTTTGTAGTTCCTTCAGGTGTTCCCCAAGGATCACACATAGGACCACTTTTGTTTAACATTTTCGTCAACGACATCCAGAACTGTTTTATAAACTCTCAATTCTTATGTTTTGCTGATGATCTAAAATTGTATTTGACTGTACGTTCATTAGAGGATTATCAGAATCTTCAAGCAGATTTAGATAATTTATCTCGGTGGTGTACTGCCAATGGCATGGAACTGAATCCAGCAAAATGTCAGTTTATTAATTTTAGTAGAAAGCGTCACCCTATTGTTTTTATCTATAACATTAACCAAACACCTCTTATTAATGTGTCAGAAGTTAAAGATCTTGGTGTTGTGATTGACTCTACCATGTCTTTTCGGCCCCATATATATGTTTCAATTAATAAGGCATTAAGGATGCTTGGTTTTATCAGAAGGATAACTTGTGACTTTCGAAACGTGCAATGTCTTAGAATACTTTACTTCTCCCTTGTTAGACCTCTTATTGAATATGCATCTTCTGTTTGGAATCCCTTCTATACGAACCATATTCACAACATTGAACAAGTACAAAGAAAATTTCTAAGACTCATTGCCTATAAATCTGGAATTCATCCTGTTAACACCTACCACCTAAATTACCATGATTTGCATTCCCAGTTTATGTTGGAGCCTCTTCGTTACAGAAGGAATTGCAAGGATCTTTTCATTCTATTCAACATAGTCAATTCTACTCTCGATTGTCCTACTCTTTTGTTGAATATTGGTGTTTCCGCACCAACTAGATCTACTAGAAATAGTGTTACTTTTTCACAACCACACTACTATACTAATTATCGCAATAATTCGTTCATCCCCAGGTCCACAAGATTGGCCAATCGATTGAATCTTGATTTCTTTACATCTTCTTCTGAGTTTCGCCGACAACTCCAAATTTGTAATTTTTAAAAAATATTTTTAGTTGTTATTGTAAGTGATATGTGCTTTATCTTATGTGTTAATTAATGTATCTATAAGTTTATGGTTTTTTCTATTTATATATATATTTTTTTTTCTTTTTTTTTTAAATTCTGTGTATCAATTATTGTACTCTATTGTATTTAATGGGTTCTAGCCCGTCAATAAATAAATAATAATAATAATAATATATTCACAGTATACATATGGAAAGCGTGACGATAATTTATGCAACACTAGATACATATCATTGTTAATTGTGTTGCATAACCAAAAGTATTGTGTGTTGCATAAAAGCGAGACGATGACGAAAAATCCATGTTTTTTTAACCCAAATAAAGTGCTCAACGCGCCTAAAGAAGTTTTCACTTCAAAAAGTCTGATTTATTATTTAAAAGTGTAGGTATGTACATTTAGCACTAATTAATAGTTCCACAATAATCACCATACATTCTTATCGTAGTGAAATGCTAATACTACACTTTCTCAAATCAGTTTTTTCAGTGTACATGTATGCGTTAACACTCTCCGAGAATGTTTCCAGGATATCGATATAAACTTTCTCTTCGGTGTCGGTGATTATTCTGATGTTTAATTTCATTTATCACGTATAGTTTTAAATGGATGTGCAATCATGCAAGTATACATTTAAACTAGAATTTATAAAATCATGCGATGTAATGGAAGTGTTTATATAAAAAAAAAGCGTAGAGTTCAGTCATTAGACTGCCGACATAAGTGAAAACACCAAAAAATGAATCCCTTTTAAAAATTTTATCGTAAGCCCATCATAAATGGAATTTTTTACAAAAAAAGTACACATATATACACAGTATACATTTAGCTCGCCTTCGAGTTAAAGGTGAACTTAGTAGCTCTGTAACAAAAACTGTTTGCGAGACACTTGAAATTAGGTGCTGAAATAGAAGGAATGGGAGATGAATGAAATAAAAAAAATGTTTGAATGTCTGACTGATAAAATGACAACAATTGAAAACCAACTAGAAAATAACATGGAAGAAATAAGACAGCTGAAGGAGGAAAATAATTGAATCGAAATGATGACAATATAATTATACAGGGAATAGAAGATAGTGAAGGGGAAAGATATGAAGACACGAAAATAAAAATTGAAGGAATATTAAAAGAAGCAGGGATAGAAGTGAACTTAAAAAATGAAGTAACTGATTTACGATGAATAGGAGAATTCAATAATAGATTTCCAATGGGTAAATAAGCAAGAAATAATGAAAAAAAAAGAAAAACCTTAAAGGTACAAATATTTGGATAAATGATGATTTGACAAAAAGAGTACAGGAAGACCGGAAATACATGATGCAGTTTATGAAAAGAGCAAGGGAAAATGGAAGTAGATATTATTTTAAATATGATTAATTGATAATAGATGGGAATGTACATGACAAGTATAGTTTCCAGGAAGAAGAGAAAAAGATAGAAAATGCAGAGACAAATAAGCCTAAAAGGAAAGTAAATGTAAGGTCACCGGAGGTAGGAGAAAGCGAGGAGAAAATTACCAAAATGCTTAGAAGAGAAGAAAAAACTAGAAGAAGAGGAATGTGGAGACGAAAGAGGCAATGAAGAGGAATAGAAAAATACAGAAAAGGAGGAAGATAGGATTAGATTTAGAATTAGAAATAATTTTAAGATTAGTAATAGAAAATTAATGAAAACAAAATGTAGTAAAGGGATAAATGTAGATAATAGGATTAGGATAGATAGAAGAAATAACAAAAAAGAAGGTAATATAAGAACAAATAAAAAAGGTAGGGAGATCTATAATAATAATTGTAACTATATGTTTGAAAAAAAGGCACAAGACAAATGAAAGGAAAACATTAATGGTGAATCAGGAGATAAAAAAGTATATATCAATCAAAAATGGGAAAGAAGAAAAAAGTACGTAGGAATAAAGAAATTAAAATTAGTACTTGGAATGTGAGGACAATGCTTGAACCAGGAAAGATGGAGGAAATTGCATGGGAATTGGAAAAATATGATATTGATGTAGCAGCGCTGCAGGAAATAAGATGGAGGGGGGGGGAGGGGAAGTATTGAAAAAAAGAAATATCAATTATTTTACTCAGGCAGAGAACATCAAGGGCAATATGGAGTAAAGGAAAGAATAAGGGGAAATGTAATGGAGTTTAGACCAATCGATGAGAGAATGGCCTATATAAGAATTGAGGCGAAACCCAAAACCCTTCAATCTGTCAATAATAAATGTTTATGCTCCCACGGAGGTGGCAGAAGATCACGAAAAGGAAGCCTTCAATGAAAAGGTAGAGGAGGAAATATTAAAAATACTAAAACAAGACACGATAGTATTATTGGGTGACCTGAACACGCAAATTGGAAAAGAAGAATATTACAGACAGATAAGCGGTATACACACATTACATGAAAAAACAAACAACAATGGACACAGAATTTGTAATCTAGCAGTAAAAATGAACATGATTATTTGCAGTACGATGTTCCAACACAACAGATTGTTACGTTAATTTAGAACGATTAATAAGTATCGCATGGGCGGCGAATAGCCAGTCCTTTCTCATGCTCAACACCGAGAAATGTTTCGAGGCAGAATAGATTTACTGTCGATAAGAGTCGAAATCAACGTTTTAATACGGGCCGAACGAGTTCCGCCTGTCGTGAAAACATCCACTGCTATTTGTTAGTCCCCTCTTCGACATCTTTCTAGATTCTTCTTCTATTAATTAATTAAATGTGAATTAAGAATTCACTACTGGAAATTAAATTCCTTTCCTGGTCAAAGCGCCTGAGCTTGACATGGATATGAGACGTAAGTCTATCATCGTTCATATGATTTCGTGTGTATTTAAACGGGAGAAAAGAGGTTTCGTTTTTCTTACTTGTGAATTTTAATTGGCGAGGTTTCACCTATTTATCATCAATTTAGCACTTTTTTTTGTTTTCCCTTTAATTCTTTGTCTGGAACTATTTATATGAAGAGATAAATCTTATTATTTGGGAATCAACCCAAGAGAACTGAAGATATAAACCTTATTATCCGGGAAATAACCCAAGGGAACTGAACCTGTAAGAAATTTCAACCAGGAAGATCCCAAGGAGATAGAAGAAAAAAAAGGAAAGTACCTCTTCATGGTTCATTGTTCATATTACCAGCTCAACACTGTGAAAAAAAACTGTACATAATATATTTATTTATCCATGCAGATATCATTGTTATATCTTTTATACATCTTTACACCTTTGTTTAAATTATACTATTGTAAATTTAATAACGTTGCTCGTATTTATCACTTTCCGAGATTCCAGGGTTTATCGATTGATAAAGTTGATGTGAAACCGTAAACTAGTAGTATTCAGGGTGGCGCCCACTTATCTTCGCTTCACTTAACGTAACTTAAATTCAAGTAGGGTTACCCGAGAACCGGTAAGGCCTACTCCTTGAATTACTATTAGCTCTGGTCTAGAATCTACTCCTGAGGTGCTCTTTACCTGAGCAGTCGTTACAACCTGACGCCCAACTAAAAGCGTTACTAATGGCATAAAGTTACGTGGAGATCACCAGATTGCAAAATATATACACAAATTGATCACATATTGATAACAAAAAGAAAACGGTCGACAATGAAAGATGTCAGAACATATAGAGGGGCGTGTGCTGATACGGATCATTACATGGTTGCAGGAACTATGCTACAAAAGATAAAGATAAAAAATAAATAAATATAAATAAAATATGCAACAAAAAATGGTACATAAGAAAACTAGAACAGACAGATACACATAATGAGTACAGAGATAGTATAGAATAACAATTAATTGCTGAGACAGAAGAAATTAGTGGAATTCAAGCAGGATGGAGAAGGATAGAAAAAAGTATAAATACAGCTACAAACAAAAAAATAGGATTGGTGGTAAAAAGAGAACAAAAGGAATGGCTCGACGAACAATGCAGAAGAAATGATAGAAAAGAAGAAAGAAGCATGGTTAAAATGGATGAGGACGAACAAAAATGAAGAAAGGGAAGCTTATGAAAAACTAAGAAAAGAAACAAGATTCAAGTATGTTTTGTGTTATTTTTTCCATTAAAATATTTATGAATATTTATGAATTTTTCATCTTGACTACCCATCTTTTCAGTTTTCAATGTTAGTTTTCAATTCCTTTTGGGATATAGTTATAAAATATCCGGGAAATTTAATGTAACTTTAATATACTCATAGTTGTGCCATTAATGCACAAGGAATAAGTGCCTGCGTTCACCCCGCAATGGTAGACTCCTGTAATGCACATACAGGCTAGTCTTTGAATTTTGGAGAGGTTTTCTCTCGTTGTCAACAGGCTAGTTCTACTACTCCACGCAATGGCTCCATAAGTGATAATTGGCTTTACTATGGCAGTGTACATCCAGCTCAGGATTTTTGGGTTAAAACCCCAATATATATTTCAAAATGTTTTTGTAATAAAGTACTAGTGGAAAGAAATATTGCTTAAAAAAATGTTGCTCGAAAATCTTACAGTTTTGCTTTTGCGTTATACAGTGTGTCCATGGAGGAGAAACATTTTTAGTTTCAGCGAAAATTGTCAATCTTGATAAAAAAATCTGCTACATGTTAATGAAATTATGGATTTCTAAATCTATTGCCTGAAATAATTGGATTTTTTGACACTTCTGGAGAAAACACGAAGAATTGGAAGATTGAAAAACATTTCAATCATTTCCTACGGATTTTATGGGTCATTACAACAAAAGAAAACAATATTATTGAGCTGTTCTGTTCGGTATACCTATGCTTTTGAAGCAAATTAAAACATTTCGCTTCACAATTAAAAAGTTTAAAATATTTTCCATATTTGGAAAAACATAATATTAAACTAACTAATGTAATAATGAAAAGTCAGTACAAGACTGAAAAATTTTAATTAGGAATTTGAGAAACATTTTGCAAATCAATCGATTCCAACAGTACAATTAGATATAATTCTGAAATCACGTGCAAATTATTAAATAAAATTATTTTTGGAATTTATTTCCAGATGAAAATTATAGTCGGAGAAATTCCGCAAGACCTTTTTTATTTATATATTGATTAGATATAAAATGTATGAAATAAGAAGTTACTAGATTTGAGCACGTCGTAAGTTAATATTAATTGACATTTGAACTTGAATTGTCAGTATAATTTTGAACTGTCTCAAGCAATCTATCCGAATAAATGTTGATACAGTTTGCAAATTTGTATCGTTTGCAGCAATCAAAGAAGACAAAATATATTATTTAAAAAAAATGCCTATAGATTGCAGTTGCAAGCCAGTGACAAAACATAATTATGATCTAAAGAATTACCGACGAAGAAAATATGTTCATATGAAAGGCCAACGGTTTTTTCAAAAAATACATCGATCTTTTAAAAAGTTTAAATAAGTCAGCGACCGAACAAACTGCATTGGGGATATCACCAAAAACTGTATGGAGAACAAAATAAAATAAAGACTCCTAATGATGCCGAATTCAAAAGTACTCTGTGAAATAAAAACTAGATTTACGAACAGTGGTAAAATCATAGTTGATTTAAACCCCTGTATATGGTTTACAAGATAGGGACATAATTTAAAAACAAATTATTATTATTCTTGATAACAAAAAGATTGTGGTTTAATTTCCGAAAAATTAACAAAAAGAATAATGAATATACCACAGGGAACATACAGAAGATATTTGAAGGTTTTCCTCAAGTTGTAACATAACATCAATTTGGAAGATAGAAAAAACTAGTTTTTTAAGTACTTGTTAAACCCATAAAACTAGCAAAACACAAAAATATTCCAAGCACAAACATATATTTACACAGCTATTAAAACAACGAAAACAATAATAATTATATAGGAAAAATTTGCGAATGTTTATTGATGAATATACGATCAAGCTGTAGCGGATAATTTTGGACTCGATAATCAATTTTTGTTTTTTCTTTTTAATAATATGGTTTGAACGATTTTAATTCGTTTCTGGTGCCAGAATTAACTTCCTATTGTGTACAGATGACGTCAATTATTTACCAGTGGCGAAGAAAAGAAAAATTAGTGTAACTTTTGATTGTAATTTACTTTAAACTAATATAAATAATTATTAATGGTGCTGAAGTCGGTTCGCTCCCAAGAAGAACCACACGTAAATAAGGGCGGCTCTTTTGATGTTTTGTCAAACGGATCGGTTGACCTTGATTTCGTATAACGACCAAAATTTGCGACTGATGTTCGTTTGACGCTGATCGATTAGGCTGTTAAGACTTAACCAATCAAATTTGATCTATTGATATTGATACACCAAGTTCCTTTGCGCTTGGGTCTGATTTACAGTTTCTGGCAAATACACAAACTCTCGCGACATTTTTCAAACCATTTGCGTTTAACGTTGGAACTCACTAACGGTCACCAAACTGTAAAAGATTGTTGTTGGAGTACTAAAATGCAGCTGCGCAAGTTTATAACAATCACTGATAGTTTCGGATTCATGTTGAAACGAACCTTAATTTTATTATGCACACGGATACACGAGCAAGTATAGACCTAACCAACCACAATTATGTTCAGGCCTCTACCATTTCAAATCGGAACTTTTCTGGATAGTGGATCCGAAAATTTTTGTCCTGTTTAGTTTTCTTAACATTAAGTACAATGCTGCAACACAATCAATTTACATAGTGCTTATTTTGATACTGACTTCTCTGTAGACGAGTATCGTTCATGAATCATTCATTCTTTTTGAACGAATCTCTATAACGAATCAATTGAATCGATTCGTTCAAACTTCACACGTTTGCTCTTTGGGTTTGACGTCGAATGTCAGCATCGGCTTTGATTCACTCGAGTGAATTGTAGAAATGATTTACTGTACATTGCCTTATTTTGTACCAAAGATTGGTACTACAAGCCAGTCAAGCCGGCGAATACTCAATACTTACTGTAAGGTGGCTACACACACAACTGCAAGCTTGACAAGCATGATTGGAAAATCTTTTTGTACAAACATACGCCACCAGACGGTAAAGTACGCTGGAACAAGCACCAGTTTGTGCTGGGATCATGTGTAGTTCGGATGACGACGCTCTTGCTTCGGCAGCTTTTTTTGTTATTCAGTGGAAAAAGCGACAGAAGAAACGTGATATTTGGTGTAAACAGTGGTTCCACAAAAAAAAAATGTTTTCATATTATCTGCTGGAATACCGACCATAGGTTACTGGAGAATGCAAAGGGGCGTATGTTATTTCTCCAGGCTGAGACGAAGCACCGTTGTTAGTATTAACATGTTGAGATGGAGGAACGTATGTAGGTGTAGACGCACCATGTGACATGTGTATTTGTATCTTAATAAAACAGTAGATGAAACTTACGTCGCGATCATTCAAGCTGGACGACGAACTTCTCGGAGTTTCATGATATGCCAAAAAGTCCGGAGTGACGAGATGCATCGACTTTTTTCTTCTCTCTTCTGTAATAAGTCCTGAAGGCATTACTTTTATCGGCTATGTTATCAATTACTCTGTATTTTGTTACTAATATTTTGTATGCTGCATCCCTCTTAGCTCTATCATGATACTCTGATGAGTTAATTTGCCAAAGGCATGGATGCCTTTCGTATTCATGAATAAACTCTTCGAGTAATTCTTCTTCAGATCGCTGGACATGATTCCACACCTCACAAAGTAGCACTTTCGACTATACGGCTCGACTGGCGTTTGCTTGAACAGCCGGCACGTTCTCGGTACACACGTTTGGTTCCACTTGCTCTAGCCCGACTTGTCCAAGCTTGCATGATTCAAATTCATTCAACAATTACAATGCTTGCGCAAATTTTTCATACAGACGTTACAGTACGCTTGTACAAAAAGATTGTCCACTCATTCTTTACAGCACACCTTTAGTGATGTGTGAAGTACCGAATTTAAGCTCAAGTTCGAGTGGAACGTTTTGACGGACGGTCTAGAATCGAGAAGATCGTTGGAAGTGAATCAGTTGCGAACGAATCTTTTTAAGGAATCGAATCAAAATAATCAATTCACCGAAAAGACACGAACGTGTATTCGCGGCGTGGCGGAGAGTTTTGCAAGCGTCCTGTTCTACGCTCGTCTATTTAAATCCTTCCAAGTTTCCTGTTTAGTTAACTATCCCTTGCATCTTATTTTTTTAAATGTATTATTTCCAATTTTAATTTTTTTCTATTATCAGATTCATAGAAGAATCCTTTACCAAAAATTCTTCTTCTCCGACACTGGAACATCTTCGATAACCAATAATATATGCATACTGTTTATCAATTAAGCATCCAAAAACAAATTTATTGTCTGATACATATACAGACAAAAAAAATGTATTCCGTGAAGGTTCCACTTCATCAGGAACTGGTCTTACGAATTTTTTTAAGTAAAATGTAAATAAAATTTTACGTCACACAGCGGACCATATTGTTATATAAGATTATTTTCACTTGAGGATTATTGTAGATCAAAAAGATATCCCAAAGAAGAAACTTGTGTACTTGAATAAATTCTTAAACACAACAAAATGAATCGTTGGTGTATTACGGTCTTATTTTTGGGATTGGTGGTTGTTGCGGCAGTGCTTGGTGCTCCTAAGGACAGCGGTTTCGGAGAAAATTTGAAGATTCTTAAGAGTATCGATATAAATGCAGTGTTGCAAAATGACAGAATTATCAATAGCTACGTCGATTGTGTCACAGGAAAGAAACCTTGCACCAAGGAAGGAAAAGCTTTGAAAGGTAAAATTATTATTATTCTTTTTGATAATTATTATATAGGGAAATATGTTTGATGAAAATCCCAGTAGAAAACGGTTGGTGCCATTATTTAAAAGACATTACTACGTATAGTCTAAGATCCGGCTGCAATCAGTACGTCCCTCATATGGTTAAATAAACTCAATTTTTTTCATTTTTTATGAATAGGGAAATACACTTTTAACAAGGTGCCAATCAAAAAGTGCCTGCAAATAATTTTAATTGAAATAATGCTAAAAAAATTTCATTCACTTTTTTGTTAAATAAAATATTATCCACTTTTCAACAATGTATGTAAAGGGTGCTGTTGCCCGTTCGGCAGCAACCTCTTCGCAGCCATGTGTAAACTGGTATTACTTTGTTCATTGATCTTTTTAATATCAAATTAAAGCTTATTTTTTTCTGCCTATGAAAAAGTGAGCGCAAATAGGAGATGCTGTTTTTAAAAATACAGTCAGACAGAGTGAGCGCGCAACTCCACTTGTCGGACGAGGATGGCGAGTGCCAGCTGTCATATTATCGCGTTGATTTCAGTTTTAAAGTAAAGTTCACATTTTTAAATCTGAAAAAGTGTTTTTTGTGTACAAAATCAAAGAATCTACTTCAAATTAAGGGATTCGACTCAACTCATATTTTACCGTGCTGGAAATATTTAAATATTTAAGAGCTGAAACTTTATACAAAAAAAGTTCTTTGTATGTACTTCATATGTGCGAAAAACACACACCAGGTTATAGTTACTTTCATCGCAATTGCAATTTTAATTTTTTCATGCGATAATTTGCAACGTCTGGCTGCGTTATCAATGGTTCGATTACAAATTTTAAAACGGTTTTGAAAAGTGTAGATGTAGAGCAGCAAAACGTATATGTTTTATTTGTAATAAAATAATGCGACGTCGGCCAAAACCGCCCAAGAACATCGACATAAGTGACCGAGCTCCGGAAAGTAACGGCGTAGAATGATATCGAAGAGAGGAATAGTATATAGATATACAAGCTCGCTGGTGCTTGGCATAACCAGCCATTTTTTCGTTGTATTGTTAAAGATAATAGTGGATTATACAGGGTGTTTTGCAAGATATTTCGAAAATTAAAGGGGATAGAGAAAAACTTGCTAATATATCATAAATGAATTATTACAGTCTCCTGTATTCCTTCGAATTTTGGTTTGTGACTTGGAGGTGAAGGTGTCGCTACTTTCGCAACTAACACATTTCCGTCAGTGGAAGGTAGTTGGCGATTGAAGAAATAAATTCAGTTCGGGATTAACTCTCGGACGATAACATATACCTTGTACTGATGAGGCGCAATACGCCGAAACCGGTCTACAAGTTATGTTGTCCCTTCTAGATGCAAACCAGAATGGTTGGTTTAAATCTTGAAGATTTACCAACCCCGTTTGACTTAGAAGTATAATTCAATGTCTGTCGGGGCATGTAGCCCGGGAAGTAGTTGTTTCTTCTTCGTTGAACGGTCACTGTTTTTGAAAAATATTTTTCAAAACATTGTTGTAAGCGTTAGAATAATATATTTTTATTCTTCGATATCTATTAATATATCATACATTATTTTTTGTTAAACAACCGCTGTACTTTTTTTATATCTACAAAAATAATTAACTGGCTTTTTTCATCTCCTCCAATTTTCGAAATACCCTACAATTTGGGACACTCTGTAGAAGTGTGCAAAGTTATGCTTTCTCCACTAGCGAGAGCATTTAGGAAAGTGTCTTCATTCGAGTGTTTATCAGTTATTCAATATGACAGCTCCTTATTATCCATTAATTATTCGTTAGTAAACTTCCAGCCCTTTAACTTAATTAAATTCCTTTTCATTTTATTATCTCTCTATTTACCTTGTTAACATTTTCTTTACTTAAATTTATTGTGAATAGGGATGATGACAGTCACTAAGAATAACTGAAATAATAATTCCTTTTTTTTAAAGCGTTACCTTAGTATTCGCCTTTTTCCTTTTTCATCCCAGCAAGTAATTTTTCCCAAGCTCGTGGATAAATTATATTGTTTTACTCGTCAGCAGTGAATATTGTATGCTCGTTGAATATATTTTAATTTTTGTTCTTTATATCATCAATTTTTTCATTTACAGAGAGCTGGAAAGAAGGTTTAGACAAAGGTTGTGAACAATGTGATGAAGAGGAAAAGAGAAAGATCAAAAAAATTGCCAAATTCCTATACACGCAAAAACGTGAATTATACGACCAGCTCGTAGAATCTTTTGACAAAGACGGCAAATACAGGGAAAGATATCAGTCTTACATGGATGAAATTCTCAAGGATTCCACTTTATAAAAAGCTTACAGATTTTGAAAAATGACAGCCATTGAAACTACCTTGTTAAAACCGTTATCAAAAGTGATTTTTTTAAACGCAGTATTATTTACTAATATATTATTGAAAGAAGTTTTAATCAACCTATGTTGATAATAAAAATATTTGGTTTAAATTTCTTCAATTAAAGTTGTTATTTTCAAACCACTCAAATAAATCCACTATTAAACAAAAACTTGTTTCATTTTCTCTCTCTACGTTTACAACCAGTATTACACTCGGGTGTGAAGGGCCAGTGTCAAAGAAGTAACGATCTTATGAGATCATAAATAGATTTAAAGAGTTCTACAACTTGGCAAACCAAAATGCTTAGAAGAGAAGAAAAAAACTAGAAGAAGAGGCATGTGGAGACGAAAGAGGCAATGAAGAGGAATAGAAAAATAAAGAACAGGAGGAAGATAGGATTAGATTTAGAAATAATTTTAAGATTAGTAATAGAAAATTAATGAAAACAAAATGTAGTAAAGGGATAAATGTAGATAATAGGATTAGGATAGATAGAGGAAATAACAAAAAAGAAGGATATAAGTACAAATAAAAAAGGTAGGGAGATCTATAATAATAATTGTAACTATATGTTTGAAAAAAAGGCACAAGACAAATGTTAGGAAAACATTAATGGTGAATCAGGAGATAAAAAAAAGTAAATATCAATCAAAAAGGGGAAAGAAGAAAAAAGTACGTAGGAATAAAGAAATTAAAATTATTACTTGGAATGTGAGGACAATGCTTGAACCAGGAAAGATGGAGGAAATTGCATGGGAATTGGAAAAATATGATATTGATGTAGCAGCGCTGCACGAAATAAGATTGAGGCGGAAATATCAGGCAGAGAATAGCAAGGGCAATATGTAGTAGCATTTATAGTAAGGGGAAGAATAAAGGGAAATGTAATGGAGTTTAGACCAATCGATGAGAGAATGGCCTATATAAGAATTGAGGCGAAACTCGAAACCCTTCAACCTGTCAATAATATATGTTTATGCACCCACGGAGGTGGCAGATGATGACGAAAAGGAAGCCTTCAATGAAAAGGTAGAGGAGGAAATATTAAAAATACTAAAACAAGATACGATAGTATTATTGGGTGACCTGAACACGCAAATTGGAAAAGAAGAATATTACAGACAGATAAGCAGCATACACACATTGCAGTAAAAAACAAACAACAATGGACACAGAATTTGTGATCTAGCAGTAAAAATGAACATGATTATTTGCAGTACGATGTTCCAACACAACAGATGGCATAAAGTTACGTGGAGATCACCAGATTGCAAAACATATACACAAAATTGATCACATATTGATAACAAAAAGAAAACGGTCGACAATGAAAGATGTCAGAACATATAGAGGGGCGTGTGCTGATACGGATCATTACATGGTTGCAGGAACTATGCTACAAAAGCTAAAGATAAAAAATAAAACTAAAATATGCAACAAAAAATGGTACATAAGAAAACTAGAACAGACAGATACACAAAACGAGTACAGAGATAGTATGGAATAACAATTCATTAATGAGACAGAAGAAATTAGTGGAATTCAAGCAAGATGGAAAAGGATAGAAAAAAGTATAAATACAGCTACAAACAAAAAAATAGGATTGGTGGTAAAAAGAGAACAAAAGGAATGGATCGACGAACAATGCAGAAGAAATGATAGAAAAGAAGAAAGAAGCATGGTTAAAATGGATAAGGACGAACAAAAATGAGGAAAGAGAAGCTTATGAAAAACTAAGAAAAGAAAATAATAAAACAAGCTAAGAGAACAACAATTGAAAAGAGAATTAGTGAAATAGAAAGGACAAGTTATGCGAGGAACACAAAAGCTTTTTATCAAAAAATAAATGCACAGACCCGAACATTCAAAACCAAAAAAACGGGAATAAAAAACAAAGAAGGAAGAATGGTAAATGAAGATACGGAATATAAAGAGACATGGAAGGAATATTCCACGGAATTATTAACAGAAACAGAAGTAAGAGAGGTAAGAGAAGAGGTTGATATAGAAGAAAAGAACAAACAAGAGGTAATTGAGAAACCAACTGAAGAAGAAATAAGAGAGATAATTAACAGAAGTAAGAACGGAAAAGCGCCAGGAAGCGACGGAATTAACATGGTACTTATCGAGTACGGAGGGACAAAACTGTTAGAAAAATTATACCAATTGATATATAAAATATGGGAAGAAGAAGAGATGCCGGAGGAATGGAAGATGGGACAAATACACATACTGAAACAATTTTTGGAAAAGTCCAACGAATATATTGATGATCATATTATGATGATTAACCCAGCAAACATGAATATGCGGCTAACAGGCGGGGCATATAGACATGAACGACGGCTAGGTGACGGCGTGGGTATTCTAGCAATGGCCCTACGCCTTTACACAATCGGTCAAGAGTTGATGGCTTCATGTGTCTCCGCATTTGAATGTCCGACAGTATCGCAACTATGGGTGAGCCGTCGCTTCCTGTGGAAACGTCGGCCTTATGTTAGACCATAGACATCTCAAACACAGCTGCACAAAATTGTTTATGAGTTGGTGCCCCTGGAAATTTCGGTTATACTGGCAACTATGATTACGCGGCTTTGCATTGTCATTTGTAAGGTTAGAAAATGTCGAGGTAAAAGAAATTTATTCCATACAATTTTGTATTGTATGTTCTTTGCGCCAATTAAAAAGTTAAACATTTTCCGGTGATTTTCTATTATTATTATTGCATCAAGGCAGCTTCCAAGCTTAACAGTGACCATGGAAGAAAAGTAAGTATTACCATTCCAAATCCTCAGACTTTGTCAGTTTGTAAAATACACGTTAATTTTTGGCAAGTGTTGATTCAGTATAATGATTTCCAGTAATTGTGTTCCTGTAAAACGAAAAAGTAGGCGTCATATCAACCGCAATGGCAGACTGAGGGCATACGAGAGGCGGTCGGTTGTCGGCCGCCGGGACACGGGCTAGCCGTTGATGTCATAAAATATTAAGGACACCCTATATGTAGATTAGCTGGAATTTAAAAGTTTGCAATTTATTTTCAACAAACTAGCAAATTTTAGATTGAGGTCGAATAAAGGTTGGCCTGTAGGCAACCAGAACTGCATATATCATGTTATACCAACGAATAAGAAGTGTACTCCAGTCCGACGCTGTGTATACTCTGGTGATGTATTTTCGAGATCACTCAAGTACAATTCGTGTACGAAATTGAATTCGCACGAAAATCGGTTATCCGTATTTTCGAATCACTTTTGAAGGCTTCCTGCAGGATTTGTTTCGCATATGGTGATTCGAGTGGGTATGCACCATTCGTATACGATTATAACCTTATTTCAGTTTAGTTATGTGTTACGTGTTATACTGTGATGATGTGATGAAACATAACTAATTACAACTTTCTTGTGTTTCATTTATTTATGAATTACACATTAACAATATATTATGTTTAAGCACTTGCAATAGGATCAGTGGATTTAAGTTGGGCGTTTATAATAAAAGATGTACATCAGACTAATAAAACAGACGTCTGCGGGGAAAGCAATAAAACAATCTTTAAAGTTGGGTAAGCAAGGAAAGACGAAGATAAATAAAAATTACGTAAATATTATTTTTCATTTTATTTTTCTAAGTCGGCCAAATTTAAATAGAATTTTTTTCCCAAAAATACATATTTTTTAATAAAAAAGTTACTATCTACATGAGAGTACTAATCTTTGATTGGAAGGTTCTTATTTCACTGCTCGATGGTTCTAT
Organism: Lochmaea crataegi; assembly: GCA_947563755.1. Classification (NCBI taxonomy): domain Eukaryota; kingdom Metazoa; phylum Arthropoda; class Insecta; order Coleoptera; family Chrysomelidae; genus Lochmaea; species Lochmaea crataegi. Next base: position 28,905,070 of record OX387428.1, on the reverse strand, counting down.
GTTTTGATGATAGGTTCAACTTTAACTTCCTGTTTCTTAGATTCCAGATATCTCTGTTTATAAGTTCCCGAAGGATCGTACTTCTCCTGCAAAGGATTCCAATAATCAGGTTTATTGTCAATTAAAAACCTCATCATATATTCAGACCCTTCTCTTTGCTTTTCGCTGCATTTACTGCAATCGCTGTCAATGGCGTCTGGCATATTTTCTAAAAAAAAATATATATTATGTATATATATATATATATTAGAAAAAGTCAAAAGGAAGACAATGACTTGAAAGTTATAAGAGAATGGCTTAAAAATGGAGTCAGACTTGGCACGAGGTAACCAGATATAGTGAAAGCTTAAAGGAGTACTGGGCTCAGAAGAGCCCCGATGGAGTACATATAGTTCACCAACTGGTACTGCCAAGATCACACATCAGAAGTGTGTTAGAAGAACTTCATAGTAGCCACTCAGGAGGATATTTTGGTACTAAAAGAACACTGGCACGAGTTCGGGAAAGATATTATTGGGTCAACTGTCGAAGGAACGTGAAGTATTAGTGCAAGAAATCTGATCTGTGCAATAGTAGAAAAGGTCCTAAAACAAGAAGACAAGAAAAAAGGACACAGCATGTTTCCGGGGAGCCTTTTGAAAGACTTGCAATTGATATTCTAGGCCCACTTCCTTAGACAGAAAGAGGAAACAAATACCTGATGGTCATAATGGTTATTTTTCCAAGTGGCCCGAAATAGCACCTCTCCGTAATCAAGAAGCGACGACAGTAGCAGAGGCTTTTATAACCAACGTTATTGCGAGAAAATTTGAATCCGAATTATGGCAGGAGTTGATGAAGACATTATGCAATAAGAAAACATGCACTACGCCTCTCCATCCACAATCCGAAGTAATGGTAGAAAGAACTGTATGCCAATATCTTTCAATGTTCGTCTCTGAAAACCACAAAGCCTGGGGACACTTTAGTTCCCCCATTTCTGCTAGCCCATAGAAGTTCTGGTCACGAATCAACCGGTTCTAGTTCATATATGTCCATGTCTTCTTTTCGAAAGACTTCCTCCTTATGAAGAAACAGAAGAACGCACACCACCTATGTACATAGAAAGCTCAAAAGAAAAATTGGAAAGGGACCACAATTTTGTTCGTGAACGTTTGAAGCTCTGTAACGATAGGGTGAAGGCTGGACTCGACGTACGTACTACAAACACAAGTTTCTCGAGAGGTGACCCCATATGGCTGTTCAATACCTGGGAAGGCACCTACACCGTTCTCAAGAAAATCAACGACCTAGTCTAACGTAGTCTAACTCATCTAATTGTCAGCGAGGAGTAAGCCCAAGGTGATCCATGTCGACAGATTAGCCCCTTACTGCGGACCCGATCCACCCTGTTGGCTTCAACCATATCCCAGCAGTCAGATTATTCGGGATGAATAACTAGAAAAGAGTGAGCAATGTTACGTCGGACCTGTACTGAGGATCTATAAAGAAAAATAAGACATACATCTGGAATCAACTAGAACTGCCATCGAAAAGTCTAGAAATGTCATCGAAAAGTCGAGAACTGTCTGGAACAGGTGAAAAGTATAAAAAGCGGGAGACAATTGAAGTATTAGAAATTGGAGTGCTGTGTTCTGATAGTGAGACATTATTTGTATTGAATTGTGAAAGTTAAAGATGTAGAAATAAAGAAAGTTTAAGAAAGTAAAAACAATATATATATGACAGGAAAAAGAAAATTAGTTACGAACGGTATTTCAATGGAAAAGCAATCAAAGAAGATTCAGAAAAAGAAAATTGGTCATAGTTAACAAAGTTTACCAATTCCAAGCAAAAGACTGCCTACAAGGCGATTGGTCTACCAACCAGACTCAAAGTAGAGCGTGGAAACAAAAGTTAACAAAGCGGTAGCTGTTAAAATTATATAATTAACATCTAAAATAAGAATATTGCAAAATTAAAAGGTTTTATAATTTTTCTCGAAAAGTACCAATTTTTGCTTTTAGCTACTACCATTTAATTGAACTAAGCTGTATAACTGTAAAAATATACAGGGAATTCTAATAAACCTGCCTGCTAGCTAAAAAAAGAATCATTCTACAGTTTAAACGAAAGGAGCTGTTTATACAGAAAACAACTATGGAAACATTTTTAGTGGACCATTCCATCAGGGACTATCGCAGAGCTGACGAACACGTGTGGGGACTGACTTTTTTCTTTGATTAGGCATGTCGGCATTTGCAGATTATTATTAAATAACTTTTGTTGTAAATGTTTATGTTTACCTCATACACTCATATTATTTGACTTACTTTTTAATTCTAATCCATCCGGAGTGCATTTTCCTTTTTCCAAAAGACAATCAACATAATTTTTTAAAAGTCTTTCATTATGCACGATTTCTTCTAAATTAACATTGTCGTATTTCGTGGTGTACTTGGATTTTTCAGTTACTGCTCCCAAACAAACTCCAGAAAGACAAATAGCCACTACCAAAGAATACATTTCCTAAAAATTGTTTAAATTATACTCATTAGGATGTATAAACAGTTGTACTATGAAAATAATTGCGTTAATTAGCTTCACAATATGGTTCTGTAACCGACGCAGCTAGAGCTATTGCATAGTGTTATGTGGCCAGAGTGTTGGGAGTTTCAAGAAGTAAAGGTCAAAGAGCTGTAAAACAGATCCGCGCATTTGGTGTATTCACAAGAAGAAATAGTTGTGGTCGAAAACAATCTACTACCGAGCTAGATACTCGCTTTATAACGCTAAGAAACTTCCGTGCAATTGAAAAACCGATTATAGGACATACGGCAAGTTCAAGTAAGTGACAGAACAATAAGACGACGGCTTTTTGATATTGGACTGCGTGCTAGGAGATCTACAGCTGGTCTAGAGTTATTGAGACACCATCGAGCTGAACGCATTAGATTTGCTGGGAAACATGAAAATTTGAGTAACGAAGAATGTACCAATATCCTTTTTACGGATGAGTCAAGGTTATGTCTTAGAACACCGGATGGACGTGAAAGAATTTACAGGAGAACTGGTGAACGTTTCTCTCCTAGAGTGAGTTATGGAGGCGGTGGGGTGGCGTAAGTTTTGAAACTCGGAACGACTTAGTTAAGCCATGACAGCCGATGATGATGCAAGATAATGCTTGACCGCATGTTGGAGAATTGTATGTGAGTATTTAGCCGAGGTTGAAATCCCAGTAGTAAATTGGCCTGCTCTAAGCCCAGACCTAAAACTAATTGAGCATGTTTGGAATGCTTCTGGGAGGAAAAAACGATCCCATGTACCAACTCCTGCAAATTTACGGCAGCTTAGTGACATTCTAATTGAAGAATGGAATCAAATCGACCAAGCTTAGGTTAGGTTAGGTTTGTGGTGAAGGCACTCCACTGCGACTCGCAAGAGTCTATTGTTCGGATTTCACCAAACAAATTCAGTTTCTTAACAAAACCGATTAGTTGGATTGGTGAATGATATTTCAGGTCCGAGAGCGAGAGAGAGACCCTGCCAAACATCAGATACCTGATTCGAGCCGCGGCGGGGCAGGCACAAATTATATGCACTGCTGTTTCATCATCTTCCAGACAAAGACGGCAGGTCGGATCTTCCGACAGTCCAAATCTTAGCATATGATGATTCAGGTGACAGTGGCCTGTTAGACAACGTAGCTCATGCCTGCTATAGTCTAACATTTGTTTGGAGATATTCTTCGAAGGATGTATAAAAGCCTTTGAATGAACCAATCCTCGTATATTATGCCAGAAGTCTAAAGGTCTTCTTGCTGTCCAGGTATTTAGTGGTTGATCAAATCGAATTTAAAATAACAAATTTACTAATGAGCAGAGTTCTTTAATTTTATGATAATGTAATTTGAAATCATTCTCTAGGCAACGAACCAAAAGAGTGCAATTTCCAGTTCAATCACGACCAAGGGTTGAGTGAAGAGGACATATAATAACTCGCCCAGTGTAAGTTGGCACTTGGACTTTGGACTTCTGAGATGCGAGGTAGAACATCCGATCCCTGGAGACTCCAGTCTCTGCTTCAACCGCAAACGGTTAATATAGCAGTAATTCCAGTGGCGTAGTAGTATTATAGTAGTTTATAGAAGGTGTGGTTTTAGCAAGGGTTTGATGTTCTACGATTGCATCCATATCACCCCGAATCAAATCCTATCGAATTAGTCTGGAGTGCAATGAAACACTATGCTGCTGAAAAAAACTTAGGTTTCAATTTTAACAAAGTTGCTGGCTATTGCTACGAATTCTTTAAGAATTTTTCAGTGGAAATGTGGAAATCAAGGTGTTACCATGCACAAAAATTTGAAAAGGAATACATGGAAAAGAAACCTCTACTAGATCAAGTCATAGACGAGTTTATCATCGACATAGAAGATGATTCTAGTGAGGATGGTGACTCTGATTTTAATTTTTCTGAAGACAGTCAAGCTGAAGATGGTAGTTTAACCAGAATTTTTAATTTTGAAGACATCGAAGGAACTAACTAATTAGCCTCTATAGTATTGGGTTAAATATGTGCATGAAGGAAATAGTCAGTATAAGGCGCTTTTTTAAAAAATAATAAAGAAAAAAATAATAAAGAAAAAGTAAATTTACCGTTAAATATGAAATAACAATTTAAAAAATCTTACGTAATACAAACCTCACTAAAAAATTCACAAATTAACTAAGTCGTAATTCACTCGTATTCCTTTTATATCTAAAAAAAATCCATTCGATTATATTTACAAACAATGTCAAACGCATTTTTTGCACGAATTCTTCATTAAATACAGAAAATTGCTTTAATAGATTTAATAAAATATTTGTCCGTGAACTAAAATAGCTTAAGATTTTTTTTAATCCCATGAAAATTGGTTTGTAATAAATATGAATACAACTTGTAACAAATAGAGTCTGAAATCGTAGCGACATACAGGAAAAGCGAGATGTATAAATTGTTTAAAGTTTTTATACGTAAAACTGGTTGTTGAAACCACACGTTCAACAATTTGTATATTTATATTTTAGTTCCTTTGTATATTCATGTAGAGTTATGTTTAAGTCCTTTTATTTCCATTCGAAATTCCTACCGGCGCGCCACTGCCTCCAAAATACTTCTAAAATCGCGTTTTGTTTTCTCTCCCTGGCGGCTGACCGACGCCTTGCAATATTTACTATTATTCTTCGACAGTGACCAAACGCACAATTCGCGCCTAAATGCATTATCTCAGTCGAGTCGATGTTGAATTTCTAACCCGATCGGTCTCCCAGCTAAGACCTACCACTCCTTTACCAGTATAAAACCGATATTTTCAGACCAAATGGGTCAAGTTTCATAGTAATTAATTTAGTTCCTTTATTTCCTGCATAATAAGTGCATTTTCCATAAAGTTAAAGTTTGTGAAGTGATTCAAACCCGAAGCAAAGTTATATTTCAAGAGAATAGTGCTTTGAAAACCACAAAGGAAAGAGTAAGATCGTTTTAATAATTACTATTTCATACTGAAAGGCTTGTCTATATTCATCGTTCCATCTGTATGTATTTTCGACGATAATGTTTATTAAAGTTTACTGAATTGTTAACGAAATACAGTTATTATTTATGCGAGAGAACCAGTCATCCAAAATCGCGTTTTGTTTTCTTTCACTGGCGGCTGACCGACGCCTTGCAATATTTAGTATTATTCTTCGACAGTTGAAGTATGCCTGACCAAACGCACACTTCGCGCCTAAATGCATTATCTCAGTCGAGTCGATGTTGAATTTCCAACCCGATCGGTCTCCCAGCTAAGACCTACCACTCCTTTACCGGCATAAAACCGATATTTTCAGACCAAATGGGTCAAGTTTCATAGTAATTAATTTAATTCCTTTATTTCCTGCATAATAAGTGCATTTTCCATAAAGTTAAAGTTTGTGTAGTGATTCAAACCCGAAGCAAAGTTATATTTCAAGTGAATAGTGCTTTGAAAACCGCAAAGGAAAGAGTAAGATCGTTCTAATAATTACTATTTCATACTGAAAGGCTTGTCTATATTCATCGTTCCATCTGTATGTATTTTCGACGATAAAGTTTACTGAATTGTTAACGAAATACAGTTATTATTTATGCGAAAGAACCAGTCATCCTATAGAATTCCAGTCCACTAAATCGAAGGCATCACATCACATCACATCACTGGTGGTTAATATTTACTAAAGGTTAGTATAAAAGTAGTATATTATGACACTAATGCATAATCGATCCTTTAAAGTATAAGCTTTACATTGAGAATGCTTTAAAGGCGATATCGATATTTTTTCAACGACCTTTACAAAAATTGACATTTTACGTCCTAATTTCCTAATGAAAAATTGAAGGCAAGTATTTTTGGTCCGCAGATACTTTTCGTCCGCAAACTCTTTTCGCTGTGGACACTATGATATAGCATGGTGCGAGAGTGTCGATTGAGTTATTTTATAAATCCACGATTCAATAAAAACAAAGGCGCCTGTGACAAAGCTTACAAAAAAAGCAATTTCATATTAGACACAGAAAAAATAAAATAAATGTCACCAATTATTTACAAGAAGGATGCACGAAGCCATTTTAAGTTGCATTCGTTTATGAAAGGAGCGAGAAAAGGTGAAGAAGATTTTCAGTCAGGCTCCAGACAATACGGTTTAATCCTTTGTTGTCTGACGGTTCTCAAAAGTACCAACCTATTTAAGCAGCAGTAAAATCACAATATAATCGAATATCATTAAACTGCCCATCGGTACGTCTTAGTACCACTCTAAGGTATCATTTTAGGTTTGTTCGCGGGTGCAATTCAGAACCAGTACAGGGACTATTCGCATGCGCATTCTAAAAAGCGGCGTTCGCGGTTATGTAGTTCTGAATTTTAAATAATAGTTCGTTGTTCGCGGATCATATCGAATTGGTTCGTTATCGATTCGGATATCAGTCCTAGCTGTTCTCTGATTTTGGTAAGGACTGAAAGTTTGGTTCCACTGCTCATGCGTAAATTATCGATATGTCAGTTGTTTTCTTATTTTAGTTGCTTATGATTGTTTCTTTTTTCGTTTGTTGTGTTGTAGCCTTATCAGCAAATATCAAAAAGAGTAAAGAGTAGCTTGTTTTGTTTTCGTTCAGATTCTGAGAGGAGATCTGGCGTTCTGATATCGTTCGCGGTATAATCAAATTATTTGATGGTTCGTAACTAGGCATGCGCTCTAGTTAATTCCGAACTGGTTCGGAATCGGTTTGGATTGTAACCCGCGAACATAGCTATTGTGAAATAAAATAATAATAGATAATGCGCAAGTCAAGTCATTAGCATATGTTGGTTAGCAGTGGTTGTTGCAAGTTGCTGTCTTCAGAATTCGATTTATTTATATACAAAGACTTTTACGGATTAGTACCTTGGACCAGGTATTGAGTTACATTTTCCGATATTTATCGGCATTTTTCATTTCTAGAGGGAAATGGCTCACTGTAGCAATGTTTGGAAAAAGAACAGGAGGAAATCAACAGACGATGGAAAAATAATATAATGAAGAGACAGGGCCTTTAACTGGTATTTTTGAAAATTGCCAAACCGCTACTGATTTTTTTTACAAATTTATTGAACCTATAATTGAAAATATAATCTTTTAAACTAATATATAGTATTCAGAGAAATAAGGGCCCTAATGTTCAAAAAGAAGAATTGTTTACATTTTTTGGCATCAATATGCTAATGAGTTATCACGTTCTATCATCCTGGGGACACTAATGGTCCACTAGTCCGGACATGGGTATTCCTTTAGTATCAAACAACATGAGTCGATTGAGGTTTGATAATATATTTTCCAACCTTCATGTAAATGATAATGCACAGATTCCGATAAATAACAAGGAAGTTATATAAATTTAAACCTATGGTCGAAACACTAAATTCAACTTTTAATGCATACTATAACGGAACAAGAGGTTTAAGTGTTGATGAATCAATGATCGCCTTTAAAGGTAGAAGTTCTATAAAACAGTATAACCCTAAGAAGCCAATAAAAATAGGGTACAAAATATGGACTATAGCAGGCCAAAAGGGTTACATCTTTTGATATATATATATTGTAACGTGTGTATGGGGTAATGGGGTTTATAATTTTTATTATTATTAAATTGATTATTGAATTGTATAGTTGGGCGCCAATATTTATTTAAAAATAAAATAAATATGAAGTATTGAATACAGTTAATGATCTTTTTATTTTTTTATATAGTTCTACCTATTAAAATTTTATTAAATTTACCTGACCTTTCTTTCTCAGTACAACCCTGTAACTTACTCTGATGAAGCACGAAACTACCTATCTCAGTCGAATTCCTAAGTTGTGTTTGGAGTCGACGCTCTACACACTCTTATTAATTATCTCCAAAATGGCTGTTCAATAATAGACAAGTTGTTGAATTAAACGAAGAAATATCATATTTTTTATTGAGAAACAAAATCTAACACAGTGGCAAATTATGTATGATTTATTACCATTCCTTCCACACTTGAAGAATAGTAAAATAATTGCTAAATTCAAGAAATCAGTTTGCAAATGAGAAGTGTTTACAAAAAACAATGGTTATCATATAAGTACAAAATCAATGATGAAAATTGCTTATCGACCAACAAGGTAAGTGGAAATTAATTTTAGTAAAGTATTTGTTCATAAAGGAAAATTAGAAACTTGTTTAGTCTATAAGAAAAAAGAAAAAAATAGATAGATGTTTACAATCTAATAATAATATATAAAAATATAAATACCACAGTAAATAATGAATATGTCAAATCTTCTTAAAATTGCTTTTTTTAATTTAAATGCATTTATTGTTTTTGTTTGTCTTTATTATTATTATTATGGCCTTTATGTCTCTATCTAGAGTTATTTTTCTTTTAGCTATAGCAAATCTTTTTAGAATATTATTGTTATTATTTAATAATTAACTTCCTTTTTCTTTTATATTGTAGGAAGAAAGAATTAGGTACCTTATTTTTTTCTTGTTAGTCCTTCCTCTGTAGATGCTCAGGGAAATAGCATCGGATTCCAATCTATTTTTTTTCCTTTTACTTCAGGAAGAAAAATTTGTCGTATTTATTCAAATTGGTGAGATTTTTAAAGGAAATCTTGTTGATTTCTCAGCACTTGAAGAATTTTAAATTAACCACACTTTTAAACTTCAAAATGTCCTCCTGTCAAAAGTCAAAGTAAGTTGACTCCCTACTTTATCGATATTGGAACTACTTTTTCTTAGACTTTATTGTGCAAGTGAAAAAACTGGAACGAGCCATCCTCTTGGAGTTTTTACTTTTATTTAACACACAAGTCACAGGTCACTATGTTAATTTTTTTAATAAAATGTTTGTCAAAAGTGATATACGAGGATGGTCAAAAGTTATTTTGGTATATTTGATTTTCTTACACACACCTTTTTTGCACATATAATTATAATCTACATAAAACATAATATTAAATGTACAAACCTTACATCTTAAAACCTCTTCTAGACATAGAAATCACACTTTAAAAATTTCTCGTTGTCAAAATGATTTCTTTTAAATTTTCGAAAATTAAAGCATTTTGGTTATTCAAAACCTTTTATAACATGTCCTTGTACCCTTTAGTTGCAGTTTATGTGTTTCTTTTTTATTTACAAGTGTTACTATAGTTTATTTTTTTAGGTTCACAACTGGAGTCTTGGTGGATAAGAATTTTCGATTCTAGTGTTGGAGGTAGGACTTCTTAGACTTTGAATTGTTTCAGTCAAATGATGTCCAAATGATGTGTTTCCACCCTTTTTTCTTACTATTCTCATCAATTAATATTTTTAATAAATATGAAAAGATAGTTTTGACAATTGTACCTAGTATAAACTGTAAGTATTCAGTTACTTTACAATAAATCATACATAGGTATTTTACTATTATATTATTTCATGATAACAATCCTTAATGCTTATAATCATCAATACTTTTCATCAAATTCCGTTGCTACTAAGTTTTTTAATAGATTTAAACTTTATTTTGAAATCTGTTGTATTTTCAATCCGTTACAATATATAGTAAATTTTATACCCATTTAGAATAAGACCATCCTTATTTATTATTAATAAATCGGTTGAAACAAAAAATTACCAACAAAAATGAACGTCGTAACTAATTTATTAGATGTCACGTTTTTGAAGTTACGTCAAATTTTGATTTCATGTTAATGTGAGATGGTTCAAGAAGCCGCATACGTTAAGTTACTAAAACGGCTGGTACCTCTAAATAGGTATTAATTTTACTATATATACTGGCAAATCAGAAGAACAATCAACAAAATCAGAGGCTTCGCTGGGAGAGAAAGTGGTCCTAAATTTAACAAAAAAATATGTTGGTAAGAACAGGATGGTGTATTTTGATCATTACTTCTCTTGTCGTCCATTGATCGAAACACTAAAAGCAGAAAGCATTCTTGCCTGTGGTACAATTAGGAGCGATAGTAAAGGCTTGCCGGAAAATCTAAAATGGAAGATAAAAAAAATGAAAAGGGGGACAGTGATTTTCGATTTACCTCTTCTGACATAGGATACTTCAAGTGTCATGACAACAAAACGGTCTCCTTAATTTCAAATTTTCATGGTAGTGAAGTGAGTTCTGTGAAACGTAAGCAAAAAGATGGAACTTCCATGGATGTTGTAAAAGATTATAACCAAATGATGGGTGGAGTTGATCATGCCGATCAACTTAGAGCTGCATATGGGTTGAACAGACGATCAAAAAAATGGTGGTACAAATTATTTTGGGGTTTGAATGACGTGTGTTTTGTAAATGCTTATATAATCTACTGTTGTTATCATTACAAAATTCCAATATTAGAATTTCGGCTATCCGTACCCTTAGGGCTTCTTACACAGAAAGGTCTTCAACCGCAGGGTAAAAAACGATCCCTTGATAGTACAAGCGGCCCTTCTAAAAGGAAAAAGGAAAATTTTTCTGTATGTTCTGTCATGCGCCTCACCAACAGGGGTGTTCACTGGCCAAAATATGTTGAAGCACGAGGAACATGTGAAGTATGTAGTAAGCAGCAAATTCAATCAAAGTGTTCGACGTGTAATATATTCTTGTGTTGCAATCAAAAAAAAATTGTTTTATCCAGTTTCACGAAATAAATATATAAATAAGTTGGCTTTTTCCTCATTTGGATATGTTTTATCTAACTGGTACTTTTGAGTCTCACACTCTATAAATGACTAACGGTACTTCAAAGTACTTCCTTCTAAAAAGTAAGAAAAATTTGACAAAAAAATTTGAAAAAAATTAGTGTACTATTTTTAAACCAATTAATTCAAAAAAAGCAAAATACTATATAATAAACATAGGGTTAATTTTTTAAAACTGTGGAATTGCTATGGGTCGAATATCGCAGCACCCTGTATGTGTTAACATTCAATGAAACTGAATAAACATTAAAATTTAAATTTGATATAGAAAAATTCACAATATAATGTTTTTTAAATACTCACTTCAACTTCTGAAGTTAATAATAAAAATTATTCATTCATTTTTTTAACAATCACATCAAAATAACAACATTTACAGTTCTTGGAATAATACTAAGTTATAAGACGGTAATAATTGAACTGTTAAATATAAAAAATCCAATTATTTATCTTGAAATAGCAACAATTACCTATATGTTGATTTATTAAACATTAAAACAATTGAATTGTTCATAGATGCATAAATAAATGGACTTTATATACCAGCAATTTATTATAATTATTCTTTATTTTGTTTATAATTAATTCTAGTGACTGGATGGAAATATATTCTCCTATTTCATTAAATATCTAGTAATAACCCTGATTAGGGAGGTTGGAGAATTGGTGGTTTTGGAGACGATCCTCCAGCATTTTAGGAAGTTGATTAGAATATCTTTGAGAAGGTCAAAGATTTCTTCATTGCAGATGTTTTTGTCGACGTTTGAGATGACAAAGGAGAAGTTTGGGGTGTTGTTTTTAGCTGGAAGGTGTTTCCTGGAGGCAGGAGTTTGAGAATTGAGAGGTATACATACCACTTTGTTATCTCCTATGGCATTTTGGATTTTTGATTGGAGAGTTTTGTAGCAAATGTTCCTCGGAATTTTGAGGAGAGCAGTACAGTTGGGATTGGCTTTTAGGTAGGAGATTTGACCTCTAAGAATTTCATTTCTGTTCAGAAGGATGAAAAGTTCCTTCTGAGAGCCGAATTTGGATGAGAGGTTTCGGAGATTAAGGGTTTGTAGTGGAGTTGTAGATGATGATGTGTGGGGGGGAGGTTTAGAAGAAGAATAAGTCTGAACCGAGTTCCTTCTGAGAGCAGAATTTGGATGAGAGGTTTCGGAGATTAAGGGTTTGTAGTGGAGTTGTAGATGATGATGTGTGGGAGGGAGGTTTAGAAGAAGAATAAGTCTGAACCGAGGCTTCTTCGTCGATTTGGCTGTGTATGGATTGGATTCTCCATGGATTGAAGAGGCCTGGGAGGAGCGAGAAGAGGCTGCAGACTTTGCAGTCTGGGCGTAGGACTGAGATCTGGCTTCAGAGATGTCTTTTTCGAGGATGGCTAGATTGTCTAGGATCATTTTAAGCATAGATAACTGCTCAAGATTAGAGGGTTCCAGCTTGGGTCGTGGAATCGGAAATTTCATCAGAGGTTTTAGAAGATATTTTGGAAACTGGGGAAAGTTGAGGAAATTCCTCGTTAGTGTCATTGTTTTTCTTTATACGTTTCGACCAGGTTTTGGGCATGATTGTGTCCTCTTTTTATTTACTTTCTCATAGTGTAATAATTCCAGTGGCGTAGCGTGGAGGGGACAGCAGGGACCATGGCCCAGGGAGGTATACGAAAGGGGGGGGGGTGGAGGCAAGCGCCACGATTTTTTCAATTGGAAATAAAATAAAAACTCGCAAGAGTCGGAAGAGAGGGGGCGAGAAAGAGTTCTACTGTCGAAGTGCTATCTGTCGGATGGAGGGAGATTGTAAGGATGAGAGGAAGGTGTTCGAGATGATGAGCGGACTGTTTGGGGGAGTAGGGAGCGGGGACAGCGTTGGGCTCCACAGGCTTAAGCAGGTAGAGGTGGAGGTGCTGAGGAAGATGGTAGCGTGGTTGAGAGATGGTGGAGGTAACAATTTAAACATATGGGGAAGGAAAAGGAGAGCAGGAATGGAGCGATAATCCTGAAGGATATCGGAGAAATAGATTAGGAGGGGATTGAGAGGATTAAAAAGGGGTTGGGGGAGATGAAAGGGGAGTGGTTGGATAGACTCAGAGTCTCAAGGAATAGGGAGGTGGTTATAGAGGCAAAGGGGGTGAGGTGAGAGGAATTCTGGGGAAGGTGGAAAGGGTGACAGGAGCTAGGGTGGTGGAAGCGGGGAGGGGAAAAAACCATAAATATGGTAGAGATAGAACCGTGGTTGGAAGATGAAAAGGTGGGGGGAAATAGAGAATTTGATTGGGAAAGGGACAAAGGTAATTAAAGTGGCAAGGGAGTGAATGCGAGATTTAGGCCACTCATGCGGGTGCAGAGAGGGATATTGCTGAGGGTGGTGCAGGGGTACAGGTCAGTGGGTGGACTCGCAGCAGTGGTGCTGGCAAGGACCTACCCATTGGACGTGTTGGCTAGAGCCATAAATAAACGCTGGAGAGGAAGTACAGGAATGGATGGAGAAGGAAATGGAGAGAAGGTGGAAGGAGTATGAGGGCTCACTAAAAGGAGCGATTGGGAAAAGGAGATATTGGATGGACCGGAAATTCGGGGAGGTGAACTACTTCTTGTACAGGTGTTCACTACAGAGTAGGGTACCTCCACAAGATTTGAAAAACAGAGACTGGAGTGTGCGAGAGGTGTGAAGTGGAGGATGATGTGGGGCATGTGTTTAGATGCTGGAGGAACGAGGAAGTGCTGAAGAAGTTGGAGAGGAAACTAGGGGAGGCGGTGTATTGGGAGAACATGGTGGAGATAATGTTGAGGGGGGAGGAGGAATGGATGGAGGTAAGTGGCGTAGTAGGGGGAGAGAAGGACTCGATATGGCATGAGAGGTAGGAGTGAAAGTTAGGAAGAAGACGACGGTGTGAGCGGAGAGTGTGCGAGGGACCGCCGCCCGTCTCGAAGTATGCTAGGGTAGTGATTCCGAGGCAGGGGTAACGGCGAGTTTGAGGTGGGTTTGATTTGTAGGCATCCCCTTGGGCATGAGTTTAACACTGTTTGTCGAAGTGCTAGTGACTAGTGGATAGTGACAACTGCCTAGCGCTTGGCCGGTCGGTGTAATGACATCGAGTTTTCCGAATAAAGAATAGCACGAATAAAGAATAACACTTCTTATTAGGCAATGGAAAATACGCCGATTCAAAGTGGTTATTCAGAGAGTTGCTGCATACAAAAACTGGTACAAAAATACTCCAGCTAGTAGGAATACCATTTCTAATTGAACCCAGAAAACATCAAAAACGTCCGACTTAAATTTAGGCGTGAAGAAAATAACAAACTATTCCTTACTGCTGTGACTTCTTTGGCGAAGAGTGGAGTTGTTGAAGAACAGTTGATACGTCTACTGGTTCAATTAAGCTGTACTTACAAAAATTAATAAAGAAAATGAGAGTAGAACAGCCAAACGCTCCAGAAACCTTGGCAATATCAAGTACAGTAGAACAGGTATCTCGTGACAAGGCGGAGCTTCCAGTACGCAGAGAGAGAAAGTATTCGGTCAGACTAGGATGGATGATAATCACTCGCTAGACATTAAAATTTTTACAATGTTGTCAATATGTGGATGATCACAGTAATATGGGGTATTTTTTAGTAGGATATTTTGAGAAATGAGTTTCAAATAATTGACACAACCATTTAATGACTAAAAGGATAAGGTAATGATTTTTGGTTAGGTATGATATACAGTGTGTCCCAATAAGTTTTATACAAATGGAGAAAAAGTTTATCTTACATTTCACAAAAAAAAATTATTCTCTGCATGATTTGTAGATCCATAATCAGGTCAACATTTTTAAAACATTGTATAGAATAGAAGGAAAACAAAAATAATGATTTGATTAAAATATAATATTTACCAAACAATAGATAATTATGATGTCATTACAATTAAGTTTTTAATTTTAGCATAAAATGAGTAAAACTAAAAATAATTAAAACATAATACACAAATACAAAACGTAAAATCACAACAAAATCAAATTCAAATAACGCGAGTAAATGAAACAGTGCAATAGACTAAAAGTATCGAGGTGCTCACAGCTTTACGTCTACCGCACGAATGGCTTTGCTGGACGCTGGACCGCATCATCTCCTTATCTTATTTCGCCAGATATCTGTTCTACTGTACAATAGCGTCTGTAGAAATAATAGGTACTCCTCAGGGAAGTCAATTGGGAACGTTTGCAATTTGTAATTGTGTTTAGTTAATTGCCAGAGATAAAGACATGTGACTTATCCAGAAAATGGTCAATAAAATATATTTCGTGCATGTAAAATTGCTGGAAAATCATGAAATTCAAATATGTTCCTGTATATTCAGGAACACTTTTTGGGGCAACAAACCTTCATGCACACACTGTTAAGAATTACCGTGCACTGGATTTCACTACAGTTGACGTTGTAGTCAACAAATGTTTTCGCAAATGTACAAATCTTTTTTAATTAATATAATTTTGTTGCCTATTACTTCAAATAATCTTAAATGCATGTGTATTGTCTAGAATGACATCTCAAAAGGAAGTTGCATTTGATAAACTATTATTAAATTAATAACTGACATTGCAATTTTTCAATCTTATTCTATCATCAAAATTGATCATTTCGTTGTAATATTTCTTGCGTTATAAAGCTAACATAGAATCGCGATGAAACTGTGGTCGATTGTGTCTGTTTTATTTTTTGTAATATCGGTAAGATGCGAAGAAAAGTATACCAGCAAATATGATAACATTGATTACAAAGCCATTTTATCAAGTGAAAGATTGCTACAGAATTATTTTAAATGTTTAATGGACGAAGGACCTTGTACACCTGACGGACAAGATCTAAAAAGTAAGATTTCATTTTCTAAAATGTTTTAAGCTGTAATTTGGTTTTACTGTAACTTCAGTTTTTATTTCCCGTGTTTTTCATCTTTCTTCATTTTTCATCTGAATATTTTCAAAGATGTCTCGTCTTGTCTCGTTTTTTCGTCGAGGCGAGAAAAAATCTTCCACTCTGTCCGCTCATGGAAAACTTATGAACAGCATAAAGCGTTTTAAGGATACATGACAAAAAATAAATTAATAAAAATTCTTAATTTATCTCATTTTAAAAAAAATCTTTATTATGTTCTTTCAGAAGTTATTCCAGATATACTAAAAACGGACTGTAGCAAGTGCACAGAGAAACAAAAGGTAGCTGGTAAGGAGATCATACAGTTTTTGGTTAACAACAAACTGGACATGTGGAAAAAAATGATGGGAAAATACGATCCAGAGGGAATCTATAAGGAAAAGTATCAGGATGAGTGGAAAAAAGAAGGATTTCCTGTATATAAGTAATTAATAATTGAATGTTTAATAAAAAATATTCCCATGTCTATTATACAAAATTTTTTCATTTCATATTCCCACCGAATACAGGGTGTCCACTTAATTTCTCAGCACAATAAACTTTACGGAAAAAAGTTATGCTTCATAAAAAGCTCTGCAGGGTCTTAAACTTAAAATGCCACCATCAGGTATCGAAATATCCCAGTCATATACAGAGTGCCCCAAAAGTCTGGAAACGGCCAATTAAATTGCTAGTCCTAATTGTACAAAATTTGGGGTACACCTATTTTGGGATACGGAGATTCCAGATTTGATATTTGCAATGTTGCCAGATTTGCCGATTCTCATATATTATTAGTAACTCTGAAAGGTCTTAAATACATAAAACAGAAATCTGGCAACGCCTAATTGTCTCAATAAATTTTTCAATACAAACTGTCTTCAACTACATTAAAACGTAACAATTGAAAGATTACAACATTTTTAACATAATGGTTACTTTATCAAGTGTTCAAAATGTGTTCCATTTCTCCATGATTGTCTAGAAATTAATCGAGATTCATTGATAATTCGTTGCCTTAGTTCTGCAAGACTTACTGGTTTAGTTTTGTAAACTGAATTTTTCAAGTATCCCCAATAAAAATAATCTTTAGGATTGAAATCAGGTGAACGTGGAGGCCATTCAATTCTACCTCGTCTACCAATCCATCGTCCGGTAGGTACAATTTCATTTCTAATTAGCATTTCGTAAGTATCTGACGTTAAATTTGATAAAGAATGGCCCAAT
The DNA here is from genome assembly GCA_947563755.1 of Lochmaea crataegi. Classification (NCBI taxonomy): domain Eukaryota; kingdom Metazoa; phylum Arthropoda; class Insecta; order Coleoptera; family Chrysomelidae; genus Lochmaea; species Lochmaea crataegi. The sequence goes on along the minus strand of OX387428.1, from coordinate 28,887,704 downwards.
TAACTGAGTACCTACTAAGTATACCTGACCATACATTTAATTTATGTGGTCTTTGAGTATGGTTTTCACGCATCCAGTGTGGATTTACGTCACTCCAGTACCTTAAACTGTGTCGATTTACTCTCCCACACAGGTTGCTTCATCGGAAAAACTGAAGAACGACCCACATCATGTATTTGTGTGTGAGGATGTATGTGGATCTTCAACAAAACTCTGCATTATATCTAAAGTTTTGTTGTCATTCATAACTCTTTTCGGTCTACCTGATCGGCATCTATCTTATTTACTCCTCCAGATTCCTCAAAGCGCTTTACAGTTTTTTGTACCGTCGCCTTATGAGTAGGAGAACGGGAAAGTATCGTTGAACAATTCGGCTACTTCACAATAAGATCTTTTTCTGTCGCCGTACCCTCTCATCTATATATATATATATATATATATATATAAATTTTATATTTTGGCAAAATTCATATTTCCTTATACACCTCGTATATGGCTTGGAAATTTAGATACCTGATGATTGCAATTCTGATTTAAGACGGTGCAGAACTTTTTATGAAGAATAATTTTTTTCGTAATATCAATAATAAAAAAGTTTTCCAACGTGCTAGGTAAATACAGTGTTACGGGAGTAAAATTGAGCAGAAACTGAGTGAAAGCTGTTGAAAGGAAACAATTTACTCAGGTATATTTGCTCCGTCACTTTCCCAAGGAAAAAGGGAAAATACCCAAATGTTTACTATCCTATATGGATATTTTGTAACTATTCTTGCAAAGTATGTTGTCTATTCAGTGGAGAAAAAGTCCCAACTTGAAAATTTTTGTTTTTTCTGAACCTGAAAATATATTTCTACGTCCACCATTAAAACTAAGCATTTACAAACTCATATAAATACGTGAAATTACATTTTATACATAAGTCTAAAGCGTGCGAAAAAGAACAATGCTTTTTAAATGGAAGTTTCATTATAACACCCAAAAGAGTGCGAAAATGTACAATGCTTTTTAAATAATGGGATAATCATTATAACAATCTTTTTTATTTGTATATTTATTAAGTTACCTTAGATAATTTTGTGTTTTGTTTTCTGTCAAAGGTGCTGTAATTGTAATAATTTTGTACTGTCATTAAGAAGTGTGAAACGTGAATGATCAATAAAATGGTCAAAAATGATCAAAAATGGTCAAAAATTGTCAAAAATTGTTAAATATTTTAAAAAAGGGTCAAAAATAGTCAATAATTGTTAAATTTTTTGAAAGTTGTAAAAAATGGTCAATAATTATCAGAAACTGTCAAAAATGGTCAATAATTGTTTAAATTTTGAAAAATGGTCAAAAATTGTTAAAATTTTGAAAAATGGTCAATAATTATAAAAAACTGTCAAAATGGTCAATAATTGTTGAAAATTGTCAATAATTGTTGAAAATTGTCAATAATTGTTGAAAATTGTCAAAATTTTTGAAAAATGGTCAAAATTTTTGAAAAATTGTCAAAAATGGTCAATAATAAAATTGTTGAAATTTGGAAAAATTGTCAAAATTTTGAAAAAAATGGTCAATAATTGTCAAAAATCGTCAAAAATTGTCAACATTTTGGAAAAATGGTCAATAATTATAAAAAACTGTCAAAATTCATCATTGTTAAAAATTGTCAAAATTTTTGAAAAATTGTCGAAAATGGTCAATAATTGTCAGAACCTGTCAAAAATGCTCAAAAATGGTCAATAATTGTTAAAATTTGGAAAAATGGTCAAAATTTTTGAAAAATTGTCAAAACTGTCAAAATTGGTCAATAATTGTCAAAAATGGTCAATAATTGTTAAAATTTGAAAAAATAGACAAAAATGGTCAATAATTGTCAAAATTTTCGAAAATTGGCCAAAAATGGTCATTTTATTGTGCATAAGAAGCAAGCTTCTGTCAGCGGTCCGACGACCGCTCACCTTTTTTTTGGATTGGTGTAACACTAAAAAAATTAAAAATTAGACGGAAAATGTTCTTATTGCATATTTCTCGGAAAAGTCAATGGAAATCATCAACGTTATGGTCCCATTATTCAATGTTGAAAACTACCATAAATTTTAATTTAAACATTGATATAAGTAAGTTTCATAAACTTATTACCTTCATAAAACGACAATCAGAGAGCCATAAACCAAAAAAATCAAAAATTTTCACAAGGGAACAGATTTTGGATTTTATAAATGGAGCACTAGATAATGAATTTCTTATGATGAAGGTAGGCAATAATTCAAACACAATTATTAAAAAGAGAGGTTATGTAATATATAATTAGGGGAAAGTATTTTTAATGTGGTCGTAGATAAAACATTGTATGATACTCATGCGTGAATTACTTTTGCGCACTCGTTGCGAAAAAAGGCGCTAGCTACGCTCGTGCCTTTCATTTTCGCCACTCGTGCGCAAAAGTATCACTTCACGCACTTGTATCATAAATAGTCTGTAATTCTTTTCATTCAAAAAATAGTAATAAGCTGTGTTGACAAATAATTCCCATTTAAAATCCATAAATACTATATGAACATTTGGACAGCCTGGCAACACTTAAATCTCGTCCCGTTTACATAATGTTATTATCTGAGGTCGACGGCAATATTTCTATCAAACGGTGTTTGTTTTTATAATAATTTGAACACCGTATATGGCGTTGCAAATTAAATTCAATGCAATTCGTATGAATCATAAACAGCTAGAAGATTAACCTCATTATTAGGCCTAGGTCATGCCATTGTTTGTTGCATATAAAATATTCCAACCTAGTTACGGTCAGAAAAATGCATCTACTTAATTATCTTCTCATCATATTAAATATTGAATAAATAAAATAGTTCTTGTGAAAAATATTATTATACACGGTAATTTTTTAAATATTGTCACTTACGGGGTAAATCTGACTATTACTAATGCTTCAGTTTTTGTCTTTTTGGGTTGTGTTGCAGGATTTTGCGTTTAGCACTACGTGATGAACTGAATTAAATTATTTACAATATCCACTTTGTAGTGTAACGGTAAGTGGCTGTAACCTTACAGGGCGCCAATTTGTAACGGTAAGAGACGCCGGCTTGAAGGGCTCCGGCTAGAGACTCCTCTCAAGGGTGATTCGACCCCAAGTTTATGCTGCACAAGTGTTACAGGAAGGTTGTAAAAGTTGAGGGCGCCACTACCTTTTTGACGTCGATAAAAAATACGAATTAAAAAACTAAGGCGGAAAAGGTAGAAACGCCTTGTAGAATTTAAATGAAAGTTAATAATAAAAAGTTACTTAAAATTACCCCGGGCGATATCTCCCTCAACTTTTATAGTTGAGGATTGATGATAAAATAAAAAAAGAATTAAAAACAAATTTATAATTTATTCTGCCACGGGAAATGAACAGTGAGGAATTTGTACTTTTATAGGTACTTAGCTTATATGAAGTGGTTTCCTGAAGAATATATGCAGGTCTTGCCTCTACGGAGTCTTGAGAAGATCTCGAAGAAGATAGGTAGACAGTCTTGATTTGAACTGCTGTGTCCGGGGTTATATCCTTGGGTTATATCCTTGCCTAGGGCTTGGGGTTATATCCTCGGGGCTGTGCTTACCACAGCAAAATTCATAAGATACTTAAAATATGAAAGATAACGAAAGATGGTCTTTCCCCGTAGACAGTCAGTAACGAAAAGGGAAAGGGGTGTCCCTCGTGGCGTTGGTAAAAATGGAAGCGTCCGTTGGCAGACGTCAATTGTCTTATGGTCAGGGTTGAAGAATTTGGGATCACAGAACTATAATTGGAAGTGGCTAATGACGACGAGCGATAATTAAAAGGATTTATTCCGTAAAATCGAAACAGGTCGATAGACATGTTACAGTAGCATTTTAGCGGAAATAGTCTTTTTTGTTACATTTTCCCATATTAAATGAAGACTCTTAATAGAATTTACAGAGAAACAAGCAAGACCAATTGAAGCGTTAAAATATCAAAGGGGCTATGTAGATACCAAAAATAAAAAACGGAGTAATTTGAGAAAAAAATATTTATTGTTATTTATTAAGGATGATATAATAAACAAATCAAAAGTAAACATGTGTACACCCGCTTTATATGTTTTAACACCGATTCAAAATAATAACGACATAAAGTTAAAAAAAAATAAAAACGAAGAAGAAAATAAGAAAGGGATTAAGTGCCTTACTATAATATATGAGTAAAAGGCCAAATGCCTTACTCTATATTGAGAAGATTTTTATAAAAAAGTTTATTTTCTTCCTTTTCCAAGTATAGTATGGTATCATTGATGTTAAATGTTTTTTTTTAATTTTCTGTTATTTTGTTTTCATTTGGCAATGTAAATAATCCAATTTTATTTAAGTCGGATGGAATTTTACCTTTTTTTAATATATTAGTTTTTTTCCATCACTAAAATTTTCTTTTGTGAAAAGAAGGTCAGGGTAACTTTTATCTAACTTTAGATGCTTAACTTTACTAATGTATACTTGTTTTAGGTTAATAGTAGTGTCTGCCGAAGACTGAATATTGAAAAATCTTCCACATTTATCAACTACCTCAAACCGACCAGTGTGGGTACTAGAAATGATAACATCTTTTAAGTCTTCAGGCACCTTTGCCTTTACTTTTCTTTCTCGTTTTTCTACTAATTCAAAATCGCGGTCACACTGTAAAAAACTGTTACCGCTAACTAAAAATGTTTCGAAAATTCCACAGCTTGTAACGGTAATCGTTGGGCGCCAATTCATAACCTTACAGGGCGCCAATTTGTAACGGTGAATGCTCTAGGTTGAAGGGCTCCGGCTAGAGACTCCTCTCAAGGGTGATTCGACCCCAAGTTTATGTCGCACAAGGATAATAGAAAGGTTGTAAAAATTGAGGGCGCCACTACCTTTTTGACGTCGATAAAAAGTACTAACAAACTAAGGCGGAAAAGGTAGAAACGAATGGTAGAATTTAGATAAAGGTTTAAACAGAAATCAAAAAATCAAAAAAAGTTACTTAAAAAATCATAACATTTAAAATTTTACCCCGGACGATATCTCCCTCAATTTTATAGTTGAGGATTTAGAAAAAAATAAAAAATGGAATTAGAACAAATTTACATTTATTTTTCTGCCACAGGAATTGAAGTTGTTGTTTCCGGAAAAGGTGACTGTTGAAGAAGGTAGGTAGTTCTTGCTTCTACGAAGTCTTGAAAAGATGGAGACTAGATCTCGAAGAAGATAGGTAGATAGAGATGTCTTAATTAGAACGGTATCCTAGCCGCTGTGTCCTGGTCTAGGGCGGTATTTTGGTCTAGGGCTGTATCCTGGTCTAGGGCTTGTATTCTAGCCTAGGGCTTTTATCCTAACCTAGGGGTTTTATCCTATCCTATGGCTTGTATCCTAGCCTAGTGGCAGTGCTTACCATATTAGTATAAAAGAACAGCTTATGACTACGTGTTGAATTTAATTTCGTCTATCTCACAGCAAAATTCATTAGGTACTTAAAAAAATATGAAAGACAGCGGAAGATGGTCTTTCCCCGTTGGCGGTCGGTTGACAAGTGTCAATTGTCTTAGCGTTCGGAGTAGGAGAATTTGAGATCACAGAACTATAATTGGAAGTGGCTAATGTGGCGGCAAGCGGTATTTAAAAGGATTTATTCTATAAAATCGAAACAGGTCGATAGACATGTTACAAGCTTAAGAGAAAACAATAAACAAAAACCATCATTAGGTTTTTGTTTTGAGCGGTGCAGTTGTCATTCCACACTATTAGATTTTTTTGTTAGTAATACCCGTGTTTAAAACCCAAAGCACACATGAAGAAATCTCATTACCTCCCCCGCCCGGCGAATCCCTCATTCCAAAAACACATGTAAGATTTTTTATTATCCCCTAAATGAATGCATAGGTTGTAACACGATAACTGGCTTAAGTAAAACATGTCCGAATGTGTTAGTGTTGGGACAAACAAAACCTCTTCCAAATCCATGGAAATAACACTAGTTGTATTGCCCGGCTCTTGACATTTTAGGACATCCGCTTTCATAGAAGAAGTAGCTGCTTCAACTTTTCTATGGTGCAGCTCAAGCTGCTGTTTTGCTAAGAAACTACCTTCATTTGTAGCCTGAATTCCGCATTTTAACCGATCGCAAGTTTTGCATGTGTCAGTACGTGGTGGCCTAAATGAAAGGTTTGGAAAATATTTAAGGAAAATGCGACGATAGAACTGAAAAGTTATCAAACTCTCAGGATGCTTTGCATAGGCGAAATACATTTAAATCCGGGCGAAGAAACTCTTTGCTAGATTTGGCCCGAGAATAATGAGACTCATCTCGCGGAATAGAGTTTACATGTTCTCTTATGCTTAAAATATCATTATCACTAAACTTATTAGGACACGTACGCGTTCTTTTATCAGTAAAGGTTGTATCACCTTTTTTCTTTGTTAGTAATAATAGTGAAAAGTTTTTTTAGCTTGTCTGTTACTATTAGCAGGTTCATCATAAGTTCCGTGTCGTCGTCTATGTACTCTTCCCACATAGATAAGCCCCATCAAATAAGTTCCTTGGGTGGCGAGATCCGTTTTTGTAAAACTTTTCAAATAACTCCAGCCTCGTTTCAAAAGATAAACCTTTGCACGCACATCACCTAAAATATTTACATGGGTAAGCAAACATTCAATCAACATTTTATGTCAACTTACCTCTAAGCTTGGTTTGTCTCTTGCCGGAATGTCCTTCTTTTTACGAGATTGATAGGCATTACCAGCATTTTTTAACTTTCTTCGCGACTCTGCTACTGATCCAGTACCACTTTTTCGCATAGAGATACTACAGATAGAGGCAACCAGCCATAGGCCGCTGTGTAAGTGGGAATGTACGTCTGAACTCCGGTGAGAGAGAAATAGATAGACGTCAGAGGTTTTTCTGTCTTTGTCTCTCGTCTATAGCATGCGCGCCATTAGAGAAAGACAGCATGAACCTCTGAGTTCCTATCTCTCTCTTATAAGCTGACGGGTTCCGAGCTGGATTGTTGCCTCTATCGGTAGTATCTCTATGCTTTTTCGCCTTTGTTTTTCCATTTTATTTAAATAACAACCCCAACAAATCGTAAACAACAACAATACACGCAGGAGATGATCATCGGACAAGTGACAAGTAGCAGAGTTCATTTTGACAGCTTGGACAGAGTACAAATCATACAGTGGTGGCACTTAGCCCCCTAAAAACTACCGCTGTACTTGGAGAGAGGACCATCTATCAACATACTCTTAAAGCGCAAAATAATTTTTTGGCACATGGCTCTTTTCTTAATCTTCTTACATGACACTGTTGGCTAAGATGTAATGGTGTTAAAAATTATTATACAGGGCATTTCAATGAAAAATATCCATACCACATAATTCTGAAGGCGTCACTTTTATGAATAAATGAAAAAAAAAGTCAACAATCATATAAAGGGGGACGTCTTTTTGCTCATTATGTAGACGTTATAACTTTAACCCCCTCCCCCCTATTGTAAAGGTTGAGTCTCCAATGGAAACGCTGGTAGTTTAAAGGTGTGGACAGGCCTCAGTATCGTTGGTGTTACTGGTCACTTGGAGGATCATCTTAAGGGAAAAAAACTACTTCTAGCACTGGGATATGTTTGATTTATTACACTACATTACTTTGATACAATACACTACTTACGATTACTAACGATATGTATAAGTACCTAGCTGTACCTAGCTTTATTACTAAGGATTAAGTCATCTTACTGATATTTTACTATTGAACTATGTAGAATGTTTTTCTGAATTATATCCAGTCAAGTTCAAATAAAGTGAATAAATATATTACTGTTTTGTGTTTATTTCACGCTCTGAACTTGACTTCGTACTTGTCGACCTTCCTACACTTTATTTATATAATATTAAAACGTTATCAAGGGAATTTAATTCTTATTTTAAATATTTATTGTTATATTATTATATTGGGCCAAAAAGCATCACACTAGGTCGTCACCCCCATTTTTTTAAATTGAACACCCTACACATTATTGCATTATTGGATTCTCCTCTACAAGAGGATTACAAAAATTTATAATACATGATTAAAAAGTAAATCAGTTGGGAGTTCCGGATAATTCCAATTTACTAATTGTGACATTTTAATTAGTAACAAATCAGCAAAACAATACTAAATTATTTTATAAGGTGCTCAAATTGACTTCCATTGGTTTCCATACAATCGAGTAGAACAGTATGTAACATTTCTGGGGTCATTTGTCGACATTCTTGAATAAGTCGCTGACGTACATTTGTATATAGTTCTTTTAATGTTAATAGTGGTATGAATGGTTATATAGTTCATTTCTTCAGCACGGTTTGAAGGGAAACAAAAGAAGATCCTTCAAATCGAACACATAGTTCAAAAGTGTTTTATTATTTAACTTAAGCACAACTGAAGAGTGAAGCTGTAAACGACGCTTATAACATAGTGCAGTCCAGGTAAAAATAAGAAAAGTAAGGTTATGAACTTTTCCCACCAAAAGAAAATACCAGCAGAATGATGTAAATTACAATTTAGTAGAAAATTTGCATATCTGGCGGAACATAATTATTTGAGAATTATCTTGAAGCTTCGGAGGTGTTCAAAAAATCCGAAATGCAGTGTGCCCCCCATTACATGGTAAAAAGGTTTTCAAGTCCGTTACATTTGTAGATGAAGAAAAAGATAAGCTACAGCTACAATGGTAAATAATTTTTGCCTTGAAACGACAACCAGTACAAACTTTGGAGCAATGCATTTAAAGAACATGTTTAAAAGTGTAAGCAAGATTGATTATTGCATAAGAGATAACAAAATAGATGCTGGCTGAGTGGCATAAATTTTGGTTTTCAGATATCCCCATAAAAAAGTCTAGGGGGGTTAAATCGGGTGACCTAGGTGGCCATTCCAGCATTGGGACTCGTCTACCTTTCCACCGAGCAGGAAATGATTCGTTTAAAAACCATCTTACATCGAGAGCGTAATGTGGAGGTGCCCCATCTTGTTGAAACGCTAGCAAAGCTTCTTACATGGTATCCTCATTTTCTAGTATTCGTGTTATTTCGGGATCAATAGCTTCTCTGAGTAATTGTAGATAAGGCTCACCATTTAAGTTTCCCTCAATAAAATATGGTCCAGCAATATGGTCACCAAAAATGCCACACCAGACGTTCTATTTATGGGTTATTATTATTATATGTCAATATCGAAATAATAATCAATGACCCTTCATAGTTTCCATACATTTTTCATTATATATTTGAATTAATTAGAAACAGTCAGTTTCATTTATAACATTAATAAATTAAATTGTTTATCAAAATTTATTAAATAAACAAGATACAAAATGTATATCAAAATATTAATAACAAAGAAAATTTATTATTAATTTTTTATAGAAAATATATTATTTTTGCTGGTTAGATTTAGGACTTTATCTCTTTTTCATATTTCTCCTTGTAGGTCCCGTCCTTGTCATACTTGTCCTCCAATTCCTTATACCAATTGGGTTTATTTTCGATCAAGTACCTTATGATCTTTTTACTTCCTTTTTTCTGGGGTTCACTGCATTTTGAACAATCTGTCAACAGCGCATCGGGAAGAAGTTCTGCAATCCAAAAAAATATTTTATTCTTAAATATTTCTTTCAATATTATAAGCAAGAACTTTGGAAAATACACATTTTCTGGGATGATGAAATTTCTTTAAATTTAAAGAAGAGTGGCTAAGATTTTGAAATAATCTACTAGAAATTAGCAAGTGTAAGATACCAATATGTGGAATATACAAGGGTAGAATACACGGAGTCCGAAAAAGCTTATGGGTTTTTGTTTACATAAGATATTTTAGACCCGTTGGTGAAATATTTTCAAACCTACGGTGTGCCCTTAAAACAAATTAATATCCACGATTAGAATTGTCGCACTGTCGCATTTAGCTAAAAATATTAAGCTATCATTAAGAATTAAATTTGATTGTATCCGTAACAATTTCAATTGCTAAAAATCCTAAATTAATAAGCGTAAAATTCCCAAAAACATACAGAAAACAGTCCTTTTCTTAAATTCATCGCACGGGACTCTCCCTTATCTCGTACCTCTCGCGGAAATGAATAGAAAATATCTACGAATAGCAGCATGGAATGCAAATGGAATACTCCAAAGAAGAGAGGAATAAGAAGTATTCCTAACCACACAACGAATAGATATATGTCTAATATCCGAGAATCATCTAACTACACAAATGTTTTTTTTTCGGACCGAGATGGGAAACATATGTTCGAATGGGTCCATGACCCAAACAGTGTTGGACTCATTCTCAAGGGGATGCCTACCAACCAAACCCACCTCAAACTCGCCGTTACCCCCGCTTCGGAATCACTACCCTAGCATACTTCGAGACGGGCGATGGTCCCTCGCACACTCTCAGCTCACACCGTCATCTTCTCCCTATTATCCCAGTACACCGCCTCCCCTAGTTTCTTCTCCAACTTCTTCAGCACTTCCTCGTTCCCCCAGCATCTAAACACATGCCTCACATCATCCTCCACCTCACACCTCTCGCACACTCCAGTCTCTCCCAGTCTCTCATACTCACTCTGGAAAGCAACAAGAATACTCAAAAGGCCAATCACCCAAACGCCAGCAATTAGGAAAGAAGAGGGAGGTTGGGCAAAAAATAATATGCAAAAAGCAATTCTATTTGCAGAACACATTGAAGGGATATTCCAACCTAATGAACTAGCAACAGAGAACTCTCTTGGAGGAAGACAATCAGCTGGAGAAAAAGATATCAAATTGGTCACTCCCAGAGAAAGAACCGATGAAATAAAAACAAACCTGAATCAAAAAAAGCGCCTGGATACGATCTAATCACAGGAGCAATATTAAAACAACTACCAAGAAAAGGCATTGTGAAATTCACTGGAAAATAGCTGAGGTGATTATGATCCTAAAACCAGGGAAAAATGCAAGCGAAGCTAAATCTTACAGGCCAATTTCCCTCTTACCTGTGATATCGAAACTCTCTAAAAAGCTATTTCTGTAGAGACTTAAAAATATTATAGAAGAAAATATGCTCATAAAAGACTACCATTTTGGATTTCGTGAAAAACATTCGATAATACATCAAGTGCACAGGATCATAGACATAATAGAAAAAGTCTATGAAGAAAAAGAAGTCTGCGCTGCTCTGTTCCTAGACATAGCCTAGAAAACAATATGCAAAGTTATGGAATCTTACATAACAGATCGATTTTTCAGAGTTAAACAAGAAACTGAATACTCTGAACTAAAACAAATAAAAGCAGGTATGCCACAAGGGAGCGTGCTTGGCCCAGTTCTATATCTGATATATACATATGACATACCAGATATGAATGATATAAAAATTGCCACATTTGTTGATGACACCGCTCTTCTTGCAATAGGAACAAATGTGGAAGAAGCTACTCAAAAGTTACAAAGAGTCACTAATCAATTCAACGAATGGACCAAAAAGTGGAGAATAAAACTTGATGAAAGTAAACATAAATTTTACAAACAAAACGAATAATCAAAACATACCAATCGAAGTTAACGGAATAGTGGTACCATACGGAAACACAGCAAAATATCTCGGAATAACTCTGGATGCTAAGCTAAGATGGAAGGAGCATGTAAAGAAGTAAAGGAAAGAACTAGATACAAAATATAAAAAAATGTATTGGCTTATAAGTAGAAAATCCCAAATGTCGACACATGATAAATTGCTCATATATAAGCAGATTCTGAAACCCATTTAGACATAGGGACTGCAGCTTTGGGGCTGTGCCAGTTCAACCAACATAGCACCCATACAAAGATTTCGAAACAAAGTACTCCGTACTATTGTGAACGCTCCATACTATATTCGAAATGCAAATCTGCACAGAGACCTCAATGTACCAACAGTCAAGGAAGAAATTATGAGATATGCCCAAAACCACGAAGACAGGTTACATAATCATGTTAACATCGAGATACTCCCGCTACTCGATCAACACAACCTAAAGAGAAGATTGAAAAGGACGAAACCTTCAGACCTGGTGTAAGTGACAGTGATAAGTGAAAGATCACAGTTAAGAACTGAGTGACATCAATGGATTATAACTTAGTTTTAAGGATTCTTTATATATAATTTAGGATAAGACAAAATTGCTGGTTAGTCGTTGTTCTCGACCAGGTATAATATTACTTTCCATAATAAAAAAATTTTTAAAAAATCTCGCACGTGTCCGGTTATTTATATTCACAATTAATTAAAATAACAAAAAGCACTTACTTTTCAATTCCAAGCCATCCGAAGTACATTTTCCTCTGTCCAAAAGACAGTTAACGTAATTCAAAAGCAATCTGTCACTTTTAATGATTGCATCAACATCAACATTATCATATTTGGTAGTATATTTTTCAGCACAAACCAAACTTAAAACGGCAGCGATAAAAATAATCATGAACGGCTTCATTTTTCAGTTGAAGTTAAATTTGCATTCAATAAAAAGGGAGTATTTATATATTCTTGCAAATACTTGCAACAAGAAGGAGGAAACAGATTTATTTTTTATTCAAATTCAATCATTAGATATAATTAACTACACAAATCGCATTCCTTTGTTGTAGGTAATTTTTATTAAGTTTTAATTAGATTCCTAAGTTATTAGTAGAGAAAAAAGAGATTGTGCAAACGTAGTAGAAGGATTTGTTTCATGGAAATCAATTAATAGCCGCTAGACAATTTATAACTTTATAACTAGCCGAGGGCTTATTTATTGCTTATGTTGTTAGCATTTATAAATACTGATTTATTTAAAAATCATCTTACTGAAGATATTGTGTATCGTAAATGAAACGAAATGTAATTTTAGTGCAATGAAAGTTTTATCGCAGAACCATTAATTAATTGACAGATACAAAATTATTCGTCATGGTAACATATTACAAAGTAATCAGGATAGGATTTATGAATATGTATGAATATAATATTTCCTTCCTTACCACAAATACTTAAAGGAAGCGAATCAGTAAAAAAACACTTACCTTACCACAGATTTTGGTATCCTAGAGGATCTCCTTAACATAGGAACAGGAGTAGCTTCTATTTCGGTTGGAGCCCCAGGAATAGGAATTGGATTACTTTGTGTAGTTTGTTTAATGGTATTAGGTGTTTCTGGTTGTTTTTTGGAGAATTTCCCTCAATCGAAGAGGTAGGTGTGGAACTCTGATTTAGAACTAGTGATGAGCAAAATTGGTCTTGGTCTTGCAGTCTCGGTCTTGGTTTTGCGAAAAAGCAAGACCAAGATTATCATTAGACTAGCAAGACCAAGACCGAATGAACAATACCAATACCAAGACCAAATATGCAAAACCAAGACCAAATACATAAGATTGAACTAAAAATTCTACACTTCAGAGCGTATCGTCTCCTTTCTACGAAAATCTCGCAAATACATTTTTTTCGAATTGGGATCATTAGTGAAATACACTAGTTCCTTTTCGCTCCGGAAACGTTCCAGGTTCAATCCGCAATTTTTCTGGAACTACCCACCTCTAGAATACATTAGAACACATAAGAAAACAAAATTGAAAAAATAATTATTGTCTTTCTCATATTTTATGTCTCATATTTTAATAAAATAAAGTATTTTGTTAGTTAATAATAAATTATTTTAAATTTATAATTATAACCATCTTTAAAAAAATAAGACAGATAAAATGACCCAGACCAAGACTGGATATGCAAGATCAAGACCAAGACTAAATAAGCAAGACCAAAACCGGACATGTTTGAGCAAGACCAAGACCAAGTCCAAGACCAAGACTGGATCAGCAAGACCAAGATTGTCCAAATCTTGGTCTTGCTTTGCACATCACTATTTAGAACTAGCGAGAGTGTATTCGGTATTGATGGTATATCTTTCTGGTGGTGTATTCTCACCAATATTCCGTATTTGATTCAGGTGTCGCCTCCAAACTCTTTTATCATCTAATTGTACTAAATAGTGTACGAAACCCAGTTTTTTAGTTATTCTTCCAAATTGCCATTTTGGATTAAAATAGTCGCGAACGGCAACTCTTGCCCCCACGAAAATGTCTCTGCTAGTAGGTATTTTTTTATAGTCAATGTCAGTATTGTTCCGTGTAGGTTTCAGTAGATCAAATCTTGTCCTTATTTCCCTATTAAACATTAACAGTGAAGGACTTTTACCAGTAACACAGTGAGGTGTACTTCGGTACTGCAAAGCTCGCGGTCTCTGTCATTTTCCTCAAAATGCATAGCTCGTAATCATTTGAGTATATCTTTCCACTTGTCCATTACTTGAAGGGTGGAAAGGTGCCGTGAATTTGTGAAATATTCTATTCTGTTAGTTAATAATAAATTGTAAATTATTTTAAATTGATAATTATGACCATTTAAAAAAAATAAGACAGATAAAATGACCCAGAATAAGACGCAAGACCATGACCGGACATATTTGAGCAAGACCAAGACCAAGACCAAGACCAAGACCAAAACCAAGACCAAGACCAAGACCAAGACCAAGACCAAGACCAAGACCAAGACCAAGACCAAGACCAAGACCAAGACCAAGACCAAGACCAAGACCAAGACCAAGACCAAGACCAAGACCAAGACCAAGACCAAAACCAAGACCAAGACCAAGACCAAGACCAAGACCAAGACCAAGACCAAGACCAAGACCAAGATTGTCCAAGTCTTGGTCTTGCTTTGCTCATCACTACTGTATGAATCAATTAAAGCAAAGTAATACCTTCCATTAAATGGTGCAGCGTAGTCAACGTGTACTCTTTCAAAACAATTTTCAGGTGGTTCCCACACATGCGACTCATCTTTAATTGGATTATTTTTTTGTTTATTGCATTCGTAACAATTTTTACATAAAGTCTCGATATATTTGTCGATGTGAGGCCACCAACAATGGCTGCGAACTAAAGCTTTCATTCTGACAACGCCAAAATGGTCATGTAAATCTTTCAATATCCTATGACTTAGTTTCGTAGGTACTAAAACTCTTTGACACAATACAAGAATATCTACAAAGATATATAAGGTATGTTGACCAATTATGGGCACCACTACAAATATGGGCACCCCTTTAAAATTTCGATGTGCTATGTGTGTGCTTGTGCTATTCTCCACCCGATGGCTTAGAAAAGTAATCTATATAACCACTGACCAACGCCTATGCTATCTCAGCAGATGGCAGCTCTTAAGTTATGAAATATACTTCATAATGGCGATTTGTTTGCGTGAGTTATAATATACGGTAAGTCTTTCTGAAGGTTTTTGCTTTTCATCTTTTCCAAACTGGTTCATGTTACACATCATTTGTTAGCTAACTTTCTCTGTCTGAAGCTGTAGTTGTTAGAATATTCATTTGAGATACTTTCTACATTTTTTTCCCAATTAACTTTGTGAAGGTCATGTAGCCAAATATGGGCACCAGCCTCAGCGCCAAATATGGACAGTGCCCATATTAGGAACCGATAAATTATTTCTACCACATTTTTTTTTCTTAATTTTAGGAAATGGCAATAACTAAAAGGGCAAAGTGGAGCCAGGCCGACTTAAGCAGGTCCATGGAGGCTGTGCGAAATGGAACATCAATAAAAAGAGCCGCCCAAGATTTCAATATCCCACGTAGTACCTTTCAACGTCGTGTTCATGCAGGAAATGCCGAGAAACGTTTAGGGAGACACCCCATGCTTAGTGCGGCTCAAGAACAAGAACTTTGCTGCCGCATTTTTAGATTTGCCGAAATCGGTATGCCATTAACCTCGAAAGTTTTGCGAAGAACCGTTTACACATTCTGCGTTGAAAATAATGTGGCACTACCACCAAGCAGAAAACCATCCTTACTAATTGGGCGTAAATGGCTTAAACTGTTTCTTCAACGTCATCCAGATGTAGCCCAAAGGAAATCAGAAACAGTTAATCTAGCTCGAGCGGCAAAATTGAATAAATATATTGTAACGCATTACTTCCAGACATTAGCAAATGTAATGACTGAACTGGGTGTTATGAATCAACCGCAGTTAATATTTAACATGGATGAAAAGGGCTGTCAACTTGCGCTTCATAAAGAGCCAAAGGTCTTAACCCGAAAAGGAATTAAAAGAGTTCCTATGGTAGCACCAGAACATGGAGAACTTGTGACTGTATTGTCAGATGGAAATACGTTAGGACAGGTTATACCACGTTCAAGGGGCAAAGGAATAAACCCGAATATTCGAACAACTCACCACCTGGTGCCAAAGTGTTCATGTCCCCAAAGGGTAGCATGACTACAGAAACTTTCGTCAAATTTCACAATACAAGCCACTGGGAAAAGTTTTGCTGATATTGGATGGGGCGAAATCCTACTTGGATGCAAATATCGTCGCTACGGCTGACCGTCACGGAATAACTCTATTGTGTTTGCCAACTAATTGCACCCACGAACTTCAACCCATGGATAAGTCGGTGTTACGGGCGTTTGAGTACCACTGGGATGATGAAGTTCGGCGCTTTTGGGGGCACCAAGTTGATAGAAGACTGAACAAAACAAGTTTTGGTATAGTGTTCTCAAAGGTTTGGCCCAAGTCAGTAACACCCACAAATGTGGCAAATGGATTTCGAGCTACAGGAATCTATCCTTATGACCCAACCGTAATTCCTGAAACTTGCTTAGGTACTTACTACAATTCAATTGAACCTGCTTTTTGGTCCAAATTTGCTATTGAATAGAATGTTTTTTCTTTTATGGAAGCGTTTGTTTGCCCTTTGCAGTTTTAAGCAACAATTTGAGTTTGTATACCTCTTTAATTTCATTAAAAATTAAAGTACATAGGTCAATAACGAGTATGGTTTTCTCGGGAGCCGGAAAATTCCCCGACAACAATTCACCGACGGAAAGTTTCCCGACAACAATTCCCCGACAGGAAAATTCCTCGACAAACAATTCGCCGAGAGGAAAATTCCCCGACATATGTGTTTTGATTTCTTTGTCTTCTTCTCTTCACACTTTTTCTCGGCTTAATGAATGAATGAAGACCTGTTCTCGCTGCAAGGCTTTTATGAATATCCATTTATTGGGATGGTCTGAAGACAATTGAGTCTCGAATGCTCTGTGCCACCCTTCTATAGAATTGTTAGTTTTTGGAAGTCCCTCTAGTGCAGTCTCAAACAATTCCACATATCGAGAGGAATGTGGGGTGGGCGCCGACGTTGGCGTCTTTGTGGGCGTCCAATTAGTCAACAATTGGCTGGGCATTCTCGGGAAACACATTCTCCTCACAAAGGGTTACAAATGCATCTATTATATTTGCTGTGGGTACAAATGCTAACGCTGACAACAACTTAAGGATTAATGCAAATTCTGCATCGGTTTCGTATCCATTTAGACCTTCTGCCTTAATTTTTCTAAGGATGTACTGTGGAAAATGGAAGAAATATCCACGATGCTTTGAAGCTGGAAATTCTTCGGCAAAAGCACTTATCATGCCAGTTTCAAAATCCGTGAGGATGGTTGCTGGAGACCCTCCAGACATAAATTCTTTCAACTTTTGCAGCAAACGAAAATAGGATTGTTTTGTTTTGTTTGGTAATAACACGTACACCAAAGGTACTGAAATATTTTCTTTTAACCCATGTAATGTGAACAGTTGATAAAACAAATGAGGCACAGTTTTAAATGTTCCATCCGCATACCAATGTTCGGTTTGAGAAAGAATTGAAATATTTCTTGCCGTACTAAAGATCAGTAGTCTTTCGTCATTTTGTCCAGAATCGTATAGCAGAAACGATGCTCCAGTGTACGTTACTGTGTATTCTTGTGGAAAAACTATACCTCTTCGATGGAGTGGGATGGAGCAGCTTTTGCCTTTGAACGGATATTTCTTATAGTTCTCTTCAAGCTGGAAAGTTTCGGTAAGCAGGTTGCAGTAGGCTGGCTAAGGGGTCTATTCTGTAACTAATCCTTTAAAATGTAGAGGCCTCTTAAAAATAAGTTTTTAACGAGCATCTAAAAATTTTTAGTTGAAATGCCATTCTGCAAGTATACATTTTAGAGGACTGTTAAAAATTATTTATTTTAAAGGTTTCCTTTCTTCTGGCAACAGTGTTTAAGGAGCTATTTAACATTTAATAGAGATTAGAGATTAGAGATAAGATTTAATGAAAAAGAAGAGAAAATGAATGAAGATAGAAGAAGGACATTTGTATCTAACCTGCATGAGCTGTTTTTGGTTTCTTGAACGCTTCTAGTCATTTGTGAAATTAATTATTTATATAAATAGAAAATGTCACGGGTGTCGAGAACGACAAAAAAACAAAAGGAATACTTAAGTAGGGATGTGAGATGAATGGAAAAGAATCGATTAAATATAAATCGATTTTTCTTTATTCAAAATCAATCGATTTGTCAAAAATCGATTTTAATAAAAAATAAATCGATTTCTGTGAAAAAATCGATTTTTTTCGGTATTGTTTTTAAAAGTACATGCTTTTCATATTCCGATAATAAACCTAAGAGATTCATTCATTAACAATTTATCAGATTAAAAATCAAATAAAATTATATGAAAATTGTCAAAAATTTTGAAATATTTGACCATATATTTCAAAAATGGTCAAAAATTGTCAAAAATGGTCAATAATTGTCAAAAACTATCAAAAATGGTAAAACATTGTCAAAAACTGTCAAAAATGGACAATTATTATCAAAATTTTGAGAAACGTTTGATAATTGTCAAAAACTATCAAAAATGGTCAATAATTTTGAAAAATGGTCAAAAATTGTCAAAAATGGTCAATAATTGTCAAAAATGGTCAATAATTGTCAAAAACTTTGAAATTTTTTTGAAAAATGGTAAAAAATTGTCAAAATCTGTCAAAAATGGACAATTATTGTCAAAATTTTGAGAAATAGTTAATAATTGTCAAAAACTATCAAAAATGGTCAATAATTTTGAAAAATGGTCAAAAATTGTCAAAAATGGTCAATAATTGTCAAAAATGGTCGATAATTGTCAAAAACTTTGAAATTTTTTTGGAAAATGGCCAATAATTGTCAAAAACTATCAAAAATGGTAAAACATTGTCAAAAACTGTCAAAAATGGACAATTATTGTCAAAATTTTGAGAAACGTTTGATAATTGTCAAAAACTATCAAAAATGGTCAATAATTTTGAAAAATGGTCAAAAATTGTCAAAAATGGTCAATAATTGTCAAAAACTTTGAATTTTTTTTGAAAAATGGTAAAAAATTGTCAAAATCTGTCAAAAATGGACAATTATTGTCAAAATTTTGAGAAATAGTTAATAATTGTCAAAAACTATCAAAAATGGTCAAAAACTGTCAAAAATGGACAATTATTGCCAAAATTTTGAGAAATGATTGATAATTGTCAAAAACTATCAAAAATGGTCAATAATTTTGAAAAATGGTCAATAATTGTTAAAAATTGTCAAAATTTTGAAAAATAGTTGATAATTGTCAAAAATACTTGATAATTGTCAAAAATTGTTAGTTTTTGAAAAGTTGTCAAAAATTTTGAAATATGGAAATTGTCAATTATTGTTAAAAACTGTTAAAAATGGACAATTATTTTCAAAAACTGTCAAAAATGGTTAAAAATTGTCATCATTTTGAAAAATGGTCAAAAATTATCAAAAATTTGGAAAAACAGTCAAAATGGTCAATAATTGTCAAAAATGGTAAATAATTGTTAAAATTTTGAAAAATGGTCAATAATCGTCAAAAGTGGTCAAAATTTTGAAAAATAGTCAATAAATAATATGAGCCGTTTCCGAAAATCAATTTAGACTCGTAATTTATAAAATCGATTTACTAAATAGTGATTAATATTACTATAAAAATCGATTATAAGAAAATAATAATCGATTTATATAAAAATCGATTATTTTTTAACATCCCTATACTTAAGCCTTTTCGAAGAGAATAGGCTAGCAATATATTTTTCCCAAACACCTCGGAAAGTTATACTTTTGTAAAAAATTATCTAATACTGTAACGTGCCTCCCTTCTTACACGTGGCTCCTGCCACAAGAACACGTCACTATGGACACCCTTGATGCAAAATTCGGGTTTTTAAATCTCGGGCGCCAGATTATTAACGTGGTTTGCTCCACGGCCCCTTGACCCTTAGCGTCAAGAGTTCCAGATAGCCTCAGATGGAGGTTACGGAAAATTCCAGGGGTCTTGTTGAATTAAATTTAACTAACTAGTGAAAATCCGGAAAAGCCAAATCTTGGTTCTCCAATCAATAAATTGCGGTTAAAAATGAAAATAATAGAAATTCAAAACTTTGATCTATTAATACTCTGTGGTCTATTTTACGAATAATTCTTTTTAGTGACAAACAAATTAACCGGGAAAAGAAAATGAGGTATGTATTACCTATATCTGGGATTTTAACGGACTTAACGGTCAGGTTATCAAATACGGTTCAAATCTACCGGGTTTAACGGGGTCCCTAATGCACGATTTAGATCTGCCGGGTAATCAGACAAATTGTGGCTAAGCCTCTTCCAAGTCTGATTAACCCTTGAATCCAAATGAAACCGGCAACTATTATTCCGACGGGGAAAAAAATATATAAATAATGATTCTACGAAACGGGAAAAGAACGATTTAGATCTGCCGGGAAATCAAACAAATTGTGGCTAAGCCTCTTCCAAGTCTGATTAACCCTTGAATCCAAATGAAACCGGCAACTATTATTCCGACGGGGAGAAAAAAAAATATAAATAATGATTCTACGAAACGGGAAAAGAACGATTTAGATCTGCCGGGAAATCAAACAAATTGTGGCTAAGCCTCTTCCAAGTCTGATTAACCCTTGAATCTAAGGAAACCGATAACTATTATTCCGAAAAAAAATAAAAATTAAGACTAATTAGATCTGCCGGGAAATCAAACAAATTGTGGCTAAGCCTCTTCCAAGTCTGATTAACCCTTGAATCTACTAAAGCCGGTAACTATTATTCAAAAAAAAAAAATTTAAGAACGAGTTAGATCTGCCGGGAAATCAAACAAATTGTGGCTAAGCCTCTTCCAAGTCTGATTAACCCTTGAATCTACTAAAGCCGGTAACAATTATTCAAAAAAAAAATATTTTCCCACGAGTTAAACGGTACCCAACTATCGACACACAGAGTAAAAATATTCGTACTAGCATAAAATTAAAATATTATACCTAATCCACTTGGATATCAATTTAATTTAAAACTACTGACAACCAAAAGCATAAAATAATTCGAGAATCCACTAATAATTCATATCAGTTAATTAATATATAATAAACGCAGTAAATAAAAATTCGAAATCAAATTACCGTTGACAAATCTTTATTTCCAGATAAAAGAAACAAAATAAAAAAACAAATTTCAGTTCAACAACAAAAGAAAAAAAATAGCCGGTCGGAAAATTTTCAAAGAATACATTCAACAATTTAATAATAAGCGGCGATACGGAAAGTTTCGAATACACAGTTTATTTGTAAAAATGATTTACCTTGTTAAATACAGCTTACACACAATCGGAATACGGAATACACAAAATTTTTCGCACTACGGTTTTTCGGTTTTTCGGAAGAACGTTGAACGGAGAATCACTACTTTTAGAGCCGGAATGAAAATCGGAGCGCGAATCAGAAGCCAGACGGAATGAAAATCGGAGCGCGAATAAGAAGAGACCAAAAATGAATTGTTTCCGAATTTATATCCAAAATTTTAGTTACATTCTTCGGCCGTAATTCTGGTGTGGGAATTAAAACGTGAAATCTATCTAGTTTCGACAAAAACTTGTATCTATACTAGACGGCTTTCGTTTAAATTAAAATGTTGTATATACCGGGCGTCCTTTCAGTTGAAAAATTTAAATATCGGAAATGAATAAATTGTGTATGCTAGAATTTGGATTTGCGTAACTCGGACTTATACTAAAATATACAACGGTAATAACAACAAAAAAAAATAAATCAATGCGGTAGTAGAAAGGGTTGTAAAGTAACGAGTTATATACACCTTAGTGGCAAAATAAAATATATTACGGAACAAAATAAAATAAAAATTAAACTTGCATAAAGCAAAAAAAATAACTCGTTACAATACCTTACTTCTTTTGTTTTCATTGTTTGGAAATACTGGCTAAAGTGAACCTGGACATAAACGTTGTATCTAAAAAAAAACATCTATTGGTTATTTGAGATATCTGATATTTATTCACGTTTTGTGTTTATATATGTGTTTATATTGATGATTTTTTATGTAAAAGTGCATTGAATTGAAAAAATATTATTACTATCCTGTTAGGTAATAGATAATAACATTTTAGTAGCTTCATTAATACATCTGCCCATGTTCGGTTGACTCCTCCCGAACCATAAAAGTAGAGACTGGCAAGAATTTTTAAATGTATTGGTATGACAGTAATTCTGTGTCCTTCATCATCATCAATTAACATGCTTAACATTTCCTCGGAAAAGCGAAAAAGACTTTTAAATGTCACTCAAGTCCCTAATACCTCTTTGGTGTAATCTAAATTCTGCTTTAAACTATTTCAAATACAACCTAAAAATGTTTTTACGTTTCTTGGTTTGCCATTAATTTCTCAATCAGCAACATCTACATACGCAATTTTTGTTACCGTTATTATTTAAAGGCACACTTTAACATCCCTTTAATAATAATAGTTTTAACAGGCTATTTTAAAGGAATCCTTTAAAATTTTAACGGAAATGTGGTTAGCGAATACAGATTTCATTTTGGCGCCGGTTAAACTTTTAAATGCCTCTAAATTTTAGAGGAAGAGTTACTGAATAGGCCCCTAAGTCCAATAGATGCCGTCGAGATAACAAGATGTGGAGCGTATTGGGCAGTGTGGTTATGCTCACCAATTGTTTTTATAACAGCATCACCAAACGTTGTAACTCGAGCATTGCACTAGTAGTTATCACATTTCCAATAAATTTTTTCAACCCCTTTGTCTTTTTGATATAAATATCCATCATGAAAAAACTTTTGCTTCCCTTTTTCGCTAAGAACAAATTCAAGTGCCATTTTACAATGTTAACGATCAGACGAACTCTTCGAAATAATCAAATCGTAGGAGAGAGAGAGTGAGAAGTTCGAAAGGGCTTTTTTTGGGGATGGAAGTTTTTGGTAGAATAGTTTTTGGTGATATTTTGTCCCTGATATAGGAAAATGTCCTTTGCAGGGGGGTTGGGGGATTTGGGGGAGGGAAGAAGGTCGTGTTTGTTTCTGCCGTGACCCCCCGGGTCCACAGCTGCATCTGTGTTTTTTGAGGGTGTTTTGGCGGCGGTGGAGAACGTGCTTTTGGTTGATTAGTTTGATTTTTTTTGTTAGGATGTGACGGAGGAGACAAACAGATCCCTCCTTTTTTTTATTTTTTTTATTTTTATTTTTTATTTATTTTTTTTGGTTTTTTATTTTTTTTTGTAATTTTAGTGTTTTTTGGGAAGCTGTGGCTGTATGAGTCCCGACCATCGGCCATTTGGTTATCAGAGTTTTGAAGAAACTAGGATAGGCTACAGGGAACCCTCCGAAAAACCTGTAACACCGATGGGGTTACCTGAAGGGTACGCGGGGTGGCTACCGGATTGAGATGGGGGAGTTGTCGAGATAATTTACGAAATGTTCGGGAAGGGGAATTTATTTTTTGGGTTTTCGTGAAAGTGGATGGCGGATTTGTAGTCCATAATGGGTCGAATGAAGGTTTTATAAGTGTGGAGAAGAGTGGATGCCCAAACTTTCCTCCTATCGCCTTGATGAGATTGGCTCTCTTCCGCATTTTGTCCAGAGTCATCCAGACGTCAGTTGAGGATGTGAGTGAATCTCACCCCCAAGTAGGTGACTTCTTTGCGGATTTCAAATCAATCCCATCAGAGCGATATACGGAAATTCTGAGGTTGAAATTTTCGGTTTGGGTGGCAGAAGACTATTGCCTGGGTTTTTTGGGTGTTGAGGGTTACTCTCCATTGGCTGCATCATGTTGAGTAGGTGTTGAGAGTTAGCTGGGTGCGAAGTTGGAGTGTATGGAGGTTTTTGGCAGTGGAGATGAGAGAGGTGTCGTCAGCGTATAGCTGGATGTGGTCGTAGGGGTTTCGAGGTGACGGAATGTCGTAGGTGAATATGAGATATAGTAGAGGTGCGAGGACAGAGCCCTGAGGGACTCCGGCTCGGGGGATGAACGGTCTGGAATGGAGTTTCCGACTTTGACACTTATGGAGCGGTTTGTGAGGTAAGAGTAGATGAGTTTTACTCTTGGAAGTATGCCAGACCTGGTCGAAAGCCTTTTGGACATCCATGAAGATGGCTGCAGTGCATTGTCGGAGATTGAATGACTTTGTTATTGTTGTTTAGAGGCTGGAGAGGGCATTTTGGCTGCAGTGTTCCGGTCTGAATCCGTGTTGGAATGGAGGGATGATGTTGTTTGTGGTGCAGAAGTCCCAGATTCTGTCCTTAAGAAGTCGTAGGAAGTTGCATCTCTTTAAATACGTAATTTGAAGAACTACTTCATTACATCAAAATAATTACAGTAACCAATTTTCAGAAATAGCAGATTAACCATGTACCTGACCATTATAATTCTAAGAATTTACCCCTCGATTTTAGATTTTTCAATAATTTTACACTTTAGCTATTCCAAAAATTAAGATAACATATAGGTTTGGATACAAACGTATTTGTCGGAGAATTTTCCTGTCGGAAAAGTTTCCATTCGGGGAATTGTTGTCGTGGAATCTTCCTAGACCCAGTTTTCTCTAATATCAATTATTGCCAAACCTCTCTATCATCACCCAAGTTTTTGGTATGAAGTCCTGAGATACCATGTATAGTCGGGGAAATAGGGCTAGTCCTTTCATATGATCTTATTGTAAATACATTTACAAACAAAGCATACGTGTTTTATTATTTTAGAGGGACTGAAAATTGATAGAGGAAATGGTGTCCAAGGTGCTTCAATAGGATTCAATTAATAATTATTACCAAAAATTAACAAATTCATGATTTATTGGTAGTAAATGACATGCAATATATATTTAATACAAAAAAAAGTACGTTATAAAACAATAGAATTGAAAAATATTTTTAATGAATTATGACTAATTACTTTTTTTACTAGACAATCGTAAAAAAAGTGAATATAAATTGAAAAAATGTTCAAGCTCATCAATTCAGTTATCGAGTTAGATACAGTGAAGTCAAAATGAAGTTTGTCTTTGCTTTGTGTGTCATCTCGATTGTGGTTGTAGTTTCCGCAAACAACGATGTATATACAATGAAGTACAATAATGTGAATGTGGATGAAATACTTCAAAACGATAGGCTATTATTGAATTATATCCATTGCCTTTTAGGTAAAGAAAAGTGCACCAAAGAAGGAAACGAACTTAAGAGTAAGTAGTGCATTTCTATGTAAATAGAAGTTTCATTCCTTTGTTTTCTTAGTCTTCGCTCATTTGTTCTCCTGTATACGCTATGGGTTCTTGAGAATTTGGTGAATACGACAAAGTTGCCCAAAGGTGCCATTATAGCATTTCATTACGAACGTTTACTAAACCATAAGATGTAACGCTCGGTACGCCTCGGATTTAGCAATTTTTTCAATTTCAATCGCTTTGCCTCGTCTAGATCAACCACGAGCCTTCCAAAGAAAAAACTTCCTTTTCTGTGACCAACCCAAAACAAAATATAAAAAAGTGTAGATATCAAATAGATCCTGAAAGACGGGTTTCTTATATCACTAATGACAGAATAGTGTTTTAAAATAAAAAATTCTGAACATAATTTCCTCTGTTGAAATTTTATCTTCAATTCTCATGGCAAATGTCGAAAAAGTATAATTTTAAGCAGTTTTCGTCATGTATTGTTTCCTCCTCCGAACAATGAACATACTAGAAGAGTAAACAGACGTATTATCTGATGCCAACATAAACAATGTCAAAGTTTATTTAATTAGTTTGCTTGATTCCACAGATGTTGCCATGTCATATTATTTAAATCTAATAATAATATATGACAGTTTTTTTGTGGTTCCTCAATATATGTCCCTTGATACCTACTTTTTATATAATTGAGACAACTAAAATTCATTCCTCGATATAGCGGCATACCATGCATGCATTTGAAAATGTTAATAATTTTTTCTATTTCTGTATTTTAGAAATATTACCAGAAGCTTTAAAAACAAAATGCGCGAAATGCAGCGAAGAACAGAAACAACAAGCTATCAAAGTCATCGGGTACCTAATAAAAAACAAAAGGAGTTTATGGGATGAAGTAGAAGCTGCTTTTGATCCTAGTCACTCCTACAGAAAAGTTTACGAAAAAGAAATTAAAGATGCAGGAATAGAATTTTAAGATGGAAATTTAAAAGCTGTATAACTTCTTGTCCATTTTTATTGAGAATAAAGCTTTCAGACGAATATGTTTTTCTTCATTTTTCACGAATGTTCTCTTAATTATTCAAACTTTTTTTTATTTCGTGTCGAGATGGGACACTCATGTTCGAATGGGTCCAGGACCCAAACACTGTTGGACTCATCCACAAGGGGACGCCTACAAACCAAACCCACCTCAAACTCGCCGTTACCTCCGCCTCGGAATCACTACCCTAGCATACTTCGAGACCGGCGGCGGAACCTCGCACACTCTCCGGTCACACCGTCGTCTGCTCCCTACTATCACTCCTACCTCTCATGCCATATCGAGTCCTTCTCTCCCCCTAACCATGCTCTCTACTACTCCACTCAGCTCCGTCCATTCCTTCTCCCCCCTCAACATTATCTCTACCATGTTCTCCAGACACACCGCCTCCCTTAGTTTCCTCTCCAACTTCTTCAGCACTTCCTCCAGCATCTAAACACATGCCCCACATCATCCTCCAATTCACGCCTCTCGCATACTCCAGTCTTTCTTTTCTCAATCTTGTGGAGGTGCCCTACCCTCGACGCATGTCCAGTGAACACCTGTGTCAAGAAGTAGTTCACCTCCCCGAATTTCCGGTCCATTCAATCTCTCCTATTCCCAATCGCTCCTTTTAGCGCGCCCTCATACTCCTCACACCTTCACTGCATTTCCTCCTCCATCCATTCCTGTACTTCCCCTCTGGTCGCTCCCCTCCAGCGTTTGTTCCTGGCTCTAGCCTAGTCCAATGGGTAGGACTTGCCAGCACCGCTGCGACCAGTCCACCTACCCCTTCACCACCCTCAGCAATATCCCTCTCTGCACCCGCAGGAGTGGCCTAACTCTCGCATTCACACCCGCTCTTTCACCCCACACCTCCGCACCGTATAGCATACTCTGCTCTACCGTCCTACCAATTACCATCCTCTTCCACTCTCCCGGCCCTTTCACATTACACATCAATCTCCTAGCCACGCTGCCCTCTCTTTCCCCTTCTCTGCCGCCTTTAACATATGAGTTTTGAAGGATAATTGGCTATCCAACCACACCCCTAGGTATTTCACAGACTCCTCCTTACGAATTCTCCTACTCTTCACTATAATCCCCACTTCCCTCGTCTTGCTCCTTCCGCCACTTTCAGTCCGCATCGCTATAGCTTCTCCACAATCCCTACACATTCTCTCCGCCTTTCTTTCTATCTCCTCCTCTCCCTTTGCCGTACATACTAGACAAACCTCATCAAACTCACACTTCCAGAGCGTCGGTCCAAGAACCAGCCTCCCTCTCATACCGCCTTCCTCTAGAGTCTACAATCACACGCACTGTCAGGTAGTCCTCCACCAGGTTAAACAACCACTGCCCCACTCCAAGCCTCAGCAACGCGATCAACACTGCCCGTTTGCTGACATTGTTGAACGCGTTCCCGACGTTGAAGAACACGAGTAGGGCCAATTACTTGTTCCTCCAGCTGCCCTCCCTAGCCGTTTCCACCAAGCCCAATGCCGAGATGCATGATTTCCCCTTGGTAATGCTATACTGGTTTACCCTAAAACCCTCATTCCTACCAACTTCCTCCTCAATCCTATCCTTTATTATCCCATACCACACAGCAGGCTGATAGGCCTGTAGTCCACCGCCCGCTTCCCCTCTCTACCCGCCTTCTTTATCAATATCACCCTGGCGACCTTCCATCCTTCCGGTAACTCTTCCTCCATCAACACCCTGTTGAATAGTTCCCAGAAGTACTCCCCATTGTCATCCAGCACCCTCTTCATCATATCACCCCTCAGGCCATCTATCCCTGGGGCTTTCCTTACTTTAATGTTTCCCCCCCCTCCTCTACTTCCCACTTCTCCACCGGCCTTATCCCCCTCATTTTCCCTTTCCTCCTAGTATCCTGGATTTCTCGAATTCTGCCCCCCCACTCCTCCTTCTTCCCCTGTGAACTATTTCCCTATAATCTCCTTCTCCCAATCTTCCTCTAGCACCTCGTTCCCATTTCCACCCATCCTCTTCACCGCTATCTCATACGCCTTTCCCCATGTTTTCCAATTCACCAAGTAACTCTTCCCATTTCCCTCTTTTTTCCCTCTTCACCCTACCTCTTCAGTTCCTTCTTCTTCTCTTTGTATCCCCCTCTTCCCTCTATCATTCTTCTTCCCCTCAGCATCCGTCTTCGTTCTTTCTTACACTCCCTTCACAGCTCCTCTATTTCCTCATTCCACTAATAATGGGCCCTCCGCTCACGCCTATTACAGCCCTGTATCACATTGTACAATTCATCTGCATCATGTCCAAGTCCCCTTTCTATCTCCTCTCTTACTTTCTTCCTCATACTCTCTGCCTCCTCTCATATTCTTCAAGGCTGACATTTTGGCTTATATACACACTGTACACCACCATGTCTTCCATTCGCACTACCACCCATCCGTTTCCCTTCCTCACTTCATCCGCCCTCCGTCCATCTCCCACCAATCTTATTCCTGCCTTTCCTGTATCGTCCATAATCCATCCCTGCTTTCCCACATATCTAGCATTTACTTCAGATCCACACACCACATCCACTTTCCTCCTAAAAATCACTTCATCCAATATATCACGCGCTATCCTGCATTTTCCTAAATTCATCTGTAACACCCTCCATCCATCTCCTACATTCCTTTTTTCCGCGCACTGCTCTCCTCTTCCTCCTATTTGGTCAGACTCGTCCCCTCTGAGGGGTCCAGAGAGTCCCTCCCATATTTTCCTACCCTTTTTCCATACATTCTATCTCCCCTGGCTTATGCCCCCTTTCCCCACAGGTAAGGAAGGCCGGCCGACAGTCTCTGGCTATGTGATCCTCTTAACTCTTAACTCGCTCATAATTGTTCAAACTGTAGACGACTTTATCACAATTTTGTTTAAAATCCTTCCAGATCACGAAAAAACTTCTCCTGAAGGAACAATCTGTATACATACCTCTACCATACGCTATATATTTCGTCAAACTTCATAAAAATAATCCACTTACTACTAATAGCATGCAGTTATGAATTTTGCGACCAGGATTAGTAAAACTCTTTATTTAAATGATTATATTTATTAAAACATCAAGCACAAAATACGTAATTCTTAAGGTTCATTTCAATAATTTCTAAAGCATACAATACTTATTATTAAAGTTCGACTCCTTCATCTTTCAATTCTTCTTTGTATTGCTCCAATTTAGTATGGTCTGGATCATATACAGCTACAAGTTCATCGAACCAAGGTCTTTTGTTCTTAATCAAGTGGACACCAATTTTCTTTGCTGCTGCTACTTGTGTTTCACTACATTTGGAACATTTATCTTCCAAAGCTTCTTTGAAAACCTCTGTAAAGATAAAAAAAGATAATAAAGCTACAGTCTTCAAATAGAACCACTGGACCAGACTTAGTACTGGTTTTCACTGATGAATAAAGATATTCATTATACGAGTAACAGTATCTTTAAAAATGTGTCACAGAATTCATCAAAGTATCTTTTAGATTTAGTTAGGTTAGGTTTGTGGTGAGTGGGTCTATTTGGCTGTCCACTACCACTCGCAAGAGTCTATTATGGTTGACACCTACGAGGGTTGCCTCTTTAGTGTTGCATATAACAACAAGTTTCAGACCTCTTCGTTTGAAGCTGTACCTAAACTGAATTTTTAAAATTGATGAATCGGTCGAAATGGAATTGAGCCGAGAAAATGTTCACGCAACATTTTTTTACAATTTTCGAAGACATTTCTCTCAACAAGAAGGCCTTGCCGAGTGGGTTTCTGTTTTCGGCAATGAAGCACCACATCAGTGGACAATTTCTCGTTGATATGGAAGAATTTAATCTTAACGATGAACTAAGAACAGGTTCACCAACAACGGCAGTCACTCAGGAAAACGTCGATGTACGTAAGCTGATCCAAGAAGATCGACATGTCACATAACGTTTCTCTAATGTATTTGATGAATGGTATTCCAGGAGTCTGAGGAGCAAACATCAGATACCTGTGACAGGCACAATCATCATCTTCCAGACAAAGTCGGCACGTCGAATTTTCCGACAGTCCAGTTCTTACCATAATGGTGATTTAGACGACTTTTTTGGAGACATTCTCCTTAGATATAGTATCACTATTTCTATGATAATAAAATGCATGGTTTGAATTCATTTGATTAATATTTTGTATTAAAAATAAAAATGTTCTTACTTTTCAATTCCTCCCCATCTTTGTTACAAGGCTTAGTACCCAAAAGACAATCAACGTAGGTTCTCAGCAATCTATCGTTATTAATAACTTCGTCTATGTTAAGATTGTCATATTTTGTTGTATATTTATCTTCAGGTTTTGCCGAAACTACAACTACTGCTAATATTACACACACAGTTAGAGATAACTTCATTTTGAACAACAATTTTTGCAATAAACTTATTGAATGTTGACTTTGGTAAATTTTTGTCTATTTATACATTGAATTATTCAACCCTACTACCAAATAATTTGGCAAAAAAATAATAATTTAAGTTGACAAAAAAAGGTAATGAGAATCCGTATTTTCGTAACACCAATTTTTCTTACATTACGACAATTAAAGTTGTATTATACTTGAAAATAATGCTAAAATTTGGTTTGATAAGCGATATTTAATTGACAATGATGTAAATATGGTTTTTGAAGAAATACCGATTAAGAATTCTTCTTCAATAACTTATTGTGAAAAAAACATATCTATGAAACAAAAATTTGACACAGATTCAGTCGTATCAAAAAATTTTAAGACACAATATATCTGGACGAAAACCTCCTGCAGGAAATCCAGTGGATGAACCTGGTGACTTTCTACCAATCTAGCTAAATCTGGTTCAATACTGGTGAGTTGCAGCCCTAAATTGATTTTCAAACGGTATCTTTGCTTTGTCAAACTGAAGCCTTTTTCGACTAGGTATGATAATGAAAAAGCGAGAAGGTTGTAACATGTCTATCGACCTGCTTCGATTTTACAGAATAAATCCTTTTAATTAGCGCTCGTCGTCACTAGCCACTTCCAATTATAGTTCTGTGATCCCAAACTCTTCAACCCTGGCCGTTAGACAATTGACGTCTGCCAACGGACGCTTCCATTTTTTGCACAACGCCACGTGAAACACCCCTTTCTGTTATCGACCGCCTAAGGGGACAGATCATCTTTCGCTATCTTTCATATCTTAAGTACCTATCTTATGAATTTTGCTGTGGTAAGTTCAAAATCATAATTTATAATTAATAAGCTTCTTCTAAAGTACTGTCTGATATAATTTTCGTATGCATTCTTTATTTTTTTACAGAGATAGACGAAATTAAATTCAACACGTGGTCATAAACTGTTCTTTTATACTAATATGGTAGTTTTAAGCCAAATATTCTTTTATAATTCACTGTTTTACTTTTATACAAACATTTTAAAGCTTTTTCAGTTGCGAAATAACTCTTTTAATTATAAAATAACATTTTTATAAATTACTGTTAACCTATAAAATATTCTTTCGTAACGCCAGTGCCGGTTCCATATATTTCCTAAGCACGATATTTTTTCATATAACTAAAATAATAACTTTTTGCTATGATTAGTTTCTTTCGGATCATTAGTATATTTTTTTAATTTAGCCGATAATTGCTATTTTTACTGTTTTAACATGGAACATATAATGTTGGAAAGCTTTCAGTAAATTAAATAAATTTTTTGACTTTCAAATAACTTCCTTCCTTTTCTTTAACCTGAAAAGCTGACCAACATAATGTGCCATTACATTCAAGTTCCTACATATCCCTGATCCACCTGTACTTCTAGGTAAGCACAGCCCCTAGGCTAGGATATAACCCAAGAATTTAACCCGAGAATATAACCCTAGGCTAGAATATAACCCCAAGAATATAGCCTGGGATACAACCCGAGGATATAAAGCCAAGGATAGAACCCCAAAATACCGCCCTAGAACAGAACACATCAGTTCAGATCAAGACCTGACTTCTTCTCCAGGAAACCACTTCATCTAAGCTAAGTACCTATAAAAGTACAAATTCCTCTATTAAATTCCGTTGTCCATTCCCTGTGGCAGAATAAATTTGTTTTAACTCGTATCTTTCATTTTTTTAAATCCTCAACTATAAAAGTTGAGGGAGATATCGCCCGGGGTGATTTTTAGTAACTTTTTTATTATTAACTTATTTAAATTTTACAAGGCGTTTCTACCTTTTCCGCCTTAGTTTTTTGTAGTTTTTATCGTTAAAAAGGTAGTGGCGCCCTCAACTTTTACAACCCTTCTGTTATCCTTGTGTGACATAAACTTGGGGTCGAATCACCCTTGAAAGGAGTCTCTAGCCGGAGCCCTTCGAGCTGGTGCCCTTTGTGGGGTACAGACATTTACCGTTACAAATTGGCGCCCAACTAAAAGCAACATTTACCGTTACAAGGTATTTTTCAGCAATGTTCCACAATGCAGGATACTGTGTTTCAATGTTGCGCTGCAACCAGAACTTCTGATACCCTTGGTTGAACTTCTGCATAAAATCCTCATCTATGCTGATGGTGCATTATCACATTGGCTCCTTACATGGCTATGATATTGTACGGATTTATTATCCATTGAGGAATTTGTAAATCTAAGAGATCCTCAATCCTCTTAGTAAAATCCTTGTGTTATTATTTTTTGACATCATAACAACGTAGACGTTGAGCATAGTGCCCATATAGCGCCTCTCAAAGTCTATCAACATTTCTACGTATACAACTGTTCTAAGTAAATAGAATAAAATGAATCATTTTTTACTGAGAATTTATCGTTTTTGTATTCTGTATAATAATTATCTATCTATTAACGTATGTAACTAAGGTTCAAAGAGTTTTTTTCGTCGAATATAAATATATTCGAGGTTCGACACTTGGATTCAGTTAATTGTATAGTTGTGTTACTTGTTAAATAAAATGAAATTGACGGTTGCAGTTTGTATTTTATTCGGAATAGTTGCAGTTTCCGCAGCACCTGCAGATGAAAAATACACTTCAAAGTATGATAATGTTAATTTAGATGACATTATTCAAAGTGATAGATTGCTGAGGAATTATATCGATTGTCTTTTGGGTACCAAGAAGTGCACCAAGGATGGAGAAGAGTTAAAAAGTAAGTGAAACTGTCGAAATGCTTCTAAAAAATTCTGATGGGTCTTGCCTAGCTATCGCCCCTAAAAGATGCTTAATAAAATTGAGTTATCATTTTTTTTCAAATTTAAATGAAGATGGTGATGTTTTAAAGAAATTTTTCAATTAGGGATGTTCAGTGAGTGTGTTTCATCTCAATATCCAATAAGATTGAATTGTTAGATATATTTTTATCAGGATATTCATTCGAGGTTGTATGCATCTTTGAGCACTGGCAGAGGGAATACAATTTACTAGGTATGCATTTAGATGGGTACCGTCTTAGCAGGAAAATAGTTAAGAAGGGTGGTGCCATATTTGTGAAGCAATGTAGTAAATTTAAACCTCTAGCGTTGATGATTATAACATTGAACAAGATGCAGAATTTAGATCCGGAAATGGTAAATTTAATATGTTTCTTAACAATTTTGAAAACCTACTTAATAATATTATAAGTAAACCACGGAAAAAATGTAACGTGCATTTTTTTGCATTTTTTGCATTTGTTTATACTTTTTCCAAAAAAATGCATTTTTTTTAAGATTCGAGCATTTTATGCATTTATTGCCAATTATTTTAAAATTCTATTGAACAAAAAGTTTTCATCATGGAATTTATTAAATCTGTTTGGGTTTGGAACTACCTGCAACCCCAAAATTGAAAGAACTTGAAAGAGTAGGTACCTACTTTATTGAAAGTGTCTATAATGATTATTTTATTACATTATTCTTAGAATGGAAAATACCAAATAGGTACCATAAACAATTAACTACGACACGCGTTCAATTTTACAAAGAAAATTTTCCAAATCTAGCCTTACTTCCACAACCTGTAATAACTCGTTGGGATACCTGGTTGGATGCAGCTATATTTTATGCTGACAATTACGACGCCATTAAACATGTGATTGAGGATCTTGGTGACTCTTCATCTACATCCCTTTTAAACTCAAAAAATCTTTTTAAAAATTCATTAATAAAGAATAGTTTAATATTTATAAAAACCAATTATATGTTTGTATCTACAACTATTAAAAGTTTAGAAAAACCTTGTGTTCCATTAACGGAATCAGTAGCTCTAATTAGCCAGTTTGAGTCAAATTGTAAGAAAGTCGCTGGACAAATTGGGACCGTCGTTCTACATAAATTCAATTCTGTGGCTCAAAATAATACAGGCTTTGAAATTTTGAAAAATATTTCGAAAGTTTTGTGTGCGATTTCTTGCATTGTTTCTAAAATTCTTGCATTTTTTTCTAAAATCCTTGCATTTTTTGTCAATTTTGGATGCATTTAAATGCGCATATTTTTGGCTTTTTCGGTTGCATTTTTTCCGTGCTTTAATTATAAGTGATAACACCCAAATCGTAATTTTGGGCGATTTTAATATTAATTTTAAATTTTATTCTTTGCAATTGAAATATTTAACAGATCTATTGTGTTCCAACAATTTATCAATAAATATTCGGGATTACAGTAGGGTAACAGCAACATCTGCAAGCTGTATTAACAATATATTCACAAGTATGGATCAGAGTTGTTTTAGAACGGGATTTCCGACCATAGAGGACAGTATTTTTTACTTTTTAAGGAAGTAGTCAAGCCTAGTAATATTCTCCCTAAAAGAAGGATTTTCTCAAAATCAGGCATACATAATTTTAAACAATCAGTAGATAATGTTAATTGGTCAATATTTAACAAGAATGAACATGTCAATTTTTTAGCTAACTTTCTTACAAGTACTTATCAAAATTTAGTCGTTAAACACGATAATTTCACCTAAAATGAATCATTGTCCTGTAGATTGGTTCAACGAGGATCTAAAGTCTATGAGACATAATTTATCTACTTTTTTCAAATGAAACTAAGTGTTTCTAATTAATTCCACTATTTAATGAAAATTTTAAGATACTTATTGATAATTATTTCGATATTGATATAATAAATAATAGTATCTTAAAATTTTCATAATTTTTTCATTAAATAGTGGAATTAATTAGAAACACTTAGTTTCATTTAAAAAAGTAATATGAGTAGATTCCACAAAGTAAGAGTCCAAACAGTAAATTCAATAATTTATCTAGTTTAAAACTCGTTTCAGAAACTGGAAAAAATCCAAATGATATGGTAGCATTTCGAAAGTTCAAACAGGACTACAATTTAAAGCATAAAGAGACAAAAAAGTTAGCCTACAATAATTTTATCGCAGTATCGCAAAATAAACCAAAAGCCTGCTGGAAAATAATCAATTTCGAAAGAAATAAAACGAAATCTATTTTCCATTGTCTCCAAATGAGTTTAATCAAGTGTTTCTGATGGTATATGAAAACTTTGCCCACAGTAACTCATGAAGATATGCTAAATTTTAAAAAATTTCCAGTAGCTGCCGTGTAATTTTTTCTTCACCAGTAACCGAAAGGGAAGTTAGTAATATAATCAGTTCCTTAAAAAATTCCAGCTCTCTAGATACAAATAATCTCAATAGTTCAATCATAAAAGAAACTTGTAAATTTATAATTAAACCGCTCACAATATTAATAAATTTAATTTTCCATTCAGGAATTTTCCCCGATGCCTTCAAATTCTCTAGAGTTCTTCCATTACGTAAAAAAGAAGATACCTCTCGGGTTGACAATTATTATCGTCCAATTTCAATAATTTCTATTTTTAGTAAAATCATTGAGGTACTGTTAAGGCAGAAGTTATATGATTACTTCGACAAACAAGATTTTTTCTGTAATTCGCAATATGGTTTTAGAAGAGAACGATCGACTACTCAAGCTGTTCTAAAAATATTATTAGTGATGTAGTTGAGGGCCTTGAGAGCGGAAAGCATACGGCTACAGTATTCGCCAGCTAACTTGATATCCCAGAAATTAACTAAGAGAGACAGAGTAATAGTGCCCTGCCTACTCGGCTACTATTGGTGGTAAAATTTTGACAAACGCCAATTGCATCGAACCTTATCAGGTGTTAAGATTTTCAGTAGCGTAGCGTCACACAGTTATTGTTTATGTACTCAGAATTCAGGTATAAAGCAGATCCGTTCCTATTAAAATCAATATACCAATAATTATAACAAAGAATTAAATATTATTGTAACAGAAAGCGTATCCTCAGAACTTACACGCCACTGTTTACAGTTATCGGATGGGCGGCGTCAATAGCTCCCTAGAAAGCATTTAGGACATCAAGTTAGCTGGCGAATACTGTATTACACTATGTGATCTTTCCAAGGCGTTTGACTGTATTTCTCACAGTATATTGCTTCGTAAACTTAACCACTATGGCATTAGAGGTGTGCAGCTCCAGCTAATTGAGTCGTATCTAAGTAATCGTTATCAGGTTGTATCATGTAATAATTCTTTATCCGATTTTATACCGGTTGTTCAAGGCGTTCCTCAAGGGTCAGTTCTTGGACCTTTTGCTATTTATCATTTATATAAGTGACTTACCCAAATTAATGTATCCTTTTAAATCAGTTTTATTTGCCGACTTTTTTTATTCCGATAAAAACTATGAAAACTTCAAGTTAATTTCGGATGATATTGAAAACAAATCTGTACGATGGT
Source organism: Lochmaea crataegi (assembly GCA_947563755.1). NCBI lineage: Eukaryota > Metazoa > Arthropoda > Insecta > Coleoptera > Chrysomelidae > Lochmaea > Lochmaea crataegi. The sequence continues at coordinate 28,850,465 of OX387428.1, read as the reverse complement.
TTTTGTCCAATAAACTTAAATTAAATTCGGAGAAGACACAAAATCTTTACTTTTCTTCTTCTAACCAAAAAACTAAAAGTGTAAAATTGTTGGGACTTTTTTTATAGATCTATAGACTATTTATGAAACAAATTATCAAGCTCAGTTTTTTCACTTCGACAACTTAAACGAGTTGTTAGCTTTCAAACTTTAAAAACGGCTTACTTTTCCCTTGTACATTCCCATATAAACTATGGAGTTGTGCTTTGGGGAAATTCGTCGTCAGCCAAAGATTTCTTTGTAATTCAAAAGAGAGCAATTAGGATTTTGAGTAATGTAAGTTTCTGTGAACACTGCAGGGCGTTTTTTGTTCATCTACGGATAATGCCTCTGCCGACCTTATTTATTTTTAACACCCTTATTGAGATCCACAAAAATCTTGATTCCTTAACAAAAAATTCAAACTTCCATAATTACAATACACTTAGAAGATGTCTAAGAGTAACGGTGGTCATGGAACGACGGCATTTAGCACTTGTTCAAGTGACAACTGCTGTGAATAAGATTGAGGATGGTCTGGCGAAAGCTGATGTTGCACGTGATTTTGATCTGATTTAGCGATTTGGCATCGATATGAATAATTAGGTGATGTCGCTGAGAGACTTAGAGGTCGAAAGCGTGCAACTACTCCTCGACAGGATCTATATGTGGTAGGATTAGTCGAAATGTGTATATAACTGCACGCGAACTCTGTGGGATCTTAGCAAATACCCACAACATTAATGTGTGTGAGCAAACTTTGAGGGAAAGGTTACATGTTGCTGGTCTGCACGCCAGACGTCCATCGAAAGTTCCCATGTTAGGTCATGGAGATCGTGGACTAAGATTAAGGTGGGTACAACAACATATGCTTCGGGGCTAAAAGAATGGAGTTCTGTGTTATTCACAGATGAAGCAAGGTTTTCTCTACCCGAATTCAAGAAGAGTGAGAGTCTGGGGAGGACCAGGTTGACATGAAGAAAGGAATTATTGGAAGATTGGGGATGGAAGTGGACGAAGGCCGAGACAGAGAGTATGAGGAAGAAAGTAAGAGAGGAGATAGAAAGGGGACATGATGCAGATGAATTGTACAATGTAATACAATACATTTATATTGATAGAAGAAGATAGAATGTAGAAAATATGTGTTGCATAAATCGTAGATTGGATCACGTGATGGAAAAGCTTCACCGTTTCTACTGTATCTATCTATCAATCTTGCGGTATTTTTTCAACATTTCAACATTTTGCACTAGAAAAATTACACCTTAAATATAAGTCTGAGTAGCGAGTTTTGAAAAAGCAGCAATTGTACCCTTCCAACGTGTTCAAACGTTCTACATCAGCAATTAAATGGAATTGAAAATAATCCAAATATGCAACAGACTAGCGAAAACTGTATGTCGATGATATATTTTTCCTACACCGAGATATCCTAAGAAACGTGTGGATTTTAAACATTTTTTCTTCCCATCCAAAAAATCAGCAATGCTAATAGTCATTATTCCCTCCTCCTACCGACCGCCCCTTTTTATGTTTCCAATTTTTATTATTCTAACTTCCATTTCCATCTAACATGCATACCTATAATTATTTTTCAAAATTCAATAAAAATCGTGCCTAAGCCGCTCCTGTCGTGGTGAGTTAAGGTTGATCCATGGTTGATTGTATCTTTCGAGCTAAGAAAATCATTGATTCTTCCTCATGATTTTCGAAAAATCGGGAAGTTATTGTTTTTACCCCGTTTTAAAAAAATCGAGGTTTCAACAAATCTCGACGTTTTGAAGCCCTAAGAAGCTTTCCTGATTATTGTTACGATGATGTCCGTACCTCTGTATGTATGTATGTGTGTGTGTGTGTGTGTATGTAACTTCTGAACGGCTTGACCGATTTGATCGCAGTTGGGGTCATTCGAAAGGGCTTCGCCTGTAAGTTGGAACCTATTCGGACCAGTAGATTTTGTTTGTTTTTTTTTTTTTTTAATTTTTTCAAAATATCTCCGAATTTTCTGTACAGATCGACCTCAAAAACTAATCAGCTCTTAACCTTGAAAACCCGCATCGATCACCACCAAGTGCGTCAGAATCGGTTGATGCGTTCGTGAGATATCGTTGTCGAAAAAAATCGAAAAAACGTGTTTTTTTGTAATAACTCCGAAATGTTTCATCAGATCAATTTTTACATCGATCGCCGCCAACCGCGTGAAAATCAGTTGATTCATTCAAAAGTTATAGCAGTTTGAAAATTAAAAAAATCGTGTTTCAACGAACTTTGATAAGACTTTTGAGCTCGAAGAGTTCAAAAGCATCGAATAGCTTTATCTTTGAGCTCGGAGAGTAGCTAGCGACAAAATCGCATGCGTTTGAAAATTGAATTTAGCGGGAAGTTGCAGGGATGGCCTTTAGGGTCAACCGATTTCCAAAATTTTTTTTGTATTTTTGCCCATCCACTTTGGTGGGCATTACTGGGGAATTAGGAGGCATTACTGCGAAATGAGTGGACATTAATAGGGAATTATTAGGCATTAACAGGCATTACTGAGGAATTAGGAGGCATTACTGAGAATTAGGAGGCATTACTGGGAAAATAAGAGGCATTATTAGGGAATTAGGAGGTATTACTGGGAATTAGGAGGCATTACTGGGGAATTAGGAGGCATTATTGGGGAATTGGGAAGCATTACTAAGGAATTAGTAGGCATTAGTGAATTAAAATCAAGAGTAATGCCCAAAGTTGGCATTGGTGGGCACAATTTGGGTCAGCGGCTTACCCCGCGGACATGAGCTAATCTTACATCATGATCTAACCAAATATTTCGGTGATCTTCGTAAAGACGGCCCTGCTTCTTTTATAACAGTAGCAAAACTTACAATGGTAGGTAACACTGTTAAATTTGAATTTCACTGACTTTGATATTAATTTTTCCACCGCAACATAGGAATTATTGTCGAGCTATGTCAAAAAACTGAGACAAAAGGCTTCGTAGAGACTCCTCTTGAACATCCCACAAGCATTTTTAGATGCGATAATTAAAGCCCTGCACAAAGACCTCAAAGAATAATGTGGTTCATGTCCTATTCCGTCTGAGAGACTCGATACAGTTTCTTTTCTAACTTGCAGATAAAAATTCACAATGGTGATGACGTCATCACACGAAGGTGGTTCACCCTGTATGTTAGATTATAATTTGAAAAAACAGTAAATTAAAATCAAAAATCGACCTGTTTCGGGAATTTCTAATTTGATTGGCCTTTGAAACGGTCGACAGGAACATACTCTTAGAGAAGTTAGAAAGGGCAGGGTTTAGTGGTACAGTATTGGCATGGATTTCAAACTATTTAACAAATAGAAGGCAAAAGGTCAAAATCCATAACTTCGAGGAGGTGGAAATAAAACGAGGTGTACCTCAAGGAAGTGTCCTAGGTCCCTTTTTTTTTATTTATATCAATGACATTGCAGACATTCAGACTAAATGTTTGTTTCACTTATTTGCAGATGACGCCTTCATTTAGCATTCTTCTCTAAATATAATAGATATTGTTACAATGATGAATAAGTGCTTAGAAATTGTGTATAGATGGTGTTGTGCTAATTTATTAAATATGAATTGTAAAAATACCAAATTCATCATAATTGGTAATGAGCAGCAGTATAAACTCTTTGTCGAACAAGATCATAAAATAATGATTGGGCCTTCAAAAATTGATACGGTAAATGAATTCAAATATCTCGGAGTTATTATAGATAGAATTTAAACACCACGCAAACCATTTAATAAAAACTATTTCATTTAAAATGTATTATCTTTTCATATGTTTACAGCATTTAACAAAGTGGTCAAGGCTGGTTTTATTTAATTCTCTAATGCTACCACACTTCACTTACTGCTCAATAGTATTATATCTCTTAAACCAAAATGAAAGTAAGCGATTCCAGAATAGAGCTATGCGAATAATATTAACATGTCCTAAATTGACCCCTACTGTTGAAATGCGGACATCTTTAAACTGGCTCTCAATTAACGATCTGTTCCTGTACCGAACATTAATTTTTATATTTAAAATAAAAATAGGTCACGCGCCTGACTATCTCCAACATAAAATTACCTATAACCATCATGTTCACACCCATAAATACAAGACTTAAAAATGATTTTTATATTAGGACCGTCAACAACAAGCATGCTCAGAATTCAATATTTTTTTAAGGTTTACATCAATTTAATAACTTGCCAGAAGAAATAAAGAAATTAGCAACAATTAATGAATTCAAACGTAAACATTATTTGTTATTTGTAAGCAGTTAATTTGGTTATATTGGGGTATTTGTTGTTATTATTTTGTGTGTTGTTTATTTTATTTATATATAGTATATTGTTAAATTGTATTGTCTGTGTATTAGTTGTTTTTTGACTAAATAAAGCATTTATATATATATTATTTATTTAGCTAATAATGAATTTATGCGTTACTTTATGGACGCACTGTAGGTACATGTAAAGTGGGTTTATTTTTACCATTATTTTGTTGATATTTGTTCACATTTTAAATATTTGTTTCTTTAAATTATTATTACAAAAGCATCTAAAAATAAAATCTTATAATAATTGTGTCTTCGTTTTAAATTTAATTAAATAGAACGAATTTTCCGGACAGGAGATCCTACCTTGGAAAATTTCTGGATATAAAATTATAAAATGGCTCTGCTGCAAACATTTAGTCGTCATCAGTAAAATTATAAAAATATAGCTCTAATGTCGATACATTTACAAAAATAGTAACCTTTCTTTGCGTTACTTTTTGTTCGTTTATTAATAGCCTTCATAACATGTTGCATAAGTCACTATTAAACTGAAACAACTATCATTTAAAAATGCTTTTAATGTTAATTAAATAATTGCTATTTATAAATGACCAAAGGTAAAATGTATATTTTGCTGTGATTAGCGTTTACAATAATAATAGCTTTAAATAACTTCAAGACATGCAATATTATTATAATGGGTTTTTTTACTCAATTAGGAAAACATAGAAAATGTAATTACTATTTGTTGTCACAAATAGATAAAGAATTACATATTTAATAAACAGAAATCAACAACAAGTTTGAAAATAGTCACAGCAACTTAAACTCAATGACCGATTTTGAAAAACTACTCCACGATTTCACACGTATAGGTATACCCATAGTTAGGCAGCAGCAATGAAATCTTTAGCATGACCCCAGATCAGATCTAGACTGGTCTGGTACTGCCGACAAAAACTTTTAACCCTGGCAAACAATAATAGAGTAACTCTTAAGTGGGTCCTGGAGCACAAGGGTATTGTAGGCAGACACCCTAGCAAAGCTAGAGTCTGAAACTGCATTCACTGGTCCTAAACCAGTATTTGGAATATCAAAATCTGCTGCACGTGGTTGTGCATCTCGGTAGATTCAAACTAAATATCAGACGTACTGGAGACACATTCCAAAACAAGATCATAGCAAACTCCTGGTCACAAAACCCTCGGAGTCGCTGACTAACGAAATATTAAACCTCAGCAGGGGCCAGATAAGGAAAGTGACGGGACTACTCACCGGTAACTGTACCCTAAGGAAGCAAATGCATATAATTGGCTTTTATGGGGAGAAACCTATCTGTCAGTTGTGCATGGAAGAGGAGGATACAACCTCTCATATTATCTTCGAATGTGAAGCTCTGTCTCATTGGAAATATAGACTCCTAGGACTAGAGTATCCAAGTGAGGATTTCTCCAAGAAGGACCTAGTAAAAAGACTGTTGAGCCTGATAAGGGCTACTGGTCTCTTCACATAAACGGTTGAACCAAGAGCACAAAAAGCCTAAAGGCCTCTAAGCCGAGGTCTCTAAACCTCTGACTGGTGGTGCCGAACCAATCAATCAATACCTAGGACTCGATTTGAGGCGGAACGGCATTCCGGAACCACTTTCTCTGAAAAATAAATCTGAAATCGCCATACGTGACATGGGCTTTAGTCACAGATAGAAGCTTCGAATGACCCAACAAGAAACAGCAAAGAAAAAAGTGTTTTTTCCGGCCTCCCTAACAATATCACAGAAACTAACTTCATGCTAGACCTGGAGTTGATGGCTGAAGCTTTGCAAGAACTTTCAGATGTAAGTGAAGATTGACAGCATCGCTATGCTGATCTGGGCTTTGCAAACAGAAAATTACAAATCACAGCCATTGCTTTATTTGTAGAAAGAAAAACAGTTCCAGAATGCTACTGAACAATGGCTCAAGAAGCAGTAAACAGCTTGTCTTATTTCGGAGTTCCTCTCCACAAAAAATAAGGTAGAACAAACATCTAGCCGTTGAACCCCGAAATATTTTACGAGACACTGAGTTAGCTGAAACTTTTAAAATTATGGATAGTAAAAACTAACCACAAACAGTCCCAATAACGTTTGGGTAAAACTAAATGGAGAAACTTGCTTCCAGGTTTAAAATTAACAAAAGACAGTTAATTACAGGTTTCCGATAATATGTCGTCTCCCGAGCTTTACCAGAATGCCTCACTCCTTTGTAGCAATCAATTGACTCGATTGCCATTTCGTCGAGTGAATGTGAAAGAGGATTCGAACTTAACCACTGAGATCTTCACTCAACATTACAACAGTTTCTGGTCTGTTGTTTGTGAAAATTAATGGACCTCTTCTTCGGTTGTTTCATCCAGAGAAGGCTGTTGACTCTTGGCTTGTTTCTGGACAACACTCAAGAGTAAGGAGAGGTCGAGAAAAAAAATATGATAAAAAAACATGTTAAAGTTTTGGACTATATTTTAAGAAATATTTTTTCACTGCTTTTCATTATGTTCATTAAAAAGTTTGAGTTAAAGAAAATGTTCCTTTTTTTAACCTAGTACTTTACACAAGCAAGCAATGTTTTTAGAGGGGGGAATAGGTCGTATCTCCCGGTAGGTTGTAGCTCCGGCTCCTCAATTTCTAGAAATCGAGCACTAGCTATACCCACTTTATCCAAAACCAATATACTTAATTTTTGCGAAGAATTAGAGATTTAAATGAGGAACTTACCTCTTTAGAGCAAATATAATCAAATATGTAGTGTAAAAAATGATTCGCTTAGAACCTCCTAAAGGAAACTGTAGATTTATATGGTTATCTGTACATTTTATCTCTAATATGAGAGAATATTAATTGGCAAATATTTTTTTTCAGGGGTGCTACCAGACGCATTAAAAACCAAGTGTGAAAAATGTACTGAGTTCCAGAAAAACGGAGCAAAAAAGATATTGCGGCACTTGTTGAAGGACAAACGACAATGGTGGGACGAACTTGAGGCTTTCTACGATCCCGATCATGTTTATGTAAAAAACTACGAAAAAGAACTAAAAGACGAAGGAATAGTATTATAAATTTGAAAATGAAATAATTACGTTTGTTTTTTGTAATTTAAATTGTTGTTAATATTTTATATGCTAAATTAATAATGTAGGTACCAGTTTACCAAAATAAAAAAGCAGCATACTAGAAAAAGTGTATTTTTTTAATCAAAAATAAGTAAATTTCTAAAAAATCGACAAAATAAGTAGGGAGGATTAGCAGTCCATTCTTTAAACAATTAACAAGTTACATTATTAAATAATTAGTAAAGTAGCCATCACAGCCTAATAATTTCCCCCATTTCGGAGAATTAGGATTGATTTCTATGGTTAACAACAACAAAAGTATAACAGCATTTTGTAATATACTCGAATTATCTTGATTTTATATGGGAATAAGGAGTTGTTATAATTCTCCACAGTTATTACAGAAATACGTCGTCTAAAGGAGGATTCCATTACCTAGGGAGAACTTTTCTGTCTGGGTATACAGTTACAGGTTTAAAATTTAAAAGCTATTTGAAGTAGCCAAGAAAAACTACGAGAGAGAAGGAAAAAATAATATAAACAAAATAGAGTAAACTTAATTTTCCACTAACGAAAATAAACAATGTCTTTACACTAAAATACTCAATTTTTCTGGAATCATTCCACGAATGTTGATAAAACAAAATTAAAAAATCAATTAAAGAATCAAAAAAGTTACCTGGTCTTAAAACATTCCATAACTCATGGAAACATTTTAAATTTTGGTTACTTTTTATATTGTAAAAAAATGTATTATATATACAGTGATAATTTTAAAACGTATCTCGTGAACGAAAATATATGTCAAAAAATTCTCAAAATCGTCCTATGATAGAGGGGGCGAACTGAAATGACATAAGAGATAAGGCACTCCCAACAACCTTCTATGACTCACCTACCCCACCTACAAAGGTTTAAATGACAACCCCCTACTTGTGATACGTCGTTGGAAAGCCTGTAAGAAATTCTTTCCAATGGTATAAGTAACAATTATACACGGTGTAAACAAAAAAAATTAAATAGTGTTTAATGTCGAACTTCGAAAATGTTAATTAACAAAATAACTGTTCAAAATGGTATCCATTGTTTTGTAAAGAATAGTATAACATACTTTCAAACTCCTTACGAACGTTGGCAATATCACGACAGACTTCAGTTCATATTCATCGTAAATCGTTAATAATTGAGTTCGGTTAAGTTTTCTAAGCAGCACCAGAAAAAAGAATGAAGTGGCGCTAAGTCTAGGGACCTAGGTGGCCACTCAATGAATATATACTTCCAGTCAATTTATTTGGATAATTATCATCCAATCAGTCCCTAACTGCTACTCGTTTTTTGCTATATTGACGTTTTACAGAGTCATTTTTATGTTCATGTGTGTAATTTGCTTTTACACCGAGAGAACCACCGCAGCAACAATAGAGGGTCATTAAATTGCAGAAAATACATGACCTTGACCTTGGAAAATAGCATAGAAATCATCTATCTATCATAGCAATATTTGCTTAGTTTATTATTGCAGTGTCTTTAGAATGCATGAATAACTTTAAAAATAAATTTTGATGGTCCAGTTAAATGTTAAAAGACAGTAATCTTGATATGTATGTATGTGTATCCAAACTACTTTTATGCCGTCTCCAGAATAGATAACCTACTTGTCTCTAGTACAGATCCAGATAATAATATCCTAAAAATAGCATAGAGTGTAAAGAAAAAAATTCTTGAATGTGTAAGAACTTGAATTATTGTGAATCAACCAATGTCAAATTATTTTCGTATTGTAATTTGGAAATATCCCAAAATTAACTAGAGGACAACCCTGTATATTTCCAATAATTATCTAAGCAGTATTCGATTCGTTTATCCAAATTTCTCGAAATATACATTTTTCCTAACTACTACTCACCTAAAAACCAATTACAAGTCATAAATATAACTAATTTATTTTCTAGAACCCATTCAAAACGAATTAACGAAATTTCGTCAAACTTCAGACCATTAGGCATTTCTCTAATTTGTTCAAAAATATAAAAGCCTAAATTCATCGTTTCTTTTCATTCACTATCTATTTTTCGTGAGCATAATACTGTACCATGAACAAACCAGTATTGTTTATATTTTTGGTAACTGTCGGTTATTGTGCCGCAGCTTATTCCCATAAATATGACTATATAAACGTTATGGAAATTTTACAGAATACCAGGATGTTGAAAAGATACGTAGAATGTATGTTAGATGTACCTGATACCTGCACCAGAGATGGAGATTATCTTAAACGTAAGTTTTTAAGTATTACATTTTTATTCCTCCTTCTTCTAATGTATTTAGAAACTGATAAAAATTAAAAATTGATGCTTTTACTACTAATTAATTGAAATTGTTTTCTTTTTGCTAATTACTACATTTTTTTTCACATTTGTTGGGCTTTATACTCTTATTAATCGAAATCTTATATTCTGTCACGATTAATACTCTTTGACCAACCCCTGTAGTATCGGTATATCTCGTAGAATTGAAAAATTCATTTGCTTAGTCTACTCACTGATAGATGCCACCACGCTACATACATAAATGCCTTGTCCATTTTAAAAAATGATCTTAAACGTAAGTTTTTAAGTATTACACTTTTATTCCACTATTTTTAATGTATTTAGTGATAAAAACTGATAAAAATTGATGCTTTTACTACTAATTAATAGATGGCGATATTGTTTTCTTATGATAATTACTACATTTTTTCCACATTTGTTGGTCTAATCGAAATCTAATATTCTGTGACGATTAATACTCTTTGACCAACCCCTGTATTATCGGTATATCTCGTAGAATTGAAAAATTCAATTGCTTAGTCTACTCACTGATAGATGCCACTACGGTACAGACAAACTACACAACTTCAAATTTAATTCGCTTAAGTATCTTTGTCTACTCACTTCTAGATGTCACCACGCTACATACATAAATGCCTTGTCCATTTTAAAAAATGATCTTAAACGTAAGTTTTTAAGTATTACACTTTTATTCCACTATTTTTAATGTATTTACTGATAAAAACTGATAAAAATTGATGCTTTTACTACTAATTAATAGATGGCGATATTGTTTTCTTATGATAATTACTACATTTTTTCCACATTTGTTGGTCTAATCGAAATCTAATATTCTGTCACGATTAATACTCTTTGACCAGCCCCTGTAGTATCGGTATATCTCGTAGAATTGAAAAATTCAATTGCTTAGTCTACTCACTGATAGATGCCACTACGCTACAGACAAACTACACAACTTCAAATTTAATTCGCTTAACTATCTTTGTCTACTCACTTCTAGATGTCGCCACGCTACTCACATAAATGCCTTGTCCATTTTAAAAAATGAACGATTTCAATTAGGCTGGAAATAATATCATGAAGGGTTATTAATTATAATTTTATTATTATAGAAATCCTTCCTGATGCTATCAAAACCAACTGCGCACAGTGTGACGCCAAGCAAGAAGATACAGCAATCAGAGTAATGGCCTATCTCATGAAACATCACAGCGATTGGTGGCAGAGAATTGACACTCGTTATTCTGCCAGTAACAGTGAATTTTTGGAAACTCGCAAGGCAAAAATTGAAGAATATAAAAACAAATTGTAATTTTAGTTGATTAAATGAATTTTTCATCAGTGGTGTGTTTATATAAATGAATTTGGACAAATATGTTAATAAATTACACATTCTAAAAATTATCAGCACTTCATATTATATATCTGACAATTGTTTTAAAATTATTATCAAATGATGAATAATATACACGATAATAAGTACCGTGACTTAGAGGAATGGTAGATAGAAAAATTTAAAATATCTAGATACAATTTTTCTCTAGAGCCTTGATAGTTTATGAGATACAGGGAGATAAAGGATGCATATGAAATGCACATTTTATTGCATGCAAATTCAAAAAATTTTGTAACTTATACTCTCTTCAAAACACATCTACAGTATCAATTTTGTAAAATTCTAATAAGCCAGTGGAGTGGTATCAGGGGTTCGTAAACTTTTATTGTACCATATTCCGGAAGCACCCTGTATTTCCAGTTGAAGACTTTTGCCTACAATTATTCACTAAAGTTTCTACATAAAAGATACTCTTTGTTGAACTCATTTCCAAGCTTTTTAAGTTTTTATTGCTAGAAGGCACTTTTTTAATTTGTCAATTTCTTTAGAGTTAAAGGAGAGAAGGTGGAACATTTTAAGTGAACACTGAATGCTTATCATTTTTATCGAATATCAATATTAACTTTGATTATGAAAATCACTTATATTTTCGAAGTTATGAGAATCATTTTATCATAAACAAAAAAATGAGCTGGAAGAAATATTTTAGTATTGAAGTGCCTTTATTTTTAAGCATGTTTTGCGCCATTTTGGAAGGTAAGTTTTAAAGTGAGAAGTACATATTATGGGACAGTCATCTTATACATTTGAGTGGGAAAGTGAACGAAGACGCGTGATTTTTTTGGGCTTGTTAGGGGTGTCAAGAAGAGCTTATTTCTGAGTTGTCGTTTAGATGGACCTTAAGCTAAATTAGGGAGGAGTGGGGGAAGGCAATTTTGCGAAGAACCTAACCTAAAATCAATATTTTTCGAGTTAATTTGAAAAAAAGGCAAAAAAAAAAGATTTTTTGCCTTTTGTTGCATTGCAATTAATAGATAGCAAAATGACGTCACCTACAAAAAGAGCCCTCATTCGTTTCGATTCGATGAAAATTGAGCTCAGCGGAGCCTCCGGAAGTCGAGCGCCGGAGGCTCGACAGCGGCGGCGGGGCGGCACGTGTCGCATAAAATCGAGCGCGCGGAATTCGGCACGTATTTCGGTTCTTATATTTTTCTTTTCCGATATATTTCCCTTATATATTCGTATAAATTATATTTATATTTATTTATTTACATTTTTTTGTATATTCATCTTTTTCGTTTATATATTATATTTTCCTTTGATGATATTATTATTATTATTATTCTTAATAACAATTCATAATGTAATGTTCAAAATGTGTCTGAAAAGGATGGGTTCTGTCAAATGTAACGCTCGAGAAAAATGTGAAGTAGTGAAAAATAGAAAAGTTTGCTGAAAGTTCTGAAATCAAAAGGGTATGAAAATACAATAAGTGAAAATTATTTTAAAAGTTAAATGCATCAAATGGCAAAAAATCATTTTATTTTCCACTTTTTTTCAAGTTAACTCGGAAAATATTGATTTTAGGTTAGGGTCTTCGCAAGATGAATTGTAGGGCTTGAAAATACCTACAAAAAGAGACGTACGTTCAATTACGACCGAGTTACAGCGAAAAAAACGCAAAATTACCTACTTCCCCCCTCCCCTAATTTAGCTTAAGTTCAATGAATACGACAACTCTGAAATAAGCTCTCCTTGACACCCCCCACAAGCCTAAAAAAAATCAAGCGTATTCGTTCACTTTCCCAAAATCGCCTTTTCTTTTATATAAGATGACTGGCCTATTATTCATTTCACTGGCAATCTAAATATAATAATACCAAAAATTAAGTGTGAAAAATTAGTTCTATCTTCTATCATGGGACATGGGTCACTAGCCAGCGTCGTATTATCCTGGAAGCCCGATCTTGGGGCTTCAAATAAAGATTAATCAAACATATGTGGGTTTGATTTGAAGACAATTGAAGCATCTAATCCTTAACAAAACCCAATAAATTCTGTAAAATCTCATCAAATTTTGGGATGTCGGCTGAAACGACAGCGAATATATCCGATATCCGCTAACTTATCTAATAAATAAAAGTTTTAATGACGAATGCTTCCCAGAATGCCTCAAAATTGGGATTATTAAGCCACTATATAAAACTGGCGACAAAACTTTGACCCAAAATTATAGACCTATATCGCTATTGACAGTTTTTTCAAAAATTTATGAAAAAATACTAAAAACAAAAATAACCAAATTTCTAAATAAATTTCAACTACTAAATGATAATCAATATGGGTTTAGAGAGAAAAATCGACAGGGGATGCAATACACGCTTTAATCTCTAAACTATACAATGCTTTAGATACGAAAACACCTGCAATTTGTATCTTTATCGACCTCTCTAAAGCTTTTGATACGTGTCACAAGCGTTTACTGAAAAAGATTAAATTTTATGGACTGCGTGGAAAAATTTATCGTATAATAGAAAGCTATCTAAACAATAGAACACAATATGTGGAAATGAATGGAGTATCGAGTGAACCAAAAACAATTATCTATGGCGTTCCACAAGGGACTGTACTTGGACCTCTTCTCTTTACAAGTCAAGAAACTGGCAAACGATGAAAATGGAAAGTGAAGACGATTTTAAATCAGTTAAAAAATGGTTTCAACTAAATAAACTAACGTTAAATATAGAAAAAACAAAATATATGCCATTTACATCTTATATAAATAATTTGCCGAGTCTTGGTCCAATATATGTTGATGAAAACACTCAAATCCCTGAAGCATCTTCAATTAAGTAACTAGGTATTATTATAGATAGGCATCGGAAATGGGATCTACAAGTCAAAAACATTACCAATAAACTCAGAGGGCTGCTACATAAATTCAAATTTTTACGCGACTTTTTAGATGAAACCCAGTTAAAAACTTTATATCTCTCTCTGGTACAGTCGCATCTTACTTACGGAATTATTGGTTTGGGTGGCGGGGCAAAATATACAAAAATGGATAGTAAAGCTTATTTAAAAAAAACCATTACTTTACCCCAGCGATGCGCTTTTTATTGAGACTACTTTTTTTGACATGGGACAGTTATACTGCCAAAGCATTCTCATAAACATCTTTAAAAGAAATATAAATATACTTTTTCCCCAACATAATTACCCTGCTAGACATACATGTACATACCTCACAATGAGCTCAAAGACCGTTGGACAACGATGTACGACTTAAGACTCTTCAATATGTTACCAAATAATATTAAAGATATAAATAAACTGCCACGTTACAAATATTCTGTAAAAAACTGGATAGCCAGTAAAAACAGATATATTTTTAATGATTTAATTAATTTAAGCTATCTAAAATAATTTATTTAACATGATTATTTTTGGAATATTGCAAAATTTTGAATCCAATTTCAAAATTAAACGCAAAGCTAAAACGCTTGGTACCCGGTTATACGTCCACAACTCCATATTAAGACCTTACCTCCCGACTTCGACCACATCTCCCTATTAAGACTTATCACTAAATTATTATGTCTCAGCGAGGTATCAATGTTTATTCTCAAATATTTGTAATTGTTTCTACCTATCAAATTGTATTCTATTTTTATGAATAAACATTATTATTATCCTAAAAATAATTTAGTTTTCTAAACCTTATAATTTTAGATGGAGTGATCACAAATCTGAATATATATCGAAGCTGCTACACAATATTAAATTTTACGGAATCTGATTGCGCCAAACTTGGCTTAGAAGAAACCGAAATGACTGAAAGATTAGAAAAACAAGTTCAACCAACTATGAATAAATTAGAAATGGCGAACAATGTAGTTTCATCACTTACTCTTTTTTTTTGTATATACGTTGGTATTTGGTCTGATAAATTCGGAAGAAAACCGTTTTTAATAAGTTGCTTAGTAGGTATGTGCAAAAGTGCAAATGTGATTAATATTAAGCTAATTTAACTGCAAATCTTTGTTGTTTATTCGAACATGTGCTTTAACTTCATACTTTATTCTTTTAGTAGATTTGTCCGGCGTTGACAATAACGTCTTCTGCAAGAATAAACTACAGCTGTGCACAGTCAAAGTTTTTTTATCATTAATAACTTTTCAGATGGAATTTTTCAAAAAACGCTGGTAGGTTGATTGATTGATTGATTATTTCGGCACCACCAGTCAGAGGCTTACAGACTTCGGCACCTCAGCCTTTAGGCTTTTTGTGCTCTTGGTTATACCGTTTATGTGAAGAGACCAGTAGTCCTAGAGACTAGTAGTGAAGAGACCAGTAGTAGACCTTATCAGGCTCAACAGTCTTTTCACTAGGAACTTCTTGGAGAAATCCTCCCTTGGATACTCTAGTCCTAGGAGTCTATATCTCCAATGAGACAGTGCTTCACATTCGAAGGTAATGTGAGAGGCTGTTTCCTCCTCTTCCATGCACAACCGACAGATAGGTTCCTCCCTATATATGCCAATTGTACGCATTTGCTTCCTTAGGGTACAGTGACCGGTGAGTAATCCCGTCGTTAGTCAGCGACTGTTTTTTGACCAGGAGTTTGCTGGGTTCCTGTTTTGGCACGTGTCTCCAGTACGCCTGATGTTTAGTTTGAATCCACCGAGATGTACAACCACGTTTAGCAGATTTTGAAATTGCAAATACTGGTTCAGGACCAGTGAATGCAGTTTCAGACCCCATCTTTGCGAGGGTGTCTGCCTTTTCATTGCCTACAATACCCTTGTGCCCCGAGACCCACTTAAGAGTTACTCTATTATGGTGTGCCAGGGTTAAAAGTTTTTGTAGGCAGTCTCAGACCAGTCCAGATCTGATCTGGGGACATGCTAGAGATTTCAGTGCTGCCTGACTATCTGATAGTATAAGGATCTTTTAGCCTCTATACCCCCTTTCGATGTTTATTTGCAAACACGTGTCGAAAACTGCAAAAAATCCCTCAACAGGCTGGCAAGAGACAACAAAGTGTCTCTAATATGGGTGCCGGCACATGAGGGGATTGCAGGTGATGAAATGGCGGACCAGTTAGCTAAAGAAGGCTCTAAAGGAGACTTCATAGGTCCGGAACCGTTTTGTGGAATCACAAAAGATTGTATAAGAGGGGAAATCGGGAACTGGCTAGATAGGGAACACCAATTCAAATGGAGGGTGACACAAGGGCACCTTCATACTAAGAGTTTACTGAACAAGGTAGACAAGGAACTCTCAACCAGGCTACTGAAACTGGGTAAGAGACATTTGAAGACAGTTACCGACCTGGTGACTGGACACTGCACCTTGAGGAAACATCTGTACAATATAGGCAAAGTTAGTGAACCTATGTGCAGAAAATGTGAACTTGATGATGAAACACCTACCCACATACTCTGCTTCTGTGAGGACTTACAAGAACTTAGACGGAAGCACTTTGGAGAGGAATTTATACAACCATCACAACTACTGAAAATCCCTCTAGTCAAACTAGTGGCCTTTATAGAAGACACGAAGCTTCTGGAATGGAAGTAGATAACATGGGAAATGGTACAAAGATTCAGTTCAAGTGCCTGGGCTGATGAGCACAACCCAAATATATGAATGAATGAATGAACGTGTCGATAGCGTAGACCGATGCAAACTTCCCCAACGATGCGTGGACATTGCACCTGGGTCTGACGCCAAGGACTCCTGCTCCTGTTCCTTTTTCAGTTTTAGATCCGTCTGTGTACCACACCAACGTTCCTTCCTGACTGAATGCTTCCAACCCATCCCAGCTAGGTAGTTAACTTCTCATTTAATCTAAAAATATTTATAATTTTAGGTACCACTACCAAATCCCTAATTTATACAATTTTCATGTTTTTTCATAACATATCTCCATGGTGGTTTTTAACTACACTTATACCGATGATATTTACTGGTAATTTTTCAACACTCTTTATACTTATGGCTACTTACATCGCAGATGTTACAAATGAATATGACAGGATGATCCGGTAAGACCAAAACATTTATAGAAGGTAATTTAAGTATTTATCTCGTCTTCTTCTTTAACTACCGTTGACTTTTGACAACAGCTTTCTTCAATTAAAATCAGTGTATATGTGTTAATAGTCTTTTTCATCTTCATTTCTTTACTTTTGTTGTCCCCCCTTGTACGTTTTTTAGAGAAATTTCAAACATCCAATGTATGTCCACCTTTCTACTTTTAATGGATATCGATCAATCACCAATGAATGTTTGGACTTGAAATGGATTTAAAACGAATGTCCAATGACGCGTATTGTGCTATGTGGGTTGTCTAGTACGCTTATATTATAATTAAAGTTTGCATTTATATATGTTCCTAAATTTGTTATTAATAAATTTTCCTGAATTACATTCGAATTACAAATCTCTTCGGCAATAAACGAAAATAAAGTTTCTTGATATTTTGGTCATTCGTCACGCTTTTATGCAACACACAATACTTTTGGTTATGCAACACAATTAACATTGAAGAGTATATAGTGTTGCATAAATCATCGTCACGCTTTCCAGTATACTATACTGTGTATTTATGTATACTTTTTTTTTGTAAAAATTTCATTTACGATGGGCTTACGATAAAATTCTTAAAAGGGATTCATTTATTGGTGTTTTCACTTTTGTCGGCAGTCTGTTAAAACTTTAAACGTTTATTTTAGGTTTGCCATTTTTCAAGTACTACTGACAACGGCTCAAATTTTTGGAAGTTTTTCATTACCCTATATATTTTATAATACAAGTTACGAATTCAGTTTTGGTTTATCGACTATTCTACAAACCGTAGCTCTCTTATTCATTGTTTTTTTCACATCAGAATCACTTCCAAAGGAAAGAGAGGTGAATATTTTTTTTGTATTCTGTGATCTGTGCCTTATAGTAAAGCATCTTTTTTAAACAACTTTAACTGAATCATTTTTTTTTAGAAGTTTATGTGTCGAAATCTATTGAAATATCTAAGTATTTTTGAGATGTTTCAATGCGCTGTAAAGAAGAGGACAAAAAATGGTCGAGCATATATCTTCATAATTCTCGGAATAGCCGTATTAATCGGATTGTTTGAAGGACAACAATCAGTCACTTCTTTATTACTAAGAGCGAAATTCCAATGGACATTAAAAAAAATTTCTATAATCAACAGCATCTCAAGTTTAGCTTCAGCTATAGCTACTACTTTGGGAATTTACGTTTTTTATAGAAAATTGAAAATTAAAGAAATTCCTATTCTTCTCTCAGTTACTTTAACCGGTATTATAGCAAGTTTTCTCCGCGGAATAGCTACCAACAACTATTATATTTATATTGGTGAATACATTTCTTAATATTTTTACAGGTAATTAAATTAAGAGTTAAAATAAATTTCAATTTTAGCTCTTGGTTATGGAGTTTTCGATAGTATATCTTACATAATGGTTAAAACAATTTTAACGTTTTTGGTTGCTCCCGATGAAATAGGAAAAATTATAGTTTTACTGGACATCGTTACTAATCTAACTGGAACACTCGCCAATTTTGTATACCCCTTTCTCTACAATTTAACCATCGACATAAACCCGGCCATTTACAATTTTTTTTCTTGTGGTGATTATGTTGTTCTTGCTCTCATTTTATGGTAAGTATAATATGTTTAGAAATTATAGGATAACTCTGATAGTTTTATAAAAACCATTTACTACCAAGAACACCAGCATCTAAACACCAAATATGATTTGAGAGTAAATTATTATAACCTTGAAGATTGCTGATACATGCAATGAGAAACGGAACATATATGTTTAATATATTCTCCGATCTAAATAGTCTACCAGCAAAACATTTCCTATAAATTCACTTCAATGAATATCAAGTATTTAGCTGGACAGCTGGATTCAGAACCACTGTAAGAAACCCCGCCCCTTCTCCTTCCAAAATTTGTTAGTTATGTGCGATGCGATTATGCTTTTTGGGAGGAGAAAATTTCGATTCATCTGTAAATAAAAACTTTCATCATCTCTTCACAGAACTCCATCCGTTTAATATTGTCGTCTGGAAATAGCTCTTGTGTAGTTTGAACCATAGCACCGATACCCATATTTATTTAAAATACGTCGAACTGTACTTTGATTCATGTTTACTTCTTAAGCAACTTCTCTACTCGAACACGGTTCACTACTTTCAACCACTGCACAAACATCAGTTTCTCTATTAATTGGTTGTTCACTCATTTGCCTTACAGGTGGCTGACTGAGATGGTGTATTCCTGTTTCGCCTGTTCCCGTTTCGCCTGACATTTAAATTAGGTACATTTTGGTTGCGTTTTGCCTGACGACAAGATTGAGGGAAATTTATAGTTGCGATTCGCCTGACCTGGATTTTCTAGGTAAAACAGGTAATAAATATGTATAATTGTTGTAAGTACCTACCCCGACCGTTTCTTAACAGGTTAGGTTAGGTTAGGTTATGTTAGGTTAGGTTAGGTTAGGTTAGGTTAGGTTAGGTTAGGTTAGGTTAGGTTAGGTTAGGTTAGGTTAGGTTAGGTTAGGTTAGGTTAGGTTAGGTTAGGTTAGGTTAGGTTAGGTTAGGTTAGGTTAGGTTAGGTTAGGTTAGGTTAGGTTAGGTTAGGTTAGGTTAGGTTAGGTTAGGTTAGGTTAGGTTAGGTTAGGTTAGGTTAGGTTAGGTTAGGTTAGGTTAGGTTAGGTTAGGTTAGGTTAGGTTAGGTTAGGTTAGGTTAGGTTAGGTTAGGTTAGGTTAGGTTAGGTTAGGTTAGGTTAGGTTAGGTTAGGTTAGGTTAGGTTAGGTTAGGTTAGGTTAGGTTAGGTTAGGTTAGGTTAGGTTAGGTTAGGTTAGGTTAGGTTAGGTTAGGTTAGGTTAGGTTAGGTTAAGAATAAGACAAATTCAAGAAAGCTACTTAGATAATGAAATAACAGTGGGAAAATGTTTAGAAAAAATAGCCTACACTGTTAAGCTTAAGATAAATTAACTTTGTTAGTTCAAAATCATGTAAATATGTATATATTATTGTATTTTTTCCCAAATTGACGAAACGTAAAGCGAATAAACTTTTAACCACACCAGTAATTTTTTATCAACTATTAAAAATTACTGCCAGTCCTGAGTCTGGATAAAGTGGGAAGGGAAGCTGCTTATTTTAATACCTATTATAACTAAAAATGTATGGTCAGGCGAAACGGTACCACAATTTAAGCCGTCAGGCGAATCGAAAAATTTTAATGGGTCAGGCGAAATGGGAACAGGCGAATCGGGCATAAATCACTGAGATTATGTACTGCATTTGTTGCAGTTTTGTAAACATCCAACGGCGCTGGTCGGTTTTCAAAAGCAACAACGAATAAATTTACTATTTCCCTAATCGAGTGACCCCCAAAATACCACGATAAATTTGATTTTGAAAAGTTATGGGCTTGTTGTTTACTGGTAGGTGATCTGTGGTTTACTGACTGCCTGACGGTAATTATTTAAGGACCGTCCACAGTTGAGAATACGGAGTGGTGGGAATTGTACGATATGTTATAGGTGTCCAAATAAACGATTATAATAATCGTCTTTTTAATCTGTTGAAACTTGATGCTGGTCGACTAGTTCAAAAGCAGTTCTGATACAATGCTTAAAACCCCTATGTTCCGTTACTCATTGCATGTATCTGTATAGGTTATAGGGGAAACGATTTTGGTATAGGCAACCAAACACATACAAAATTGTTCATTAATAACCCTTGTTAATACCTATCTCGATTGTTAATCTTCCCATCTTATTTAAAACACTCAAGAATCTCTTGAAATAGTGAAGAACATGTTCGGTTTGTATCTTTTTTTGCAGCATCTTGTATAAAAACAATTATTTTTGAATCACTACATTTTTTGTACCACTATATTCAAGCTTTCAAGCAGAATAATATAATGATAATTGTTTTTATTTTCAGTTGCTTACTGAAATCTAAATGTCCTTACAATTCACCACCATGAGTTCAAGATGAAATGGCGTAGGACTTTTGTCATTCCACCTATTCAATTAGCTAATATAGGATGACATTGAAAAGGTTAAAATAAAACAAATTTTTTTATTTAAATATGTATTATAACTATTTTTATTTCACTATAGAACAAACTGTTTGCACTTTATATAAACTTTCAATAACATACCTACATACTTTGGAGAATTCACTTCAATTTATTCATGGTTGTATAAAATATTAGTTTCCATTTTAGAACTTATTAATAGCCCAGGATCGTATTCGAGTAATAACAAGTCATTTTCATTGATTTTAATGTACCTAGTTGAGTACATGTATACTCGATGCAATTTGAACAAAGGTGTAAAAAAACTTACGAATTAGGTATATTATGAGCAAGTACTCACTCTATCTACATCAGGACATAATTGAATCAGAATTATTGTGAAATTAAGATATCTAGATTAGTTAAGGGCTTTCTCGAAGTATGCTAGGGTAGTGATTCCGAGGCGAGTTTGAGGTGGGTTGGTAGGCATCCCCTTGGGGATAAGTCCAATACTGTTTGGGTCCTGGATCCATTCGAACATGAGTTTCCCATCTCGACCCGAAAAAAAAAAGTTTAGTTAAGGGCTTAGAGATTCCAGTGCTGGGTAATTACCTACATGTACTTGAAAAATAATTACAATTACAAAGTACTTTTCCAAAAAAGGAATTAATTACAATTACAAAGTACTTTTCGAAAAAAAGGAATTAACTACAATTACAAAGTACTTGTCCAAAAAAAGGAATTAATTACAATTACAAAGTACTTTTCCAAAAAAGGAATTAATTACAATTACAAAGTACTTTTCGAAAAAAAGGAATTAATTACAATTACAAAGTACTTTTCCAAAAAAAGGAATTAATTACAATTACAAAGTACTTTTCCAAAAAAGGAATTAATTACAATTACAAAGTACTTTTCGAAAAAAAGGAATTAATTACAATTACAAAGTACATGTCGTAAAAATAGGAATTACTTTGCGGATAAATCAACAAATTATGACAGAATGGGGGAGCCAGCCGATACGAATAAAATTTTTAAATAGGTAGTAATTCAAACTGTTAAACTAACAAACAATTGCAGCGACTTTCTAAAGGATTCCTTAAAGTTAAAGATTAGTTAAGGGTGGTTTGTATAATATAAAGCTTACTTGAAGTTAAACTCGGTTTGAGATAACACATGACAAATTTTGTATGGCGTAGATACAGACTAAACACCATTTAGCAATTAGGGCTTGTTGCCAGAAACATTAGACTGCATCTATAGTTATAGATCGGAAATTGACATGTATCACCTAAAACTGAGATTTACTTCAAGTAAGCTTTATACAACTTAAGGTCTCCTTAACTTATGTGAAAAGACAAAATTAATAATAAGTAACAAGTAATGAAACCGGGAAGGAAGTTCAAATAAAATGTTTACTTAAAAAGTTTATTGATTCGAACGAAACAAAAATACAAAAGTTCGTGTACCCACCTACATAATATATTAGAGGTATAATCATATTGTAACGTTTATTCTAATTTATATTTACAATTAATTTATATTTACAGATTTATATGTAATACGGTCCTTATTTAATAATTTATCTAATACAATTAGCACACTAATTATAATTTATATGAGAGTCACTTAATAATCACTTTATCGAGGCGCGATTACTTTCCTTCGGTATCAACACTGACTGATTGACTAATTGCCTGCAGCGAAGCTGGTGGCCTATTTATACTCGCACGCCGTAATTCTCGACTTTCTCGCGGGTGCACTGGATATTTTCGACGTTCTGGCGGATGCACCGGGTGCGGTGGGTATTCTCGATGTTTCTCGAAAATTGGGCGGAGGAACCATAGTCGTCTCATATGGGGATTTCACTGGGGGCACTAAGTGAGCATATTAATGCAGTACCTTGCGTAACATTGCCCCCTCCTTAAGAGACAGTTCCTCCTGGAACTAGCTAGGAAACTGGAACGAGATGACTGTATCGGCAACTGGTCCCCTTGTTGCATTTTCCAGTTGTATGGAAGTAGCATGCGACCGTCTTCTCTGTTGGCTGTGTCTCCCGAGCATGGCCGCAAACCAGTACCTGCACATCGGTGTCTCGGAAGATTACTTCTACCATGTTACGGATTATTCGCCAATCTAAATGCCTACATTCAATCTTGGGCATGGCTAGCCTATGCACGTTCAATTCAAGCACATGCGCCCTCAGGCTTCGTAATGTTTCCCAGACATCCTCGTACGTTGGTCTTTCGTCGAAGGTGTTCCTCGTCACTAGGTGGAAATTGTAGCGGGAGCCATTTTGCAGTTTCAAAGCTTTACCTGGTACTGGTAACTGGTTTACCAAAAGTCGTGCGCCACTCTTCTTTATAAACAGAGATGCCAGTCCGCGCGCATCGGTTACGCTGGCAGGGATGTTTATTGCCAGTGAGTATTCCTCCGGAACGGTAAGCAGGTCTTGTCGTCTCTCAGTGGTGACGCCGAATCTTGCTTTTCCGGTACCACCATAAGCACCCATGAACTCTACAAAAGCAGGATCGGCTACTTCCTGAAGCTGGTTTACTTCCTCATCGTGGTCACCCTCGAATGGCGCTAATCGGTTACGGTGTACCACCTTTGGCTTTCCATTTGGGATCTTGCTGATACGATAGATGACATCGTTGATTCTTTTCTTTACGAGGTACGGACCGTCCCAAGCTCTCTGCAACTTTGGAGAAAAACCCTTTTGTCTTCTTGGGTTATGCAGCCAGACTTTGTCTCCTTCGTGGAAACTTCCTTCCGTAGCTTGCGTATCGTACCTTTTTTTCATCCTATCGCTAGCGATCTGAAGATTCGATCGAACCAGCTCGTGTACGTCGTCCATTCTTTTTCTCAGCTGGGTTACGTAATCTTCACCAGCTATGTCTTCTCCGGGTCGGCATCCAAATTCAAGGTCGCAGGGTAATCTCATTTTGCGTCCGAACAGAAATCTTGCTGGTGTTTGGCCGGTGGACTCATTGATGGCGGATCTGTAGGCCATCGCGAATAGCGAGAGATATTGGTCCCAATCTCGCTGATGGTTAGATACTACTTTAGACAGGTATTTGCCAAGAGTTCTGTTCATTCGCTCTACCATCCCGTCCGACTGTGGGTGCAAAGCCGTAGTTCTCGTTTTCTTCATGCCGAGCTTTTCACAAACTTCCTGGAACAGCTGGCTTTCGAAGTTTCTGCCCTGGTCGCTGTGTATTTCCAGGGGCACTCCATATCGGCAAATGAACTCATTCACGAGCACGTCGGCAACCGTTGCGGCTTCTTGGTTTGGAATGGCATACGCTTCTACCCATTTTGTGAAGTAATCCATCACCACCAAAATGTACCTGCTGCCATTTGCTGTCGGTGGAAACGGTCCGGCAATGTCCAGGGCAATGCGTTCAAAAGGGCTTCCGACATTGTACTGCTTCATAGGAGCCTTTCTTCTCCCGTGCGGTCCATTGGTCGTAGCACAGGTAGTGCACTTCTTACACCAGTCCTTCACATCTTCGGAACTGTGCATCCAATAAAACCGTTCTCGCAATTTCTGGAGGGTCTTCTTCACACCTAGATGTCCTCCTGACGGACTGTCGTGTAATTTCCGCAGTACTGCTGCTATCCTTGTTCTTGGAATCACCAACTGTCTTCTACTTTCGGAACCCTCATCGTTCTCGATTACTCGCTGTAGCAAACCGTTTTCTAAAACCAGCGAGTCCCACTGGGCCCAATACGATTTCATCGTTGGCGAGTACCTTGAAATGTTCTGCCAAGTGGGTCGACAGTTCTCCTTTTTCCAATGTCGGATTTTCTTCAAGTCGGGATCGTTCTCTTGTTCCTCTTCCAACTTTTCTGGTGTCCATTCGTCGGTGGTCACCGTGGTTCTTCGAATCGCAGCTTCCTTAGCTTCTGTTTTGCTGCAGTGAGAGCACTCTGCAGGGCATGGTCTTCTAGAGAGGGAGTCTGCATTTCTGTGGCCTATTCGGGCTCTATGCTTAATAGTGAAATTATATTCTTGGAGCCGCTCGATCCATCTAGCGATTTGACCTTCAGGGTTCTTGAATTGCATAAGCCACTTAAGTGCTGCATGATCGGTTCTGATCACAAATTTCTTCCCATACAGATACTGATAGAAGTGCTCCACGGACTTCACTACTGCTAGGAGCTCTCTTCTTGTGACGCAGTAGTTTTGTTCTGGTTTGGAAAGGACTTTACTAAAATATCCCAGAACTTTCTCTTGTCCTCCTTGAACCTGTGATAGCACTCCTCCAATTCCAACATTGCTAGCATCAGTATCTAGTATGAATTCTCCCTCTGGTAGTGGATAACCGAGTATAGGTGCAGTAGTCAAGTGCTTCTTCAAGGTTTCGAACGAAGTTTGGCAATCTTCGTCCCAGCGAAACTCCCTTGCTTCCTCTGTAAGTCGTGTCAAAAGGGCTTAGCGATATCTGCAAACTTCTTTAGAAATCGCCTGTAGTATGTACAGAGTCCAAGGAAGCTTCTAACTTGGTGCTTGTCGGTGGGTCTTGGCCACTTTCGTACGGCAGCAGCTTTTTCTTCGTCTACAGCTACACCATCCTTGCTGACTACATGGCCTAGGTAATTGACTTTGTTCTGAAATAGTTGACATTTCTTGGGGTTGAGCATCAGTTGCAACCTTTTGAAGACACCTTCCAAATTCTTTTGATGTTCGTCGAATGTCCTTCCCAAGACTATGATGTCATCAAGGTACACTAAGCATGTCTTCCAGGACAACCCTCGCAATACGTTTTCCATCAGTCTTTCGAACGTTGCGGGGGCATTGCACAGCCCAAATGGCATAACGGTGAAATGCCATAGTCCAGATCCGGTGGTAAACGCTGTCTTTTCTTTATCGGCTGGATCCATTTCTACCTGCCAATATCCAGACTTCAGGTCCAAGGTAGAAAACAATTTGCTACCGGCCAGCGTATCCAGAGTGTCGTCGATTCTCGGCAGAGGATAGCTATCTTTCTTTGTAACATTGTTCAACTGCCGGTAGTCCACGCAAAACCTCGTGGTTCCATCCTTCTTCTTTACCAGAACTACCGGAGAGACCCAAGGGCTGGTAGAAGGTTCTATTACCTTGTCCTTTTCCATCTCGCGAACAATTCTCTCCGCTTCCTCTCTTTTGGCCTGTGGTAGCCGTCGAGCCGATTGTCTTATCGGTTTAGCGTCGCCGGTGTCAATTTTGTGTTTGACAGCAGATGTTCTTCCTGACTTTCCTCCTTTTGGTACGAAAAGAGATCGGTATTGTAGCAAGAGTTCTCTGATATTTTTCTTCTCTTGCAGGCTAAGGGATTGTCCAGCCACTGCTATCATTTGTTCAAACTTATTGTTGGCATCATTGGAGGTTGTTGTTTGATGAATTATCGATGCCACTGGTACGCAAGTTCCAATTTTGGTATCCTTCTTCATAGTTATTGGATGGTCATTTACATTTATAATGCGTACAGGTATTTCTTCGGCAGCCATGACTAACCCTTTTCCAACCAAGATTCCTCGACCAACCTCTTCATCGTGATTCCATGGTTCCATCATGACCGGTGTTCCTTCTTCGACGGTTCCTTGTAGCCTTGTCACAGTGAAAAATTCACTCCTTGCGGGTACAACTGTATCCTCCTGTACGGCTACCTGAACAGTCTTATTCTCGTGTGGGTGAAGGAATACCTCCTCAGAACCTACTCTAATCACTCGGTTCTTGAAATCTAGCTGGAAGCCATGTAGGTTCATAACGTCCATTCCGAGTATTATGTCCTCTTCGATATCGGCGACAACGACAGTGTGGGTGAACTTCTCTGCGCCAATTCCCAATTGCACCGGTAGTTCTCCATGGACATTGGCGCTTTCACCTGTGGCAGTCCTGAGTCGCAGTCTCGTCGGTAAAAGTCTTTTCCGGGTGTTGACAGTCTCGGGGCGAATAATAGTCCTCGTTGCTCCAGTGTCCACCAATAGTGTATACTTCCTTCCATTAACTTCACCATCCACGTATACACTATCATCGCGACATTTCAGAGAGGCTATTAGGATGAGAGGGTCTTTGGAAGGTCTTCGGGTCGAAGCTGCCCTCTGAAGGTCGACCCTTCCTAGTTTTCCTGCTGGGCGTCTTCGTTTGTAGCAGTTCTCGGTCGCTTGCACGAACTGCGTACATGTCCCATTTCTCCACAATTCCAGCATCTCACAGCTTTCAGTTTTCCATTTGAGATGCTTTTCATCATGTTGACAAGCTGGTCGAGCTTGTTCTCAACTTCTTCGTCTGCTACAGCCCTCACCTTGCCGTATACTCCGGAAGCCTGTGTAGCTGCTTCGTACTCCAAGGCTGCAGAGAGTACGTCGACCAGTGTCTTATGCGGAGCCAAGCGTAGAGTTCTCTGCATTTCATGGTCACGAACTCCGTCGATGAATGTCTGTACCCCTAAACATTCCATGACATTCTCCGGTGCCGATGGATAGGCAAACCGCACCAACCTCGCAATGTCTGCTTCGAATTCTTGCAGAGTTTCGTCGCGTTTTTGTTTGCGGTTTTTCAGCTGCGATTGGTACAGATGCTCCAGGTGTTCCAGGCCATATCTCATATTCAATCGCTTTTTGAGTTGTTCAAAATCTTCGGCCTCTTCCACTGGAATGGTCTGGAGGACATCCATAGCGTCTCCTCTAAGGGCAAGAGTTAAATTTAACGCTTTTTCCCGCTCACTCCAGTTGTTTGCCTTTGATGCCGCCTCGAATTGCTTAAGATAGTTCGGCCATGACGTTTTACCATCTAATGTTGGCAGCCTCACTCGGCTGTTAATATCGTTTTCCATTTTCGGCTTCAACTCTACTTTCTCTGCCAGTTCGTCGTTATTCGGGTCTTGCCTAGTTGTAATATCCGGTTTATTACTAGTCTTCCTTTCGATTTCTTTGATTTTTTGTCTCATTTCTTGCTCCATTCTTTTAATCTTTTCTTCCACGGCAGAAATATCAGTCTTCATGGATGTCATTTCATTTTTCATGTCCGTCGAAATTTTATTCTCCATGTCCGACATTTTGTTTTCCATGTCCGCCGAAAGTTTACTTTCCATGGATGAAATTTTATTTTCCACGTCCGACAATTTGTTTTCCATGTCCGCCGAGAGTTTACTTTCCATGGCTGAAATTTCGTTTTTTATATCCGTCGAAATTTTATTTTCCATGGATGAAATTTCGTTTTTTATATCCGACATTTTGTTTTCCATGTCCGACATTTTGTTTTCCATGTCCGCCGAAAGTTTACTTTCCATGGATGAAATTTTATTTTCCACGTCCGACAATTTGTTTTCCATGTCCGCCGAGAGTTTACTTTCCATGGCTGAAATTTCGTTTTTTATATCCGTCGAAATTTTATTTTCTATGTCCGACATTTTGTTTTCCATGGATGAAATTATAGAGGCGGACGCTTCGTCGGTGAATTCAAACGTTTCCGGGTCCAATCCATTGTTAATCATAGCTTTTTTTAGTCGTTCCTCTAACACTGACTTGACCTCACTTGTGTCCAGTTCGTAATCCTCCAACTCTCTTCGAAGCTCTGAAACTTTTAATTCACAAAGTTTCTTCGCCATCTTCCTGTATATTTATTTATTTTTTTTAACCCCACACCTGACTCCAATGTAACGTTTATTCTAATTTATATTTACAATTGATTTATATTTACAGATTTATATGTAATACGGTCCTTATTTAATAATTTATCTAATACACTTAGCACACTAATTATAATTTATATGAGAGTCACTTAATAATCACTTTATCGAGGCGCGATTACTTTCCTTCGGTATCAACACTGACTGATTGACTAATTGCCTGCAGCGAAGCTGGTGGCCTATTTATACTCGCACGCCGTAATTCTCGAAATTTCTCGCGGGTGCACTGGATATTTTCGACGTTCTGGCGGATGCACCGGGTGCGGTGGGTATTCTCGATGTTTCTCGAAAATTGGGCGGAGGAACCATAGTCGTCTCATATGGGGATTTCACTGGGGGCACTAAGTGAGCATATTAATGCAGTAGCTTGCGTAACAATATCATACAAATCGGAACATATTAGTCTAGGGTTCGGTTCGAAAAGGAAATTTCTTGTTTTTGTACCACGTGCATCTCGTAAACACGCATTTAAAAGTAATTGTAATTAAAAAATGTAATTGTACTTGTAATTGGAAATAGTAATTGTAATTGGAAAAGTAATTGTACTTATGAGAAGTAATTGTATTTGGATAATTCAAATAATTAATTATTAATTACTTTTTAACTAGGAATTACCCAGCACTGAGAGATACTGAACTTCATATTTATTGTACCGACCAGATGTATAAATTTATTAACAAGGTCGCTCGTGACTCCTATAAACGAGGTTACAAAAGGTGAAAATTGAAAGTGGAAAAGACATAGGAAGCGTATGTATGGTGGCCAGCAAAACAGGCGTAATTACAATTTACATTTGGTTTACATTATTCTACGAGTTTTGGGCAATTTTTCCGAGAGAAGATCTCTCAACAAATTCATATACAGCTATAAAGGTGTTAATGTACAGCTTTAGAAGCGTTTGTATTGATTTTAAAGTTTGCACTTGTTTGTTGAATCAATCGTGTTGGCATAAGTCAAAATGAAATATCTTGGAATGAAGTATACCTTGGGTGTTTTTCTTTACTGAAAATTCGGAAAATACGGTTATCTAGCACAAGAAATCGACGGAAGCCATCGGTTTTTCAAAAAAATTTAAATTTCAACTTGATTGAGTTGAGGTATCGCAGTTTTGAAAAAACACTATCAGAACAAATTAAAGGGATGTATTGGAGTTTTTATCCTCGCATAATGTTTCATTCAAACCCTGCAGTCCGTCTCTGTGATGTGTTAAGTACGCAAACAAGTATTCTATCAAAATAAAGTCATTTGTATGCAATTCAAGATTTACCTTGGGTAATGCCTACTAAGAAATAGTATGATGACAAATGATTTAATTAATTTTGTCAATAATTGTAGCTGCTTCAAGTCTATAAATACCCATTAATAAGCAACTTTTCAGCTTATAATATTCTGAATAAATAGCAGTAACATCATGGGGTTAATAATAAGACTAGTTATTTTATTGACTGTGGTATCTTGTAGTTTCGCTCAAGCTCAAACTTACAATACTAGATATGATAACGTTGATGTTGATCGAATTTTGGCTAGTAAAAGGTTGTTGGATAGTTATATACAGTGTCTTTTAGACGACAGCGTTAAAAAGTGTTCACCGGAAGGTCGAGATTTTAAAAGTAAGTAATTTTTTTATTTGAAAAGTATTGTATTGGTTGAAAATCATATACAGTCTTGTTTAGATTTTTTAAGTGAAGACTTCTTTAGGCGCGTTGAGCACTTTTTTTGGGTGAAGAAAAAACATGTATTTTTCGTCATCGACACGCTTTTATGCAACACACAATACTTTTGGTTATTCAACACCATTAACAATGAAGCGTATATAGTGTTGCATAAATCATCGTCACGCTTTCCATGTGCTATTATGTATACTGTGAATATATGTGTACTTTTTTTTGTAAAAAATTCCATTTACGATGGGTTTACGGTAAAATTTTTAAAAGGGATTCATTTAATGGTGTTTTCACTTCTGTCGGTAGTCCCATGACTGGACTCTACGTTTTTTTATTAAATTGTAAAATATGCTTAGAAACCTGTAGCTAAATTCTTTGACTTTTCTAAAAAAAAAGATGAAAATTACGAAATTAATATTCGGGTTATTATACTATTGCGGCACTGTCTATGGATTCATTATAGAAGCTACCACTAAAGTATTACAGAAATCTTGGTTTTTATAATTTATGGTTGTAGTTTTGACACAGTCACAATGTTTTGTTATTTTTTTTAGAATATATACCCGAGGCGATTCGTACGAATTGTGCTAAATGTTCTGACGCTCAAAGAAGGATTGTTAAAAAGGCTGCCAAACATATAATTAACACTAGACCACAAGACTGGGAGAAAATTCAACAGAAGTTTGATCCTCAAAGACAATATCAACAAAGTTTTAATGATTTTTTAAATAGTCGTTAAAAGTTGATAATGTTTATCACTTTGTAAATAATGATCAGATAAAATTATAATATTAAACTCGCATTTTTATTATTAGGTATATAAATAGAATAAAGCTGTGTAACGATATAGAGTAGTTTCATCTAGCGGTGGGTAGACTAAGCATTTAATCTGAGAACTTTTTGAAGTGAAAACTTCTTTAGGCGCGTTGAGTACTTTTTTGGGTGAAGAAAAAACATGGATTATTCGTCATCGTCACGCTTTTATGCAACACACAATACTTTTGGTTAGTTATGCAACACAATTAATAATGAAGCTGTAGTGTTTTTGAAAAATTGAATAGATGAGGCTTTTACTTGATGAAGATCCATACTAATGATGAAATAAAACAATTTAATTTGTTTAAATCTTCATTTTTATTTTGAATTAACGATCAAATTAAAATTAGTGATGCGCACTAGTTTGAAAAAGCTACTGTGTAGCGAAACGCGTCAGTAATTTTAATTTGAACGTTACTTCAAAATAAAAATGAAGATTTAAACAAATTAGATTGTAGTGTTTTTATTTTATTTTATTTACGGTCAAGCCCAATTCCATATAAAAAAGTAAGTGAACGTGAAAATTTTTTAATAGTAGAAATACCTACAAATGCAGTATACATTATAAAATACGGTAATAAAAAAATACAATACAATGATAAAAATGAATACAGTAATAAAAAGACAATTTAATAAAAATGGTGAAACAAAAAAAATAAAAGTTTTACATGCGTAGAAACACTATAACAACAATAATAATAACGTTTATTCAGATTCAGTTCACAAATTTGTGTTTAATATGATTTATGAATGTAAACAAAATTTTTTAAAATCAATTTATAAAATTTGAATCGTAGAAATATAAAATACCAAAAAAAAATAAATATAAATATGGCCGTAATTATATAAAAAAACATTCAAACAAAATACAAATATATACATAAAAGGAAGTATAGTTAAAATACTCAATATATAAAATCACTCAAATATAAAATTATTTTGTTTACACTAGATTAAGGATACATATTTTGATAATAATAATAACTCTATTCGCAGCATGCATAACGAGTACTTCTTTCATTCTGGATACTTAATTAAATTACAATTATAAAATATGAGTGCTGATAATATATAAACAAGAGATATAAAATTGATTTGGAATATACATAATTTAAAAAAAAACGATTGTACATATACATTTAGGAATTGAAGTGAACAATACAGAAGAGGTATCTCTTTTCTCATCTACTCAAATAAACGTATAAGTTCAAGTCTTTGACTTTGGAGGATATGTTGTTTCAACTCTTTTTGATATTTGTTATGGATTTTATAGTTTCAGGAATGTGGTTGTAAAGCTTAGGAGCAAAATAAATATATATGATCTTTGAGTGACGACCCTGACCATTAAGGGTGTAGTATACTGATCTCTTTGGCGAGTATTGTACTGGATGTAAAGGAAGCAATGCTGTATGTACTATACTACTATTCAGATACATGCAATGAGAAACGGAACATAGCTGTTTAATGTATTCTTCGATCTAAATAGTCCACCAACAAAACATTTCTATAAACTCACTTCAATGAATATCAAGTATTTAGCTGGAGAACTGGATTCAGAACCATTGTAAGAAACTCCGCCCCTTCTTCTTTCAAAATTGGTTAGTTATGTGCGAACTGCGATTTAGTATTGATGTATTTTTTGATGGGAGTAGTTAACGTCGCTATATACTTATTGAAACAATATTTTCCTGAAAGGTGTACATTTTGATTTCTCTACGAATTTATTTTATTTTGAAAATTTATAGGCTTGAACAGTACTCTCAGCTATCGACTGTTGTATACTCATAGGCGTGCGCAGACTTTTTTATTAGGGGGGGCCCTTGATTCATTTGAGTATGCCTATTAAAAATGATAATTAAGCAATAACGCTGCCTTTTCTATAATGCAAAAGTCCATTGCAGGCTCATCGGCGAAATAAAAAAACGTCGTTGCCCCATTTCTAATTGAAAGATTTAGTAATTACGCAATTATAAGTAATATAACAAAATATATTGAATCAATTGGAGTGAAATCGCCCTCACAATTCAATAATAGTACTTCGTTCACACTTTTAAGAATGTCTGTCGTTTCTTGGCTAAAACGTTGGTCTATTCTGGAGACAAGTGAATCTAAAAATGGATAAAATGTGTTTATTCTAACAAAATCTTCTTTTCCTAGTTTCCGGAATTGTAATACCACGTTTGTCTAATATTTTTTCAACTTCAACATACATTTTATTAAAAAAAGTTTCAGAATCCAGTCTCAATTTTTGTAAACTCTTCACAGAATTGATTGCGGGCAGTAAATTCAAATTTTCCGTTTGTAATGCTTTGCTTACTTTGAGTATCATTACTAGAATAGGAGCAGTCATATGTAAACAAATCAAGAAATTAAATGATTTCAACTGCGCCAGTAATCCTACAGCTTTTATTTTAACATCAGATTGTTTGGAGGTTTCAATAATTTCTTGAAGAGCTAATATCAAAATTTCATAATTATCCTTTATTGCAGAAACCGCTTTAGATCTGCATGCCCATCTAGTTGTTCACAACGATTTTCAATGTCTTGAGTGACATATTTATACTGTTAGCTATTTTCTCTAGAATTGCATGTCTTACGCAACTACCTTCGAGAAACGAATAAACACATTGAATAATTCCAAAAAAATCAAATATTAACTTGTTATTCGAGTGAGAGCAGCAAGCATCTTCCAGAGTTAAATTTAAACAGTGTGCGTAACAGTGAACATAATTATAATATATCAGGGTTATTTTGCTTGCATCGCGACTGAACACCAGAAATATTTCCAAACATGGTCGAAGCTCCGTCAAAACTACTTGTTCCCACTTCAATTCCAATGATCTTAGAACATTATCCAAAGCATTAAAAAGAAGAACGTTAAAAATTTGAAATTATAAAATGTTTTTAATATATTGATATTTTGAGGAATTAGACCGATTAGGGTGGGCCATGGCCCACCCTGCCCCCCCCCGTGGGCACGCCTATGTGTATACTGACTGTCTGACACTAATTATTACGGACCGCCCACATCAATTGAGAATACGGAGAGGTGGGAATTGTACGATATGTTGTAGGTGTCCAAATAAACGATTGTAATAATCGAGTTTTTAATCTGTTAAAGCTTGATGTTGGTCGACTGGTTCAAAAGCAGTTCTGATACAATGCTTAAAACCCCTATGTTCCGTTTCTCATGTATCTGTATAGTACAAAACAAAACTATAATATGACAATTACATCCGTTAAATTCAAATGTTTAGTTGAGACAGGTGGTTCTTAAATTGATTAATAGAATTACTGAAAATCTGTAAACTATTAAGAGAATTTGCTAGTCTTATGGCTCTGGGAAGGAACGAGTGGAAAGCATACTGTATCGATGGAGACACATTAGATGTTCTCACCTGCTAGTTGAGCGAGGTGGCACGACAGGCAGATCTTACTAAGAAGCTATGGACAGTTATACAAATACCATTTAACTAACATATAAATCTTTATTAACTCTCAATTTTATTTACATTAGAGCATACAAAATAAATAACGATGATGCGACTTTGTCGCTACGCCGATGTCCTGGCTCCGTTAATCCATACTGCAGCATTTAATTCCTCCATTACGGTACTTGCGTTGAAGCGCATTAGGTATCCGTTTATTATCGTGATTTATGACCTATAATAGATCAGGTCGAACCTGACACCTTAGAGATTGTGTTGATTTTCCCTGAAAAGCTATTGAAAAACAGGGTCACATATTTATGGCATATGACTATTCTAAATTAGACACATTTATGATGTTAAATAGCCAGTGGCGGATGTAACTCCTGCGGGGCCCGGTACTAAATCGAGCGGAGGCCCACAAGGTTGGAGAAAAAAATCAAATAAGAAAAAGTAATACAAAAACTTTACCAACGAGCTTTATTTACAAGAGAAAATATGTTCAGTGGAATAGGGTTCTTTATTTTTTCTCGTTTTTTTGTATCATGTGGCTCCCCCGCAAGCCCCTACGTTAATCCGCCACTGTAAATAGCAATAAAAGGTCTTTTTGTTTTCTACGGCTCTCGAGAGAAGAGATGCCCAATTGATACTTCCATGCATTGTATAATCTCGATAAGCATTAAGCTTAAATGCTATATAGAGAAGAAAAAAAAATTGAACTTGTACAATCTTCTTTATGTGAGTTAAGTAGTGAGGAGACCAAACAGATGAGCAGTAATCAAGATGAGACCTAACTAACCAAAAGTAAAGAACTTTTATAGAATTTATGTTGGTAAATTCATGAGTTGTTCTTTTTACAAAACTCAACATTTTCATTGATTTTTGTATGGCATTAGTAAGGGAATTATCGAGAATAATTCCTAAATCCCCAATCTGATCGACAGTATATATCAAGCAACTGACCATTAAATGCTATTATATGATGTGTGCGATGAAAGCTAATTACATCACACTTACTGGTATTAAGATCCCATGTCATTACACGAGCACCAATTAAGTAGACAGGTTAGTTGTTAGTTAGTTCTACTTGCAACATGAGGCATATCTACACAAACAATTGTTAATTATTTAATGTTGAATAAATCATCATTACGCTTTCCATGATCTATATGTATACTGTGTATATACACTGTGTCCGTAAAGTATGGAACAAATTCATTTTTAGCTAAACAGACCATTTTAAGAAATAATCCTGAAACACGTCGATTTTTGATTTTAATTTACCGTATTTTAAAATAATAATCCAATATACAGGGTGAATTACTTTCGAGTAATGACGTCACCGTCATTTTTTTTAAATGGAACACCCCCATTTTGTTTCAATTTTCGGATTACTCTAGCTGAGCTGATTCCAAAAATGTATCACATGTTGATTCCAATTGGTACAGGGTGAACAAAAATACAATAGTTTTGTGTGTGCTCATAAAGTAACGCGTAACATTCTTTATTAGTTAAATTAACAATATTATCAAAAATACTTATGAAATACATGACTTTATAAATGTTCGAATTGCAGCCCTTGCTGTATTTGACAGTAACCCAAACGGTGTACAAATTCTTGTTGAACTTTATGAGCACACACAAAACTATTGTATTTTTGTCCACCCTGTACCAATTGGAATCAACATGTGATACATTTTTGGAATCAGCTCAGCTAGAGTAATCCGAAAATTGAGACAAAATGGGGGTGTTCCATTTAAAAAAAATAACGGTGACGTCATTACTCGAAAGTAATTCACCCTGTATATAAGATTATTATTTTAAAATACGGTAAATTAAAATCAAAAATCGACGTGTTTCAGGATTATTTCTTAAAATGGTCTGTTTAGCTAAAAATGAATTTGTTCCATACTTTACGGACACAGTGTATGTGTACTTTTTTATGTAAAAAATTCCATTAACTTACGATAAAAATTTTTAAAGGGATTTATTTATTATTGTTTTCACTTCTGTCGGCAGTCCCATGACTGGACTCTTGAAAATTTTCAACACTTTGTAAATAAAAAATGAAATTTTTTTTTGTTCAATTTACTTACCTTTACCTCGCTTGATGATTATATAGAAATATGGAGGGTTCTCAATAAAAATACCAATTTGCATATTAAAAATCTTTTAATACACCCAACAATTTATTATAACTTTTTAAATCAATTGCAAAAGATACAGCATGTGTTCGTCGCCCTTGCCCACTTTTCCTTTGATCAGCGTACTTAAAGATCGTATTTCTTGTAAAACAGACAGATAAAAATAAGAACGCAACTCAAAATTAAATTTTGTATTCATCTATTCATATAAATCTATATTAACAACTGAACATTTCAACTCTAAACAATCTAATCTATTTATCGCACGACATTTCGCAGTTTTATTTCTCTGCACCTAAACTTAATCTTCCTTCCTCTTTTTCGTCGTCGATTTTAACAATATCTCATCTGTCAATGTTCTCTTCCGCTTAGTTCCTATATCACTGGTTCTGGTTTCTCTTCTTAACGAAAAATCGTTATTGCTTCCAGCCATCATCAGTATTTCTATCGGTTCTATGCATTCTTGTTGCATTTGATACGCCATATTGTATACTAAGCTATTTGTTCTGTTATACATTATGGCATTAGTGAACATTAACATAGTATCCCGCTTGAATTCTAGTGTCGATCTGATTGTACCATTTT
Source organism: Lochmaea crataegi (assembly GCA_947563755.1). Classification (NCBI taxonomy): domain Eukaryota; kingdom Metazoa; phylum Arthropoda; class Insecta; order Coleoptera; family Chrysomelidae; genus Lochmaea; species Lochmaea crataegi. The sequence continues at coordinate 28,813,006 of OX387428.1, read as the reverse complement.
CAATATTCTTTTTAATGGTAAGTAGATCCATTGGTCGGTATATAGTAGCGCTATAACCTGCCGGTAAAATTGAAATTTAAAGAACCAAGTAAGGATAAGATTAAAATATAATATTATATTTACACAAATAAATAGAATAAAGTTGTGTATGGAGTGTAGTGGTTGGTATCTAGCGGTGAGTAGAGTAAGAAAATAAAATTGAGTCCTTACAAACATCTGGACAAAAGTTGTGTATGACTATAGCGTAGTGGCATCTAGCGGTACGTAGACTGAATTATAATAAAAGTAAAATTTTTATCTGAATTGAACTGCCTTAACTGACATCTGGACAAAACCAATTTTCCAGCAGGGTTGGCTTCAGGAGTATTTTGAACACAATAAAAGCACAATATTTTTTATGTCATACTAGTTCGTTATTTCAATCCAATCTCAATACAAATCAGGTTTGAATTAATAACAGTGCCATTTTATCATAGTAGACACTAGCGCTGCTAGGTGAATGTTGACAAGCGTAAATGTCATAAAATCACAATAATTTTTATATGTGTCAAAGTTAGAATTATTTCTCTTTATGCCCGCACGGGCATAAAGTACGACATTAGATAGTTGGTAACTAAGCAATAAAAACACAATAATGAACTAGTATGACATAAAAGTTTGCATGTACCAAGGGCATAAACAGATGTGTATACCCTCGGTCGACTCACAAAGACGTCCGTTCGTAAGACGTCGCGCCCTCAGGGCATAAACATCTATTTATACCCTTGGTACATAAATAACTATTAAAATTTATGTCTTTAGACATTTGGGTAAAAAAAATAATGAAAAATTAGCCAGCAGGATCAACTTCAGGTGCATTTTGATAACAATAAAAGCCCACTTTTTTTAAAATTTGATGTGTTTACAGACATTTGGGTGAAACAAAAAATCAAAAATTAGTTCAAATGGTCCAGCAGGGTCGGATTCAGGATCATTTTGCGTCTATAGAAATAAACTTTTTACTCAAAAGCTGAAACGAAAAATTGTAAAAAATACATACCTGGGGCTTGATCATCATTAATTGGTTTCAAGAACAACGAGGCATACTTATTCGTGGCTAATCGATTATAAACTAACATAACGGATTTTTTCCAGTTTCTATATTCGCGATCATCGTCGTAAATAGTCGAACTGGATGCCGGCGAATTCGGAATGGAATCGGTAGGCGTGACAGGGGTCGAATATCTTCTTTTGCTACCCTTAGCACCCTCTTCTTCTTCCGTCCAAGGACTGTTCGATCTGTCGTTTTCCACTTTTATTATTTTTTGTTTCGCATCTTTCTTTTCTTGATCTGGGGGATTGTCTGAGAGTGTTTCTTCGGTTAGTTCCGGGTCTTCGAGTTGAGCTTTTTCGATAGCTAGTAACATACTGAAAGCTGGGAAAAAAAATTCAAAAGAAATTTACTTTTTTTTATTAACATACCTTTTTCTTCTTTCTTCTTCGTTCTCGAATAATCCCTTTTCGCTTTTGTACTTTTATCAAACTTAACTTCCATATTTGCTTCATCAAACAATTCTTCAGAAAATTCAGTTTTCGGTGCAGTTTCATGTTCGGTTACTTTTTTCACTTCGACAGGCGAATCTGATGTTTCGGAGGATTCTTCAAACGTAGTTACCGATCCTGTATCCTTACTTTCGGCGGGGCTGCTTTTTTCTATTTCCTGTTTTGAGGATTCTTCTTCCTCTGTTTTTTCGATTTTTATTTCCTCCGCATCTTCAAGTTTTGATGAACCAGCTGTTTCTGATCTTTCTGGATCTTTTTCTGTTTCTTCATCATCGGTGACCACAACTTCAACTATTTCAACTGATCCAGGAAGTGGAGCTGGTTCTTCTTTAACTACAGTTTCTTTGGGAACTTCTTGTGTTGTATCTTGTGTAGGCTGAAATAAAAATTGCATCCAAAGAGTCCAACAGGCACATGATACAGTCGAGGCGCAGCAAGCAATAACTCAAATAATAATATGAAACGTACCTGTTGTGTTATACTGGGGGTGGTATTATCTTTATTTGCTTCATTTTCAGTAGTTTGTACTTTGTTAACTGGTTGAACATTGTCGACTTCTTTACTTTGAGTGATACCAGTTTCTACGAAAGTTTGCTGTTGATATTGTGGAACATACTGCTTATGTTCCTTAACAGAATGTTCCAAGTGAATGACAGGATCCTCTTGGAATTCAAAAGGATCTACAATAGGTGTGGGTGGGGTGAATTTTTCTACATTTTTCTTATCGTCTTTTGCTTCTACCTCTAACTTGGGCTGTCCAATATCCTGCAGTTCATCATCATCATCAAAATCATCTAACTCCAAATTTATATTAATATCTCCATTTCCATCTAGTTCCAAATGTTGTTCAGGATCAGTTACGATGTCATGGGCATTTTCTATTATTTCTGAAATGATGTCATCAACTTCTTCTTTCTTAATTTCTGGCAGAGGACCATCTTGAACCAAAATACTGTTTGCTAAATCATCTATTTTGATATTGGGTAAATTTTCATCGTCTAAGATATCATTTGGAATTATTTGTTGTTGTAGAGGAGGTTGTACTTGTCCAATACTTTCTTGTGTTTCTTGGCCAATTGCTGAACTAACTAGTTGCTGCAAACTTGGCGATACCTGAAATTTTGTATTTTAACGAAACTAATAAAGTTTATAAACATTTATTTACCGTCACAGTTGGTGATGAATTTAATAAGCTCGCTATCATAGGATTGGTGCTAGTATTGGGTAATGGTCTGTTTGTGATAGCTGTATGTAAGATAGGAGTACTCTGTACTTGTGAAGGGGATTTTAATAAGCTAGTAAGTAGAGGGGACAGGGCTTGTTTCATGGGTTCAGGTGTTTGTGGATATATCTGATGTGGTTGTTGCTGCTGGAGAGCAATTTCATCCATTTGTTCATGCTCAATTAAATTGTCTAAAAGATCGGAACTCTTTCGTTTTTGACCCACAAGAGATTTTGGGGGTCTCCAAACTTTTTCAATTTCTTGTTTACGTAATTCCCTTTCTTTTAACCATTGAGAATGTAAGATAGCTTCTTGTTCCTTTTGAGTTTCTTCTTGATCAATCTCTCGACACCATTTATCCAACTGTTCTTCTGATACTTTACCTTGAAATAGCACATTTATTATTATGAATAACAATTCCACTGTAATATTTTACCTGATTGAAGAAGTACCATATCTGCTTGAAGTTTTAGATATTCGGCTTTTTCTTCAGCCAGTAGCTTTTTTAATTCTGCTTGTCTTTCAGCCATTAATCTTTTTAAAATACTTTCAGCCGGCGTTTCTCCTCCTGAATCAACGCTGGTCTTTTTGTTTTTTCTTTTAGGAGTTTCTACATTTCCTAACAGCATACCATATTGGGCAGCACAATTTTTTTGATGGAACCAATCTGATGGACGATTTGGTTCACCAAAAGGCTTTAGAGCTCTAGATACCGACATCCAATTTTGATCACCGCTTCGGCATACAGCAGAAGCTAGACATAATTGTTCTCTAACAGACCACTTATCTAGTGGTTCCCTTTTAAGCTGAAGGCGTTCTTGAACAGAAGTCATTTTCAAAATATTAATCTAACTTGTTATTTAGTAACTAAAATAATAAAATTATTTTGTTTATAACAAAAACTGTCAAACATCATGCCACAGCACTCTCTGAGGAGCGTCTAATTGTAGCTATAGGCGCCGACGTTGCCAAATTTCATGAAAGTGACATTTAAAAAATGTGGAGAATAAAATGAGGTTAAGTGTTTTTTTTTTCGTTTCATATAATATCTTGGCTCCTCGCAGCTTGTGGCTCTTACTTTTTCAAGAAGGGCAAGGAAAAATAACCATTCCATTAACCTTTCCCCTTGAAGGTTCATCAAGGTGAAGGGTGTATGGAATGGTTATTTTTCCTTGCCCTTCTGGAAAAGTAAGAGATAAGATATATAAACGAAAAAAAAACACTTATCCTCATTTTATTCTCCACATTTTTTAAATGTCACTTTCATGAAATTTGGCAACGTCGGCGCCTAGAGCTACAATTAGACGCTCCTACACTCTGTGCTGTACATCATTAGGAATGAGCGATATTACACGAACTGTTACTATTTCACTCATACAAACAAATCACTCACAGCTCACAGTTCCTATTAGCAAAACTGAAGCGTGACGTGATCACAGCCAGAGAAAACGACAATGAATTGAATGAATTAATCGAAATCTCCTTGACCTTCATCGCACTCATTCGACAAATTCGGCAACAAAATCGAATTTTGTTAATCACAGTAAGATTATAAAGATATTTTGTGCTCTTTTTACCAGAAACGAGGAACGGTATTCTAATATTTCGTATTCACTATAGTGACTCGGATATCTATTTATGATACCGTGAAAAGGAAGGATATTATATTGATAATGCTTTTCGGCGACATAAATATTCATACCGCCGAACATGCCGCCGAAATAAAAGATATCTCGATGCGTAATTGCTTGTTACTTTTTTTATCATGTCTATACTTTTTTTGGATAGTAAGTGCTGTTGGTAACATGTAAGAGATTTTCCTATTAGAAATTTGTAGGAAAAAATGTTTGGAAAAATGGGAAAGTAGACAGAAAGGTGCAGGAATTTGAGAACATTGTATTAGCTTAGTAGGGAAATTTGATGCTACAACAAAATATGATGTACTGATACCGATGAATTTATACATTTTTCCTATCGATTACTCAAAACAGAATATCAAATGTCGTGGTCATGTCACGTTTTGTACGTATGTACATTGTATGTACATGTCACATTTTAAAATAACTGATATTAACAAATCACGATATCATTTCACAACGTGATCAGAAAATCATGATATCGCTCATCACTAGCATCATGCTTTTTGACATATTCGCCAATTGACATATGACATTCATTTCATTGACGTTGTCATCGGCTGTGTTCCTCGTGTATCATGGATGTGTTCCGAATTTATTGATATAAAAAACACACACTATCTATTTTTAATAAATTATATAATTAAATAAAATAAGTATTAAGTATTAGATACAACTAGGCTATCTTTGATTACTTCAGTGCTTAATACAGCACTTTAAAATACCAATTAATAATAATCGCTCGTATAAACGTTTGTAACTGGAATTTATGCGTCATCATTTTCATGAATCATGTAAAAAGCCGAGTGCCGATACTTATTGTTTTCCATATTAGTTACAACAATACAAATCTAATTTTTTAAAAAAATTAGTTATAAATATTAAAGTTATTAATGCATGTGAAATATAAAAGTATTGGTCTCCAAGTGGGATAATTTTCCTTTATATTAATCACTTATTGCTAATATTAATACCTAACTGAGGCTACAACAGTCTAATTTTTTTAAATATAATATTTTTATAATAATCTTATTTCTCAGTTTAAATTTCGCGCTTTAGCATGCGCAGTTCTAGTTGAGTTTGCCCTTGTGATCCCGTCCGTCCCCCTGTGTTCTTTGAGCGTTGTTGTGAATTCAATATGGCGAAAGTTAGTGTTGTGTCCGTTTACAAAAAGAAGTCGGTATGACGTGCTAATAGGAAAATAATTAAAATAGATAAAGTGCATTTTAAAAGTATAATCCTATTTACTTGTGTTTGAGATAAGATATATTTAATTAAATTACATTTCATTGTTGACCGAAGATCCGTGTGTTTGCATTTATAGAAAATTAGTCAAATCTGTGTCCTTAAATCTGAATTTGCTAAAATAACTAGCAAAATATTGATATCCAGGTTGGTAGTACGTTTATTTGGTGTGTTTATTACTTACGACTTGATTTGTTTGTTGACTTAATCATCTGACATAAATGTTATGTTTTTGCTTTACTTTATTATGAATATTATGTCAATTTTTGTATTTTTGATTACAGACGGAATGTGGGAAATTTGCCAGTACATAGAAAAGAAGTAATAAGTTCCAATCATGACTGATACCAGAAGAAGAGTGAAACTGTATGCATTAAATGCTGATAGACAGTGGGATGATAGAGGCACAGGACATGTTTCTTCATCTTATGTTGATCGTTTAAAAGGAATTTCTTTATTAGTGCGGGCTGAAAGTGATGGTTCGTTATTGTTAGAATCTAAAATTCAACCTGATACTGCTTACCAAAAACAACAGGACACTTTAATAGTGTGGTCTGAGGGTGATAATTTTGACTTGGCTTTGAGTTTTCAAGAAAAAGTTGGTTGTGATGAAATTTGGGAAAAAATTTGTCAAGTGCAAGGTAAGGATCCTTCTGTGGAAATTACACAAGACATTGTGGAGGAATCTGAAGATGAGAGGTTCGATGATATGTCTGATTCTGCACCACCAATTGAGTTACCTAGTTGTGAACTCAGTCGTTTAGAAGATATCAGTGAGTTAATTAGCAACTGTTTGAGTTCCCAAATGAAAAAGGAAAAATTAGCAGCTGCAATAGAAAGTGAAGGATACATCAGAAAACTTATTAATTTGTTTCATATGTGCGAGGACCTCGAAAGTATGGAAGGATTACATCATTTATATGACATATTCAAAAATATATTTTTGTTGAATAAAAATGTTCTGTTTGATGTGATGTTTAGTGATGAATTAATATTTGATGTGGTAGGCTGTTTAGAATATGATCCCTCATTACCAACCCCAAAAAGACACAGGGAATATCTCAAGCAACAAGCGAAATTCAAAGAAGCAATTCCAATAAAAAATGCAGAGCTACTGTCAAAAATTCATCAAACATTTAGAGTGCAGTATATTCAAGATGTCGTTCTGCCAACACCTTCAGTTTTCGAAGAAAATATGCTTTCAACTTTAAGTAGTTTTATTTTTTTCAATAAAGTAGAAATAGTGTCCTTAGTACAAGAAGACGAGAAGTTTTTAACTGAACTTTTCTCGATGTTAACAGATCTACATACACCCGATACAAAAAGAAGGGATTTGGTGTTATTTTTAAAAGAATTTTGCAACTACTCTCAAAACTTGCAACCACAAGCAAAGGAATCTTTTTACAAGACATTAACATCACTTGGAATTTTACCAGCACTTGAAATAACTCTTGCTGTGGATGACCTAAAGACAAAGACTGCTTCCATTGATATACTTACTTATATTGTAGAATTCTCACCATCTGTAGTAAGAGAATATACCTTACAACAAGCGAGCAACACAGATGAGGTATATATTTTAATTTATTTAAAGCTAGTCTGTGTTCATAATTTGAATCAAATTTAATCTAATTAGCCAAGAACTATGTTAAAATGGTATCAATAGTTTTGTGTACAATTCACGATTTTTTGTGTTTTATTTATTTATTTATTAAAAAGTGATACCTCATACTCCAGCTAGCAGAACTTGTTTAATCACCTTCTGATTTCAATGAAACCCATTTTTATATTTTATACAATTTATGTGCAATTTTTGCCATTGCAAAGTTTGTCCATTTTATTTTTTCATCATATATTTTTTATGGAAAAATGAGTTTCACCAAGCTGTTTGATGAACTAACAATAATACCCTTTGTCTCACCTACAATTTATTGAACAATAGTAATTTGATAATAGAAATCTACCTCTATTCTTTCTACAATTTTTAATAAAATAAAAGTGCACAAAATTATTTATACCTTTCAAATCAATTGTGCTTAAAAGGTTGTGCTAACTTTATTGTCCTAATAAAATGTTGTGTTTGTTCCAGGACCAAATGATTCTGAACATCATTATTGAACAAATGATTTGTGATAATGATCCAGAACTAGGTGGTGCTGTTCAGTTAATGGGTGTACTTAGAATACTTTTGGATCCAGAAAATATGTTGGCTTCTGTTAATAAATCCGAGAAAACGGACTTTCTCAATTTTTTCTATAAGCACAGTGTACACATCTTAATAGGTAAGTTTCATAAGTTATTTAATTGTAAAGTATTTTTTTTTTATTGAAAGGTTGTTTTAAATTCATCAATTTCTCAAAATTTTATTTGTTCATTATTAATGGTCCTTTATAATCATATCTATCCTTCTGTTTGTATTCTTATATCTCCTATTCAACATGGTTCCATGAGCAAAAGATCTACTTTTGATAACACAGTTATTATCTGAAGTGATAGATGCATGTGGATAGATTGACGTGATATATATAGATTTCTCAAAGGAATTTGACAGAATGGATCATGGTATCTTGATTGATTGACTGAATCAGTTTGAATTTTCTCCAAATTTGCTAATGTTTTGTCATTCTTACTTAGAAAGTAGGAAGTTATTTGTTTTTTTTTTACAGTGGACACTCCTAACAAAAATATACAGCTAAATCAGGTGTTCCACAGGGATAAAATCTTCATTGATCTCTCTTTAGATTCAGATAGGGTGATTTATGCAGATGACATGAAAATATTTCTTCCCATATCAAATGTATCTGATTGTTTAATATTGCAATCCTACTTAGAAAAAATATCTGACATATTTTGTGAAATCTAATATATCGTAATTTTTTTAACAGTGTTGATGGAGGCTTTAGCAGCCGTTGATTCGGAATGTTTGTTTTGGTTATTGATGTACTCAAAAAAATTTGTATCAATTTTCTAGGATGTGTATGGAATCTACAATATTTTTTGTGTAATTTTATATTACTATTTTTTCAACAGTGTAGATGGCGGATACTTTAGCAGCCGTTAATACCGAAAGTTTGTTTTGATTATTAGAGTACCTACTCAAAAATTTTTTTTATCAAATTTCAATGATGCACATAGAAAATAGAACATTTTTTGTGGAAAATAATTGCTTCTTGCGGTTCCCTAATTCAAAAGGTAACGACGATGGCGTTTGGCTGCCATCTCCGGCTGCAGCCTCATCATTTTACATATACCTTTATTTGTTTAATTGTATTTTATTGTATGCTCTATATAGGGATTTATATCTGTTGGGCATTAAAGGCTATTATTATTATCATTATTTAATCAACATTATAAATGTGTGGATATCAATATTTGAATACCACAGTCGATAAAATAGTTTTCTCGAATAGATCTACCTGCAAATCAATAAAAAAAAGAATATTTTGCTATGATTGGCATTTTCATTTTTTTCCTCTTTTTCTACGCTGTAACTTTTTTCCCATCAATTTTAGAAAACAACTTAGAGAGTAATTTTTTGTAGATAATTTCATTTCCTGCAAGAATATTCAAACGAAAATTTAAAAAAAAGTTATATTTATAATAAAAAAAATTAATAAATGTATTTTAAAGGGGGACACCCTATGCACCAGCTCAATTGTTGTGGTATCGAGTTAAAATTTTGGGAGAATTTTTTTTGAGGGTCAAAAAGACTTTTTGGATACATTTACATATTCAATTTTTTTTTCTGATACATTACCCTGTGAATCGTAAACAAGAATAACTAGATACTTTGAATGCAGAATATATTTATAGGTATATTTGTTTTTTTCAGCGCCACTATTGGAAAATACAGTTCATGACAAACCTCAAAAAGAAGACTACAGAAGTGTGCAGCTCTTAGGTCTAATTCTTGAACTCCTATCTTTCTGTGTAGAACATCACACCTATCACATAAAGAATTGTATTTTAAACAAAGACTTACTGCGTCGCATACTCGTCCTGATGAAATCAAGACACAAATTTCTCGTACTGTGTGCACTGAGATTTATGCGCAAATTAATAGCGTTAAAAGACGAATTTTACAATCGATACATTATAAAAGGCAATCTGTTCGCACCCGTGGTGGACGCTTTCGTTAGAAACAACGGTCGGTATAATCTTTTAGATTCTGCCATTATTGAAATGTTCGAATTTATCAAAGTCGAGGATATCAAGACGCTATGCTCTCACGTCGTAGAAAATTACGCTAAATGTTTAGATGAAATTTGTTATGTGCAAACATTTAAATCGCTAAAATTGAGATACGATCAACACCAGGATAAATTGAAGGATAGGGAGAGGAACAGTTTAGATGGGTAAGTAGATGTTTTAATACGTTTTTTGTTAGCTAAAATAATTTTTTTTCTCAGTGTACCATCGATATTGCGAAATAGTCGTTACCGTAGGGACCAAAGACAAATGGACGAAGAAGAAGAGATGTGGTTTAACGATGACGACGATTTCGAAGATAACGAAACTGTTATTCCCGCTCCGACCGATATGCTCAGCAAGAAACTCGACACCGATTTGGATAGTATCGGTAAGATTATGGAGAAAAAACAACAACAACCATCGGAAGTGAACGGTCCGAAAATGAACAATAATTCATCGCCGAAAAGTGCCGTCCATAATAATAATACAAGTACGGCTGGACAAACGGCGACGAGTCCTGTAGCTTCGAACGAAACTAAAACGCAACTCATGAAAAGGGTAAGTTTATTTATGTAACTACTGCCCCCTTCTTATACTTAGTTCCTGAGGAAAGTCTTCAATACTAGGTAAGTGTCTCTCTTCTATTCAGTAGTCTCCTAGGTATTGTGCCCTAGGATTCTATATTACTATTCATTCTGCAAGTATATAAATGGAAGTTTCTTCTTCTATTCCACAGAATCTACACTAGTTTGAGCTTTTTAAGGTGCCTGTTCAAGCAGCAGTGTCTTGTTAGGACACCTTTCAAAACTCTTAGCTTCGTCTTACTCTAGTTATGTGTCAGCTGCCAATTGTCCAACGCATCTTATAGTTATGTGTCAGCTTTTGATTGTTGAAGCATTGTTGTATCGTTCTGTGTCAGCTGTCTATTTTCCAAAGCATTATATGGTTTTGTGTCAATTGTCCAAAGCATTGAATATTTATTTCCTAAACGGCACCCCCACTATTTAGAATTTCTGTCTTACTTAAAACAGATCATTGATTAATTTATCGAGAAGGGCAAGGAAAATGATTGAAGAAGCTAATTTTTCAACTCTGTATAGCTTCTTCAATCATTTTCCTTGCCCTTCCCGATAAATTAACCACTGTATCTGTTTTAACCAAGAAAAAATAAGGTTATTACTTTGAAGAAATTGATAGAAATTCTAAATATTGTGGGGGAGCCGGTTGGGAAAACAAGGTCTCGTTATTTCTGTGTTAATTGTTGAAGCATTGTAGTATAGTTTTGTGTCAGCTGTCAATTTTCCAAAGCATTGTATGGTTCTGTGTCAGCTATCAATTGTCAAAATATTATTGTCTGTGTCAGCTTTTAATTGTTAAATTATTGTTGTATAGTTCTGTGTCAACTGCCAATTGTAGAAAAAGTATTGTATATTTTTGTTGAAGCGTTTTTGTATAGTTCTTTGTCGGCTGTCAATTGTCCAAAGCATTATATGGTTTTGTGTCAACTGTCAATTTTCCAAAGCATTGTATATTTCTGTGTCGGCTATTAATTATTAAAGCATTGTACTATAGTTCTGTATCGGCTGTCAATTGTCCAAATCATTGTGTCAGCTGTCAGTGTTCTGTATAACACATGCTCATAACAGCTTAGTACATCTGCTGATTTTGATAAAACTGGTCTAACATACAGAGTGTTTGGTTTCTGTCCCGCACACTTCTCTCTCAGTCCCTTCTATTCATTATAATTTTTTTTTATATATTTAAATTGTAATTCCAGGGTTTGGTAGATTACGAAGGGGGCGATTCTGACGAAGAAGACGACGACGGTGAAGTGTCTAAAAGGCCGAGACTCTCATAGTCGAGTACACAATCTGCAGGTAAGTGCGTTACAGACACTGGTAACGTACCGCAAAGTGTGATCTCATAGTGAATTGTGTGTTAAACACGAACGGTCAATTATTTAAACAAAAAAAACAAAAAAACGCAACCCGTAACCAGTCAGTGGCAAAACTGCAGCTGTATGAAAAAAATGGCTACTTTTGTTGTGTAATTCATATCCTTCGAGTTGTTCTTTTTCTATTGTAGAAAATACAATTTTTTAAGGAGACTTAACTTATAATATATACTGTGCGAAAGATCTATAAATATATAAATATATGTTGTCTTTTGTTTTTGAGAAGACTAAAATTTATGATAAGCACAACTTCTTTATTCTTAACTTCTCTCTCGGTATATATGTTGCATTGCAGCAATCAACCGCGCGTTTCTGTAATTTATTACTGATATATAAAAAAAAGAAAATTGAAAAAAAAAGGTACACGAAACAAGAGATTTAATTCCATGTATATGAATTTTTAAGAGTTTTTTAAACAGAAAACAGTCTATTTATATATGAGAATATATTTAAAATGGAATATTATTCTTTCTCTTAAAGAACTCGACAAGTAAAAAAAATAGAAAAAAGATCGTACGAGAAGCAGTTGTAAATAATTTTGTGGTGTATGCTTAGAAGAATATAAAAAAGACTCTTTTTTAAGAGACCGAATAATTATGATTGCTGCGTTTTATAGTAAAGTACTTACCATTTTCTTTATTTCAAATACAAACATCGCATTTGTAACTTACCTGTATATATACGGGGTACCCTCGAAATTAGCGCATTTCTTTTAAAATTGACTGATAGTTCAACTTTCAAAATTAATCGTCTCATCTTTCGTTGTATGATATTCAAGTTTTTTTCACTCCTTTTCTGAGCTCTACAATTTTTTTTAATACTTTATGACAAAAACGAGAAAAAAAGTCTGAGAAGAGACTTGGTCAATTTGTTTTTGAATTTTTGCATTCTTGGGCAAGTAACATCCACTAATTTGACGTGTTTATGTCATTTTTTGTTCTTTTTGTGATCATTGGTCAAATTTTTTTGAACTGACAGTTCAACTTTCAAAATTAATCGTTGTAACTACATTCAAGTTTTTCTCACTCCTTTTCTGAGCCCTACAATTTTTTTAAATACTTTACAACAAAAACTGAAGAAAAAGTCTGAGAAGAGTCTTGGTCAACAAAAACTAAAGAAAAAGTCTGAGAAGAGACTTGGTAAATCAGTTTTCCAAATTTTGCATTCTTGAGCAAGCAACATCCACTAATTTGACGTTTTTATGTAATTTTTTGTTCTTTTTGTGATCATGGGTCAATTTTTTTGGAACTAATAGTTCAACTTTCAAAATTAATCGTCCCATCTTTCATTGTATGATATTCTCATTTTCTGAGCTCTACAATTTTTCAATACCCTATTACCAAAACTAAAGAAAAAGTCTCTGAGAAGAGACTTGGTCAATTTGTTTTCCAAATTTTGCATTCTTGGACAAGCAACATCCACTAATTTGACATTTTTATGTCAAAAACTAATGAAAAATTCTCTGAGAAGAGATTTGGTCAATTTGTTTTTCAAATTTTGCATTCTTGAGCAAATAACATCCACTAACTTTCAAAATTAATCATCCCATCTTTCGTTGTATGATATTCAAGTTTTTTTCACTCCTTTTCTGAGCTCTACAATTTTTTTTAATACTTTATGACAAAAACGAGAAAAAAAGTCTGAGAAGAGACTTGGTCAATTTGTTTTTCAATTTTTGCATTCTTGGGCAAGTAACATCCACTAATTTGACGTGTTTATGTCATTTTTTGTTCTTTTTGTGATCATTGGTCAAATTTTTTTGAACTGACAGTTCAACTTTCAAAATTAATCGTTGTAACTATATTCAAGTTTTTCTCACTCCTTTTCTGAGCCCTACAATTTTTTTAAATACTTTACAACAAAAACTGAAGAAAAAGTCTGAGAAGAGACTTGGTCAACAAAAACTAAAGAAAAAGTCTGAGAAGAGACTTGGTAAATCAGTTTTCCAAATTTTGCATTCTTGAGCAAGCAACATCCACTAATTTGACGTTTTTATGTAATTTTTTGTTCTTTTTGTGATCATGGGTCAATTTTTTTGGAACTAATAGTTCAACTTTCAAAATTAATCGTCCCATCTTTCATTGTATGATATTCTCATTTTCTGAGCTCTACAATTTTTCAATACCCTATTACCAAAACTAAAGAAAAAGTCTCTGAGAAGAGACTTGGTCAATTTGTTTTCCAAATTTTGCATTCTTGGACAAGCAACATCCACTAATTTGACATTTTTATGTCAAAAACTAATGAAAAATTCTGAGAAGAGATTTGGTCAATTTGTTTTTCAAATTTTGCATTCTTGAGCAAATAACATCCACTAACTTTCAAAATTAATCGTCCCATCTTTCGTTGTATGATATTCAAGTTTTTTTCATTCCTTTTCTGAGCTCTACAATTTGTTTAAATATTTTATGACAAAAACTAAAGAAAATGCGTTTTCCAAATTTTGCATTCTTGAGCAAGCAACATCCACGAATTTAATGTTTTAATGTCATTTTTTGGTGTTTTTCATTGAACTGTTGGTTTATCTCCCAAATTTAATAGTACCATGTTTCTTTGTATAATCTTTCCAGTTTTCTCCACTCGTTTTTAAAGAGTTTTAAGATCTCTGAACCATGGAAACTACAAACCAAGGAGAAAATCTTCGCCTTTTCAATTCTTGTATTACTGTAACCCCAGCATCACCATTTCTCTAAAAACTAAGCTCGTAATAAATTATTTGTGAATTTATCTATAGTCTCTCGTATATATTGCATATGATTGAAATTATAGTCTTCGGATATAGAGTTACACACACTTTATCCACAAAATTCTAGCATATGTTGCAATAACTCTTTAAACAAGTTTCAGTTTACTAATAATAATAATATTCTTATTCTATGACTGATTATTAATAAAAAACCCCCGTATATTAGCAAATGTTTGCAAGTTTATATTTGATATTTAAGGAAAAAAAGGTATCAACGGGATGTCATACAAATTGTTCATAACTGTGAGGTTCTAAGCATTGTGAAATTAGCCTAAGTTATATCTAGCGGTAGATAGCATTTAGTATCGAATATATCGTCTAAAAAAAATGTGTAGTGTCATTGGAGTGCTTAGAGTTGTTCGATACTTCGTACTGTTCGAATGTTCTTACTTCGATGATTTATCGCTATAGAAAACTCTATTTTCATCAACACAGTGCCATTTCAAAGAAAAAATTTGTTTTAAATGTTGTACTCGTAGATACATTATTCTAAAACCCCCAGTATATAGAAGTTGGAAATTGAGAGGTTGGAAAGTACTAAGTACTTCGTTAATTTAATCTGAAATATTAAAATCTCTCTTTTTTTTAATTGACCCACCCTGTATATTATACCTTTAATAGAATTTGTGAATTATTTTTATAAAATAATTGTAACATATTGTATATTGTATTCCAAAAATACGAATTTAAAACACCCTGTATGTAATTGAAAGATAACACTATGAAGCTTTATTTGAACTAAATTATTTTGTAATTTGCCAGATTTTTACGTTCTTCTTTTTGTATAAATCTTTAATTTGACAGTTGCCCCCTCCCCAATAGAATATAATTATTTTTTTAGATGGTACTGTGTTACTTATTTATTTTTAATTATTGAATTGAAACTTTTCCGTTACTGAAAAATATTTATTTGGGAACCACTAGAACAGTATGAAGTATCAAAAATTAGACTAAAACTATTTAATTTCCACTCTAATTTTGTAATTAATGTGATCAATAAAATTTATGTTATTATTTCGATTTTGTCCTCTATTTATTTATCTATTGGATATTCGTCAGGATTTTTATTTTTGTAGCCGAAACAAACAATATTTTCATGGTATTTATTTAAAAGTAATGTGAGAATATTTTTTTTAAAACCCCACGATTATTTCAAATTATCCAACTGTAAAATAATTTTAATTTGGTAGGAATTGATACTCATTGAATTTGTAGTAGATTATCATGAAAATTTGTTTCGTTTTATATATATGAACTTATTTTGTTTTAGTACGTCTTTTGAAGTGAAAGGAGATCAGGAATTATGTAAATATTATTTATTATAATTGTATATTCGCTCAAGAAAATTTCACAGCAATATTTATCGGATACATTTTTTTCTCTAATTTTTGTGCATAAATTCAGTAAAATATGTTAGTGGAATATTTTAAAAAAAAGCTAAATAAAATTATGCTTTTCGATATTTATGGAAAACATTGTTTTGATAAGTTTTTTTTTCTAAAAAATTGTAAAATTATAAATATCCGGCTCGAAGGACCAAAAAATGTTGCACACATAGTTTTCTATAGCCAACTTCGCGAACAATGGTAAAAATACTTCCCTTTATGTCTTCACTGTTACATTTTCAGAGGGTATTTAATGAATTTTAGTTTTTTTGTGACAACGGGAATATGAATTTTAGTGTAATTAGAATATTTGAATTTAGAGTTGAGGCGCGCCCTATGAAAGTCGTTAAAGTAGTTGTCGTGCTACAATATTTTCGAAAATTTTTGGATGTCTCGTGCAAGGTAAGTGTAGAGGGCTTGTAGGGGCGCAATAATTTTTTTCACAGACTGCAATCCGGCAACATCGCTCGTACTTACACTTCGTTTGAATTTACCGCTCAAATTTTACTATTATATTCTGGTACGATGATTTTTTAAAATTTGCGTTGCTTAGGGTATTTTTGGTAGGGGCGACACCGATATGTGCTCGCTAGACTCTTTTTCAATGGGTAAGAATAAAAGCTGTCAACTCCCGGAAAGCAGCGAACATTCCTACTAAAACACCGGTCTTTCGAATTCAAGGTCGTAGGTCTTTGACGTACTTTCCGCACGTTTGATAATTTTTTTTTAAAATCAAGTCCCATCGCACGACAACTACCTTAACTCTATATAACATTTAGCCCGTTTCTTCTGAAAATTCAAAAATAATCCACCAGAGGCCTCACTAGTGGGGGGTACATATGTTTTGATTTTCCATTAGACAGTAACGTTACTGTCAAATGGAAAATCAAAACATGTACCCCCCACTAGTGCGGCCTCTGGTGTATTATTTTTGAACCATATTTACTGGCCATTATCAAAAGATTTGTGTCTTTGTTTGTATGAACTAACATTAAACAAAAACACGACACTCGTAGAAACCATACTGTATTGGAAGCAATCGAGGCGCTACAAAGTAAAAAGGTTGAAATTGTCCAATTTAGTCTAAAAAAATGTGTCAACCGTGCTTATTGAGGTAAGTTGAATTGATTTTATTAAAAATTTTATGGTCTAAATGATTTTTTATTGATTTTCCAAAATAATTCGATACCCTTATAAAAAAAGCTTGTAAATTTTCATAGAATTTTAACCGATTTAAATATCAGAATGCATAAAATGTTTATAGATTAACACGTTGACCGACGAACTATAATTTTTTGGAGTACTACAAAATCTACTATCAAAACTTGAAAATAACTGGAAGTATAGTCAAATCGGGTGCATTGGTTGGTAGTCCTGTGTCTCATTTTATTCAAAATATGTGTCCTTTGATTTATGATTTAATAATGAAATGTAGAATAATTTTCAAATTCTTGACTTACATTATACCGAAATTGACCCTTTAAAAAGGAGTTTACAGGTGTAACAGTTATGTGTGAAATGATAAACGTTATTTTTCAGCATACATTTTATTTTCGAATTAAAAATGCTGTTTTTAAAAAAATGTTAAGCTTCTTTGGTCCACTATTTATCTGTGTAGAAATGAGCGAATTAAGTTGAAAAATTACTTGAAAAATATCAATCAAAAGTTATTCAAATAAAATAATAAGAAAAATAAGTGCAGTTATTAAAAATTAAATATTTGTATAGGATGCGTTAAAAGTTAAAAAAAAACATCAAAAATGGTAATTAAAGCACAACTTTTGTACTTGACTTTTAGCACATCTCATAATTCCGCTACTCTTTTTAATACCAAAATTTATTTTTTTTATATTCCGGGTGACCCATTATATTTTCCAAGAGCTTATAAACAGACGCATGCGGTTTTCATTGATATACTTCACAATTTTAGTTTAGACGAATATCTTTTATTAAAGAATTTGAAAAACTTTCTTCTGTTTTGTACAAAAAGTTATTGTTTACAGACATATGCTTAAGCCTTAATAGATCAGTTAATTCTGCAACGATTTTAAAAATCTTATACCGGCAGATAGCTGAAAGAAGTGACTTTCCTTTTATCAGCAAATATACAGTGTTAAATTTAAAGAAGGCAAACAAATTAAATTTTAAAAAACTCCATTTTAATTTTTGGTTAACCGGAAATTAGAAAAAAAAACTTTGATGGGTCCAAGCAAACTTGGTACCATTGTGAAGTATTTCAATGAAAACCGCATGTATCTGTCTTTATTCGTTTAAAAGTTATAAACTCTTGAAATACTGGAAAATATAATAAGCCACCCGGTATTTGTGTAACTTTTGATTAATACGTTCTTATTTGTTACAAAGATGTCGGCAGCATCATAATATTTTTTATATCCCGCCAAAACAGACAAGAAAGGCAATTTTTCGTTTTTTTTTATGTAACAAATTAATGTTTTAAAGAATTGTAAAATACAAATTGTACTCGTTATATATTTAGGTAATAAATATAAGTAAAAAGTGTTTTGTGTGTTTATTCATTTGCTGCAACTACTTCTGCCCTCAAACGCTCTGCCAGAGTCTTTCGAAGCTGCAGCTGTTGAGGTTCTATGTTGGACTTTTCTCCAGCTAGAACTGCTTCGGCGGCCTTTGCTGACTTTGGTCTTCCTTTTGATTTTGTAGCACCTAAACAAAATTTCCCAAATACTCCAAAATAATCATTAATACAGAGTATCCAAGAATGTGAGACCAAAACATAGGAATAAGTGATGAAGTGCTGACGTTTTAACTGGTGAGCCGAGTTTCTGCAACATTAGTATACTGACTGGTATAAACAAAATAAATGCATCAATATACTTCACAATCCATCAAATTTGCATCAATTTCTGAATTATAGTTTTGGAGTTAATTTCTAACTTTAAATTTAAAACCTTATAACTCAACAAAGATGATCTGTAAGAAAAAATATATATACATTATTTTTTGGCTTCTCATTCCTGGGACATCCTGTATGTAAAATTCGGATACAAGCTGGATCTTAAAGTTGGGTGTTTTGGGGGCTTTTTAGGGACATAAAGCAACTTTCCTGAAAATTTTAAGCAAATCGAGCTTCCGTGAAAGTAAGAGATTTCCGAAAATAAAATTTTTCAAAATATCGATTGGGTTTAAATAATATAAGCAATTAAAAATTAAAGAAAAGTGGGACTGTTATTAACAGAAAACATCTAAGTACTCTCAAAATATCAGCAGCTATTTAACCCTCTGCTTTGAAAACTAGATTGGGGGGCATTTTATAAACGGATAACATATTGCTAATACAGTGGTCCATTTAGAAGCTCCCAACCAAGTCGAGAATGAGTTTAATACAAATATCTAATTTTTTCTTGTGAGTAGAGGGTTTAAAGACCTGAATGCCGTTTAAACGAAATCTTGAAGTTACATAGAAGGCGAGATACAAATTTTTGGAAATATCTAAAAAAGTTACATTTTTCGAATTTCAAAAAATTCTCCAGCGGCCAAATTTGATAGCATCGTACTCAATTTCAGGATCCTCCCATTTTTATGTAATTTCGAGGAAAAAATCAGCAGCAAAATCGCTGGCTCAAGCAATAAATAACTTACCTGTGTCTAACTGTTTACGACGAACTTCCTTCTTCAAAGCCACCAATTTATCTCGTTGGGCGCGTAAATATTCTTGACGTTTTTTCAATTCTATTGCGTCTATCTGAAAATTCAACAATATAAGTCGTGAACAAAATGTACTATCGAGCTTACCTCTTTTTTCCCTTCATTTTGTCGAGATTCTTTTTTCTCGATAATACTTTGTTCTTGTTTAACGATTGGTTCCACTACCCGTGGCGGTGAAATTGTTGGTACATCTGGAATATGTTTTTCTACAAAAAAAGCGATTGTTTAAAATTTTTAGAGTACAGCGCCACTGTGGTGAAATTGTAGCACTACGGTGTAAGGTATTCTCTATGTGACATTTCCAATAAAGATACTACGTGTAATGTTGCTTAATTGACAATAAATATACTATACTGTATTCTAGTTAAGAGATAGTATACTCTATACAGTCTATTGATGGTTTTAAAGTCGGTGGAGCA
This sequence comes from Lochmaea crataegi, assembly GCA_947563755.1. Classification (NCBI taxonomy): domain Eukaryota; kingdom Metazoa; phylum Arthropoda; class Insecta; order Coleoptera; family Chrysomelidae; genus Lochmaea; species Lochmaea crataegi. The sequence continues at coordinate 28,792,981 of OX387428.1, read as the reverse complement.
TATGTGGTGCGATCTAGCTGGGACTGTAAAAAGTAAGTCTAAACATAACACCCCCGAATTGATTGAAGAACACTATAAATTTTAATACTGATTTTAATGATTACAAGAAATCGAAGCCTACTTTCGACTTTTCCCGCTAGAAAGCGCCTTTAAAAGTATACATTGAATTTAGGACATGAACTATCGAGATGCCGAGAAAAAACATCTGAGCTAGTAACAAGAAATCAAAAAGCAGAAAACAGGATTCATCATCAGAAGAATGTGAGAATGAAGAAGATGTGCAAACAAGTCAGAAACTGTTGAGAAATTTACAAGAAAATGTCAAGCATTTTGAACTGAAATTTGAGAGTGACGAAGCCATAAAAGAAGCGGATAAAGCAAAGAAGGAAGCAGAAGAGCTGAAAGGCACCATCAAGCGAATGGAAGAAGAAATGTTGGGACTGAGGATTGCCATGGAAAACATGGCAAAAACAATGGAGGACATGCAAGAGAACAAAAAAAACCGAAGACACAGAGAACAGAATCCCCCAAGAAGAAGAAGAAAACGAGGATATGGATTTCACGGAAGTGATGTCCATAAAGAAGATCCAAAAGGAACAGCGAAAAGAAAAAGCGCAAAGGAAAGCCATCGAAGAAGAAATAATGTATCAGGCCATCAAGGAAAACCAAAAGACAAAAACACACCGACCACCACCCGTCATCCTCAGGAGTATCCACCACTGGAGCTCCGTGAGGAAGGAAATACAAAGACAGGGAATCTGAACGAGATAGATCGCAATCCGAGAAAGACTCGGAGTAAAGATACCCTGCGTAGGACCAGAGGACTACAGGTACCTGAGAGAAGACAGGAAAGAAGTGGAGTGGTATGCCACGAGAAGAAAGAAAAGCAAGGATTGTCATCCGAGGATTGACAAACTGCGAAGACACCGAAGAAATAAAGGAGGAAATTTAGAAAGAATGAGTCAAGATAGGGATAATCAGCCAACTCCATTCCAGATTTGGCGAGAGGAAACCACTACCCATTTACATGGTAGAGCTCGAAGTAGGTAGAAGAGAAGGACAAAATAATAAAAATTCAACACATACAGATCGTGAGGATAAGATGGGAAGAGGAAATGGGCCGACGCAGTATTAGAACTGCCAAGGATTCCACCATGGACAGACGGCATGCAGCATAAGCACTAAATGCGTGAAGTGTGGATGACCACACAGATCGAACGAATGCCCAAGAACAAATAACAAGCCATGCCACCTGTGCAAACTGCCTAGGAGAACACCCGGCGAACTACAGAGGATGCCCACAGGCCCCAAGCAACTTGAAGACAAGGAAAACAGCCCCAAAACAACGAAGCCATGAGTCAGCTACGCCCGAGCTGCAACCAACAAAACGACGACGACATCAACACAAGTCTATTAGCTCAGCTAATGGCCTAAAGTCACTCCTAATAAATCTCAAGAAAAGAACACCCGCCTATGGAAGTACCGACACATCCATAAAAAGATGAGTCAGGATTTCAACTAGGACAGCAAAAACAAGTGGATCCACTCTATAAGGTCGTCTTTAGCCGCAGTTCGTCGGCTAAGGATTCGCCCCTTGTAGAGGCAGCGCAAAAACACACACAACGGAAGACAAAAGCAAGTTAAAAGACCGCTGAAAAAATAACCACCGCGATTACACAACCAAAGAGCGATTTGGCTACGGACAGGTTGTACCCGAAAAACGCGAACGTCGACGATGAGGACCCATCGGATGAGGGGGTTGGTGGAAGTTCTCCCCGATATGCATAGCGATTAGAGTGATACATCCTGGGAGGAACGGGCTCATATCGCATGAATGTGTGTGTGTGTGTGTGTGTGAAAAAGGAGAAAGAGACGTTAACGTCATCCTATTTATGTAAAATTGGCTGGAGTTTGAGTATGAGCTGCATTTTTGACAAACTATGACATTTCATAACCTTAAACACGTATAACGTTAATATGGACGTATAAATCATTCGCTTGATCCTTTTCTTTAATGAATTGGAGGTACACGTAATAAATTTAATTAAATCAAATAAACTTGAAAATACGGATTGTTTATTATTTACCTTTATCTTCGGGTATCTCCCTATTGTTATGTTCTAGAAATTAAAAATGCACTACATGAAATACATAATTTTAAATTGAACAAGAGCTACCAGAATAAGAAAAATACGTATTTATTTATACATGACAATATTTTTCTGCATAATTACCTTGAGTTTCTTTTAAAACTTTTTCCAACACTTCCTTTTCTCGCTCCAAAATTTCTCTTTCTTCCTCCATATTATCTACTTTCATAGGCGACGGTGTCTCCTCCTCTCCAACAGTAAAATGTCTTTAAAAAAAGAATTGAAATTAAGAAATCAATACAGAAATTGTTATAATTACTTTGAAACTTCTTCCATGACGTTTTGTTCCAAGTGTGACGATTTTTCTACTGTCACTGGTGTTACTCTAATATTTTCACACTGTGGAACGTACGATTGCGGTGTTATTCCATATTTTTGTTCGATCAATTCAAGAGCTTGAAGTTGTAGCTCAACGTTTCTTTGTGTCATCATTTTCTTAAACATTTCATAATCGTTGGCCGCCCAAACTTGCTCAAAGGAATTCTGTAAATAATTTTACAATTTATTATACTAAGATGTGTGGGGTGTTAACGAGTCATGGGCCACCCCTATATAACTTTTAAATTTAAATTAAGAATTTTTCCACACCGGGGGGCCGCTATACTTGAATTTGTGGGAATAGAAATTCAGAGGGGAAATGATCGAAAGTGGTGGTTTCCTCACATTTTAAAATGCCGTATTCTTGAAAAATTTCTATCGAAAAATGAGGGAAATTATTACTCTCTAGGGGAATTTTATTGTATTGGTCATGACTGAGAGAAAAAGCTAGAATAATGTGAAAATATTCACATTTAACCTCAAAACTTATCGTTGGCTTGTTTTTTGTCAATGATAAGAAGGATATTTTATTCTTGGTTTTTGTAGACTTGTTTCAGTGTTTTTCGGTAATTTAGTGCAATATGGATGAATTCAACCAACTTTTGCATTGGCATGATGCCATAATAATTGAGATTTTGTAAATTGGGGAGTAAACCTCCCCATGTACATTTCGGGTTTCTCTTTGAGAAACCCTATCATAATATTCTTTTGTTCACTAGTTACTTTTTTTTGACTACTCATTTTTTAATGGACACAATGGACAAACGACAAAACTATCTAGCCTCCATGGTCAAAACTAAAAATACCGAGAAGCAAAAAAGGTTAGGTTGAAGTAGAAAACATGTTCTTCTTATTTGGTTAAAATTCATGGCAAAAACAGCACAGTTTACTTACACTGTCAAAATTATGTACGTTTTGATTGGTAGTACATTTTAGAAAACTTAGTCAACACTGTTTCCTCTTTCCCTCACTCATTTCTATTCCCTGATTTCAAGAATACTTCTTTTTGAAATCGAGTGAAATTTTGTGAGAATAGAAATGTCAACATTTCCCTGAAATTTCAGGGAATTTCAAGAATAGCGGCACCGAAATCAATATGGACGACTTCCGGTTTAACGGGAAAAGATGTGAAAATAAAAAAATGTCAATGGAAAACCCTGTAAATTTTTACATATTCAAATGTCAAACGGATTTTATAATTCTAATGGTTTATAAATACCAATGAAGAACATTGAAATCTTGGCCACCCTGTATATAATTATACTCAAGAGTACCTCGTACATTTAATATGAACATTTTGTCAACTTACTGGATCAAAAGCCACATGATGTCGTTTGCTTTCTTTACAAGCATTTTCAAACTGTTCTGCTGAAATTCCAATATCTTCCATAAAATTTCCAAGCATAAAGTCGACCTACAATTTGAAAAAATTTGAATACTTTGTACGTAATTTTCATTTTGTAACGTACCAAGTTCTTAAACTCGTCGAAAATGTTTTTGTAATCTTCGTTGTCTTCTGCATTTGGTTCAAAAACTAAAAAAATGTTTTTGCCCATAATTAATATATTATTCTTTGTATTAAGAATTAGAAACAACTATGGGAATCGTTTTCATCGGCGAACTGCTTGGCTTGAATAAACAAAGCAACTCGATTTTAAAAAGACAAATGACATTTCAAAAGAAAAGCAGGTATACCTATATCGACATAAAAATGTAGTATAACTATTTTTTAGGTTTATTATAAACACTTACTCAAAGATTTTTCTTCAATAAAACTCTGCAGTGGTGCATTCCAAATGGGTCCATTTAGAAAAGTTACAAGCGAATCAAAAACCCAAGCATTATCCTCTTCCATAATCGAAGAGTACTTGGATGATTTTTGACCAATTTTTACACTAATTTACAACAATGATTAAAAAACCTGTAATTCGATACGTTATACAACACAAATTGTATGTTTTGTTTTACTTTGTTTACATTCCACTTCGCGGTTGCCATAGTACCTAACCTACAAATAAACCTTTTGTGTGTTTAGAAAGCTGCAAATAAAAAGGTCGGTAGCGGAAGACCGTGTAGGTATGTATATAAGCGATAAACCTGTTTTTTATACTGATGATTATATATTGACGCTTTGTAGGTCTTTGACACATTATCGTTCTTATTATAGGGAACATGCACCGGATGTTCGTATTTTTATTTAAAATATAAGTGAGTGTTACATTTTTCTATAATTACTAATACTTCAAAAATTTAGCTTCCAACATTCATACACATAATAAACCTTGAACTATGCTTCTTCTGAAACCTGATAATCATCCGGCGGCCCCGAAAAGCTGACTCTTACTGGATTATTCTCTGTAATTTGAAGTAGTTCACCTTCCACAGACGCTTCATTTTCTTCAAGTGGTTGACCTTCGATAGGCGTCTGACTTTCTTCAAGAAATTGACCTTCGGCAGCAAACTGATTTGCTTCAATTGGTTGACCTTCGAGAGGAAACTGACTTGCTTCAAGTGTTTGACCTTCGACAGGTGTCTGATCTGTTTCAAGTGGTTGATCTTTGACAGGCAACTGACTGTCTGTAGAAGGTTGACCATCGGCTCCTGGTTGAATTTCCCCAGCTGGTTGACCTACACAAAATCATACAAGTCTTCAACAAAAGAAATTATGTCGTACAGACAAGGAGACAGAACATGTTGTACTAAAGATAAAGAAAAACTACAAAAAGGGATTTTAAAAAGATATACATACTATACCTTCAACAGGCTGTTTGCCTTTTTTTCCTTTTCCCTTCTTTCCTTTCTTCCCTTTCTTTCTCTTCTTTTCTTTTTTCGGTTTTGGAGGAGGTAAGCAAGTATCCGGCCAAAGATCCATGTAAGCTTGTACCATAGCTGACGAATCAATTTTGTTATTTTTTTTCATTAAATACATATTTTCGAGTTGTTGTACAAGGGGTGCGTCGAGTTTCTTTATCTTTTTCTTCAACATCAGTTGTTCAAATTCTACTTTGGTCACAGGTTGTTCAGGGAGGGTGAGAAGAAAGTGTCTATATAAATAAGAAAAAATTTGGTTGCATAAGAAAATTTTCAAACCTTTATTACATGCCCATCGTATAAAAAACATTCCTTGTAGATATATAAATTACGTACCCAAAATCTTTACGAGCCTTTTTCTTTTTAGGTTTATTCAAGATGTATCTAATTCTCTTAAATAACAATTCCGTCATATTAGGTCCTTTGATTATCCAGTTTCCTAATATTCCTCCGATTTTTAAGGTTCTTCCAAGTTTATTTGCATTTTCCATTACCTATAAAAATTTAGATAAAAAATTAAAACTGGCCTGCACAAGTGAAATCACTAATAAATGAACTTCTTTTGAAAAATGTTTAGTACGCCTATGATGAATGGAAATTGTTACAAATCAACCCCCTCTAACATTTTACCTGCGTAGATGATATAGAAATTATTTCAAATAAGTAGAGATCCCTAATAAAAGTTTTATCGTACGCCCATTGTAGATAGAGATTTTTGCTAATAAATAATTCCCTTTTAAAATTTTTATCGTACGCTGATGATGTCTATAAGTTCAATTAACATTTGGACCTCAAAAATTTTATATTATTTAAATCTATTCGGAAAGACAGAGATAATAGAAACGTGGGCTAAATATATTACGAAGATAAATTTAATACCTTAACACAGGAAGAAATATATGAAGCTACACATAAATTAAGGACAGGAAAAGCAAGTGGAGAAGATGGCATTGCTCCAGAGAAATGATAAAATGGCTGGGACAGAAAGGAAAACAATGGATTTGGGAAGTATACAAAGAGGCATGGAAAGAAAAAAGAATACTTTAGAGACTGGGAAAATAACTTGATAATACCAATATATAAAAAGGGGGACCAGATGCAATGTGGTAATTATAGAGCTATATGGCTAGCACAAATAACTGGCTATAAGCTATATACACCAGAATACTGGAAAAGAGACTAAGAGAATATGTAGAACATAAATTGAAAGAAGAACAGGCAGCATTCAGACCTGACAGAAATACCTAGGGGTCTAAAAGGGGCTATCAGAAGCACATTCGAGAACGTAAGAGCTAAAAATTACAAATAGCGGGAATGAAATCAGAAGAGATTTTAATTAAGAAATGGATAAAACAGTCCACTTTTATTTATATTAATAATGGATCAAATAACGAAGCGAATAAAAAACAAAACTGAGCAGTTGAACACGATAATTGGTTACTCCAATCTGAAACCAGTAAAAGTGTGTAATGGATGAAAGCCGGTGGATACGTTGGTAGACTAAAGGTGTGGAAGGGCCTCTGAATAGGTGGTGTTGCGGGTCACTTGGAGAATAATCGTAAGGGAATGAAACAACTACTTCTAGCACTGGGATACGTTTGATTTATTTACTATAATACATTACACTACTTTCTAAACTAATGCTATGCATAAGTAACTAGCATACTTATACGTAATGGTTAATGATTACTAATAGCTGACTATTCAACTATATAGAATGGTCTTCTTCAAGTATTCTGCATCGACTTCTTCTTATGATAAATTATTATATTATTATTATTATATAAATTATTATATTATTATATTATATTTATACATCCAGTCAAGTTCGAGTAAAACAGATAAACATATAATTGTTTTGTCTTACTTCACGCTTTGAACTTGACTTTCTATTCAGTAACCTTCTTAATTTATATTTATATAATAATGAAATGTTCGAACGTTTTGTTGAAATAAGATCAAGGGAATTTAATTCTTATTTTAAATATTTATTATAATGTTATTATATTGGGCCAAAACGCATCACAAATGAATTCGCTACTATATGATGTGGTATTGATAGCAAATACCAGAAATAAGATGCAGAAGCTAGTGAATATAATGGACCGAAGAAAGAGAAAACATGAAAAGATGGAAGTGAATACAAATAAAACTAAAATGATGATCATAAATTGTAAACAACAGGATCAAATTATTGCTTATGAAATAGAATGTAAAGACGAGACACTGGAAAGAGCAACGCATATGAATATCTGGGAACTATATTGACAGAAGATGGGAAGATAGAAGCAGAAATAACAAATAGGGAGAATAAATCAGCGAAACTGTACTATACACACTAAATAAGACAATACTGGGACATAGAGATATTGATATGGAAGTGAAAATGAAGATCCACAATAGAGTAACGATACCAATAATAACACATGCAAGTGAAAATTGGACACTGAGAAAGAAGGATGAAGCCAAGATATGAACACGATTGAGATGAAGCACCTAAGAAGAATAGCAGGGAAAACAAAGTGGGACAAATGTAGAAATGAAGAGATAAGACAAATAACAAAACAAGAATCAATAATAAGAAAAATAAAGAGAAAACAATTAAATATTGGTATGGACATATTGTCAGAATGAAAACAGATAGAATTACAAGAAAGGTGAGGGAAGCTGGAAGTACTATTCACAGAATAAGAAGGGGTAGACCGAGAAGAAAGTGGATAGACCAAATAAAGGAGATTGTATAATAAGAAATGAAAAACTCTAGGTGAAATGAAAAGATTAGCAAGAGGCAGGGAAGAGTGGAAACATTGGGTACAAGAGGAACCGGAATCCTCGTCCGTCACCTCTCCATGAAAAGGTAGAAGGAAAAGAGAAGAAGGAGAAGAAGAAATCTATTCGGTGCGAACCGTATAGCAAGCGTCCTTTAAGAGAGTCGAAACAAATTCATGAGATGTGTTAGCTTCCAAAACAAAATTTCAATTCGCGAAAACGAACAAAGGGTGTGACTTCAACCGTCAAAATTTTATTACCTTGGAATGGGGAAAACAAATCAAATCACCATTAGAGTACGTGTGTATAGTGAGCAAAGTATTAATATCGTTTTCTCGATTTCTAGAAGAGTTTTGGAGAAGTTTGTTGTATCAGAAAACTTATTTAGACTCTATAATAATGACCAGCAAGTGCAAGAGGTAGGTATATACTCATAAAATAAGGTTATTATATATACTGCTCTGTGCCGCAATATAATCAGTATAAACGCCTCTTTCACATCACACGGTTTTAATCGTGCGGTTCAAAATCGTCCGAGTTTTTACGGCGAACATTGTTGTTTTCACATTGGCACGGATTTTTACTGTAATAATTTTATTTCATTTGTTTAGTACGACAATATGAATCGAAACAAACTTTGTGCTTTGTATGCACCTCCATCAATCAGAGAGGAAGGTCTTGCTTCGACCAAGGTTATTAAAACTTCAGCATCAATATCATCCATTCTTAATTCCACTTAAAACAATAAACACAAACTGAACTGCAAATACGCTATTAATGCCGTTCGACAAAAAACCGATCAATGTGAAAGCATGCATTTATAGGCCACTATTCGGCGAACACACCCGTGCGGCTTTTAACTAGTCACAACACGGTACTTAACCGTAGCCGTATAATGTGAAAGACCCCATGCTTTTTTCCATTTCAACAGCGGCACGGTTTTTAACCGCACGACTAAAACCGTGTAATGTGGAAGAGGCGTAAAGATGCAAATGTATCAATGCATATAGCTTCCCAACAGATGCAAAAATGTGGCAAAACATTTTAAAAATTGGGAAACCAATTTCCAAATACATGTCAGTGTGTAGCAGAGACTTCTTAGAAACAGATTATAAAGGTAATTTCACACATTTCAATAAAATATTTTAATGTTCAGTGTTATTTAATGCTTTGAATACCTGTTCGCCTTCCACCATCGGTCGCCAATGTCTTTAAAAACTAATTTTAACCAGCACCATCTTTCACAAAACTCTTATTATCGCTCAAAATTGAATCAAATGGACAGAGACATACAGAAATAGATGTGTTTATTGTTTTCCCTATTCCTCTGACATATACTGCAGCGCCCACTATCGGAAAAATTTCCGCGAATACAGTGTTGTCAGTAATTTCCACGTAATCGGAAAAATGTGCACATTTTTTTTTCAACACCCTATATATTGAACAAGGAAGCTGTTACGAAGATTTTTACTAGACAACCCCCTTATATTCAAGTGTTCAATTTATTCCAGCAACGGGTCTACCTTTTTTTGAAATACACTGTATAACCGGTTAACTAGTTTCGGTTTTCAATCAATGACATTTTTTATTTAGGCATCCACACTATTTTTAATTCTACTTAAATACTGACTAATGGCCCAATTCTTATGTAAATGAATATATTTAAAAAAAATTATGTTAATATTAAAAATCTACATTGGGTTTTAAAGATTTATTTTAAAAATAATAAACAATCGAAATACAGTACAAAAATACAACATAGAAAAAAAAATTAATGCATTAAAATCTCCATCTGCATTAAACGACCGTTAGTATCTCCTGGCATCCTATATGGCAACATTCCAGTGAAATTAGTCAAACATTTTGCTTGATCTCTCAAAAGTTTCAGCTGAATTCCCATTGAATCATCATGGAACCGTGGTATGTACTCATTGTTTCCTTTAATTTTCTGATATTGGGCAAAAAGCATGTTCATTGCTGCCAAGAGTACATCGGGCATAACTTTACAAAGATCCTGGTGATAATTTTTGAAACTCTTAACCCTATCATCCACTTCCTCTGGTCTTAATGGAACCAATTGTAAATCAACAAGTGTTTTAGAAGCTTGGGCATAATTTTTACTATGATACTGATCAAAAAATATAATAAGACCTTTAAGTTTAAGGAAAGAATTAACAATATTAGATGTTGTTTTATAGCCTTCTCTTGAAAATCTTTCTGCAAAATGTATAGCCTTATCAGTGATTCTATTTCTCAAAGATCCAGGCTCATTTTCCAAATGAACAGTTCTTGAAAGTATTCCACAAATTAATTTTAAAACTTCCTCTTGATTGTTAGCTAAATCAAATAGATCTATAGCTTCTTCAAACAGTCCTTTCTTCAACTGATTTTCTGCTATCAACTGAGCTATACTTTCAGCTGTAATATTTGTATCAGTAAATTGATCCACTAAGCCTTTGGTTCTTATACCATTGAGTTGTACTTTCCCAAGAATAAGTTCATAAAGCTTAGTCTCAACAGCTAAATACGACACGCTAATTTTAAATAAATTTTCACCTTCGCTGTCATTATAGTTTCTCAAAAAGTAGAAATAATGTAGTGCCTCATTAGGACAGGTGAGTTCAAACTTCTTAACGTATAACATAACAAATCTAGCTACATTCAATCGGCATGAAGGTTTTTCATCCAGTGGATCTATGCTTAATAAAGGAGCACTCATATCTTCTGGACCACCTAACATGTATAACTCATTTAAAGCTAGAGCCATATGAAAACAGTGCACTTTAAACTTTTGTGTGCGTGATAAGAATTCAAATGCAGCTTCAAATTGACCTGTTAATGCCAACATTTGGAAATATAAATGTGGTTGGTGAAAAGCATTATAGTGTGTTTCTCCATATTCTTCTAAAATTGTATGCTGTAAATCTTTATATTTAATACAATCATCATTCAATACTAATGGTCTTACTAGATTTAGTTTTAGCCATAAATAATCATCAGCTGTTCTTGCTACTTCAGAATGTTCATCAGATATATCGCAACAGCCTAAAACTGACCAAACTATTCTCTTAAAAGGATCTGTATCATTTCTGATTACCTTTCTGTAAAAAGATTTAATAGAGTCTTCCAATCGAGTTATTTCAGTCTTAGCATTATTAAACTTAGCTTCAAGAAGTAAAATAATTTCCTGAAATTCTGGTAGCCCACTCTTTTTTAAGCAGAATATGGCAGCTGATAAGTCTCCGGATCTTAAGCAATAATATACCATGGGCCACAAAGGTCTATCTTCTATGAGTCCATCTCGTAGCCCTAAATACTCTCCCTGTAGTCTAAGACCTACAAAACTGCGTACTAGATGATATGTACCTGGAATTCCACCTCTAATAGCATGAGCTAAATCATCGTTAATAATATTGTTCATGTATGTTTTGTATCGATCCTCCAAATAACTTTTTCCTTGTTTAACAAGAGCTTCTATAAATGGTACTGTATTTCTAGTTTTTATGGGATCCTCTGACTGTGGAAAAGGTGGAAGTTGAACCATGTATCTAATAATTTCCCACATATCCGTTACTTTAGGGTCCTTAAATTCAGCCACTAAACTGGTAAATACATTAACCAAATTAGGTTTCTGGTTACCTCTACTTATAGTTCTATTATAATCTATAATTTTTGTGACATAAATAGCTTCTGCTGGGGTTAAATTTCCTGGAGTGTAGCTTGGTCGGTCTACTGTAATTGTAGGTTGTTTTCCAACATCAATGGCAGCTCCAGAACTACTACTCATTGCATTAAGTATTTTCCTCTTCTCCTGTTTCCATTCAGACTGTTGATGCTCCCAAGCCGTATCATATGTAAATGCCAACATTTTGTTATATCCTGAATCAAATACTGATAAAATTTGATTTCTGGTCTCATTTTCTAAGATATTATAAATATCTAAATCTGCGACTGGTTGAATAGGTTCGAATGTTCGTTTGGTGCTAAGCGACTCTAGTTTTTGGGCGATCTTTGGCAGATCTATACCTTTTGAGCCTAATAGGAGGTTTGCTTGAATATCTTTTGCTCCAGTTTGAGCAACCTTTGTGTACAAATCACTCGACGCTTCTAAAACTTGTCGTAAAGATCTTTCAACTTTAGGAAGTTCAGTGGTACCTTCAAGTTGACTTGTTAGCTTTTCGGCATCTTTGAGAAGTTCCGAAAAATCAGACATTGTTTAGCTGTTATATAATATTTTAATCTGAAATATAAAGTATATTACTATATGTTCATTTATTATAATAATATGAAAATTACCTTTTTAAAAACCAACGGAAAAATTTACTTGTTCAATTTGCTTTTGAGGTTATGCTCAACATTTGGCGTTAAAAAAGACAGTAGAAAATCGATTAGCATTGCAAATAAATCGAGAGATTAAATTTTATTATTAAGTATGTAATTTCTTATATCAATTCTTTCATTTATTATACGAATGGTTTCGTATAAAAAAGAAAAATACGGTTAATAATATTTTTAAAGAAATTGAACATGGGAGAACAGAGATATTGTAGGAATCGATTTTTCACATACATACCATTTCGATTTCATAATCGAGTATCTGGTAATTGCTGGTTGCATAAGTAGTAGGACTCGATAATAATTTTTGAAGTGAAAACTTCTTTAGGCGCGTTGAGCACTTTTTTTGGGTGAAGATTTTTCGTCACTGTCACGCTTTTTTGCAAAATACAATCCTTTTGGTCATTCATCATGCTTTTATGCAACACACAATACTTTTGGTTATACAAAACAATTAACAATGAAGCGTATATATTGTTGCATAAAACATCGTCACGCTTTCCATGAGCTATATGTACACTGTGTATTTATGTGTACTGTTTTATAAGGGGTTAATAATTTAATTGTAAAAATTTCCTTCTACCATAGGTGCACAAAATTTTTTTTAAAAGGGACGATAGAATTTTCAAAGTGGGTTGACTTATTTGTAAAAAATTCCATTTAGGATGGGCTAACGATAAAATTTTTAAAAGAGATTCATTTATTGGTGTTTTCATTTCTGTCGGCAGACCCATGACTGGACTCTGCTGACTCTGACATGACTGCTTGTAGAGGACACAGGTTACCACCACGCTTAATTTATATAACTCACTTTTAAAATATCCTTAGTAAAATATATATTCTCCATATTTAAATATTTTATAGGGTCTGTTGCCTTTTTAGGACTGACTAATACGTTTGCTACAAAAACGGCTCTCTCGGAAGTGCAAGGAATACTTCCAAGATTTACATTCACCAGAGACTTGTTATTTAATATAGCTCTTCTTATAGCATTTAAAGACGGTTCTAAAAACCTAGAAAATATTATGATTCAATATAGTTACAGTGGTGTCACTACTTGTAATTACCTATTCCAACTAAGATCTAATTCTTCTAAAACACCGGATTTTCGAATGTATTTTCCCAGCCACGTTACCGCTGGTTCCACACTTATTCCATTCCATGATATATTCAAAGCTCGTAATCGGTCTGTTAGTCTTAACGCTTTGAAAATAAGTTTAGTTGCTGCAAAATAATGAAAAAATAATTTCCACCGTTTGCAGTTAGCTAAATAATTACCTGAAACTGTATAAAATCCGTTCCACGCCAAATTTAGCTCAGATAAACTTTTATTTTCTATGATTATCTTTTCTATAACATCTGCTGAATCTTCTGTTAATTTGTTGTTACTAAGATCTAATATTTTTAAAGATGGTATATCACACAAGCCTTGCTTAAGACTGCGCATCCCAATGTCTCCTATATTGTTAAAACTTAAATTCAAATCTGTTAAAAATTGCGAAGTAGAAAGTGAATCGTTTAACAGTGCTGCACCTAAAATATATACAAGTTTATAAAGTTTGGTCTGATGCGATAATTATAGTCAAGCAGAGTCGAGCGCGGTTAGTACTTTGATGGGACCGCTAGGGACACCGTACAGCCTTCAGCGACCTAGATTACTAGGGTCACTAGCATATCACAGTTCGCAGGCATTATACCAATGAGCACGAGGTATAATGTAGATATGTCGTCTTTCGGATGAGACGTAAAACCGAGGAGGTTCCGAGTCCATGGATGTTGGGCTCGATAAAGATCCCTACCATTGGTTGGAACACTAGTGGATTCGGCAAAATTTCCGGTTAGGGGTAAAGTGCTCCCGGCGTCGGTGATTACCCCCAGCTGCAGAAATAGACCGACGTTAAATAACCGAATAAAATAAAACTTCAAATTATTTACCTTCTGGACCCATATTACACTGCTTTAAACTTAAAACCTGAATAGTTCCATTTTCTTCAATCATGTTACAAATTATTTCTGTCATTGGTATAGTTAAAAAATTGTCTTGTAAGATTAAAGTTTCTACATAGTGGTTGCCTTTTAATGTTTCCATTATGGCTTTTAATTGCTTTTCTCTCAAACCGTAAAACTATAAAATACAATGGGTGTCTTACAAGGTATTTTTTGGTAAAAAAAGAAGCTACCTACGTACTTTTAGATTCATCAATGTGGTCCCGAGAGTGTTTTTTATTCTTAGTAAAGGAACAATTTCATATTCTTTACATAAATTTTCATATTTTTCCACTCCAATATCATCATAAACTGGTGAAGGTTCTAAAAGATAAAATTAGGAAGGAACAAAAGCCTTTCTCGACCAACTCTGGACAAACAGTTTAATAGAATCATGTTCATACCCACATAGTTAAATGCATCATCCAATCCAGGATCTTTTGGCATAGGAAATACATAATTTAAGTTTCTCAATAGAGAGCTACTAGATAGTACAAGTTGCGCGAAACAAGTAAAAGACTTTGTTCTTCTGAATAACAATTCTTCGCTGGTACAGCCTTCAAAATCCATATCCTCCTCTTCTTCTACATCTTCTTCATCGGTGTCTGCTTCATCTGATACTGCCTCTACCCCTTTTTTCGTAATTTCTAGTGGTCGGGGTCGTTTTGGAGGAGGTTTTATAATTTCCTCCTCTTCTTCCTCTACATTTTGATTGTATTCTACTACAGTCTCTTTCACTTCCCATTTAGTTTCAGTCATTTTAAATTTTTTTTAATATCTCGAAAATATTTATTATCTCCAGTCAAATGCTGATTTGACATATATGTAAATCGTTTATATGGTAATTTTTAGTTGACAAACTGTTGATGTTAAATTAGAATTATTTAAGCTAGAAATTTATTTTCAAAAGGTTATGACGCCATGTAGTACTGCAACACAAATTACAGACATCTTGTTCAAGCTCGAAGATCTTCTGCGTACCATCGAACCTGTCGAATCAAATATAAGATCAGTAACAACGATTTAAAATGATCCAGGGAAATGAAATTTTGTGTGGAGGAAAAATATTTTTGCTGATACTGTATTATAAAAATTCTAACTAAACATTATTTTGAATTACCTCTACTTATGTATTGTTAATTAATATTGCTATACTCAACAATATGTTTAATGAACAATTTCAAATAAAACGTTACATAGAAAATTAGCCCACCTAGTTAGAATTCAATAAAATCAATAGTAAACGGAAGGGAAGGGCAGACAGATGAATTTCGCCATCGAGCAGGTGTAATCATACAATTCTATTATTATGTATAGAAACAAGTACCTGATCAGAATATAAAATTCCTAATTAATTATTTTTTTTTCTCAAGAAGCATGTAGGTATATCCTTCAAGTTCATTTAACTTCTTAATCACACATTACTATTCTGGATTTTTATAACGTGACAATATATTGTACAGAAATTTATATTTATCTATTGCAGCGATTTTTGTTATACAAATTTCATTCCTAAAATAGATATATTGGCAAGGTTGATAGCCACTTAACATATTTGAGTTTAACCAAACTATGCGATTTATAGCTAGCTTAAGAAGAAGAACAGTGGCAGTGATTTGGTTGGTAATACTTTAGATGTTGGAAATATATTGTTCTACTCCTACAAATCCAAAAAAGTAGACAGACAGTAGTAGTGTCGCTTCTTGCTTGTCTATACTATGAACTTGATTCAGTATTATAGTGCAGAACGCGAGCATTATCAATTGCCAATGTTTTAACAGATTGCGCGCCACGTCCGGCAAATATGACAGACGCTGATGTTTCTTGGGTGGATATGTCCGGCATATATGCCGAACGTCTGGTGGTCTCCCACGAACATATTGGTATACTTGGTTTGAGTAAATTCGAATATTTACTATTTTTATGGAGAATTTGAAATGAAACATCACATTTGTCGATTTAGTATTCAAAAGTATTTATTTTAAACTTACAAAATGAGTAAATTGAGTGAATATACGTAAATTACATTCATGTTTATCAAGTATTCAAGTAAAAATACAAAAAAAAATGTAAAGTATTATCGAAAAAACTACGTCTAAAAAAATAATATCGAGAAACTATTTGTGATTTGAATTGAAACACTCCAATCATATTTGAGATTCATGGGCAGTTATCACAATAGGTGTATACCATTTTTGCTCGACTTTTAGCAATTTTTCTACCAGCAGATTTCTTGAGTATGGCATAGCAAACACTACAACATCTTCTCACTTTTTTTCTTTGCGCATTCAATCGAACTTTAAAAAAATGCGCCTTTCCTTGAGATGATCTTTTTTCTATTTTTGGGCGTTTTCTTCCTTCCATTCCCAGTAACTGCTCGACTATAGTGTTTCGCGAAAAGCGCGAATTGATATTTTCTTCCCAATAATTTTTTTAACACCACCCAAGAGTTCACTACTGCTATACCCAATAAAAACTCTATGCCTAGCTTTCTGTACCATTTGATGCCTGATCGGACAAATCAAATCCGCCTTTCCCTTTATTGTAAGCCAGTATTGCCAAAGGTTTCTTCTTCTTTCGACCCTTATTTTGGACTCTTTTCCAGGAACATCAATTGGCTGATCTTGGTCTGCAGGGGCCCTATTCTTGACTGATGGAGTAACCTTTCCGAGAGAACAAATATTTTGTCTTTATTTTGCTTGGTTACTCTGCCACTGCAGTGACAAAGACAAAATATCCGTTCTATCGGGAAGTTTCAGTCCCTCAGCCAAGAATACGGCCTCTGGCGGAGTAGGATCTGAATGGTTGGTTGTTGCTGCACCTGTGACAGTATTATTGGCTTGGCTCGTTGATTGTTCGCTCTAAATATGAACCAGGAATGTTATCAGGTGACTGTTGGGACTGAGTGTTTGCGCTTGGTGGTGGGGCCACATTTTTGCTGGTCGAAGGTTGTGGCTCATCATTATGGTCTGTAATTCCCAAGTTTGATATAGGCTTTGTTGGTATGTCAATCATAATCGGTGGATGATTAGAAGCAATGGCGTAGCGCTACTACCGCGAACCCCCGCAGTTGCGGCGGGGGCCCGAAGCTTACGAGGCCCGAAAGAGCCTATCGCTAGGGATCGGAAGGGGCCGAAATCTTGGCCTGTGCAGGCCAACGCCCCAGTGGCTCAGACCCGATGTGTGTCTGTACTCTGTTTTGTCGTTTGATGTTTTTGGCTCTTCATAGCAAATGTGCAGAAACAGTTTCTGTATACGGTGGCATAGCTAAAATAGGTATTAATATCTGTATATACTGAGTGGTGCTGTTAAAATAGTAGTAGATAAGTATGAGTACCTACTATGAGTATTTATGGTTTCTTTGTTTAACTTTCACTTTTTATTTTCTCATTTTATCAGCTTCCCTATTCACAATATAGGAAGTCGATTTTAAATTATTTCTGATTGTTTTATTCACCTAAAATTTTGCACACGTATATGGGCTTCACAGCATATAAAAAAACATTAAGATTAAGACTTATTTATTAAACGTATATAATTTTTTTGTTGCCTCTTTTAAAACATTATGCTTAGGTCCTTCCTAAGCTGTTGAATACATTTTTTCAGTTTAAAGGGAGAAATATAAACTATTTTAGGATAAAAACATATTACAAAATATTTGATTTTGTAATTAACCAAATAGATAATCGTTTTGAGGGAATGGAGTTATTTGTCAATAAATTTAGATTCCTATGTCCCCAAGTTTTGATAACTTTGTCTGAAAAAGAATTATTTATGTCTGCAGAAACACTACAGCAGACATATTCCAGCGATCTGTCTGCGACTTTTCCTTTAGAGATAGTCGCGTTGTGTATGCCATTAAAGGAAAAAATTGCTTCCCTTCAAAATATTAAAGACTTTGCTGTGTTTTTAATTGTAGAAAATAACACTTTATCATCAAATTTTACAGAGGTAACAACAGCCTTATTATTATTTTTAACTCTTCCAGTAAGTGTTGCTGCAGCTGAAAGATGCTTTTCCAAATTAAAAATCATTAAAAATGATTTACGAAATAGTTCCTCTCATACAAGGTTAACTAACTTGGCTATACTGTCCATATAGAGGCACAAGAGGCGGCCAAAATGGATAATAACCATTTAATAAAAAATTTTGCGGAGGCAAAAGTTAAAAAAACAATTTACCACCTTAAAGCAATAATGAAATAATGGCTATAATAATTGTACTAAAATAATTTTACAGCATAATTAGGAGAGGCAATTGCCTCGCAAAAACTATTTAAATATTCAAGTTTTGATCGCTTAATTTAAAATATTTTTGTATTTATCTCACTGTTGCTTTCAAGTATTTAGTATCGCTACCTTAGCTACCTAAATAAATTTTTAGTTTTTGTCCCTTTTAGTTTTAAAGAATATTTTTGATTTTCTTATTGTTCCTTGTTCAATAGTTATGTTTATTGTAACGTTCTTTACATATTGTGTATTGTATTTTCTTGGCTGTTTTTATAGGCATTTAATTTAAATTTTATATTAGGTGAGTAGTTTAAATAATAAACAGTATTACCTAATTTTGTTTGGTAATACAAACTTTATGTATTATATTCTTAATATAGGCAAGGGGGCCCTAACTCAATTTTCGCGGGGGGCCCATAATTTGTCGCTACGCCACTGCTTAGTAGATAGCATTCTTACGTCTCTGCTATCCCGCCATTTCAACACTACGATACCATTTTCATCTTCCTGTAAATAATTTCTCCTCGTTGTATTTTAGCCTCTATAACTTCTTTTGGAATATCTTTTGTCTTCGCGCGCAATGTACCAAAAACTAGCTGAGTTTGGTTTTCCAACAATAATTTGGCTAATTCGTAGCTAGTATAAAAATTATTGCTCGTTGAGCAGTGGTCTAGTCAATTCCATGTAGATGTTTTTTGCCAGGCTTGTCGCACACCATCTTTTGATTTTCCGGCATAAATTTTCAAGGCCCATGTGTATCTCTCAGTCGAAAACAGTTTGAATAGTTTAATTCCATAAGTGTCTCATCGATAACAATATCTTCGTCGGGGTAAAATAATTGTTGGAAATTTCTTTCCAACATGTCAAGTAGAGGTTGAATTTTTGCTAATCTATATCCTTTTTAGATAGTCTCGTTATTGATAAAATGCAACATATTAAGCAACTTTTTGAAGCGGTTCCTAGACATAATGGATGGAGGGATGTGTTGCTTCTAAATGCCATGTTTGGCCCAGTGATCAGGAAGAAACGAAAGTTTTACTAGTCCCATCCAAATTGTTAGCCCAAAAAATTTACTATCTCTTCAACATTGGTTCTAGTCCATTTATTGAGCCTCATCACATTTTTGTTTTAGTTTAATTAGCTTAGATTGCTCTGCGAAACGGTCAGTTTCCTCAATAATAAGGCTCATAACATCGTCGTCAACTAAAAGGGAGAGGTAGGTAAAGTCTTTTGAAATATTCTTTTGCACTCCTGTTTTTCCAGTAAATTTGAAATTCTTGTGGCGTCCCACACATAGTCACTCCAAGTAGAGGTTTGTGAAGTTGTAGCGTTATGTTGTGCAACATTCTCATCTTCGTTATCTAGATCTTCCCATTCAGCCTCTTCTTCAACCCTATCCACCTACAACAATTCACCTACGCTTCCTTCAGATGAGCTGTCATTTTCTGATAAGGTTTCAACACTACAGAGTGGATCCGCAACAGAAGCATCCGAGCTAAAATCGTCTGGAGCTCTTTGGTCGTCTAAGTCAAGTTCGTTTACTCATTGTTTTTACATTTTACACTTTCACTCTAACTTAGCTGAAACTAAAGAAAAACACGAATTAGTATTAATTCCTATTTCCCTGCAACACATAAAAAAAGATAGCTTCAAAAAATAAATAAAAAGCTTCAGTCATATAGCCGGATGTAGCCCACTACGTTAAAAAAAATCAGAAAGTTAACGTGGTGGGCCATGTCCGGCATATATGACAGAAATAAAAAAAATGGCGGATAAAGGCTCAACAACAAAATTTTTTATAAAAAAACACAAGAAAAAAGCAATTTCGGACACATTTGAACAAAAGCTTAACAATTATCGCATGTGGTCCCCTGGGGTATTTTGCAAATATATACGTGGCACGCAATGTGTTAAGTCTCTAATTTTTTAATACTGTCCCAACCCATTTAAAATTTCCTCATTTCAAACAAATTTTTGGACAATAATGTTTTCCACTTGTTCAAATTTTCGATAAATTGAAAATCTAGAAACTATTCATTTATTTTTCCAAATTTTTACTTCTTTCTTGCGAATTATTTTTGCTCATTATCACTATGATAATGAGTTAAAGTGGATATTCTCCAGAAAGCCTCGCAAACGGTCCTGCGTATTTTCAGCTTGAATCCACCGCCGGCTACTTGATCGAATTCTGTTATCAAGTAAAGGATTTCTTCAAGGTTTGAAATACAAGCATAGTGTACAACAGAATTAGTTCGACCAGTTAAATAATATAGACAGCTCTGTTGGGAAGTGTATTCAAAACTGTAATAATCAAGTGGAATGAACGTCGATTTTGCAGTAGAAAATATTGCGAGACCACAGACCGGCAGTCTTTTCCGATTTTGTTTGTAGTTTGTTAGTACGATCTAATGAAACCGATTTTAAAGTTGTGTGTGGATCATTTGTGAATTTATTTTAGTTAATTTTGTGAATGTGTTTTTTTGTTTTAGTGGAAAAATTTTATAGGTACGTTAATCAGATGTGTATTTGCCCAATCGGATAGATTTTTTGAGTTAAAAAAGTAAAAAAAAGTTTAAGCAAATTTTCGTTTCTTCTTATACGGTATAATTCTTAACATTTCTTAACAACTTAACATTTTTTTATTCAAAACTTGTACAATAACGAATATTTTGGTTTTAAAGAGATTTTAGAACAATTTTTAACTACTTTTTAAGTAAAATAATTTTTCCCTGAATAAATTAAACTTACTTTTAAAAAGTTATATTTTCAACTTGAACCTCAAACTTCACCTAACCAAAGCTTTTTGAAAATATTTAGGCTCAAATATCCCACAATTTGCAAATTTTTAAACAGCATTATACTCTTTTACTTTATTAATAAAATCAAAATAAAACTAATGGTCGAAATATTTCAAGTGGTGAATTTTTAACCTCTCAAGTATTATTTTTTGCCTTCTGTATAATTCAAAATTAAGTTGTTTTCCATAAATTAAGTATTCTAATTTTAAACACCAGCTGTAAATTAATGCGTTTGTAAAAGCTTTTATTATCCACATAATGTTTTTAGGTGTCGTAATACAGGATGTCCGAATATAGTAAACGATTAACATAATAATTAACACAATTGATAAACTTCTAATGATTTTTTTGTTTTAACATAAATATACATGTCATATTCATCTTTAATTTCAGAGAGAGCAAAATTTTCGAAAGAGCAACATGAAAAATGGTCATGTTCTTCGAAAAAGCACTAGTCATTTTCTTATTGATAAAAAGTGGTCTATTAACGCCTGTGGTGGAATACGATAAATCTTCTAAATACGAAGAATATATTATTGAACACGAAATTTCAAGTGGACAAGCTAAAAATACCGTACTAAGCATGAACTTAGATGCCAGTAAGTATAAATATACCCGTATTTTAGAAATTAGATCTATTATTATATATATGTGAATCCCCAGACGTGAACACACACTCTAATCTTTCTCTAACACTATAACTGATTCCTCAATGTTAAATTATAATGAAATAAACTGCGAAAAACTAACTACTGCCACCAATAAAAAGCTACTTGGGGCACATAGTTTATTCCTGTTTTGTTCACAAATACTGCATTTTTAGAAGAAAATGCCAGATGTGGTTGCAGATATCATTGTTCACTTGGAAGGCATTCAAAAAAGCTTTAAGAAGTATTTCTCTGAAGATTATTCAAAAATTCAGAAATCCTTTTTCGGGAACCTCACCAAATGAATTGGAACTAAAAGAAAAAAAAATCCATTAAAGATTATTTTAAAGAGAAATCTTTAATTAACTTCTGGATCGGATGTAAAACCGATATCAAAGGGTATATTCCGGCAAGCTCTGCTATTTTTGATGCCATTTGTTACGAGTTACTTGTGTGAGAGTGGATTTTCTGAACTCTTGTAAATAAAAAATAAACATGGGAGCAGAATAAGTATTGAAGAGGACTTAAAAGCGAAGATAAGTTCAATTACTCCTAATGTTGATGTTTTAATCACAGGCAAACAACAAGTTTCGCACTAAAGACTATAAAAGTATATTTTGTATGATGATTAATTTTTTGCTGTTATAAATAAACAAATATCTAACCATTAAATATGAAGTTTTCTCAGGAATTTAATTCAAAAAGCCTTTGAACACTTTTAGATGAGTAAATATTATACGTTTATTAAAATATTTAGGTCTGGTGGTACGCCAAAATTTCTCAAAAAGTCAAGTGGTATGCAGGTGAAAAAAGGTTGGGAACCCCTGGTTTAATAAATTAATATTACGTTTGAAGCTTTTATGTTTGAGACTGTTCAATTTTATCACATTTACAGTGTTGTTTGGGTGAAATAAGTTTAGCCATTACCCAGAAAATAAACTACAAGATATTTTGTAGCACTTTGTCCATTTAACCATGAATTTCGTTAGAAACATTTAACGAATTTATTATTGATTGAAAATTAATCAATGTTAACTTGGTGGATTCATAATTTATGCATGAACCCTAGGTAGGTAAATGTTAAAAGGAAATAAAAATCTAGTCACGCCATGGATTATTCACCCTTACCGTTTTGGTTCGTTTCCTTGTACAATTTATATATTTTTAGGGGTGTTTATGATAACAAATCGATGAAGTGAGTTACAAAAAATTCGATAAAACTGGTGTACATTATTATTTCAATAAAAATTTGCTGGAGTTTCTTTTCAGGTGCATTTTCTCTATATTTTTCTCGTTTTTTGCTATTTATAAAAATATTTATGATGGTAGGTACAGTGCGTGAAAAATTATGCAGATTGGAAATTTTTAAATTTACGAGGTTGCCAGTTATATTTTCAAAAATATAAAATCATTCTTTTGTTTTTGAAATTTTTCAACGTTGTGTAACGAGTTATTTTTTTTCTGCTTTTTGCAAGTTTAATTTTTTTATTTTTTTATTTATCCCGTAATATATTTTATTTTACCACTAGGGTGTATATAACTCGTTACTTTACAACCCTTTCGACTACCGCAGTGATTTATTTTTTTTGCTATTACCGGTGTATATTTTAGTATAAGTCCGAATTACGCAAATCCAACTTCTACCATACACAATTTATTCATTTCCGATATTTAAATTTTTCAACTGAAAGGACGCCCGGTATATACAACATTTTAATTTAATCGAGAGCCGTCTAGTATACTTACAAGTTTTTGTCGAAACTAGATAGATTTCACGTTTTAATTCCCACACCGAAGAATGTAACTAAAATTTTGGATATAAATTCGAAAACAATTCATTTTTGGGTTGGCTTCTTATTCGCGCTCCGAACTTCATTCCGTCTGGCTCTCTCTCAAAAGAATCAGTTCCTTTTTTCGGCTTTAAGCATTCTCCGTTAAACGTTCTTCCGAAAAACCGAAAAACCGTAGTGCGAAAAGTTTGTGTATTCCATATTCCGATTGTGTGTGGGCTGTATTTATTAAGGTAAATAAATTTTAACAAATAAACTGTGTATTCGAAACTTTCCGTATCGCCGCTTATTATTAAATTGTTGAATGTATTTTTTTTGAAAATTTTCCGACCGGCTATTTTTTTTCTTTTGTTGTTGAACTGAAATTCGTTTTTTTATTTTGTTTCTCTTATCTGAAAATAAAGATTTGTCAACCGTAATTTGATTTCGAATTTTTATTTACTGCGTTTATTATATATTAATTAACTGATGTGAATTATTAGTGGATTCTCGAATTATTTTATGCTTTTGGTTGTCAGTTAGTTTTAAATTAAATTGATATCCAAGTGGATTAGGTATAATATTTTAAAGTTTATGCTAGTACGAATATTTTTACTCTGTGTGTCGATAGTTGGGTACCGTTTAACTCTGGGAAAATATTTTTTTTTAATTGTTACCGGCTTTAGTTAGATTCAAGGGTTAATCAGACTTGGAAGAGGCTTAGCCACAATTTGTTTGATTTCCCGGCAGATCTAATTCGTTCTTAAATTTTATTTTTTTGGAATAATAGTTACCGGCTTTAGTAGATTCAAGGGTTAATCAGACTTGGAAGAGGCTTAGCCACAATTTGTTTGATTTCCCGGCAGATCTAAATCGTTCTTTTCCCGTTCCGTAGAATCATTATTTATATTTTTTTTTCTCCCCGTCGGAATAATAGTTACCGGCTTTAGTTAGATTCAAGGGTTAATCAGACTTGGAAGAGGCTTAGCCACAATTTGTTTGATTTCCCGGCAGATCTAACTCGTTCTTAAATTTTATTTTTTTGGAATAATAGTTACCGGCTTTAGTAGATTCAAGGGTTAATCAGACTTGGAAGAGGCTTAGCCACAATTTGTTTGATTTCCCGGCAGATCTAAATCGTTCTTTTCCCGTTCCGTAGAATCATTATTTATATTTTTTTTTCTCCCCGTCGGAATAATAGTTACCGGCTTTAGTTAGATTCAAGGGTTAATCAGACTTGGAAGAGGCTTAGCCACAATTTGTTTGATTTCCCGGCAGATCTAACTCGTTCTTAAATTTTATTTTTTTGGAATAATAGTTACCGGCTTTAGTAGATTCAAGGGTTAATCAGACTTGGAAGAGGCTTAGCCACAATTTGTTTGATTTCCCGGCAGATCTAAATCGTTCTTTTCCCGTTCCGTAGAATCATTATTTATATTTTTTTTTCTCCCCGTCGGAATAATAGTTACCGGCTTTAGTTAGATTCAAGGGTTAATCAGACTTGGAAGAGGCTTAGCCACAATTTGTTTGATTTCCCGGCAGATCTAACTCGTTCTTAAATTTTATTTTTTTGGAATAATAGTTACCGGCTTTAGTAGATTCAAGGGTTAATCAGACTTGGAAGAGGCTTAGCCACAATTTGTTTGATTTCCCGGCAGATCTAAATCGTTCTTTTCCCGTTTCGTAGAATCATTATTTATATTTTTTTCTCCCCGTCGGAATAATAGTTGCCGGTTTCATTTGGATTCAAGGGTTAATCAGACTTGGAAGAGGCTTAGCCACAATTTGTTTGATTTCCCGGCAGATCTAAATCGTTCTTTTCCCGTTTCGTAGGATCATTATTTATATTTTTTTCCCCGTCGGAATAACAGTTGCCGGTTTCATTTGGATTCAAGGGTTAATCAGACTTGGAAGAGGCTTAGCCACAATTTGTCTGATTACCCGGCAGATCTAAATCGTGCATTAGGGACCCCGTAAAACCCGGTAGATTTGAACCGTATTTGATAACCTGACCGTTAAGTCCGTTAAAATCCCAGATATAGGTAATACATACCTCATTTTATTTTCCCTGTTAATTTGTTTGTCACTAAATAATTATTCGTAAAATAGACCACAGAGTATTAATAGATTAAAGTTTTGAATTCCTATTATTTTCATTTTTAACCGCAATTTATTGATTGGAGAACCAAGATTTGGCTTTTCCGGATTTTCACTAGTTAGTTAAATTTAATTCAACCAGACCCCTGGAATTTTCCGTAACCTCCATCTGAGGCTATCTGGAACTCTTGACGCTAAGGGTCAAGGGGCCGTGGAGCAAACCACGTTAATAATCTGGCGCCCGAGATTTAAAAACCCGAATTTTGCATCAAGGGTGTCCATAGTGACGTGTTCTTGTGGCAGGAGCCACGTGTAAGAAGGGAGGCACGTTACAGTTGGGACAGACAATATTATATTGTGTCACAAGGGCAGAAAATGAGGTTTAGAAGCCCGAGACTATTACTGCTGCTGCTAAAGCGTTTCCTGCAAAACTCTGACATACACTGACGTTTAATTAAAAAAATTACGTGAAGCATCAAAGTAGTCAAGGGACAGATGGAGAGAAACTTCAAAAATCGTGGCGTTAGGAATTTTCCGCCTTTGGGATGCTAAACAATACTTTCCGCTCTATTTTTGGAGTTCATTTGATTGGTTTCCGGTAAGGAAGGTGAAAAAATAATAAATAACATCGTCATAACTATTCAGTTCTTTTTGCTTTTTGAATGTGGATAAGGTATTCTGAAATTTGTTCCTAGTAGATTGGTCTTTTAAGAGTTCTGTTCTAAAATGTCAGCTTAATTTTCACAGTTTTGTGGGTCTGACACAACTTTTTTCATTTTCATAATCTCGTTCATCTACCGAGTCATGACGTCATCGTTTGACGTAACTTTCCCAATTTCCAAATTTAATAAATTTATTCCGAAATAATGTCGGAAATAAACGTATGGGGAGGATGTCATGATATTATTATCCATAAAATAGAAACGTTTGCTAATCATTTACAAAACAATAATCAAGCCGATCTTAATCTGTGGTTGTGAAAGTTGGATACTCACAGAACAAAATACAACCAATCGAAACGAAATTCCTACAGAACATAAAGGGCATTATAAAAATGCGTAAAATGACGTAATTAGAGGTCGAGCTGATCATAGACAGTATAGAAAATCAACTATTAAAGTGGTTTGGACATTTGGTAAGAATGGACATCTCGAGACCAGCCAGGTCGCGATATGGCAAACGAAATCAATACATAGGAGATCTCAGGGGCGTCGATAATGTTTTCTCTTGGGGGGGTAAGGGCTTTTTGGTTTTGGTAATAAAAAAAAATCATATTGTAGAGATCTATAAATAACATATATTAGAATTAAAACCAAAACTAAACTTGTTTGTACAAACAAATCACAAATCAAACAGCCATAAACGTCTATTATCTATTACCTATCTTACAAAATAATAAACAACTTCTTTTGACAAACAAGCCACAAATATATAAATTTGTGGCTAATGGATCTGCTTCCGACCCATTTTCTTTCAACACACACACCAATCACAAAAAAAACATAAACGTCCATTACAAATAAATAACAACACTAATGTTTATTTAATTAAGTTTCCTGTTGAAATTGTCATATAGCCCGAGAAGTAGTTGTTGCTTTTTAGTGAACGGTCTCTGTTCTTTCAAAAATATTTTTCAAAAACTTTGTAAGGCGTTATAATATTATTAAACTATTATCTTGGACATATATCAACATTAATGTTCTTTGACAAGTACTTACAAGACAAAAAGGAAAAAGAAACTTTATCAAATTTACAAAATCAAATCTAAATGCCTCCTTTTAATTTTTGTAAATCTCTCTAATGTCACTAACCTTTTTTGGCCTATTGTAGCCACGTTTTCAACCTTTTAAGGGTTGAAAAACTTCTTTCTGAGCTTGCTACACTCACGGGCCTGATAGAGATTAAATATAGTGCTAGGTATACATTTGGATAAGTATCCTTATCGCACACCTGTACTGCAGATAATGCCGAACTATAGGTAAATTTTTATCAGTGGCACCATCCCATTTTTTAAACCAAAGCTCCAACTCGGTTTTTAATAGAAACAATAAGAATTCTTTATTATTGGGTGGGTAATTACCCCCTCCCCATATTGACGCCCTTTGAAGATCTAGAGGCAGGAGTAGAAGGAAATGGGATGACGTTATAGCTTGAAAAAAAGAACAAGAATTGGAAGGAAGGGAAAGAGCTCGCACAAAATAGGAGAAGCTGGGCAAAACTTGAAAATGTGTTTTTTCGAAAATGTCATCACACTTTTCTCGTGTGAAATAATAAATTTATCAAAATACTGAACCCGCCGTTGAATTCTTCATTCCAAAAACTCTATTTTACAGATTTTCAGTGTTTTTGAAGATGAAACAATAATTTCTGAAAATTTTCACAAATGGGTATGTAAAAATTTCGCGATTTTGGCATTTTCTTCGAATGCTTGAAAATGTTGATTCAAAATGTATGTACCAAATAAACATGTAAAATATTCTCATTAATCTATTGGTAAGAATAAAAACGTTGTAACAGTTTTGAAAGTTATGGAACCTATTGTAAAGTGCTCCGCTAAACTTTTGTGTTCGATATTCACAGTTTTGTAGTTTTTACGTCCCTTTTTGGACTTTTATTAGAGTTGTACAGACAAAATAGTAAATAAAATAGTCTTCCAATGACTCATTTCCTACAATAATATGCTAGCGATGGTCCTCTACGTTGTCACATGAGGTGGTTTTTTTCCTAGAACGGAAATCATTTGATGAGGAAATACATACATTTCGAACAGCAATTTATATACACGAAAGATGTTTGACATTTTGAAAACCTTACAAAAAATATCTATGAAATTATATTTCAATTAAATTGTTATATACCGCAATAGAATTCTCGAAATTGGCCGTAATTGATACTAGTCTTAATTTTGGTCTTATTACATAAAATTACAAACCTATAAAAGTTGTTGGGTCGTGAATCATCTATATAATTAAAGGGGAGCGTAAAAGTTATACCATTTAATTGACACCAAGGCTAAATAAATTCATTTATTAGTGCCTTCGCTTTAAAAGTGATTATACTTTGTTTTAACATTACTAAAAACAATATTCTATTGTTTTTTATTTTCCACATTAACAGATTTAAGTACACCAGTTGAAACAATAAAACGTTTTATTCGTTAAATTCATCATATTTCTTCGTAAATATATAAATGTCTCGAAAAGTAATCTCTTTGCAATCCCAAAGTAGTGTCAAAAAGTTAAGTATTTGTACACCAGAGAATTGAACATTTTAGAAGTTAGGTACACTCTATGCTGAACATTTTAAACATAAACACATTCCTTGAAGTAAGAGAAACTTTACTTGGATATTTCCAGATATTTCAAATTAATAACATATATCTGGGTATACAGATACATTCAAACACAAACGGAACATAGGGATTTTAAGCATTGTATCAGAACTGCTTTTGAACTAGTCGACCAACATCCAGCTTCAACAGATTAAAAACACGATTATTACAAATTATTACAACCGTTTATTTGGACACCTATAACATATCGTACAATTCCCACCACTCCACACCATTCTCAACGGTGGGCGGTCCTTAATTAGCGTCAGACAGTCAATCGATCGGTGAGAGTGTTCAAGTCCATAACTTTGTTTCAATTTAAAGAATCCTATTTTGCTTTATTTACGAATTTATTTTTATTTTGAAAGCCTAAAGCCTGGCCTAAAGAAATCAAAACATATTATCTTAACTCGAAACATTAATTGTTAAAGAGAATTTAACAATTAATTTTCGATTTTAACAACATAAAACGTAAGCATATTGTTTCGATATGTAGCGACGTTTACTACCCCCATCAAATAATTAATCAATACTAAATCGCAGTTCGCACTTCGCACACACCTCGCACATGACTAACAAATTTTGGAAGGAGAAGGGGCGGGCTTTTTTACAGTGATTCTGAATCCAGCTGTCCAGATCAATACTTGATATTCATTGAAGTGAACTTATAGAAATGTTTTGTTGGTGGACTATTTAGATCGGCGAATACAATAAATCCCTATGTTCCGTTTTTATTTGAATGTATCTGTATCTTCACTTAAAGTATACAAGTAATACAACATTATACAAATTTTTTTAAAGATTTTAAAATGGTAGTAGATAAAAGTAACACAAACTTGGCGAACTTGGCTGGAACTGTTGACTTAAGCTGATGCCATAATATATGTTCAATTGGGTTAAGCATATAGTGGTAAAGAGGAAGTCTAGCACCGCAATACCGCATGTCCGAAGCTTTCAGCCAATGAATCACAAAAATGTTTCTTCTTTATCGAATAACTTCTAGAAATTTTCTAGTAACTGTTTTTTTGTGTACTTTTCCTCTTAGTACCTATCATTTTTCAACATATATTCCTGTAGTGGAGTCATTTGAACATGGTGCTTTATCTAGTTTTCGACTGTGGTATCCATGACTATAATACTGTTGGGTGGAATATTTGGTATGAGTTTATTTTGGAACCAGATTTCAAATAATTCGGCTGTAGTATCATCATGATAATCGATTAAAGAGTCCTTAATATTTTTTTTGATAAAGACAACGCATTTGGTATAAAAGCCAAAAATAATGGAGAGCCTCTACTACTATCAAAATGCCAAACTATTTCATGAGATATTTTAATCCGAACATGGAAATATTTTAAGGGACATACACTTTTATTGCTTATCTATATTTCGAATTCGTCGTCGAATTTTCCGATTTTCGACCACATTTTTTTTACTGTTTTTATATCAAAATTGACTAATTAGATTCCAAAAATCCATATAAAAATGTCGTAAAGTCGCTAATAAAGATTCTAGACAAGTTGTAAATTTTCGAAAAAAAATTACTTTCCTCTTTCGGATCACCCTAACCTGACCTGACCCGGTGACCGTGCACTATTTCCGGACGAATAATTTTTAAAAAATTTCAAAATTCCAAAATCTATAATACAAGTTTTCACATACTTTTGATCTCGGAAATTAACTATTTCGACCCCGTAGATTCCGAAAATCAGCATAAAAATTCGATCAAACTTATATATTAGAAGTTACAGTTATATAAATTTCGAAAAATTCTGGATTTTCACACTTTTTCATATTTTTCACTATAATTGTATAACTCTGTGTTTTTTCATTTATTTAATAATGGAAATCCCTTAATATGACCCCGTAGATTCCGAAAATGCATATAAAAATATTGTAAAATGAATATTTCAAAAGTGCGATTTTTTCGGTCGTTAAGTTTGCATGTTAAGTATATATGGAAAAATTTCAATTTTTCACATTTTTTTACTGATCTTATATCAAAATTGACTAATTCGAACCCGTAGATTCCAAAAATCTATATAAAAATGTCGTAAAGTCGCTAATAAAGATTCTAGACACGTTGTAAATTTTCGAAAAAAAATTACTTCCCACTTTCGGATCACTCTGTATCCACAATTTTATAGATACGCTATTCCTGATTTTTTTCCGTATTCTACCACTATCTAAAACATCGTTTCTCAACCATTTTTATGTCGTGACCCACGAAAAAGCCAAAAAGTTAAGTAAAAAGTCTTGCGACCCCGTCACTATTTTGTTGGAAATAGGTTAATTTTTTTTTATAAAAATACATTTTTTTTTGACGTCATAGATTTATTTCATTATACTTTCCTGAAATTTGTATAGCATAAAATAAATCCACTGAAATCTACTGCATTTTTGACAAGGTATTTACTGGTATCACAATTTATGAGTGATTGCAAAGATGATCCACGGATAGAAAAACTTTTAAGTGCCAAATATCGACAATATGCCAAATATCGCATTAATTAATTAATGTTCATGATTAATCATTTTATTGAAATAAAGTAAGCTATAAAGTTTAATTTTTCATGATATTTATTACATCATAATATTTAGTTTTATAACACTACACTAAAATTCATTCCTTTAATAAACGAATCTTTTGTTCCTATAATAATATGTAGTTTTCAACAGACTGCGACCCCCTTTAAAATAAACTCGACCCCCCAAGGGTCGCGACCCCCCGCTTGTGAAACGATGATCTAAGAGTATGTAGGTACGATTTTTTGGGTGTGACCGTGCACTATTTCCGGACTTGGAATAATTCGGTTCAGTTATATTGATTTACGACCTTCTTAGATCTCTGGTCATACTTTAACCAAAAGTCCAATAAAATAATCGCTAATAATTTTTTTTAAATCGATGTTTTGAAGCCTACTAAAAATGTACGTACCTGACATATATCAATCAAATGTTAAAAGCTATAACTGGTTGTTGCGATCTTAGTGGTATTATAACATTAAGAAACCTTTACAAATGGCGGAATTAGACTTTACTACCAAACTGTCGATAAATCCTGGTTATTTTTTGTTCGAAATCTCTGGATACTTTATGTCTTCATTTTTTTTAGTTACCATTCCACCAGGCTGTCAAAACTGTAGTGAGAAAACTCAACGTTACTGTTTGGGAGCAGATCTCATTAGTGATCATTGTTGTTGTGATAAAAAATACCATGGTAAGTTGAAAAAGAATAATTATAGTTTTCCAAAAATAGATAGTTTAATCTTCATAAAAAAAATATCCTAAAGTGCAAGTGTCACTCAAGTGCAAACATTTCGCTTTACAATTTAGAAATATTTAAAATTACCTAAAAACATTAATAGTACCTTCTCAGTTTATTTTTATTCCGTCATGTATGAGTAGCGGCGCTAGAAACGTATGTAAATACCGTGGGGATATAAGTATTTATACGGCGTTTGTCATAAATGGGATCAAAATTCTCTCTCTTCACATTGACTTTAGAAACAGTATACAATAAAGTTTCATCCTAAAATAATTGTTGGCATTATTATAAATAGCTACGTTCATGATCGACTTTTTGCTGGTTCAGTTTGTTGTAGATCGGTCTATCCATAGCTTCGATCATTAAACAGACTAGATAAATAAACCGCTATACTGACAAAACACTTTGTTTACAACCAACATCTAAATATATTCTCTCATTCCAAAACAAGGATAGCAATAAACACTCTCCCCTGTTAATAATATTTGCTGCTGATTCCTCCCGCTTCATCCTCTCCAACTTTTGTTCATAATATTCTCTGAACTCTACTTGTTCGATACTGCTCTAAAAGAACTAGCCGTTGAAGCTCTTTGGTTGTGAGTCCTTTTGTTTCGATGTTTAGTACTTTTCTGTTGCTGTTTTTTTTCTTGTTGGCAGAAGAGATTCGACAGTCTTGACACTACTAGAATGTGGTTTGATGGCTGATTCAGTCTCTTCACGCGTAGTAGAAGCTTCACTCACTCTATGCTGAGTAGATCCAATTGCAGTTGATTGATTGCTTTATTAGTTCGGCACTACCAGTAAGAGGCTTAGAGACCTCAGAACCTCAGCCTTTAGGCTTTTTGTGCTCTTGGTTATACCGTTCATGTGAAGAGACCAGTAGACCTTATCAGGCTCAACAGTCTTCACTAGGTCCTTCTTGGAGAAATCCTCCCATGATACTCTAGTCCTAGGAGTCTATATCTCCAATGAGACAGTGCTTCACATTCGAAGATAATGTGAGAGGATGTTTCCTCCTCTTCCATGCACAACCGATAGATACGATCCTCCATATATATGCCAATTGTATACATGTGCTTCCTTAAGGTACAGTGACCGGTAAGTAATCCCGTCACACTCCTTATCTGGCCCCTGCTGAGGTTTAGTATTTCGTTAGTCAGCGACTCCGAAAGTTTTTTGACCAAGAGTTTGCTGTGTTCCAGTTTTGGCACGTGTCTCCAGTACGCCTGATGTTTAGTTTGAATCCACCGAGATGTACAACCACGTGCAGCAGATTTTGATATTCCAAATACTGGTTCAGGACCAGTGAATGTAGTTTCAGATCCTAGCTTTGCTAGGGTGTCTGCCTTTTCATTGCCTACAATACCCTTGTGCCCCGGGACCCACTTAAGAGTTACTCTATTGTGGTTTGCCAGGGTTAAAAGTTTTTGAAGGCAGTCCCAGACCGGTCTAGATCTGATCTGGGGACATGCTAAAGATTTCAGTGCTGCCTGACTATCTGGGAGTATGAGGATCTTTTGGCCTCTATACCCCCTTTCGATGTTCATTTGCAAACACGTGTCGATAGCGTAGATTTCTGCCTGGAATTTAGATGCAAACTTCCCCAACGATGCGTGGATATTGCAGTTGGGTCTGGCACCATGGACTCCAGCTCCTGTTCCTTTGTCTGTGTACCACACCAACGTTCCTTCCTGACTGGAGTGTAGCTGGATATGGTGAGGTTGGTTGTCGTTAATTGTGGCCAACATGTTATCACTACGAGTTTGTGATAACATCTGTGATTCTGGAATGACTATGGGAGTTGGTTCCTTCGTGCCAATTCCCATTGCACTCCATCATGTATGCAGCCATTATCGCTTCCGCCTTAACATGCAGAGCGAGAGGCGGAAGATTGAGAATGGCTTCCATTGCCGCAGTCGGGCTGCTTCTCATCGCACCCGTTATGCACAGACAGACAAGCCTCTGAAATTTTGATAGTTCCAGTTCGGCTTTCCTCTGATCTGTTTTTGGCCACCAAACTAGGGCTCCATAGGTAACCATGGGTCTCACTATAGTAGTGTACAACCAGTGAACTATTCGTGGATTTAGTCCCCATGTGTTTCCTATCGCCCGTTTGGCAGCCATTCCCTTTATTGCAGTTACCAATTTGCAGTGCGCCTCCGATTCTTCCAATTGTAGGATTACTGTTGCCTTCCATAGCCTTCAATAAATTTTTCTCCCATTCCAACAGTTTGATTGCTTTATTTCCAGTTTTTTTCTTCAACCTTCCTTTCATATTGTTTATTTCCTTTAAGGAGCCTTTCGGATCCAGTGCTTTTCCAAATGTCACCTAGTACTTCCTGGTAACATTTCTAATAGCCTCATCTTTTCTAGCTTTTATTTTTGGTGTTTGGGATTTATCCAAAATCGCGGGGCATTAGCAATTTCATCTGCTATGAACTGCAGTTCGGTTGTAGCATTATCTTTTCCGGACTTTCACTATCGCTGCTTGACGAATACATCTTCTCTGATCGAAATATTGTACTCAAATAACTCAGTTAAGAAAAAAATACCGTAAATAAACAAACCATCGAAAACAGGTTGGAACCTGCCGCGGCACAGTCACAAGCCAACATGCCAACAACCTTTTACTTATTCTTGAAGGATATTCTTGCAATCATTATGAATACGAAAAAAGGAAATGCTTATACTCCTTATACTCTTCAACTCAAAACCTTATACTTCTACCTTATACTCGTTTGTATGTATGTATCTATGTAAATTGGGGTGACATTCACTGAGACCTAAAAGATCTATTGTGTCCCCTTACTTCTACATTTTTCCTGAGGAGATTAGTAGCTCCTTTAGTCCTATTTCCCGGAGGAATTTTAGGATAACTGCAGGCTTTAACTTAGGTAAATGTCCCTCTTCTATCCAGTAATCTCCAAGTATGTGGATGGAGGTTTCTTCTTCCATGCCACAGAATCTACATTCTTCTTCCTCCACTATTTTGAGCTTTTTCAGGTGCCCATTTAGGCAACAATGTCCCGTTAGGATCCCTCTCAAAACTCTTAGTGCAGTTTTACTTTGACTTATGCATTCATTTGATCTCAACAGGTTGTAATCACCCAGTAGAATCTTTGATTGTCCTACTAGATCTTTCCAATGGTCAGATCTTCTCTTTTCTTCGGCTTTGCCTATTTCTTCCAATATTACATTGGAGCTGATACCGCAAAAGGGTTCCTGCCCCCAAAAGGGTGTTCCAGTCCCCCTCTTTGCTAGTTCATCTGCTATTTCATTTCCTTCTATCCCAGTGTGTCCTGGAATCCACAGTAAGGTGACTATATTGTTCTCGCCTAGTTCATTTAGTTTGCCTAGGCATTCCCTCACCATTTTGGAACTGATAACACAAGAGCTCAGTGCTTTGATGGCTGCTTGACTATCCGACATTATGATAATCCTTTGCCTTCTATATTCTTTATCAATATTGAACTGGGCACACTTTCT
Source organism: Lochmaea crataegi (assembly GCA_947563755.1). NCBI lineage: Eukaryota > Metazoa > Arthropoda > Insecta > Coleoptera > Chrysomelidae > Lochmaea > Lochmaea crataegi. The sequence continues at coordinate 28,756,987 of OX387428.1, read as the reverse complement.
TATGGCGTGAATTTCCGCTTGAAAGATACTCGGGTACCTTATACTTACAAGGATATCCTTCAGTTTTATGAATAAAGCAAAATACGTCTGTTTACTCTTCCAGTATGTCCGGAGGTCTGTAGTGTAAGAACGATAGTAAACTAGACTTACTAAAATCATAGTCCCAGTATTCTCACTAGAAAGGCTTGTACCGTATATTATTTCTACCAATAGGAGGAATAATTTACTTTATTTTATCTTATCAGTTGTACAGAATTTACTCTAGCTATTTAGCCTTGGGAAAAGTAGAAAGCGTTTTAAGCATGAATCACCAACGTTTCCATAGCGTTTAACGCTTTAAAAAAGAATTAATAGTTTTCGGTTTTTATTGCTTTTAAAAAAAAAACAACGTTATGAGTAGGTATTTGCTCCGTTTACAAATTGTTAATCTCAACTAGTAAAAGTGTTAATAACAGTGTCTATCTATTGCCCTCTATTAATTGAGGTTAATCAAGTGCAAGATTAATTTTTCTAAATGCATGGACATTCTTCGCGCTAATTTCATTGTGTCATAATTAGATACGCCTACAATTTTGTATTCAAACTAGAATAAACAATACTACACTACGAGCTCTAACAGGAAATTATCTGTACCGCATTTTAATGATAATAATAATCGAAGTTAGATAGTCTTTAAGTTTAAATATCCAGGATCAGGATCAGAGCAGTCCTAAAATACCTATGCACAATTCTTACATTAACGAAAAAATACAAATAAAATAACATGTGACGCCACTGGCGATGGTAAGATGGTAGCTGCGAAGTAACTGGTAAGGTTATCTATGTACGGAAAATCGGACAGGTCTTGCCTGATTATCGATCACCCTAGCACGCGGTTTTGCTTTGCATATGATTATACAATGATAGGGAAAGTGGCAATCGAAATATTATATAATGCGACCCTTGGATCACTTGCAGCTGGACATTCCTGATGTATACTCCATCGCAAGATATTTCGTTTTAACTTAACACCAACATGATTGGTTCAAGAGAAAAACCCACAGCAGGTAGTCGTTAATCCGATAACAATATCACAGTATCGTATCGTACTCGTTACTTCGAAAAGATAATGCCAAATAGTATGATTATTTTATTACTGAAATGTTTGACTGGTGAAATAATATTTAGTTTTAGTATATAAATACGGATCTGTTACTGTCCTTAAAAGACCAGATACTGAGTCAATGAAATTACACTTTCGAAATGAGGAAAACCACAGACCAAATACAGTCGAAAGAAAACAAACCAATATTACGTTGGCCTTTATTTGTGAATTTAGTGGTATTAAAATATTTGCTTAGAATCTTTTATAGGTTCGTTCCAACTGGTATCTTTCGCGCAAGTGCTGTATTTCTTTCTCGTTCCAACTGATTATAGGTTTGTTCCAGCGAGCGATGAAACTAATTCGGAATTATACTGCGTATGCGCCGTGGTAATTTAGTGTTCCAGCGCCAATTTATTGAAAACTAGTAGTAACGCTGAACTACTAATTCGACGTTCCAGCAATTTATCAACATACAATAGAACCGTTCTAGAACAGTTCGATCAGTTCTTGCACTTGAGCAGGTATTTCAAATTCTCTCTTATTTCACGTAAGCGCAGCGCATGTTTCAGTTTTGTTTTGAGGTGAATTTATAAAATCGGTACAATTACAACAAACTTTCATACGAACGCATACGATGTTTTAGAAATATTCTGTGATAAATATAAGATGAAGGAGTAAGTTTTTTTTCACTTCAAATATAATCAATTATAAAAAGATTCAGTACTTCCCCAGTTTTAGAATTTTTTTAGCATGTCTGATATTTCAATATCAAGTTCAAGCTCTAGTGAAATGTCATCTAACGATGATGAGCAGTTTTTGAATCTATTGATTATTAATATGCAAAGGAATAAACGGCCAAAAAATTAAGGTTACGTCGAAGAAACTGTTCCACAATACTCCGATGAAGTACCTATTCAAAGAACAATTTAGAGTGTCTCGTCTAATTTTTAACAATTTGGTGGAGAAATATAACATGCAGTAACCAAATTTTCCTAGCCATGAAAATTGCGTTCCAGCACCAACAAATTCCAAACTAGTTCGACTTATTATTTGAATTGTCATGCGCATTAAAGCAGTTCAAATTATGTGTTAGAACTATCCTACAACTCATTGCTGGAACAAACCTTATAGTATTGTTCTTGGGACGGTAAAAAAACTACCTTCTGGAAGGGGTGTCCATCCCTAATTCGAGTTTGCGCACTATACAGTTCTGGATACGATTCCAGAACGGTTCCTAAATGCCAGTTGTGACCAGTGTTGACAATGTGCGTGTAACTACACGAAAGTCGTGTAATCTCATTGCATTGCGTGTATGTTTCGTGTAGTAGTCAAATGTGTGTAATTTGCGAGTAATTTTCATAAAGCTGCTCGAGTGACATAACAATGGTTTCACAGAACCACAGAAAAGTTGACCAAATCATGAAAAACCATGTTCACGTTCTAGGGATTCATGAATCCGTGCACTGTTTTGACATCGACTAAGACCGAGCTGAATTTTATGAATACTGAGTACGGACTGGACAAGACAAGAAGAAGAGTTCTGTCTCAAAGAAGGTGATTGGCAAATTGTGGATTGTGTCAGAAAATTACTCATCGGAAAACACAAATTCAATGTACCATTCTCGGAGTTCAGAGACTACCCTATCAAACAAATAATTATTCTATTCTATCTATTCTATCTATTCTATCTATTCTATCTATTCTATCTATTCTATCTATTCTATCTATTCTATCTATTCTATCTATTCTATCTATTCTATCTATTCTATCTATTCTATCTATTCTATCTATTCTATCTATTCTATCTATTCTATCTATTCTATCTATTCTATCTATTCTATCTATTCTATCTATTCTATCTATTCTATCTATTCTATCTATTCTATCTATTCTATCTATTCTATCTATTCTATCTATTCTATCTATTCTATCTATTCTATCTATTCTATCTATTCTATCTATTCTATCTATTCTATCTATTCTATCTATTCTATCTATTCTATCTATTCTATCTATTCTATCTATTCTATCTATTCTATCTATTCTATCTATTCTATCTATTCTATCTATTCTATCTATTCTATCTATTCTATCTATTCTATCTATTCTATCTATTCTATCTATTCTATCTATTCTATCTATTCTATCTATTCTATCTATTCTATCTATTCTATCTATTCTATCTATTCTATCTATTCTATCTATTCTATCTATTCTATCTATTCTATCTATTCTATCTATTCTATCTATTCTATCTATTCTATCTATTCTATCTATTCTATCTATTCTATCTATTCTATCTATTCTATCTATTCTATCTATTCTATCTATTCTATCTATTCTATCTATTCTATCTATTCTATCTATTCTATCTATTCTATCTATTCTATCTATTCTATCTATTCTATCTATTCTATCTATTCTATCTATTCTATCTATTCTATCTATTCTATCTATTCTATCTATTCTATCTATTCTATCTATTCTATCTATTCTATCTATTCTATCTATTCTATCTATTCTATCTATTCTATCTATTCTATCTATTCTATCTATTCTATCTATTCTATCTATTCTATCTATTCTATCTATTCTATCTATTCTATCTATTCTATCTATTCTATCTATTCTATCTATTCTATCTATTCTATCTATTCTATCTATTCTATCTATTCTATCTATTCTATCTATTCTATCTATTCTATCTATTCTATCTATTCTATCTATTCTATCTATTCTATCTATTCTATCTATTCTATCTATTCTATCTATTCTATCTATTCTATCTATTCTATCTATTCTATCTATTCTATCTATTCTATCTATTCTATCTATTCTATCTATTCTATCTATTCTATCTATTCTATCTATTCTATCTATTCTATCTATTCTATCTATTCTATCTATTCTATCTATTCTATCTATTCTATCTATTCTATCTATTCTATCTATTCTATCTATTCTATCTATTCTATCTATTCTATCTATTCTATCTATTCTATCTATTCTATCTATTCTATCTATTCTATCTATTCTATCTATCTATTCTATTTACGGTTTTTTATTTAATCTGTTGGTAAAGTTGCATGTTTTACGTCGTGGTGTACCTATATAGGAAATAAAAAGAATAACCGCATTATTGCTATTTCGTTACAAAACTTTTCATGTGTAACAAATTAAGTGAAAAAATGTTATCTTTGTCCTGAAAATGATGTCAATTAAGGTTTAATGCAATTTTGCAAGTAGTTAAAATATATTTATATTGGGAATTATTAACTATTGTGTGGGAAAGGTCATCGGTAATAGAATTAAATCATACATTATTGCATTATATTTATTATAAAAGATTACGAAGGATTGTTTAAAAAGCCGAAATTTTCTAAATTTCCTAAATGTATACAGGGGATAATAATAATAGGATGTTGGTATCCATGAAAGTAATAGTTTTTGTTTTCCCTTTTGTATAACGTTAGTAAATTTATAAATATGATGATTTCACTAGAAATTTTCTGTAATCAGATTTTTACTATTTTTTAAAAAATTTTCTGACTTTTCTAATAATTTAAAAAAATTCAATTCCAATTTCTTCATTTTCCAACGCCATTCCATTTTTCTTTTGAGCACCCCTTTTTCAAATTTAAAAATGTTTTATTGGCTTATCCAAAATTTTGAAATGCGTTAACATTTGGAATTGACTATTTTGAATAATTGACAAAAAACTTCATTATCTGTCTGACAATGGAAGCCTTAAAGTATATATAACAGATTTCTCCCTTCACTTGAAATTAAATCTGTCAACTGGTTCCCTAACTCTTAGTACTTCTTAATTCTGTAATTATCTTGTTTTCTGTCTGACAGCTTTGTTTGAATTTTATATTCCGTCTTCTATATTATTTCTGACCTGATTATCGGGGGTAATATCCCTAGTGCATTTAATTTTTCCTTGAAAAATTCGGAAAAACGAGTTTCTAAGTAATTTGTTTTAACAAATAGCATGAGCAAGAGTGGTTTTAAGAATCCGAGTCGAAGATTTTCCCACTTTCGCGAATGCTATTTGTTAACACAGGTTACTTAGAAACGAGTGTTCCAATTTTTTCACGAGGGATATTTGGTAAGATTATTTCCTGAGTTAAATAAACATTTTTTTTAATTAAAATAATAAAAACAATATAACTTTCAAGCTAGGAAAGGTAATTACTTCAAACTCATTTTAAATTACAATTAATATAAAAATTACAATTATTGTAGGTTACAGGAGTATTGTTAGCCATATCGGTTAAATTGTTTTTATTATGTTTGTAGTAGCACTATTCTCTATGTTGCTGTGAGGGTGAGGAGTGAAACGATTGATGGTGTTGGCTCGAAGAAGTGTCTATTTTCTGTCTTTTCAAGGGTGCTTCGAAGCTTGTAGATGGTACATTATTTTGGACGGTTCTTACGGCAGTGATGTGTGAGTTTTCTGAGTATTTAGTGGAACACTATTTTCAACAGCCGCATTAATTTTACTTTCGGAAACATTTCCAAACCGATTCATTTTGAGTTTCAGATGAAAAATTAATAAATTCGTAAGCGTTGTTTGTGATCTTTGTTGTTGGTAACGGTACATAGAGACACAGCATAGAAACCATCAAGTTTGTTTTTACAAGGCAATTTGTCAAAATTGCATGAAATTTTTTCGATTTTTTTTTCGGAAAAACTGCTGACAGCTAAGTTGACAGTTGTTAAGTAATTTTTCCATTTAAAATTTATATTTAACATACCAATTCTTGATAGCGATTGGTCAAAATTAATAGGAAGGAAATAATCGGTGTTAATTTATTTTCCTGATAAACTTGAACATTCACGTACTTGTGGTGTAGCTATCGTCTCCATGGTTGCTTCTGGTATCTCTTCATTATCATTTTGAGGTGAATTATCTTGATATATTTGCATACCACTTAATGTTCTGTCAATTTGGTCTATGTGTCTTCTAACCCTGTTCCCTTCTGCATCAACCCAATAATGTAGTATCCCATCCTCGACGCCACTGTTGTATTTGCAATATAATAAAGTATTGTAATTTCTTTATTTCGCATAACATAAGGTCAAAAGTAAAAAGTGACAAATCCCGTAATCCTACTGTATATATAAACTAGCTAATAACTATATATCTGCAATTGAAAATTATAAATTTTATAAATTTAACAAATAGCATGAGCAAGAGTGGTTTTAAGAATCCGAGTCGAAGATTTTCCCACTTTCGCGAATGCTATTTGTTAACACAGGTTACTTAGAAACGTGTGTTCCAATTTTTTCACGAGGGATATTTGGTAAGATTATTTCCTTAGTTAAATAAACATTTTATTTTAATGCAACATTTTTTTTAATTAAAATAATAAAAACAATATAACTTTCAAGCTAGGAAAGGTAATTACTTCAAACTCATTTTAAATTACAATTAATATATATACTGTATATATAAACTAGCTAATAACTATATATCTGCAATTGAAAATTATAAATTATAACATTTGGCTTAACCAAAGTATTATTTTGATTTTAATTTAGTCAATATTTTTTTAGTTTTAATATGCCCCTGCCAAAAACTCCTCTCAGGTCGTGGTTCAAAATGTTCCTGTTAATATAATAATAATAATAATAATGTCTTTATTATTTCTTAAAACAAAAACAATAGTAATAATAATACAGTATATTCAGACAAATAATAAAGAAATAAAAGGCGAAGATCATTTCTTGCAAGTACATAGAGTACCTACAAGCAATGTTCTTCCACTATTATATTATTACATTTTAGAAGTTACATTACATAATGGTCTAAAAAAAATATCTATTCAAATTTTGATATGAAGAATTAGTAGGTATTATTTTATAATTGTTATTATTATTATTATATTATGTTAGACCCACCCCAATCGTTTTATTTTAAATTTAACACAATTTTTTTTTCAAATTTCCTAAATATTGTTGAATTTCTTTATCAATGTATAATTCCGCACTATGGTAATTTAATTTTTTATTTCAGATTTGAATAGCCTTAAATCTGTACCTGATTTTAATAAATTGAAATTTACTTCCTCTCGTTACAATTTTAATTCTTCATTCCATGAAGCTCTTTATCAATTATTTTCAGTTTTCTCCTTATTCTATTGAATATTTATAAATCCAATTGTGATTCTAACATTTTCTGCTCTGCATCAATCCCATCTCATTATTTTCTAATAATTTTTAAAAATTCATTCTATTTTATTTATATCGCAACGCCCATTAATTTTTCTTTTGATCACCCCTTTTTCAAATTTAAAAATGTTTTATTGGTTTATTCAAAATTTTGACATGCGTTAACCTTTGAAATTGACTTTATCTTCTTTTTTAAATAATTGACAAAAAACTTCATTATCTGTCATATCTATACAGTATATGGCCAGTTAAGTAGACTGATTAAAAAAAAATGAGTTCAAGTTATTTTAAGTTCAAGTTAATTATTAGGTTAAAATATTTTCGGTTTAATGCAAATAACTTATCGTAAACTTTTAAAGAGATAAGTTATAGAAAATAGAATGCTCTCCAAAAAATATCCCATAAAATTTTCTCATAAAGTTGATGGTTGCGTCAAAAAATTGGAAAAATGTTAAAATTTTTCCTTAGTTCAACTTTGACCTAGAATAACTTTTGAAGGAATAAATATATCAAAAATTTGTGGGAGACCTTTTTAGTAGAGCGTTCAATTTTCTACAAGAATATACCTTGGTCATTCCGACGTATTGTCACCAACGTGAGCTATAAAATTCCAAAGTGCAAGAGAATATTGTTCCCTTGTTATTTAAATGGAAAATCGAAATTTCCGATTAACATTAAGAGCTTAAACTTTCACAGTATTTTTTATAACATTTCCAACAATATTTTCGATATAATTAATTTAATCAGTCTAGGCCCAGTATAGGGCAAGTCCACGTTACGTCATCTGACATTCGCCCTGAGATAAACAAGAGTTTTCTGCACAACACGTGGTTCTTAATAGTTATTTGATTTTGATTTAGTTCTTTTTTCGACGTTGTTTTAATTGCTTAGGTATTTTGAAAGCTATATATGACTTATATCATTAAATCAATACCAAATTACAAATCTAAAATCCATCCAAATAATTTTTTATCCTCTGGGCGACTGTCATTAGTGTCAACTTGTCAGTTGGTGGACATGCTCTATTGTGTTTTTGATGATGGAAGGTCGAAACATATTTTTTTTATGAGCATTGATTTAGCGATTTAATTCATTTTTGCAGTGTGATAGTTTATAAATTTAAGAAAAAATTGACCTTAAATTGTAATATCGTATTGCTTCACTGAAATTTAATCATAAATATATTATGTATTTTATTTCGATATTCCAAGGTTTTAATATAGGACGGAGAATAATGAAAATATGAAATGATCAAAAAATAAAAATATACAAATTACGTCAAAAAGAAAATTATCCACATCTTGAAGGATTTTATTTCAAATTGTTTTAAATAAATCAATTAATAAAACATCATGATTCAATATCTTTTTATTATATTTTACTCCTCCACTCCAGATTATTTCTATTAAACATTCAAAATTGTATAATTTTTGTATACAAATTTGATGATTTTTTTGCCGACAATAGAGAACGATATTCCTCTAAATACGAATACACGCATAGCGGTTTGTTGGACCCATATCTTTCCTTTCTCTTTCAGTTCCCGTCGATGATGACGAGATGATGATGAGAGATGGAATCGTGTTATATCGGTACAGCGTAATGCATTTCAAGACTTATATGGTCGGTAAAAATAATGACCAGATCTGTAAATATCGTAGTGGAGAGGCTCTTACAAGAACATAAGCCGCATATTAATATTAATCCTCATCAGGTGATTTGCTTCATATAACTAACAATAGTTACATACAAAAGATATGAAATGTTTGGTTCAAAAACAAAATAAACATCTGTCGACCAACGTTAACATTTGATATAAGTGGTGTTGACACATTTACTGGGAAATACCGAAATCTTTTACATTTACATGTTTCGTATATCTACTGTCAAAGATTGAATACATTGCTTAGACATTATCTATCTAAATCATATAATAATGAGGTACTCTTAATGGACATATATATTAAGGGACTACAATAAAATATGACAATATGGAATGTTGGTTGACAGATGTTTGCTTTGTTTTTGTACCAAATTATTTATTTGAGTCTCAAAATATGTTAATTTTTGTGGAGCAATATAAAAGTAGATATTATTTGTTCTAATTTCATTTAGTAAATTGTGATTCGAAGTGAAGTATGCAAACCTGGTATTTACAATACATCGTTTCACAACTTCTGTCCGAGATGTGTGTTATTATTCCTCTAGTCTGTTTTCTAAACAAAGGGTTCAACAAAATACTTTGCTATACTATAAAATGTAGAGGTGGGAATACCGTTCTCCTATGGTCGGTAAAAACCAGATCTGTATATATAGTAAATTTTATACCCATTTAGAATAAGACCATCCTTATTTATTATTAATAAATCGGTTGAAACAAAAAATTACCAACAAAAATGAACGTCGTAACTAATTTATTAGATGTCACGTTTTTGAAGTTACGTCAAATTTTGATTTCATGTTAATGTCATAACGCAAAATAAGATATAACAATGCGATATTCTGATGAATCCAAAAAACTTATGCTTAATGTAGTAAACTATTTTCAAAACGATTTAGGATCTCGATTTAAGGCAATTCAAAAAGCGTCCGAAGCACTAAAAGTTCCAGAAAGCCCATTATATAATCTTGAAAAACCAAACAGAGCTACAGATTTCGAATTTAGAAGAAATATGTCTGCAAGCGTTTCCCGGAGCAAAACCCGAATTACAAAAAATACCCTGCATTGTTTGAGGGAAGTAATTTATAAAATGTATGCGCGAAAGGATAAAATCACAGTAGAAACTATTTTACGGCAATTTATCGAAGAGTCTCCAGAAACTAAGATTTCCAAAGGTTCGTTATATTTGGGAATTAAAAAAATGGGTTTTCATTTCAAAAAACAGGATGGAAGAAAACATTGATTGGAAATGCCTGCAGTCAGATTAAAAAGAATATTATTTTTGAACAAATACCATGCTGCTAAAATCGAAAAGCTCTTTACACCTGTTTTTCTGGATGAGACATGGGTTTTTAGTAAAGCGGGGACAGAAGAATGTGGCAAGATGGTACTAAACACAGTGATTTAAAAATAACTGGAAGTGGGACACGATATGTAATTGTTCATGCCGGTAATAAAAAAGGTTTTGTGGCAAATGCATCGCTTATTTTTAAATGCAATAAAAAAACAGGCGATTACCATGATAACATGAACACCGAAAATTTTGAAAATTGGTTTAAACAGCAACTAATTGTAAACTTGGAAGAACCATCGTTAATTATAATGGATAACGCAACGTATCACAGTCGCCTGGATGAAGAAATCCCAAGAAAAAGTTGGAGTAAAACACGCATGTTAGAATGGCTCAAAAAAAAGAATATTCCTTTTCCAGATCACATTTTAAAGGATGCTGTTTGGAATATAATTGAAAAGCAAGTTTTGCCAGAAAAAAATTATCATTTAGACAAATACGCTGCCGAGCATGGTCATTGTGTTCTCAGGCTACCACCCTATCATTGCCATTTGATTGCCATCGAAATGGTATGGTCAGAAACTAAAAGGCATTATGACCAAGCTATTACGAAAACTGCAAGGTCACCTACTGAAGTCTTAAAAGTATGGAATGACGTTGTAAAAAATGTACCGGAGCAACACTGGCAGAATTACATAAATCATATAGAGAAAATTATTTCTGAAGCATGGGAAGTAGAAAACAAACTGGACCTACTAAACATCGAACCTATGGTGATCTCTGTATCCAATGAATCCGATGATGAACTATCACTTTCCGAAAGTTATTCTGATTTAGAAACTAATTAAACTTTGCCTTGAAGATCACGTTGTCATTTTTTTAAAATCTAGAATTTGTACTTAATCGAACTCTGAATTGCCATATTTTTTTAAGAAAACTATGTATCTAGTTAATAAAACAATGTTTTTAAAATTAGTGCGCTTCTTTTATATTCTTTCATTATGTCAACATCTTTAGAATTTTATGAATTTCATAAAATTAATTTGTATTATTACAAACCGCCACTGATAATATGAAATTTCAAGTCACTACGCCAATACAATAAGAAATATGTCAAGCATTTGACATGACAAAGGTCATAACCTAATTTTTTTTCATGCGGGTTCAGATGGTTCAAGAAGCCGCATACGTTAAGTTACTAAAACGGCTGGTACCTCTAAATAGGTATTAATTTTACTATAGTCGAACCAAAGTAAGTGTAACGACAATAAAATAAAGCAATGTTGTCAGATATATTTTCTAGAATTGTGAGGCTCACTATTCAAATGTTCTCCTTACTTCAGTAAACTGTTAGTTCGTGATGTTCTTAGAAACCTAGTTTGGAAATATTTAAAAAAATATACATAATATAAATTTATTAGCAAGCAATAAAATAAGTCGCTTAAAATTGCTGGAAAAAAAATAATTAATTAAAAACAACTTTATGTATGTTACTATATTTAAGAAAATTTTGAATAGCTGGCAACGTAGCAGCCTCTCATTCAACAGTAATACATCCAGTCCAGTATTTGGAATAATATAACGAAGTAACCGGACAGTTTTAACTCGGCCAACTGGGGCATAAAAAATGTTGAACATCTGGCACGACCTGGGCTAGAACGTCCAGGGGCGTGCGTGAATTGTGTTGTAGAGAAATATTATCACTAGTAATACCACTAGTCAAATTATTTCCGGAAATTTTTTCGAGCTCATGAATATTTTGAAAATTATAATTAAATAATATAATTTTCTAAAAATATTCATGAACGAGAAAAAATTTCCGGTTTTAATTTGACCTCGTGTGGTATTCGGTAAGAAAATTCCACACCAAATTGTGTGTGATAATTAAAATTTATTTTTCGATTTCCAACAACGACACAAACTTTCTACTGATTTTAGTAGCTCAAAAGTGCCATTTTAGGACCTAAAATATTATATTTTTTCATTTTATTTTTACTTGGGCTTATTACAAGTGGTAGAAAATGATAATTTAAAGGGTTTTTCGGAACGCTGCATGAACAGATTTACAGCGCGTCACAGTTTTGGCAGCAATTTAGACATTTAAATTGTTGATTTCTACTCGTTGTAGTTGCACGAAAATACCATCTCAAGACAGTATAACATAAGTTTTGAGTAACTCCAAGTGGTAGGAAATTGCTTTTGCAAATAAAAACCAGACTGTCAAAAAAATATTCTGACATTAAAAACGTCAAAAAAATTTCCAGTATAATTCGCTGTTGGGTACCTACGAGGAAAAAATGTCCACTTAAATTCATCCGTTGCCATGGTGATCTGTGATGTTATTTACAGAAAATTATATTACAAATTGTATGAGGTTAATTTTAATCTACTATAGGTATTAATTGGAATGAAAAACATTATTTAACAATATTCGAATTTATAAAAAATGTATATGCACGCCATTGGGCGGCACTTGCCTTCAAAGGGCTTAAAAATATGGGTCATTACATTAAGCCTAGAAGAACTATACCTTGTAAATTTTTTTTTCAGAATACTTTCCGTACATACCACACACCTGTTATTTTGGCAGCCAATTATGTTCGACTGTAGCCAGTGATTGTACAGAATATCAAAGATTACGTACCTGTTGTTGTCAAAAATATGCTGCGTTTAAATGTAAGTACCAATCCATCGATAAAAATGTTAGTGTTAGGTACCTACCTATCACACTAATTCATGTGCAAAATATAAGGTTTCAAAGTCATGTGCCACAAGAAGGAATTGCGGATAAAAATAATTAGTCACTGAACGTTCGGAATCATTTTTTTTGTTATTCCAATAAAGAAGCTTGATGTTGTTTTTGAGTACGACATTGACTTGGATTCAATTCAATTACATCCAAATAAAAATTGGTTAATTCGCTTAGAAATAAATAAAATTAGAAACACCAAGCATAGGTATTTGAGGGAAATAGTTCACATAAAATACGGTTCAAGGTTGTGCCGCTTGAATAGAAATAATTCGATTCAGTTTTTTACGATTTCGAACAAAAAGTACAAGTTGAAATGTGTTAGTCTAATAATAGGGTTTTTACATAAATACCATACCATGTGAATAATTATAAAAAGCAAAAAGAAACGAAATTACGTAGTATTAAAGAAAAACTAGAATAATTGTATTAAAATTATTCAACACTTTAAACGTCAAACACATTTTGATAATTTGATAACCACAGGCCAACATATTATTTATAAATGTGCGAACAGTTATTACGACAAAAATCACTAGCAAATGATTGTTCAAGATTTTTTGAAGTGAAAATTTAATTTATTTAAAAAAAATCCCTTTATCATAGGCGTACGATAAAAATGTTTAAAGGGGTCCATAGGCGTACAATAAAATTTTTATAATTTTAAAAGATTCATTTATTAGCAAAAATTTCCATCTATCATAGGAGTACGATAATGTTTTTATAAAGGGCTCATTTATTTGTGCAAATTTCTATATCATGTGCGCACGATAAAATTTTTTTAAAGGATCAGTTTATTTGTAAAAATTTATATAGTTTGTGATCAAAGTGTTCAAAGTTAAAGGCTTGTACCTATCACAACCTTTTTATTACTGTATGTATGGATAGGGCTTTGTATAGCACAGTTCTGTTGTAAAATAACTAGTAGCATCTGGGAAATTTGTATAAAGATACTGGAAATTTTAATTTATTTGTAAAATTAGTAATTGTTCTATTTATATATTTTTTAGGGAAGGCAAAATCCAGTGCTGCGCACATTACCGGAGACAAAATCAAATTATCTAGTTTATTTTTATTTATATTTAGATATATATTTTACATGAAATAATACCAAAGACTAAATATGTATTATATTTAAAGTAATAATAAAACTTCAAAAAATAATTTGTTTTTTTTACATCCCTTATGTATATCCTTGGAAAAAATTTTGAATAGCAGGGCCGGTGTTAAGTATGGCTATTTTCAGCAACTAACAAGTATGGCAAATTTTTGAAGTAACATGTTTCCATAAATATGGGAATTTTTTTACAGAATGGTTATCTTACATTTTTTTGGACCATAGGTTAAAATACAGCAGGTGTAGGGTGGCGGCAATTTTACTGCTACCCGGAAGCCTACCCAACACTCGGCCAATTTTTTAAGAAAAAATGTTTCCAAAAAATGGTAATTTTTTGAAAAAATGTTATTTTACTTTTTTTGGGATAACTCAAATTAAATTAATAATTATATAAATAATTAGTATCTAGTTTCGCTTTGTTTTTATTTACCACAAGCTACGGCAATTTTACCAACAGGGGATTAGGCAGAGTAAGGTAAGTAATGAAACAAACAGAAACTCTTACAGTTGGTTCTTATTGAAGCACCTAAAAGACATCAGCTTTTGAATCCCTTGAATAAGCAAGAAAACAAGAGTGTCTAAACCTGGATCCTAAATTATAGAAATAAATGTCGTAATTTTTTGTATTAAAGATATGTCTTGAAAAAAGTACTGATTGTAGTTGAATTCCACATTTTCTGAAAATTAACGACGACTCTAAGTTACGCGTAGGCTCTGGGAGTCACAATTCCCCTAAAAACGGTTGTATTCTAAGGGACGTACCTAAACTCGTCCTCAAATTACAATTTAATCTCTTGGTCAATTTCTGACCTATGGAGAAATGCAGGTCGACAAAAATAAACAACTAAACTCGTCCCTAAAAAATATTTTTTTAAGAATAATTGCAAAATTGGTTATTCTTACGTTTATAAAAGAATGAAATATATTTGTAGTTCCATTTTTATATTCTTCTATTTTCCTTCCAATGCACTGTTTACGTCACCGTGCGGCGTATTCTTGAGATTTCACATAAGCTCTGTATTTTTATATAGGCATCTGTTTGAAACTGCTTCAAAGTCTCAATAAACGCAAAAATTGTTAGGTGCGTTGAATTTAGCGTGGAAAGATTCGCACGCATTTGTACTTCTTTCTAAGCTATCACTGAGTTCGGCCCACAAGCTTGGAGGAAAAACGGCTTCTTCGTTGAATTGCTACTTCAAAATTCGCCACAATGACTTTTGGGTTCAGATTTAAACCGAAACTCTTATATTTGTTGATGTTCGTATGAACACCCTTCCAGTAGACAATCGCTAGAGGAATATAATAACCATTTTCTAATACAAGCAACGTAAACAACTGCAAAAAGTGATCGACACAGTAATTAATTTCACAAATGACTAGCAAACGTGCAAGAAACCAAAAATCGAGAGGCTATTATCAAAGAATAAACCACTTTCCGATCATTTTCTGTATGCGCATGTCTGAAAATCGCCATTTTTATAATAAGATACTTGTCATACTCCACTTTGTCGACCAATTGTATCGCCGATATTTGAAAATCATTTTCTCAGTGTATTTACTAAGATATCTGTCAACGACGGTCTCTCAAGGTATTATCCCGACCTGCTACCCCCACTATCTTGGGTAAAACAGATCATTGGTTAATTTTATCGAGAAGGGCAAGTAATCATTGAAGAAGCTATATACAGTGTTGAAAAAATGGCTTCTTCAATAATTTCCCTTGCTCTTCTCGATAAATTAATCAATCATCTGTTTTAACCAAAATACAGGAAATTCTAAATAGTGGGGGGAAAATAGCCACTCATACCAAAAACAGTTCATGCAGGTTGTTTAATGTTCTGTTATTTATATTTATATTTAAGTTACAAATGTTCTTATTCTACCTTAATTAATTTTCTCTTCTTTTAATTTTTTTCGTGATAATTTTGTGTTTTACTTCGCATAATTAGATTTTCTGGGCCCAAAGTATAAAGTTTTGCCTTACAAGAACGATATGTACATCACCAACATAGTTCGCCACTTATTAATACTTTGTGTTTTGTTAATTTCACAGAATCCACAACTAATACTTGTTTTCCGCGTTAACTTAAACTGATAAACTTTTCCATAATTCTTATTTCGTATAGGCACCCACCATATACCTATATTAGGTATTCTCGAATGATGTTCGGAGATAATTTTGAAAAAGTAAAACATGATAACAACTTGCCACTACTACTTCTTAGCAGGGCCTATTTTACCACTAGGCCTACTAGGCCCGTGCCTAGGGCCCAATGATCAGAGGGCCCGAAACGGCGAGCATAAAATCATAAAAAACAATAATAGTACTATAAGAAATGCGATTTGATAATATACAATAGGAGCTTTTTTTTTATTTCACAATCTTGATTTGCAAAGTGTAGCGGCACGAGCAATACAAGAAGTTGTACATATCAAATAGACCCGACACCTGATCCCCCATTGAAGTCAAAGTTCGCCGTATCGGCGGTCGCCTTTTTATCCGAACAGCTTAGCAACAAAAATTCGTCCTCATAACAAAAATTAAAATAGAATCTTTAAGCCTATCGGTTACATTCCAATATACGGAGCAAGACAGGGCCCGAAAATTTGATGGTGCCTAGGGCCCAACTCAGTTGAAAATAGGCCCTGCTACTTAGGTCTCCTAAGAATATATAATCCTTTGCTCGGGGACGAATTTAGTTATGTAATTAATGAACGTTACTTAGCATGGTATGAATTTAAGGGTAGGATTATCGGTTGCTACCTGCTCGGGGACGAATTTAGGGCCGGCCATTCGAAGATGTCTAAGTCTAAACCTAGAACCCGACTTGATAGCACAATAAAAAATAAACTGCAGTATACCTACAAATTATTTAAAACATACTACAATAATTTACGTTTAAAAAAATAATGGGTCTCTTGGTCAATAGAAGTTTTTATATTTTTTAATTAATATTTTAGTTTTACTGGAAAATTACACTTGTGCTATCATCAAGACATGTTTAGACTGCTGGAAAACAAATTTAGCATTTAGCATTCAAACAAACATAATGTTTAGTCCACAGTACTTGCAACGTCATTATCTTTTTAATCTATTCTCAATCGACGTTAAATTATTAAGTTTTTACAAAATTGAAATTGTTACAACAAACAAAAACCCATCTACTATTACAGTTAAGTCATTACTTCGATAAAATTATTATTACAAATTGAAAAGGCGATGGCCTAAAAAAAACAAGAATAAGTCGAAGCGAAATGTATACAGTTATCTTGAGATTCCACTCAAGAATTATTACGAATATTCAATTAGTTTAGTTCCAACTTCGAAAGTAATCATGTTGAACATTGTTGGTTTTATGATATTTTTGGGATTCGTTTGTAGTAGAATAGAAACAAATGGTGAGTTGATTTAAATTATTTAATTTTAATTTAGTAAATATTAATTAGTGTAATTAATTTTAATTTCATTAGTTGTTTTTTAAATGTCTTGTTTGCTTATAAATAATAAAATAAATTTAATTTGATGTAAAAATATCTGATTTTTCATAGACCCTGTCATTCTGTTTTAGCTTTATTTACAAATGATGGATTTGGAAACCTACTAGGCGCTGGTGGAGATTTAGCAGAGTTCCCAAATCCTTGGGATTTCTTCAGAAATTCTTATAAAAGACGTTGTCCCATTTGTGACCCCTCGATCTATAGTTATTGTACTGATAAGCTATTTCACGACTCTTGTTGCTGTAATAATCCCAATAATCCTTATGGTAAGTTTTTTTTAAAGACCGGTATGATAATCATGCCATAAAAATAATAAAAAAATTGCTAAACTAAACAATTCACTTTCAGTCATCGTTAAATTTTGTTTGCTAATTTTTTTGACGCGCCTCGTATTTTGGAAACATTTTTATATCGCCTCATCCACCTGCCACGTAGTACAGTGCTTGACGGTTTCAGGGTGTGAATTTATATATTCAAAACAATTCAGTCGATAGAGAGTCAGTTTTAAGCAAAAAATGTAAAAAAGTTTTTCGAGAAATCAGTACTTATTGAATTATTCATGAAGTAGACAATTTTTCTTAAAAAAATCAAGTTTTTCAGGAACAACTCGAAAACTTCAAAAATGTAGCTCGTACAAAAACAAATAGATTGGTTTTTCATTAGTTGCTGTAGACTCAATACAAAGCGGTGTAGAAGACAGGTTCTTATTCATCAAACGAAAAATTCTAAACATTCAACGAAAAAGGGGAACCGTTTACGGTGAAAACACACTTTATTTTTTTCAAAGTACCCAAAACTTTTAATTTCCAACTTTAGATGCCTATAATTCGTTAACGAAGGGAGTATGGCATATAATCTATATAAAGTATTGTCAGTATTTTTAGCCCATATATCATCATCGAATTATTGAGGCAACTTTTAAATTTATTCCTTTTTTTTTAATTATTTGACATTATTTTTGCAATAAAGGGTAGTTTTACCCCCAAAATAATAAGCCTCAATCAGAATAGGGTAGATTTTAAAGTGGGGGGTTAATAGAGCTTAATTCAAAAATTTTATGAAAAACTTTAGGCACTGCACTTACTGTTTCATGTAACTTTTCATCATTTTTCAATTTAAAAAACGTTTCAAATGTAATTTTTTAATTTGTTTCAGAACAACTTCCCTACCAATGTAAATTCGCAGACTGCAGCTTTCTTCATGCAAATTCATGCTCGGAACACAAACTAATCACAGCTTGCTGTTGCACGGGTAGATATCGTTAGAAAAAAAATAAAACTACAATTTTTAGAAAATATTTTTAATTTATTTATTTATTTTTTTTATACAATAAATTATTTATAATATTGCTATTTATAGTTTTTATATCAACCTCTTGGGTAAGATGTTCCAATTATAAAAAACAATATAAAATAAAATCGACCGATACTAGTTTTATATTGGCCAGAGCTTTAATAAAAGAGGGTTACAATAAAAATTGTTCACCAAGACGAAAATTTATAATAATGATCCCAAATTTTGTAAAAAATTAAAATTATTGGTCACTCTCGATTACCTTAAATGTGAAGGAGCAAAAACAAAGTTAGCTACTAGAAGATATTGCAGAAAAAGGTCTATTATTTCATTTGAAAATACAAGGTATATGAACAGTTTTAAATTAGTTCCAAAATTCTTGAATGGTAAATATCAAAAAATAAAAAGGTTTCCCCATTTTAAATTTAAAAAATAATTACATACAGTGAATTCAAATTTTCCGCCATATTAAGTTACAGGAAACTACTTACTGCGCGGATAATATTAATATAGTCTGCATTCTATATTGTTGATACTTCAAGTTTTTTTGTTATAAATTAGAACATCTTACATATCTAACGTTATATATAATTATATTTGTTTTTAGTTGCAAAAACTATTATAATATTAAAGCACCATATAAACCATTTGTGAAAATGACTAAAATTAATATTATATAAGATCACAACATTTAAAAAACAAATAATTATTAACCTTATTTTGATGCAGAACATTTCGAATGAAAACCGTTTGAGTACAAAATTGCATTGAAAAATTTTTTGGTCCTTTACGTTGTTCGTGGATATGCAAGTTTTGTTAATATTAATATACAGGGTGACCAGCTCATACACCGGAGCTTTATACCTCCCTGGTCTTGAGATATAAGAAAAAAGATTCATATAAAAGTTATAGACAGAATCAAGCTTCACATTTGAAAGTTATTTTCTAATATACAGAGTGTTTCATACAGTTACAGCATATCAAAGTTATGTGAGTTTTGGGTAATCCTGTATACAAAATGAAAGCTGTCAATATGATGAATTGCAACAAAAGTAGACTAGTATTAAAATCCTTTGATCTTAAAATATTCACCTTCAGTTGTTGATTTTAAATAATACAGGGTGAGGGTTTCATTAGGATTTTCACGTAAAAATAGCCAATAAGAGAAATTGGAATTTAATATAAAATATAGTTCCATTTAAAAAATCATAACATTGATGTAGCTGTAGCCGTATAAAACACCCTGTATATTAGGAAATAATTTCGTATTATGAAGCTTAACTCTGTCTATAACTTTTATATGAAACTTTTTTTAGCATCTCTCAAAATATCGGATATATCAAACACCGGAGTATAAGTTGATCACTCTGTATTTATTTTTGATAAAATGGATATGTAGCATATTGAACACCCTTCGTATAAGTCTTTTTTATAAAGTTTAGTCACCTCAAATTGGACCAGATCGTAAAAATTTGCAAAATGTGCTAAAAATAATCATTAATTGAAATAATATCCCGGGGCGTATTTTTTTAATTATTACAGTTATCAATAATTTTCATTTTTATATATAAACAAATTCAGGATAACTAAGATATTTGTCGATAACATCGAGATAAATGAACTATGAATAAAAAAAGGTCCCATTAGAAATATATAATAACGTGTTAACACCCCTCTTAACTACTCTTATACAAGAAGTATAATGAAAAATAACCAAATTTATCAACTTCAATAATGTTAAACCAATTTTTGTGGCTCATAAAGTTGTCTACCCTGTTCTATGGTCCCTGTCATTGCAAATTTAAATTTTATTACATCAGCTCCTGAGTATACTTCATTATTATTAGTTCTATAATAATAGAAACAAAATTGGAAATAAATAGATGGACTAGTGGACAGGTTTCTGTGACAAACTCGCTCCAGTTTTTCTCACACAAACTGCCTCTGATCCTAACTAAGCGCACATAATTACATCACTCTACTTTAGACGGTATAATACTCGCCAATGTATACCGTTAACGCCTTACCTTCATTAATGAGTTATGGATTCCAAGCAGACTCGGACTCAATATTAAAACTTAATTCAGCTCAATCCAACTTTTAAGCAAACTAACATTTTATAGAGGTAATGATTGACTAATCATACCTAAGGCTACCCAGGTCAGTTTTAATGCAGGGATGAGCCTTCACCCGAAAAGGCAAGTAGAAAGTCGAAGGTATATCTTGGCAAACCGTATACAGTTTATTTTGAATGTTTCTCCAGGAAAGTCACTATTTATGCATCAAAATAAGGTTAATTATTGAATAATCGAACTTAGTCTTTGTTACAAAAAATCAACAACAAAAATATGGCACAAAAATTATATATGATCACTATTTTTATGTTACGATCAATTCCTATTTTATTGTGAGGATACTTTATACACATTCAATTGCTTTGTTAACATATATAAATCACATTTTGTGCGAGATAATTGTTTCGATAAATTAATACGAAATGGAAATATATTTTTATACATTGCACATTTAAAGTATATAATTTTAATGATCTGCTATAGCTGTTACAACATAAATACCGTGAATGAACGTCATAACTAATCAAATTAATGGCAATTTGAGTTGACATTGCCAAAATTTTATATGTTGGCAATAATGAGTGCTGTTGATGCGTTTATTAGGTAGAATTTTGACGTTTCTGCATTTGATATTTTTTGCTTATTTTATTTTCTTCTGTAGATCCGGCCGTGCCTATCCGCTCTTGTCACTCCTAAATGAACGCAAAAGAAATCAAATTTGCAATAGTCAACGCATCTGCTATTTATCTAGTCTCTGAGACTTTCCCCAGGAACTAAGTAGAAGTAAGGGGGCACAATAGATCTTTTAGGTCTCAGTGAATGTCGCCCCAATGTACATATAGTAAATTTTATACCCATTTAGAATAAGACCATCCTTATTTATTATTAATAAATCGGTTGAAACAAAAAATTACCAACAAAAATGAACGTCGTAACTAATTTATTAGATGTCACGTTTTTGAAGTTACGTCAAATTTTGATTTCATGTTAATGTCATAACGCAAAATAAGATATAAAAATGCGATATTCTGATGAATCCAAAAAACTTATGCTTAATGTAGTAAACTATTTTCAAAACGATTTAGGATCTCGATTTAAGGCAATTCAAAAAGCGTCCGAAGCACTAAAAGTTCCAGAAAGCACATTATATAATCTTGAAAAACCAAACAGAGCTACAGATTTCGAATTTAGAAGAAATATGTCTGCAAGCGTTTCCCGGAGCAAAACCCGAATTACAAAAAATACCCTGCATTGTTTGAGGGAAGTAATTTATAAAATGTATGCGCGAAAGGATAAAATCACAGTAGAAACTATTTTACGGCAATTTATCGAAGAGTCTCCAGAAACTAAGATTTCCAAAGGTTCGTTATATTTGGGAATTAAAAAAATGGGTTTTCATTTCAAAAAACAGGATGGAAGAAAACATTTATTGGAAATGCCTGCAGTCAGATTAAAAAGAATATTATTTTTGAACAAATACCATGCTGCTAAAAGCGAAAAGCTCTTTACACCTGTTTTTCTGGATGAGACATGGGTTTTTAGTAAAAGCGGGGACAGAAGAATGTGGCAAGATGGTACTAAACACAGTGATTTAAAAATAACTGGAAGTGGGACACGATATGTAATTGTTCATGCCGGTAATAAAAAAGAGTTTGTGGCAAATGCATCGCTTATTTTCAAATGCAATAAAAAAACAGGCGATTACCATGATAACATGAACACCGAAAATTTTGAAAATTGGTTTAAACAGCAACTAATTGTAAACTTGGAAGAACCATCGTTAATTATAATGGATAACGCAACGTATCACAGTCGCCTGGATGAAGAAATCCCAAGAAAAAGTTGGAGTAAAACACGCATGTTAGAATGGCTCAAAAAAAAGAATATTCCTTTTCCAGATCACATTTTAAAGGATGCTGTTTGGAATATAATTGAAAAGCAAGTTTTGCCAGAAAAAAATTATCATTTAGACAAATACGCTGCCGAGCATGGTCATTGTGTTCTCAGGCTACCACCCTATCATTGCCATTTGATTGCCATCGAAATGGTATGGTCAGAAACTAAAAGGCATTATGACCAAGCTATTACGAAAACTGCAAGGTCACCTACTGAAGTCTTAAAAGTATGGAACGACATTGTAAAAAATGTATCGGAGCAACACTGGCAGAATTACATAAATCATACAGAGAAAATTATTTCTGAAGCATGGGAAGTAGAAAACAAACTGGACCTACTAAACATCGAACCTATGGTGATCTCAGTATCCAATGAATCCGATGATGAACTATCACTTTCCGAAAGTTATTCTGATTTAGAAACTAATTAAACTTTGCCTTGAAGATCACGTTGTCTTTTTTTTTAAATCTAGAATTTGTACTTAATCGAACTCTGAATTGCCATATTTTTTTAAGAAAACTATGTATCTAGTTAATAAAACAATGTTTTTAAAATTAGTGCGCTTCTTTTATATTCTTTTATTATGTCAACATCTTTAGAATTTTATGAATTTCATAAAATTAATTTGTATTATTACAAACCGCCACTGATAATATGAAATTTCAAGTCACTACGCCAATGCAATAAGAAATATGTCAAGCATTTGACATGACAATGGTCATAACCTAATTTTTTTCATGCGGGTTCAGATGGTTCAAGAAGCCGCATACGTTAAGTTACTAAAACGGCTGGTACCTCTAAATAGGTATTAATTTTACTATACATACATACATACATCTGCTATTTATAGTACAGCAAAATAAGAAAAGAAGAATATTGGAAAAACTTTATTTGGCATTTTCCAAATTTTCATAATATTTAAACGGTTTGGCAACATAGAACAGGTATGACGACAAATATGACGTGCTTTGGGATTTATGTTGTATCAGGTACACTTTTTGTGCAGTTTTTCATTCACAAAAGAGGTTAGTAAGTTTAATATTAATTTCAGAAGTATTTCTAGGTCAAGTAAAGTGTACGAAGAGTTAAAGAAATTTGTTCTAGAACTACTAGGATGGATAAACGAAGCCTAAACTTTTTTGGAAGGGAAGACCTAATCCATACTATTATCCTGAGAACGTATAGAACAATTACCATTATTTTAAATCTGCAATGTACTTACAAATGTTAAAACTATAAGATCACAACAATTAAGATGTTTTAATAAAGGTTTTAGAAAGCAATGGCAAATTATTCACAACCCTGGTGAGTACCTGGTTATTTCCGAAATTATGCAAAAGTCTAAAATAGTAATTGAAAACGTTTCTTTTGGAAAAAGTATACAAAAATGTTAAATGATAAATCGGAGCACTGAATAAATTTTTCCAGTCTAAAAACGAAACGAAAAATTGCGTCTAATAAATAATTTTCGGTTAATCTTAAATGGAAGCAACGGGAACCATAATTCATGGCCAAGCGGAAAGTAGTAGTGTTATTTGATTACTTATAACTAAATTTTGTCAATCTCATTTACCACGTGTCCTTAAGCCAGCTGATACAAAAACTATTTTCACCTCTGACACAAAGTTCTTCCATTTAGTCAGTCATTGAATTTTTGGGTAGAGAACTTCGATGGGAAGTGGGCGTGGTCCACGTAGATTTGTTCCTACATCAGTCAGCAAACTAATACTGATAACCAACCAGTTGCAGTCAACAGGGTAACTGTTTATGAGTAATTCCATCTATAAACTCTTTTATTTTATCTTCAACCAGCGCTAACTCACATTCATAGTTTTAAAAATGTGACTATGAAATGAATGTTCCCGGGAATTTTTAATTTGCCGCGTTTTACCAAAGAGAAAACGAGCTCCTGCAACGAATTTTAACCTCCAAAAGTCAAAACTTTGCTAAATTTGAGTATGTTTTTTTAATTAAAATGAATATGAGGTATGGAAAATGCTACAGAACCAGCAGAAATAAGAAAGAATGTTCTACCACAACAAAAGATTTTCATTCTTTCCGACTCGCACAAATCTGAAATGTGAGGTTAAATTTTAAATAACTTCTTCTTTCTCGTCGGTTCCTAAACTTGAACAAACATTTTGGTACGTTCATTGACAATTGATTACGCGGCAACACTTTTCCTCTGTTATTGTCTTCCCTCTAGCACTCTCGGGAGTGAAAGTGTACCAGCGTTTCCAGATAGTCAAGAATACGAGTCCAGGACCTGTATTCTTGAATTTTTGGAAGAAACCTTCCCCTGGAAATGGGATTTCGATATTCGATATTATCAGCATCGATGTTGGTGGATGTTTCCACCAGAAGCTATAACGGGTGGTAAGCTGTTTGTAATCATTGCTGGTTGTCAGCTTGATGATACATATCTTCAACGAGACATTTCGTCTAGGTATAATAGAGGCAATACAAATAGGGAAACGTCTCAAGTATGTGAACAAAAAGGATGACGGCATGGGATATTTCACTTGACCATCAATTCCTAACCCATATATGAGTTGTCAGTTATATTTGAGGTGTAGGTAGGCAGAGTGAAGTCACTCAATCGTACTGAATCTTATTAAAAGCGGGCTGGTCTGCGATTTTTCAGGAACTGCGATTCAATGCGACTTCTTCGGTCGTGGAATTGTGACAAATGGCAGTGATTTTTCGGAAATGACAATGCAATTAATTCGTGCACGCAAAGCATCGGCAAAAGTGGCAAGTGCGACCGTTCACAGCGCTGCTTCATAATGTTTCAATTAACCGACTATGGCAGAGAGACACATGTCGGATAAAATGTTAATATTGTTTTTGAATAATAAATTTTTTTGTCTATTCCAAGTAAACAAAACTTCGAGGTAGGTGTTTACCTAAGGACCATTGTTATCTTCGTTTTCGTGACAACACTGCTTGAATTTTTTGTTTTTTTTTGGCGAAGCGGGGATTCCCTTAATGCCATTTGACAACATTTTAGTATTCAGTAATCCATAGACTTCGTTGTTCATTATCATAGTTAGTAAGTTCGTTGAACTATAATATCGATAATATCCAAAATAAAATCGCCAAGTTCGCTTCCATAGAGAGAGACCTGATTTGATATGATAATGTGTAAAATAATCCGGAATTTTATTAATACCGGAGCAGGTGACAAAGTAGCATGTTGCGAAATCGTATCCCATCTCTAAGCTCTAAAACGTCGTTTATCCATAAAACAAATTTTTTAGCCCTCTAATCGACTTTTAATTTTTAAAAAGCATCAACTGTTTTTGTTTCAAAACATGGTAAAAGAGATTTGACAGTGTCGTGTGTCAATCTAAAAGTTGGTGAAACATGAAATGTAATTCTATTGTGTACACAATTTAATGTTTACGATCCGATATTTGACCCGACCAAACGAATTTTTAAAATGTAAAATTTATAGAGTCTTGTCAACAACCGTTTTTGTGTGATTATGGTCGAAATATATATTGGACCTATATATTAGCATTTTCATCGATAATGTTAATAATTTGTTCTATAGTATACTACGGTTTTAATAAATCGAAATTTAGAATATAGTTTCAAATTTTAACACGTTAACTGTCAGCGATTATGAATGTAAGGAAGTTTTTTTTTAATGGGACACACTGTTATATTTTTTATTTAAAAAATATCAACATAATTTCAGGCTATTTTTGTTCCCTATACTTATTTCTTGATTTAAATTGTTTTTAATTTTGAATATTTCACTAAAGTGTTTTTCACTGACAAAATAACATAGCAACTGCATCTTGTCTACTGTCAAAAAAGTTACCAGCAATGTCAAAATGGACCAAACCAAATTTAAAGTAACAAACCATTCACATCCCTCTTCCTCTATTTCTGCCCTTGCAAAAAAGGTGTTGGTGAGCAAGAAATGATCAAATTAACAGGACATTCCCATGCCAAACTCTTTGAAACCTTATTTGCAGTGTGGACTTTGAACATCATTTAAAATTAATTGAAAAAGCACCAGATCAAGTAAATTTTCCTAGTAAGAGTTCAAACATACTGCAAGTACATACTTTACAATCACATCATAACGTTAAAAATCATGCACAAACGTTTAATTATCATAACTGTAACTTTTATATAAATAAATAAGTTATTTTTTTGTTTATGCTCCATTGTTGAATAAAAGTTCTCTAATTTTATTGTTTTTTCTCTTTTTCTCGTGAAATAGTCATGTCGAATACCACTCGAGGAATAATTTAGTAGACAAAATTGTTCCCAAGGTTTTATTAAAGTTTGTTGCTTTTCGGCAATTTCGCTCATGACATTTTTGATAAAATGTCATTCGCGAAATTGCCAAGCAACAAACTTTCATACCTTTCGAAAACTTAGCCGACAAAATTTTTTCTCTTGTGATATTATATACGATAAAAGCTTGAATTTTTTTAAGTATTATGTTATTTACTGACAAAATTTGAATAATTAATTTTTTTTAATGGAACACCTTGTATGTGACTACATATATTGGTGTAATACCTAAACAGTTTTCTCTTAGAAACCCCACCAAACCAATTATTACTTAAGACACCTTCAGTTCTCAAGATCGGTTTATTTCCCGCACCCTGTGTATATTTCTATTATTAGTGAGCAGCAGCTAACGTGTTAAGAATATATTGATTAGGTTTCTATCGATTACTGACAATAGAATAGGTACAAAATTTTTGTTCGTGTATAAAATAAATAAGTGTATTAGCGAAGCTATTGTTTGGTAAAAATTTCCAATTACGCCAGTACCTTTTGTGACCAAGAAAAATTTTATTTACGTTAGATTTTTGAAAATTTTAACAACCATATAAAGCATAAATCGGTTTCTGAAATAAATACTTCAGGAAAAGTCTTCCGTAAGTATTAAAAAATGAAAATGTGTGAAAAATTATTGTCAAATAATCATCACGAGGTTGCTTCAACAAGAACCAGATCTGATATACAAAGGCGGGTTGTTAGGAGACTATAGCTTCGTTGCAACTGGCGAAACCGTTTTTGGTATCGTTCGCGCAAGTGCTGTATTTCTTTCACGTTCCAACTGATTAAAGTATCGTTCTTGGGACTGCTTGGGACGGTATACAAACTGTACCTTCTGGTAGGGGTGATAAAGTTGATGTGTCCATCCCAAATTCGAGTTTGCGCACTATACAGTACTTGAAACGATTCCAGTATGGTTCATAAATGCCAGTTGGAACAAACCTAATAATTATGGTTTTATAAAAGTAAAAATTGCTGATGCTGCGTTTTTAATATTTGTTTGACATCAGTCTAAAGTCATAGTAAATAGGATGAAAATTTAGATATTTTCTAATTTTTTTGTTAAGTAGGGTATTTTCGGGACCCCCCCCCCCCGTAAATTAATACGACGTCTAAATCACTTATTAGTGTGTTAATGGGAAAATATACTAAAATTACTTTGAAAAGCCATAAAAATGTGATACTGAGAGGAATACTTTACCCACCTCAAATTTGTACAGAATGGCTAACGAAAACGAGCCAAAGTTAGACATAATTTTCTGGTACTCGAATTCTTGACGTTAACTTACTTGGGAAAGGACAATGCATCCCAAAATATTGAATAATTCAGTTTTCTGCTCTTTTAAATGATCAGCTGCGCGAAATGGATACGCGGCATTAAGTTGTACCGGGTGTCTGATTGAGAGGGGTAACCCGCTGTATCTCTGAAACTATTTATCGTACATCTTAGAGAAAAAAATCTACATTACAAACTCGCATACGAGAAACTATTAGAAAACAATTGCTTAATAATGTGTTATCATCACCCTCTAGCGGTGGAGTAGGAAATAATTTCCAGCAGTTTCTCGTATGCTAGTTTGTATTACAGATTTTTTTCTCTAAGATATACGATGAATAGTTTCTGAGATACAGCGGGTTTGTCACCTCTCTTAATCAGACACCCAGTACGTCCAGTATTAGTCAAGTTTCAAGTTGTGCTGTAATGGTGGCGTCCAACTGCTTGCACACCCCATCTCAGTAATAGTGCATGAAATAGTTTGAACACCCTTCGTATAAGTCTTTTTTATAAAGTTTAGTCACCTCAAATTGGACCAGATCGTAAAAATTTGCAAAATGTGCTAAAAATAATCATTAATTGAAATAATATCCCGGGGCGTATTTTTAATTGGTCCGAATTCCACCCCCTGCGGCAGAGTGCTCTAGCTTGTGGCTTTCATTGATAAACTTTGAAATAAAAAAAAAAGTCTTTTTTGACTCATTTTTTCTAAAACCATGTTTTGTTTTCGTTCAGCCACCCTGTACAGTAAAATTCTGAATTTTATTTTTTTCCACTTCTGCCAAAAAGTAGAAAAGTCCGTTTTTTAATCCACTTCCTCTGTCAAAAAGTTCAAGTGTCCATATTCAAACCATGACAGCGTCGCTATTTCTTCTACTTGGTAATGGCTTAGAAACACCCAATGTTACAACTCCTTGCGGTACACTTTTTAATACTTGTACCGCTTGATCTAAAGTAACGGTTTTTATTAAAATTCCATTAACGGTAATAAGTCTATCTCCCGGTTTTAATTTTCCGTTTTGTTCTGCAGCTCCATGCGGAACTAAACTTCTGACTAGTATAACAGTACGTTTAGGATCTAGCGGATCTTGGTAATCTAATATGGAGAAACCTAAACCTTTGTTGGTTTTGTTCAAATGCAGATATTCTATTTCTTCCGACCATAGCACTACGTTGGTTACTTCTAGTGAGCGAGATTTTATTTTTTGTAGACTCACGCCGCCTGTAACTTGAAAATATAAATATAGCATAATAGCAAAGAATACACCAACTAACAAGAAGCGAAGCTCGACGCAATCTCTTTGATGTTTTGGTAACAAAAATTTATGACCTTGAGAGACCGACGTTGACAGATAACTTAGTGAATACAATGAGAAAATGATCAAATTTTAGTTACTTTGACATATCGTTCTGTCAATTCACTGAAGTTTTAAGGTATATTTTTAACTCTACCCTCGTAAACACCAACGTACAAACCTATTCTTAAAAAAAATCAAATAACTCTCCAATTTTTCACAGGAACTGCAACAAATTATAGATTTTCGGAGAATGGAAGAGTTCAACTTTAATAGGGTGATCTATTAAAAAAATGGATCACTCTATTTATACTATAGGATAATTCAAATCATAATTAGTTGCTTTGACATATCGTTCTGTCAATTATATGACGTTATAAGGTATACTTTTAGCTGTACCCTTGTAAATACCAACATAAAAACCTATATATAGAGTGAACCATTAAAAAACCGACAATTTTTACATTTGAAAACGATCATTTTTCATATGTATTTGCAGTTAAAGTGCATCAAAATTTTTTTGGGACACCAGGTATTATTGTGAATAAAACTGTTACTTTGGCAATATGAGAACTTTCATACTTTCATATCTTTGGTCACTAGATATAGTGGCGTAACTGACTATTTTTTACCTTTCGGAAGAAAAATTAAAAACAATGTACCTATAATTATAAAACGTCCGTTTTTCCCAAACCGAAAACTATAATTGTTATTTTTTCATATCGAACATATAAATTATATTAAAAAATATGGTAGGCAGAGGTTTGGAAATTCCTAACCTCACTATACCGAGCGGCGCGCCCTTAAGAGCCCACGCCGCTTGATCTAGCGAAGCGTTTTTGATATTTGAGCCGTTTACGCTGATCAGTCTATCGCCGGGAATTATCCTTCCGCTGTTTTCTGCAGCTCCGTTCGGAATCAAACTTCTCACAACGATTACCGTAAAATCAGAATTCAACGGGTCTTGGTAATCTAATATGGAGAAACCCAGACCTCTGTCGGTTTTATCGAGATCTACGTATTCTATTTCTTCTGACCACATCGCTACGTTTGTTGCTTCTAGCGAACGAGATTTTGCTTTTTGTAGACTGTTGTCTTCTGTAACTTAAAAATAAATACCTTGCAGCTCTCCTGGGAGATAAGCAGAAGAAATTCTATTCTACAAAATGCTGCTCTACGACTTAATAAAATTATACTTTTTTTAAAATTATTTCATGCAGTGTATAAGCGAGTCAAGCACTTTTGTGTACTTAAAAATAACATTGCAAAGTGTTTAAAGAAACATGTCAATAATAATGTTACGAAGTCACCAACTCAAAGCCGGCCCTGTCACTCAACTATAAATTTTGGCGAATGCGAAGCGTCTGTTTTATAGAGACTCCTGGTGCGACAGTGTTTACGGATACGAGGAGCGTGGTAAATTCAAGAACCTTCGGGAATTGAGAAAGACTATATATACGAGTTTTTGAGTTAGAACAGTTAGTAAACAGTTAGTTCACAGAAAGTTTTTAGTAATCAGACAGTGAATCGTTCAAGATAATTAGTGTAATATTCAAGTGGTAAAAACAAATTAGAACTAAGAAGAATAAATTAGTAGACATTGAGTAAAGTGTGTATATAAATTAAGTTTAATAAAGTGTGTAAGTGTTTCTATAAATAAATCAATAGTAATTAGCCATAGTAGTGTGTATAATTTTATCCCACCCGTAAAAACTATTTAAATAAATAAGAAAAACGTTACAATAAAAATATGTATATTATATACATGTATAGGTAGTACGAGATATAGTCAAGCAGAGCGATGCCGACAATATCTCCCGTATGTTATTAAAACGTGCAGTAAAATGAAAGGGTTCCACTCTGAAAGTAGAGCCGCAGGGTCTATTAATCCGCAGCGTACAGTGAGTGTCATTGTGGAGGACAAAATTCTGTCATTGCTTCAACTTTAGTTGTATCGTACTAGTTAAATTGCTTGCCAAAACGTAGGCTTTCTCGTTTTTTAAATCAAGACGTTATAAACACAGAACAGAATTCACCCGTGGGCAATCTAAGACACATGTTCGTTGTACGCCCGGCTAAATTCGTTATAATTTTACAGCTCGTGTTAATAACAGACGGAAAATGTTAACGGCATCGCTTTGTATCACTATATATATTTCTCGTACTATTCAAAAAATCATAAATTGCAGTATTTTTTAGTGTTTATAGTAATTTTTTCTCTCTTAAAGGAATATTTCTCAACTAATTTTAGTATAAACTATTCAGTATCACTTCTGGTAGAATATTTTTTATTATAGAAAATAGTTTTCCTTGTGAGAACAAAGTAATTTAAACGCGTCTTATGTACGCATGTATTTTATTGTTATTTTTAGACATTTTTGAAAATAGACCAATGGACGAAAACTCATTTTTTTTTCTACTTTTATAATGTATTGCCACATTGGTCAGGCCAACCATTTATGTGGCTACACTGCATAAGTATGCCGATAGTGGTTCCTGCTAGGCTGAAAGGTAATAAAAATGAAAAAAAAGGGTACATGAGAAAAGTAAACGACTGACGTTAGGAATTCGAAAAGAAACTATTTCTGTATCCTGCAAACAGGAAACACGGTTCGGACTCTCCAGTTCAAAAACAATTTCCTGACTTTCCCAGGTTTTCCAGCCACAAAAAATAAGACAAAATATCTTGAAGCAGTTGGAGCAGATATGGAACTAATTCAAATTATAGGAAATAGGCTGCCTTTTTTGAGATCAACCTAATATTTTCCACAACATAATTTTCTTGATTATGGGAATTGATTTATTCACAGAGTTTAGCGAATAATGAGATTTAACTATGTGCATTACCCACATTATTTCAGCTTCCGACGCAGACGGATATTAAAGTAGTACGAATTGGGTTTACCAACTTGATTTTATTCTTTTCTGGTGATTTGACCCATTTTAGTGGCTAATCAAAGCCTTCCTTCCCATGTTACTCAAAGAAAAACTTTTGTTGCAGAGTTTACATTTTGCCTCAAAAGGGTTTCCGGGTATTTCGCCGAATATTTCTGACCACTCTTTGTTAATTCTCAGATCACACCACGCAGGATTAAATACTGTCTTCTTGTTACCCAAATTTAATATTTTGAACTAACAAAACTTAAAATTTTACAAAACCTGTTTTTTTACTACATAACTTTGCTTTAATCGTTCGTTGGTTCGTTACACAGTTCATCTCCAACACCAACCGCTTCAGACTCAGACAAAAGAGTAAGAAAGACAAACACTCCATCTAAAAGAAAGGGACAGTGAAGAAAGCAGACGCTCTGATCTCACCGTGACGTAAAGATTGAGAAAATTTTCCAGCCTTATGTTTGAAATTTCCTGACCCTTTACTGATTATTGCAAATTTCCCTGACTTTTCCCTGCCCTTTTTGTGCGAACTATAAATTCCCTGACATTTCCAGTCTTTTTGAGTGTCATTTTATTTTTCCCTGACTTTCCAGGTTCTCCAGCCCAGTCCGAACCCTGGGATAGGAGAAATGCAAAAAAGGCCGGTGGTTGGGTAATTTAAATCCCTCACCTTTTAGACCGTTGCGCTTCGGTGGTAATAGAACGCAAACAATATTTTTGTAAGGGATCGAGCTGTAGGATGAAGTGGCGCATTTATATGGTAAGTGACTTTAGATGAAATCCAAGTTTAACACGAAAATGGGGGTTGTCTAGAGGCAAGTATTAAATACACTGAGCCAACAAGTGAATAAAAGTTTTCATAGCTAAAATAACAATGAAGGATGGAAGATTTAGATGTTGATATATCAGAAAAGTACATTTTTGTTGTAGAATTTTTCTGTTTTTATAAATTTCCCTATTTATCGATTTCTTAGAAAAAAATACCATTCTAATTTCGTTAAATTTTGTCCAGTTATGCCAATATGTTGCTGTGACTAAAGATATGCGTATATACCGATTTTTTTTACTTCTACATTAAAAGTGTTTGATTCGAAAAATACAATTGTTAATTGCCAAAATGCAGAAATATTTACAATTTTTTTGAATCGCCCAAAATTCTATGTTCACCATTGTTTAAAAAACACCCTCTATATTAGACTATTAAGAATCCGGTTAATATGTAAAAATCTATAGTATGGAACAGTTTGTTGCCAGATTTTTCGTTTTTCGAAAAATATAACTGCAGGAATCTCCTGGACCGTTAATTATACACAGACAAAAGTTTATGGAGCCACTCTGTATATAAATGTGACATGCGATTTATTAAAATTGATACAGGAAATTATAAATACTTTATCTACATAAAAATATGTCAACACTACAAAGACGTGCCTTTGAATTATTTACAACAAAGCAATTTATTTACAAAAAAAAATTAACTCAGTGAATAATTTCAAATAGTAAGACTTATCTGATCCATAGATAATACAGTGCAGTGTGCACTTGGTGTACGAGTGAAGAAATGTGTTAAAACTATACTTTATGAAATATCTATCCAAGAAAAAATATACTGTGATTTTATTAAACGTAAAAATTACCTGTTGTAGTTGTACTGGAAGTATTAAGACTAGTATCACTTAAGGCTTTTAATAATTTTTGTTCCGGTTGGGGCAGAAGGTTTTTTAAACTGCCTCCTAAAATATTCCTAGCTTCGAAAGCCTCCCTGTCCTGGGAAGTATTTATAACCCTGTTAAATTTGTGTTCTCTCGAGCATACAAGTCTAACAGTGTTTGGAAGATCTTTCAGTATCTTTACTACTTCTACATGTCGTATGCCCAATAATTTTTGACCGTTCACCTCTAAAAGTTCATCTCCTGGGTTCAATTTACCATTTTGTCCGACTGGACCTTCTGGTAATATTGATCTGATATAATGGTGTGGTCTTAATTCTATCCCACCTTCAACATCAACAGTTCCTTCTAAACTAATGCCCAATCCTAAAAAACAATAATTCAATGGCTTAAAGTGTAAGTTTGAGATAAACTTAATATACCTTTTAATTTAGTTAAGTTAGCTACAACTATATCAGCTTCATCTCCAATAATCTCTTGCCATTTGAGCTTTATAACTGATTCAAGATCGTCTTCTAAATTTACTTCGAAATTTTCATCTACAAATATTTCTTTTGTTTCTGGATTTTGATCTGATGTTACGCTATTTATACTATTAAGTGAAGATATGTCTGGATCGTCCTTTACCTAAAATGTAGCATTTAGATTCTAACAAACATTGTAAAATATATAATATTCAGTTCTTTCATATTTCAACTGATAAAAATACAAAATAAACAAATATTTTTTTTTAAACGAAGCTGGATTTATTAACGTTGTTCGTTATTCGTCGTGATTTCCACGTTGCGGGCGATTCCGTTATACACAGTTGTTCCCGAGTCGATTAATTTATACTGTTTTTCGTTGTTGGCGATGTTGAAATTTGATTGGTCACAAAGGTGACACATGTCATACGTCAAACATCAATATATGAAGAAAGTAAGATTATTAATCAGTTCTTTAACAGCATATCAATTATCAAAATATGTGAAGTTTTACATGATTCGCAGAAAACAAGTCACGTGGTACTAACTTCAGTTTTCATTGGCGGAGCTGCGAATCACGAATAACAAGATATAAAACTTGGTTATTTGAGAGCAACGACGGAAGACGTGGAAACGACGTACAACACGACAACAACGGTTTATAAGCGCATGTATGTGATATCAATGTTTCATTTCCGAGCAGCGGGAATCACTAACAACGAATAACCAACAACAGATATTATAAATCCAGCTTAATGGTTATAACCGTTAACTAAAGGGCGAATCTTAAGCTGGATTTATAAACTCTGTTGTTGGTTATTCGTTGATCGTGATTCCCACTGCTCGAAAATAAAACATTGATATCACATACATGCGTTTATAAACCGTTGTTGTCGTGTTGTTCGTCGTTTCCACGTCGTTGCTCTTAAATAACCAAAGTTTACATCTTGTTATTCGTGATTCGCAGTTCCACCCATGGAAACTGAAATTCGTGCCACGTGACTTGATATCTGCCAATCGTGCCAAACTCCACTTATTTTGATAATAAATTTGCTGTTAAGGAACGGATTACTATCTTACTTTCTTGAAATATTGATACAAATACGAAAAAGAAAACCTAAATAATCTGTAACTTCAATTTCTCTGACGTATGACATGCGTCACCTTTGTGACCAATTAGATTTCATCATCGCCAACAACGAAAAACAGTATAAATTAATCGACTCGGGAACAACTGTGAATAACGAATAGCCAGCAACGTGAAACACAACTCCACCAGACACTTTCCAAAGGAATCTTCCTTTACGGCCTAAACCTTCGTTGCGAAATTTCAAACGCAAACCATCTTCCACCCGTCCCAAGATATTGTACCCGCTGTACAAACATAGGCCACTCCGCAACCGAATGTAAAGCCAAGCTTTACACGAGCCAAAACTGTGGTAGTCACGATCACAGATCCGAAAAATGTGACAAGTTCCAAAAGCCTTGTGGTGAAGGCCACGCAACACATGACCCAAAAGGCAAACTTCTTCCTCAAAAGCTGAGGAAACAGCTCCCAAAACCTCCCATGCCTCCAAAAAATTCTTTAGATAACGTTATCTTAATGAATGCAATCTATTCCGCCCTTAAGACGGCAATTGGGACACTTCGTCATCTCATACCGAGCTATTATAACCACAACTGCTCTGTTGTTCAAGGACAGGGCAACAAAGTATACTTCAATTTCACGCCAATCTCTTAGCCTCGGACACACATACACCTCCTCTACCTTCTAACAACGCGCCGAAACAGCGGAATTCCACGAGAAAGTGCACCGAAAACTCAGATGATCCTAACGAAAAGTGCTCGAAAAAGCAACAGACGAACCAATGCAACGAGAGGAGTTCCCGACTGAGAGGCGACACAACAAACAAAAACGCACACCTTTGAAAAGTGCAGAAAGCGACTAGCAAAAGAAAAAGGACAACAACCAATGGCTTTTAAATCGTCTGAGCTCCAGGCATCCAAACCAGAACAGATACAAACCAACAGCAATACTTGTTATGGATGTGGCAAAGCTGGTTATTTCCGGAGTAACTGTCCGACATGTAGCCAAAATAAGGCAGAAGTGAACACTTAAGCAGTACATTTTTACTCGCTCAATAATTTGCAACGCGTAGCCTAAGTTCCCAAGTCCCAACAATACCACCGCACTTTTCAGTGCAAGAAACATTTCAGGTACTTTTCAGCACCCGAAGTGATTACTACTAAGAAAAACTCAAACACCTTCTCTTCCTGTTCCGGGATGCTGGATGCAGGTTTTCTGTGCTTTTTCCTGCATCTTGATTTCGGCAATGATCGGAACCGCGTTACATTGCGGAAATTAACCAAATGGCCATCCTTTGGATGTACAGCCACAGCAGTCCCTGCCACGACCGTAAACTCACTTGCCTTTTTTATTCAATCAAACCCTGAAGAGGACTAACTCTCCTATAACAGGGTAGAATTCAAATATTTGCATATCCAATGAAGGATAATTTAAAATTCAATTTTAAAATCTTTCTCGAACAAAAAAAACTAGTCGACTCTTGATAAGTTAAAACTCAAGGAACCAGAGAAGAATTTTAAATTACCAAGAGTTTCATCAAGAATCGAGATTTATGCATTGAACATGTCATACAATTATTCACAAATAATTATTATTTACTGAAAAGTAGTCCGTAATTTTCTGTTGAGCGTTTGAAGGAAGACTGGAATGCGAACTGCAAACTCACTCATGAATCGGTAGGTGCACATATGTATGTAAACAAACGACTTGACACTTAATATAACACAGTAATGACAACAAACGCTTCAAATTATAGAGAGTATGGAAGCCCGGACTTCAAATAATTGCATGTTGGCTGGCAAGATGATATTCCTTAAACTTCCAATTACCGACGGTATTTTTAACAATAAACCAATAAAAACAACTAAAACTATTAAAAAAACAATTAAAATTATTCAAAAACCGATAAAAATGTATTACCTCAGTAATATCTATGGGAATCCAACTCAAAGTTGTCGCAGACGGAGATAACGGACTGACATCTTTATTATTTCTTTCTCTAACCGCAATTGCTTCTTGTAATTGTTCATATTTCGGCCCGCTCAGATACCTTTCAAAAGAAATGGTCACTTTGTCTCCACTTTCTTTGAGTTTCTTAACGGCATCGTAATTCGAATAATTTTCAAGTGAAACGCCATCTACTTCAATGATTCGATCGTTGATTTGAATTTTACCGCATTTGAATGCTTCGGATTGTTCGTTGAGACTTTTTACGAAAATACCGCAAAGAGCTTCTTTCTCGCACACATATCCAGCTACTGTGATACCTGTTAAAATTTATTGGATAAGAGAATACAAAAATTCCATAATTCTAAGACATTTCTAAACTCTATTCGAATTTTATTTAGGTACGCGGCCTCAAAACAATATCCCCACCGTTTTACGTTCTTGTTGGTGTACTCGACAGGAAACTATTTTTAACAGGGTCGTATTTGGTTTCCGATAGTCTTCGCTGTAATTACAATCGACGTCTTATCGTTAATTTGCATATATTTCTAGTTTACATTATGACTATTTTTCTAACTTATATGCTGCATGAATTTTGTTACTTGTAATATTTTAATAAAATACGGTCCTGCTCGATTCAACTGTACACGTGCTTTTGTTAAAATCTGGCGTAAATGAAATCTGAATAGAGTATAATACAGAATATGGTCACTAAAATATACTTCTATCGTTGTCAACATTGCATACATTTATAAATAATAAAAATAGGTAATTACAATTATATTGTTTGGTGAAATATTGGAAATAACATTTTAATTTTTGGTTTAAAATTTGTAAAACATTTAAATGTCAATTCGGCTTCTCAACAAAAAAGTTTGAACAAAAAACATAGTTTGGTTTGGACATAGTCATAATTTAAGTGCATATTTTGTATGTATAATTCCTTTGTTCGCTTAACATGTCTGAACTATTCCAATAAATTGGAAAACATTAAAATTGAGTGTAATAAAAATGGGATTTTTTAAGAAGTGTGTATTAACAGTGGGTTTCCTAGTTTTTAAAACTGGAAAAGTGGCTGATAATGGGTAAATAAATCAATTTGTTTGAAAAACTGAGTGCCTAGTCGATTTCTCATAAAAAAAACATTTTACAAATCTTTGTGTTTTTAAATACTTTTTGTATGGTAAGCAAATAAGTGTCAAACGGTGGAAAAATGTTATGAACGGGACATCAAGATGCATATATTATTTATTGACTTCAAGCAAGCAGTTGATAGCTTTGTTCGAAAAGAGATTAAAGCAGACTTACTCAAAATGCAGGTACCCAAGAAAATTATAAGGTTAGTGGGAATGACGATGATAAATTCCAAAGCAGCGGTTCTAACGAATGGAGGTAAGTACCTATATAGAAAGAGTTCCAAATTAACTCAGGAGTGAGGCAAGGAGATGGGCTTTCAACAGCAATTTTTAATGTAGTAATGGACGAAATAATCAGTAGATGTAATTTACAGTCATCAATAAATCGGTACAAATAGTGGTATATGCAGACGATGTAGCCATAATTGCGAGAGACCAGAAAAGTTTACGAGAAACGCTGCAAACGATTGTAACAGAATCCAGAAGAAGGAGACTGGAAATCAATGAGGAAAAAACAAAATACATGGAAGTACAAAGAAACAGAGCCAACAAAGACAATCAATCAATAAAAATTGGGGAATATGAATTTGAAGTAGTTAAAAACTTTAAATATCTCGGCAAAAACATTAACAATCGGAATGACAAAAGAGATTAAATCGCACAACATATAAAGGCAGGATACCGAGCATACTACAAACCCCTATTGCAGAACAAAACAATCAAGAGAACCACAAAAATGAGAATATACAAGACAGCAATAAGAACAGCAGTCACTTATGCAGCCGAAACTACAGCAATGACAAGTGGAGAGGAAGAAAACTTAAAAATATTCGAAAGAGAAGTTATTAGGAAAATTTATGGACCAAATAAATTAAATGGGGGACAGTATGAAAGATTGACAAACTTGTAAATAAAAAAATACTAGAAACTAAGAACGTAGGAAGAGTAATAAAGGCATCCAGAATAAGATAAGATGGCATGGACAAATCGAAAGGATGAAAGAAGGCAGTAATGTAAAGAGAATAACAGAGTGGACACCCGTTACAAACAGACCAAAAGCTAGATGGATGGACCAAATAGAGAGAGACCTAGAAAAAATGGAAATTAAAAACTGGAGGCAAAAGACCCAGGACAGAAGCTTGTGGATTGACTCTCCACTGAAACAAAAGGGTCTAAGAGCTAAATATTTGCGGTTACTGTTCCGGACGGAATTTATAACCTTACATATAAGCAAATGAGTAAAGGGCGATCTTCATTAAAAATGAAAGATAATTTCTACTCTAGATGGTGTCAATAATATTTCAAAATAGAGATTTCTTACAGACTTAAACTGATATACCTATAAATAATACAGGGTGTTTCAAAAAAGGTGGCCCCGTTGCTAGGATAAGTAGAAGATAACATTTTTGAAAACTACTCGGTATTAACCGTCTAACTAGCGCCCTCTATGAGAGTCAAAACAAATTCATCGGATGTGTCAGCTTCCAAAACATATTTATAGACAATGTCATTATATGTAGCCAGTAGTTTCGACATAATTGTAAAAAGTGTGTATATTTTCAACAACCTGTATCTTGAGCAAGGAAGCTGTTACAATTTTTTTTTACAAAACAAACCCCACTTATTTTTCCATGTTCTATTTATCCTAGCAGCAATATAATTTGACTTATTTAAACGAGAAATTAATAATATACATCAATCAGTCTATAAAAACGTTTTTCATAAAATAGTTCAAATGAACCATTCTGAAATGATATGCTACCATGCATCGTACTCGTCTTGATCTATGCTGTGACCAAAACATTGGATAGGTAATAATGTGTGTAACTGCCTTTTTTTGGAAATGGCATTTTTGGGAATTTGTTTGAATTTTTTGAAAAAAGTTGGCATTTTTTAAAATTTTTTTGGACATTTTTAAAAATTTGTTTGAATTTTTCATGTTGCTAGAATTTATTGGAAATAGTTGGTATTTTTTTTCATTAACTGGCATTTTTGGATTTGTTTAACATTTTTAGAAATTTGTTTGCATTTTTTGACATTTTCTAGGAAGTAATTTTGGGAATTATTTCGATTTTTTTTATCAATTAGCTGCTAATTTTTTGGAATCAACTGGGATTTTTTTGAAGTAACTGGCATTTTTTGGTAATAGTGTCCCTTTTGAGAATAAGTTTTTATTTTTGGCATTGGCATTTTTTGGAAATAAGTTTTCTGGATTTGTGGGCATTCTTATGAATTAGTTTGCATTTTGCAGCATTCTTGGGCTTGGCTTTTTTACTAAATTGTTTTTTTAAAGTAACTGTCATTTTTTGGAAATCCAAAATATGCTTACTATATCTTTAATACATCATTGGACTAAGCCCTAGTTATGTTCAAAGTTTGAAGCTAGATTTTTTTATTATTGGCGAGGGTGGTGGCAAAATTAAAGAACTTCTGGTCCCTGAAAATTCAGATTTCTATCTTTATCCACTATAAAGTTACAGGGATTATTGACAGTTCATAGCTTACCCAATCCATGCTTGTCCTTAGCTAATTGTACTGTTATTTTCTCCGTCTCTGGTTCTGAGTCGGTACTGTTCTGTTCAATTGGTGTTACCGGAGTAAGAGGGCTTTGTTTTGGAGAACAATTATCTACCGAATA
Source organism: Lochmaea crataegi (assembly GCA_947563755.1). Taxonomy (NCBI): domain Eukaryota; kingdom Metazoa; phylum Arthropoda; class Insecta; order Coleoptera; family Chrysomelidae; genus Lochmaea; species Lochmaea crataegi. The sequence goes on along the minus strand of OX387428.1, from coordinate 28,715,431 downwards.
GAAACCATTCGTAGCAGTAGGAGTAGTCTTCCCACTTGGATTTTTTTCACTCAAATTACTGGGATCTAAAGTATTTGTATGATTTTCTAATTGGTCTTGCGCAATATCACTTTTCACAACCTGAAATTGACAATATTATATTTTGATTCGATATTTTACAAGTGAATTGGGTACTTGTGTGAAAAATCAAAGGATGGAATCAAATGGTGAGGAATAGTCAAAATATAAATTGAAAATCTTTTTAATATCATATTTTACAAATAATGTACAGGATTAACAAATATTTATGTAAACTACATTTTGCTTACTTGTGAACCTTCTGTATACTGAATAAACGAAGTGGTATATCCATTTTGAAGAAGCTGCCTATCTAATTCTTCTGGATCAGTTAATATTTTAGTAGGAACAATTGGTGCTGAGCAGTTGAATAATAGAAAATCAGATGAACTCGGTTCAACAGATCGGGCTACTACCATTCTCACCTAAAATTAGTTATTATTTGAACTATATATATGCACAAAAAAATATTTTAATAGGGACAGCAATAGCGTTTCCTGTACTAAGATTATGACAAAAAAAATATTTTCCTATTTTTAAAATTATCAAATGAATTAGAAAATGTTAGTGATCAGATAAACATATCAAGTTTGACTGCTTCTGTAAATGAAATTTATTAGAAAAACAAACAATAACCCAAATTTAGAAACTTGTAATGAATTTTGTTCAGCTAGCAATGAAGTATAATTGATATGTATACTATGGAAAATTTAAGAGTATAGACTAAAAATTTGATGTTTTAAGACAGATACATTATGTATTATTAAATAATCAATGTCACTATAAAACTAAATGATAACTGAAATGTTTAAACATAAGTCCTAAAGTTGAATTATTTTATTCTAAAATCATTGTTTACGCTCACTAAATAATGCAAGAAAGATTCTAAAAACAATAAAAGAAAATAGTTAAGTCAATAATAAATATGAAAAATATTGAAATCATATGAGAATCTAAAAAGATAAGCATCGATTACATGAATGGCATGCATATTGTTTTGCAAGTCCCTTAAATAACTTCATAGTACTGAATTAAATACTTAACATCACTATACAACACATAAAACTACTTTACTAAACATATACAAACACACAAGTGCAATGTACTATGAAATCTTACATAAGAACATTTTGGTGTAGTTTAAAAAATGGTAAGCACCTGCTGTCCAGCCTGTCTCAACACAGTTGCCACCTGTTCTGCAGTGAGTCCTCTTAGATTAATGTCTCCTATCTGAAGTATGTGATCTCCGCTTTGTAAGCGGCTGTCTTTATCGGCTATACCGCCAGGTAAAATAGACTTTATCACTACTCCAGTACTTCTACCTCCCACAATACCAAATCCAAGACCAGAGCCGTCATTTATTAAATCAATTACTTCCACTTGAGACCATTCTGTGCTTAGAACCATGATTTTTCGTTTTATACATTTCTTTTACAGTACAGGCTGAAAAGTAATTTGGTCGAGAATACTCTGTTGAATGAATAAACTGAACTGTTTCCCATTATTTTAAGGTTATATTTGATCACTGACTCATGTTATTTGGTGTTAATATAAACAAATCTAAACATGTGGTGACTGTTAACATTTTAGCTAAATATTTATATTTCTACAACAAAGTAATTTTTAAATAAATAAAGTATTTATCAACTTTGACATTGACAACATAATGACATTTAGAAATTGAAAGGTGCATTACCGTCTTCTTTTTTTTATTGTCTCAGCTTTGATTATTTGAGAAAATCGGGAACCTTGTAAAACATTCAATATTTTTGCAACTTGTATCCATTAATTCATCAATAGCCCTAGAGGACTATAAATAATAATAAATATGAAAATAATGTAGACTGAATCTCAGTATTTACATTAAAATACAAGATTCTTGCTTAGACATCTTGTGACACGGGGCCGGTATTTTAAAAAAGTAGAAAATGTCAACACAAACAATACACCTACTGTCGTTGGTGTATTCTGTGGTCAAATTAAAATAACCTCACTTTATAATAAACGACGAAATGAAAAAATGAATATGGAATTGAAAAATGGAAATGTAAACTTTAGTTGTAAATTAGGACTCCTTACACGACCTGATGGATCAGCAGTGCTTAGTGAAGGTATTGAAAATAATATTATTTAACTAAAGGAGTAACGAAAAACATTTCTAGGCAATACAAGTGTAATAGCAGGTGTTTATGGTCCAGTTGAAGTAAAATTACAAAAACTATTTATAGAGAAGGCTTCAGTGGAATGCCATTATAGACCGAAAAGTGGGCTACCAGGTATATATTTTTATTACTACTTTCAATATTACAATGTCCATAAAAACAAAATGTAATTTAAACTAGTATTTCATTAATTATAAATTTATTTTAAAGGCGTACGAGATCGTTTGTACGAGTCACTCATTAGAAATATATGTGAAACATCTCTGGTAGCTTCTTTATATCCACGCACAGCTATTTTAGTAACGTTACAGGAATTGCAAGATAGTGGCCAAGTAAGTCTTTATTTTATCTTAATAACTTTTTGTGAAAATTCTTTGTTTCAGTTAATATCATGTGCAGTAAATGCAGCTTGTCTAGCCTGTCTAAATGCAGGCATTGATATGAAATTTATGTTTGCATCTGTAACTTGTTACTTAACTTTGGGAGAAGAAATAACATTAACAGCTCCTATCACGGAAAGAGACAATAAAGCCACATTTGTTTTTGTGTTTGACTCGTATCAAGGAAGGATAATAGCTTCACACACCAAAGGATCATTTTCAGAAGAGCAGTTTGACGAAGCTGTGAAATTGAGTAAAGAAGAAATAGTAGATATTTTTAATTTCTTTAAAAAAGCTGTACAGAATAGTGCATAATTTTTTACAAAATAAATTATTTTTTAAGTGTTTTTGATATATTTATAAATCCAAGTTACTGGTGGAATGAGGGAATTAAAAACAATGTGTATGAAAATACTTTTTATTAAATATAAAATTAAGTGTTATTTGTGTTATGCAAACCATACATAAAGCATACAATGTATCTTGATAACATTTAAATAATAGCATAATCAAATCGTTGGAAAAAATTATATTATTTCAACAGATTTAATTATTTTATATTAAGACACACTGCTGAGCAACTAATTGAAAAAATATATCATGTTTGTAAAGGTTATGTCTATGGACTGACTAATGCAACTTCTGTAGCTAATAAATGAAATGACAACCACCAAGATAATAATGGTTGAACTCCGGCCATAAATAGGAGAAAATAAAGACGTCTTTTATGTCCTGTTGTTGATGTTGTTTGGGAACCATAGTAACCTGCTTCGTGTGAACTTTCACATAACACCTGCACCTAAAATACATAAAATTTTTGAAACATTTATTCCGACACATTTTTCAATGCAGATAAAAAGGAATAAGTCTAACATCCTTCTATACTTAGTACCTCTCAATTTAATCTGAAATGAATCTCTAAAAAGTTATTGTGTTAGCGAGTATTTTTTCTCAGTTATTTCATACTTATCACTAACCTTAAGACTTCTTACAAGAAAAAATGCTAATGCGAAACTGGAATAAACCAGACACAAGTAATAACCCATTTTTCCAGCTATAAGGCTTATTGCTATGCTAAATATAGTCCCTACAAACTTGTAACCAGAGTAAGCTAGTAGATCTAAAGTTCGAAGACTAGTTTCTACTTGAATAACATACCTAAAATGATAATACATATATTTACTCATTTATCAAATTCTGAAAAAATTTACTCACAATGTACCACTGTATATAGCAAGTTCGACAATGCACCAAGCTAATGCAGATGATGCCAAAATTCCAATTTGCTCTGGACTAAATCTATTCTGCATTCCCAATACTAAACCAGCAGTTACAACATAAGTGACATAACCCATAACTGGGATATACAAATCAGGGGCATTGATTTCATAACGAGGTTGTACAGGACCTTCCTGTTCATATTTCACTGACCAATCCTGAATTATTACGAAATAAAAATGTCAAATGCACTGACTGTCAAAAGAATCTGGCCACCAAATATTTGACACATTTTAAAAAGTGGTTACCTCTTGAACTACTTATTTGATTTTCGTGAATCAAATGCAATTGGCTAACGTACATTTTCAATTTTAACTTCATCAAAATTTCAAGCATATTGCTACACAAGAGTTGACCTACGGTTCATAAAAAAATCAAATGAGTTCCTCTAGAGCAGTGGTTCCCAACCTTTTTTCAGTGACGACCCCTTCTGGAATTGCTTAAAAGCTGGCGATCCCCAATAAATAGTTTAATAAATATAAAAAAAGACAATTAGGTATTTAGTATTATTTTTTTTCATTTGGTACAATATTATAATGCTAAAGTGACGACTGTGCTTGCATCTGCATAACAAGTTTTAAAATACTTGGTTGAATGCAAGTCAAAGCTAGTCTAATGTCATCCTTAACATTACGTTTATTTCTGGCCTTTATTTTAATTTGCAAGAGTTGAAAAACCACTTTCACAAAGATAGGTGGAAGCAAATGGTACTAGTACCCAGAGAGAAAACAAGGCGATGTTGGGATAAGACCGATAAGCGGCACACCAAAAGTCAATCAGAGTTTTTTCCTGGAATAGAGCACGAGCTGTAGAATCATTTTCAAGATCTAAAAATTAATCCTGCAATACATCTGGAATTTCGCCAATATCTAAATGGTTATGAAATGGGTTCCTTACAACATCGGTTTCTTGCTCAGGCACAGCAGGAAAGTAGTGATGAATTTCATTTTCCAGAAATTGAAGGTGGTGATTAATTTCCTGTTTTAGATCCTACTCAATTCCTGTTACAGCGGCTTCAACTATGCAGCTCAGGTTTTCAAACATTGAAATGTTTACAAGCATTATTGTTCGTTGCTAGTTTTAAACCTTACAAACAAATGCTTGAAGATTATCTCTAAAATACAGAATGTGCAAGTCCTTTTCTTTGAGTTTTGAATTTAATTTTTTTAACTTACAAAAGATGTCCGATAAATAAGCGACTCTTTGGATCCAAGCTGGGTCAATAAGATGTTGCAAAAATTTCTGCTTTCCTTGCATTTCCAAAAAAAACTTTTAGTTCGTCTTTTACCTCAAAGACTCGTTGAATAACATTGCCTTTTGACAACCAACGAACTGCAGTATAAAACAGAAGAGTCTCGTGATCTGAGTTCATGTCTTTACAGAGCTCTTTGAAAAGATGAGTATTGAGAGCACTAGATTTTATATAATTAACAATTTTAATTAATGAGTTAAGCACCTTTTGCATTTGCCTTGGCAGAGTTTTAATAGCAAGAGAAAAACGGTGAATCATGCAATGCAGACCCTTTGCTTGAGGTGCAAGATTATTTCCATCACATCTTCACTCTTGGTTGTGGTTTTTAAGGCTTTGCAAAACAAAAACTATTCTTTAATATTGTACAAGTGAACATATCTTATGAATAAAAGCAACATCGGTCGACTCGTCAAGTTGAATAGAAAACAGAGGGGATGCTCTTACTTCAGACAAAATTTGCTCCAATATGTCTGCTGACATATCCAAAATGTATCTCTGAATTGTATTGTTTTTTATTTTTGGGAGCCTAATGGTGACTCCTCCAAATGTCTCCCGCTACCACTTTTGAAAATGTGTAAAATTTTTAGTGGCCAAATTTTTTGACATTCAGAATATATCAAGTCAAGAATTTTTCTTACCTTATGAGTAAATGGAAAAAAGAGCAATAACATCTTAGAAATAACATATTTGGTATCGACAGCAAAATAATATTTCAATTTTGATATAGGAACAATTTTTTCAACTTCATTTTTTAACATTGTCTTTCCGGCTCCTGCTAGCTGCAAAACATATATATGCCAATAACTCAATTTTGAGTTTACTTAAAATAGTTTTTGGGTGGAATCATTGATATACCTGCTGTCCATACTGAAGGGCCATATCTTGTACCACAGGTTGACCCAAAACACTTAAATTTGGAGTTTGACCAGCTAATGGATTGATGTTAAATGTTTGATTAAAATTTTGTCCTTGAGGGGTCATATTTGGTGTACTACTAAACTGTGTATTATCCATGGAAGGATATCCTAAAAATATTTGACATAGAGTCCAGAATAGACACAAGTTAAATATTCACTCACCCTGAGGGAAATTATTTATATTGGGATCTATAGTCGGATACAAATTAGGCTGTTGGGGAATTGGGGCATGTTGATCATACGGAGTATAGCCCATTGAAGTTACATCTGGCACCCTTTTTAATTTTCTGCCAAGGGCTAAAATTGAAATTTTAAGGTTAGTTTATTGATGGGTAACAGTTTTTTTTCTAGTTTTATAATACACTTACATTGTCTACCCCCAGTATTAGCGTTATAGTTCATTTTTATTAGATTTTATGGAAATTTTGTTTAAATAATAAATAACTAATCATATTTTAAATACAACTACACGTCACACTCATTTGAATTGACATTAGGGATGGGAAGGTCACGAACGACCCGTTCTCAAAGACCGAATCAGTTCCAAGACCCGTGATTGGTTCAATCACGTTCTGTGACCCTGTCGTTCGAATGAACTGAACCAGAACCAGTTGTTGTAGCTGTAGTATAAATACGCGTTCTAAGGTTGATCATAGAGTCTCTCTCGTTCACACATTTATAGGAAATAAAATTTATTTTAATGTTTGATAAAATTTTCAAGAGTAAATATTTTTTATTTGTGTTATATTTTGTTCATTTATACGTTTATGTTTTAATTTGACAAAAAATACAAACTATTTCAATTTTTGGATTGTTATTTACAAATTAAGTCATTCATCATTCATCCACTCTAATGAAGGTTCATAAGCAGACGTGAAGTTTAATAAATAAATGAATATGAAAATCTGCATAATAATTTATGCCGTTCATTTCATTCACATCATGAAACGATGGAACAAATAAACAAGGTCATATGAACGAATCTTCAAGAACGGGTCATTTTAATGATTGATCTGGAAGACCCGGGTCACCAAAATGAGCCGGGTCTTACCATCACTAATTGACATTGTCATGATGACAGATGGCGATGGTCATAGGAAATTTTGGTCTGTGGTATGGGGATAAATAGATAAAATAATTTGTTTATGGTTTCATATTTATGAGATATTTATTTTTAACCACTATTTCGTACTTATGAGCTATTTATATACAATAAAATCGTAAAATACATTTTGGATATTATATTTTTAATGAACGTATCGTGTAATGATGGTATCTATATCTCGAAACTGGTAGCTTCGTTGGTTTTTCCACAGATGACACCACCCAGTCTAGTGGTATCTATATCTAGAAACTGGTAGCTTCGTTGGTTTTTCCACAGATGGCACCACCCAGTCTAATGGAAATTAAAACTGGACAGCATAAAAAAGTTGTTCTTATAGCAAAAAAACATAGAGTCCAGTCATGGGGCTGCCGAAGTGAAAACACCAATAAATGAATCCCTTTTAAAAATTTTATCGTAAACCCATCCTAAATGGAATTTATTACAAAAAAATGTACACATATATAGTACACAGTATACATTTAGCTCATGGAAAGCGTGACGATGATTTATGCAACACTATATACGCTTCATTGTTAATTGTGTTGCATAACCAAAAGTATTGTGTTTTCACCCAAAAAAGTGCTCAACGCGCCTAAAGAAGTTTTTCACTTCAAAAAAAGTTTAAATTATATAAAACTATCCATTAGTAGAGATTTGCTCTAGGTTTTGAACGGTTTTATCACTAATTTTATATTTCAAAAGAAAATTAAATGGATTTTGTAAATCATTTATTTAAATTTGATCATATTTATTTATTTGTTAAAAAACATGGTGCCGGTGAATTATTTACTATTAGTTATAAAGACGTTCAGTTAACTCTTACATCCGATCCTCTCTTAACGTTAACGTCAGCATACTCTCTTTATTTTCGTATTTTTGTCTTACCTTGAATAATTCCAAGTCCAGATTTTTACACATCCTTGGGTCTATTAGCATATCTTCGAAGTAGACTATACGTACAAATCGAGTCCCCAATTGCAAGCTTTCTAGTGATACTGTCCTGAAGGAGAGAAAAGTTGGTCGAGGTTATTCTGCAGAATATGTTGGAAGCGTTTTTGGTATTGATATATCGTCAGTTTTATGGTGTGATACTAAAACTGTAAGACTTATATCATCTTATATGTAGGAACCAAAAGATTTGCATCTAGAGACACCAATCAACCACAAGAAAAAGCAACTCGTTGGGATAAAAGAGAAAAAAAATATTACGATGTCGACTGCCCACGTATCATAAAGGAATATAATCGACTCGCTCAGTTTATGAGGAATCATGCCGCATAAAAAGAGTGTTGGACGACCTTCATCATCATCACCAACACCAAATCCTGTCGTGAAACTACCAAAAATAAAGGCTTATCTTCCAACTGAAGATGTACCTTTTGACCAACTGGGTCATTGGTGTATATATCGAGACAGATCTGGAAAGAAGCAATGCAAGTATCCTAAATGTTCCTCAGAAACACAAGCATTCTGTGTAAAATGTAACCTGAGTTTGTGTAATTCAACCAATAAAACATGCTTTTTTGATTTTCATAATAAAAACTAAATTTTTTACTTAGACTAGAACTGGTATTATTGTTTATATTTTTGGTAAGTTAACACCTTTTTCACATTAATTAATTTATGGTGTAAATGCACAGGTCCGCCTACAGGCGTATGTTATTTTTTTTCATTTACAAATAATTTTTTTCAAAATACCGTTCTAGTCAATAGCAACATCTTTCATAATTTTTTGCTTGAAAAAAATTCATATATTAGAGGGTTAACTTCTTTTTCTACCCTTTCCAATATATTTTTTAAGTTTTTCCCTCAATATTCTCCCACAATTTAACGAATATTTTTCTTAGTGTAACTTAAATTATAGTCTAAAAAGCCACATCATTACACCCTTTTTACTTCCATATCCAAAACGGTTTTAATTATCTCAAATCACGAAAGAAAGCTTTGGGTGTTCAGCATTCGCTCCTTCGCAGACCAATCGCCATTTATGGACATTGACCCATCAAATTTAATCGGTGGGCAGGGTTTTGAACCTCAGAACACGTTACCTTTTATTACTTTTAGTTGTGTACAAAAGTATACCCATTGTAAAAAAAAGAAATAAGTATAGTCTATCAACCTAATAAGTATAACAGAGACCCTAAAAACAGAGAGAGTTAAATTGCTGGGAAATTTGGGACTTTCAGAAACTTTCAAATATTTGCGTAGCCGAGATGCTACTGACCGATAGGTGGCATCATGATCAGCTTAAAATATTAATAACAATCAAAATAGACAACATAACAAAATACATTTCTACTCATCAAGGTTAAATAAAAATGTCTCTATTTAAAGTACGACCAGAGATCTAAGAAGGTCGTAAATCAATATAAGCCGACGACCCTCATTATTACCTATAGTTCGAAATATAGATAAACAATAAAAGTGTGTGTCCCTTAAAAGATTTTCCAGGTCCGGATTAGAATATCTCATGAAATAGTTTTGCATTTTAATAATAGTAGGCTATCTATTATTTTTGGCAACGGCTTAAATAGAATGAAACTGGTATCCAGTGTTGCAAAGAGACTTTAAGGAAGTCTCTTTTACAAAACGGATTTAAATTTAATGGCAACTCTGCGTAGAATCGACCGCCTAGTGATAACTCAAGTGGTTGGTGATTTATGACCTTCTTATATTCCTTGTCGTAATTTACAAACTCTCTGGTACAAACAATAATTTCAACACGATGCACGTTTTAAAACAACCACTATTTATAATAAGTACTCATTATTCAGCGCCCTCTGAACATTTAGACCACCTCTTTTAATACGCCATCTATAGGTTTAGACCAAAATTACGAAAAACTGTTATAATTTGCCCGTGAGGTTCATAGACTATTTCTTTTTTAGTCAATGGTATAGGTACCCGTACTATATGGATCGTTTCCATGCACCATTATTACGAACTACACTGAGAAACAACAATTCAAAAAACAAATCAGAATTTCAGCGATAAATCTTTTGTAAAAATTAAGTATTAGCATTCTATAAAGATTTATACAATGGTATTAGTATTAGTTAGTGCTTGAAGGGATCATGACTAAGCAGATTTACGTAAAAGTTATTAACAATGTTATACGTTTGTTTCATGCTGCTATTGGACCAACTTTCCTCATTTTAGACGAAAATGCTCGACCGCATCGTGCAAGAGTATAGTAGGGCTTCACACGAGAGCGAGATTTTTCTCGTCCTGTCTCGTTCTCGTCTCGAAAAAACGAGACGAGACATTTTTGAAACTATTACGGGCAATACCGAAACCACATACACCGCAAACCGAGAGTCTCGTTAAATTTTTTGTATGAAGTTTTTATTAGAAACGTGTGCTGATACGGATCATTGCTTGGTTGCAGGAACTATGCTACAAAAGATAAAGATACAAAAAATAATGCGTGGAGTCCTTCCGCGCGGAAGAAGTTATACTTCGTAATGTGGAAATGAAAATAGGAAGGGGTAGAAATTGATTTTTAGTGAAATCATATTGATTCTTTAAGACAAACTTTATTAACATTGCTTACAATTCACAATTGATCGCATCCTTTAATTATCATTTTCGAGTGGAGAAATATCCAAATCTATAACATTTCCAATGGAATTATGATAACTAAAAAGTAAATTATATGTGTATCAAATCAAACTAAAAAAAACAAGTAAATTAAATAATGAATATTATAAATTAAAATAGAACAACAAGTACGTATTTCAGCTAATTTCACGACGCTCACACTGTTTACTTCGCTGCATAGCAAGAATACCACGCGCATGTGCTTGGGATCTATCGACTCACTCTCTTTCTCTCTCCTCCTTTCTACCTTTGTGTATCTTTCTTTCTCTCTCCCTCTTGTGTTGGAATATTGGACGCTACTCGCTGCTAACGCTCGCGCTGGCCTGTAACAGGTATACTACGCGCATGCGTTCGAGTGCCACGCATTCACTCTCGCTCTGTCACTTTCTATTCCCCCTCCCCAGGAGCGTTGAACGTTTAACGCAACAGTGCTTTCATACCCCCTCCATGGTAGCGTTAAACGTTTAACGCAACCTTGTTGGAAGTCGCATTAGAAGTATCACTTCAAAAAATAAAACTAAAATATGCAACAAAAAATGGGACATAAGAAAATTAGAACAGACAGAAACACAAAACGAGTACAGAGATAGTATAGAAGAACAATTCATTAATGAGACAGAATAAATTAGTGGAATTCAAGAAGGGTGGAAAAGGATAGAAAAATGTATAAATACAGCTGCAAAAAAAAAATAGGATTGGTGGTAAAAACAGACATGAATGGCTCGACGAAAAATGCAAAGAAATGAGAAGAAGCATGGTTAAAAGAAAGAAGCACGGTTAAAATGGATAAGGACAAACAGAAATGAAGAAAGACAAGCTTATGAAAAACTAAGAAAAGAGACAAAGAAAATAATAAAACAACAATGGAAAAGATAATTAGTGAAATAGAAAGGACAAGTTATGCGAGGAACACAAAAGCTTTTTATCAAAAAATAAATGCACAGACCCGAACATACAAAAAAACAGGAATAAAAAACAAAGAAGGAAGAATAGTAAATGAAGATACGGAATATATTATAACACAATAATTAGACCGGTGATGATTTATGGGGCAGAAACATTAACTATGAATAAAAAACAACAAGAGGATATGAGAATACAGGAACGAAAAATACTAAGAACAATATTAGGACCAAAAAAATAGGTGAAGAATATAGAAGAAGAACAAACATGGAACTACATCAAGAGATGAAAAAAGACATAGTAAAAAAATTAAGGAGCAAAGATTAAAATGGCTGGGACACATATGGAGAGCAGCTAAGAAAGCAATAATATACTCAATGGTAGAGTGGAAGCCTTGTAGTAAGAGAATAAGGGGAAGACTCAGGATAAATTGGTTGCAGGAGGTAGTAGGTAGGTGATCTCAAGATAATGGGAATTAAACACTGGGAAGAGAAAACTCAGACCAGGAAGCAATGGCTACAAATAGTAGAAAAAATATGAAAAAGGAATTGTGGTATGATCCACCCTTACAAAAGGATCTAGAAAGCTCGTAAGAGCGGCGCTACTCCTACGGGACTGTTAAGCCACTATATATATTATTAGAAAAATTAGAGAAGGTCCACATAGGGAACAATACATTTTACAATATATATAATCTAATTTTTGGAGTATACATATTAATATATCGTAGCTTATCAATACAAAACATCATGGCATCCTTAACCGAGTATGATTTTTTCCATACTTTTACTTTAATTTGTTAACTCTTTTTATAGTTACTTATCACTTATCATAAATTCTTATCCTTGCAGATTATTATATTCCAGATTAATTATCGAATGATTCCTTTCAAAAGATCGGCGGTTTGACCTAAACTAAAAAAAACTGTTTTAATTATTAAATGGGCGACTGTAGAAAAAATTATGTGTAAAGTAAAATTGCCGCTTTCAAAAGATCGCCTCGCTCCGCTTCGCGTCGCGCGGCAACATTCTTTCTCAACTTACTTTACGCTCTAAATACACAAATAACTAATTTATATTTGACAAAAGTACTATAAATATAGGGTGAGTCTTTCTTTTTTTCTATGTGAAATAAAATAATAAAACAGGTCGGTTTTACCAAAATTAAATCGACACGTCCTGTATCGCCTCAAATACAATAGGGTAGTAAAATTCGGCACAATGGTTAGGGATTCATTAATATGATAAGCCTTTAAATTAAATGTTTTAGGAGCTGTTGAGATAAATAAAAACAAATATTCAGGTAATCTGCTTAACGACCAAATATATATCAACCATTCCCCCTTATTAAACTTATTTACCCAGAAGATAGGTCAAGAGTGATTGTTGTGAATGAATTTCCAGGTGAACATGTTCAATAAATTTGTTGATATTCGTAGAATTCCGTATTTAGGCACTTTTTGTACTTTATTTCCATTTAAACATGTTGTAATACTTTGTCAATTTTCTTAAATTTCCGTAAATTCCGATTATTTTCTACAGCAGGTGTTAAATTCTTGGTCATCGTGTAATTTAAAAGATAAAATCAAGAGTGTGTAAAATTAAAAAATTTATGTATATGTAAAAATATTTTTGTATAATAACGTTATAAATATAGTTTTAAAACATTATTTATGGATATTTTTATCAATATTTAGTATTAAGCGAGGCCAGACGAGACAACCGGTAACGAGACGAGATCGAGACTTGAAGGAGACTCAATTTATTCGGAATTGACGAAATTTTTGATACTCTCGCCTACTTTCGTCTCGTGCGAAGCCTTAAAGATTAGTCCAATACGATTTGGACTTCCACGGTAGTCCGAATTCGGCACCGCATCTTCGATCGCTCGACCTCAAACCCATCGAGCATGCTTGGGACCAGCTACAAATAGCCTTCAATTCCCCCACAGATACTTCAAGAACTTAGACAGCTTTTACATAAAAGAAAAAACATTCAATTTAATACATACACCTGATGACCAAAAATTGTAATTTGTTAAAATGCAATCTGCGAATTTACGAACTTCCTTAACTTTTGTGGAGCAGTTTAAATGCAGTTTTTGGAACATTGTTTCTTTTGGTATATTTTTTATTAGGGTAGATCTTGAATTATAAGTCGATTTGAACCTATTTCGAATATTAAATTGTAGAACCTGTGGAAGGCATCTCTACGAGAGAATTACTGCTAGAATAGTATTTTTATGGCGGCGCCCATGGCTCGCATCACAGCTCGCATCAGCTGACCGTGTAGTATTTATATTCTAACTCATTCGTGCAAGTGCTCCGCGGTATTTGTGTATTTTACCACGTTATATTTAACTCGCTTTCTTGTATGTCGGGTGGAACTTTGTACATGATATTAAACTTATTTTCCGATGGGTTAGAGACTACAATTTTCAACATAGGTAATTCAGAATTGGATGACAATAAAAAAAATGGAAATAATTTTTAAAAAAATGGAGAATTATTGATAAAACATCACTTTTTGCTTTAAAGATGGAGAGTTTAGTACGGGGGCTGACAAAAATGAACGTTGTTAGAAAATCATTTCAAATAACGATGTTGTTTTGCTATGTACGGTACGTTCTAGTAGGTACTTGATTGGGAACATCAAATTATAAGAAATAAACAAGAATTATTGATTAGAATAGCTTTTACAATATTTGTAATTCGTCATAAATAGAATAAAACAGATCCACTTGTGTACCTTACAATATAATAAACATTGTGTGGTTTTATGAAACCATCACGATGCAAGTGAAACTTTTTTTCAGATTGAAGGCAATTAACTGAAAATTTTAGAAAATTTAATCTTAACTTAATAATTGGAAAATGGGAAATCAATACTTAGTAGACAAGAGAGGAATCTGCTCCACTTACTGAATACTTGAGAGAAGTATTTAATCTTGAAATGAAAAATTATATTAATATACCAACCACGAGATAGGGTACTACGATCGATGCTGTTTTTTCTAGATACATTGAAAAACTAAGATGTAGGTCATTGTTTACTTATTTAGGTTACCACAAAATATTAGTTACATTTATAATCTGTGATACTCAAGGCGAAAATGAAGTGATTGATAGAATAATTGAAGTTCAAAATGATTCAATTATTTAAACAAATATTGTTCTCAGTTTTCAGCATGCGTCTATCATCTGAATGATTGTATTTATTATGTACCTATAACGCGATTTTAATACCCCAAATAGAATAATTTTCCGCAAATTTTCAGTTAATTGTCTACAATCCGAAAATTTTCACTTGTATCGTGGTTTTATAAAACACCACAATTATTTTTTTTCTGTTATTTTTATTAACTTTTTATTTTTGATATTGCTTTCTTGGGAGTTGGTTTTTTCTTCTGCCATTTGCTTTATCACCCCTCAAGTGCTTTTCATCATATTTTAATTTATTTATGTCTTCCATGTTTTTTTGGAATTTCACCTAGTAGAAAGAACTAATTTCTGTATTTTTTGTCCAAATTTTTAGGCTCAATGCTTTCGGAGATAATAGCTCGTGGGGTAGGGGGATTTAGTTAATTTCTATCTATTTTTTCAACTGTTCATTTTGAAATTATGAAAAAATAATTATTGAAGACCCTCGCAATTAGTCCTTTGATTGGATGTGTCACACGGTACAGTTTTCAAATTTTTTTTCTTGTTTTCCAAATTACCACCAAAAAGAGACCCCCATATTTAAAATTCATTATTTCACGTCACATGTCCGTATAAGGGTCACACAGATTCATAATTGTACCAAATTTCAACTTGATCGGTCGAGTAGAATCGGAGCAATTTTACTCGGATATACGAGTGATTCTGTAAGGGTTGCATTTTTTGAAATTTGAATATGCGGAACCCTAAATTTTTTAACAAATCTTCATCTCTAGTACTATAAATTACTAATAAAATCTCATCTAATGACATTAAAAGTATCGTCGTAATGTTTCTTGTTTTTATAAAAATAAATAAATTTTAAAAAAAGTCGGTCATAGTCTTAACTAAGCACCGGTTTGAAATACTTAAACGACGTTGTCTATCAACTCGGCAAAAACTTCTTAAGATCTCTATTATAATTTTAAGGAGCAGCCAACGACCATGCAGTAACAAAAACCACTTTGCCGTAATAATCGAATCGTATCACTGCGAAAGTTTCTACAAAAAAAGACCCACATCAGGTACCCGTTTGCAATTCATTAACGAAATCAAAAGATTTATTAAAGAATGCTCGGATCGACAACAGAAAGAAGATGTTCCTTATTTTTTGGTAGTTTTTGAGGATTTGTGACGACTAGTTATCGATTTATTTCATTGCATCCAGATATAGGTGAATAGATTTTATTTGTATATACAGGGAGTCCCAGGACTACGTACAAAAAGCTTGGTAGATGATGGAGAGACTAGACATAATTATTGTACTTCATATAGAATTTTTAAAGAAAAAAAGTCCTCTTGTGACATATTGATAAAATCAACGGTTTGGGAGATACGGGTAATTTTTTGTAGCACTGCGCAACTAAAAATTTGTAAAATGAGGTTTTTTGGGACGAGAAATGGACTGGTCGACATAATTTTTTTATGAAGTCGCTCCTTTACCTTCGAATAGAGTCATGAAATTTTCGAAAATCCACTTTTCACAACAAAAATACTCATAACTCGACTATTTGGAGAGATAGAACGTTCTAGTCTTGACCAATCGATTCAGCGGAAAGTTTTACATCTTCTCTCAAATTTTGAATCGATATTTCCAAGTATTAAGGGAGTTAGGAAAAAGCAATTTATATCGGGAAATATTCTCATACTACCCCTTGGTACTAAATTTTCGACAAAAAGTAATGAAAAATGCTAAAAATCCGTAATAAGTGGTTTTTTGGGACGAGAAATCGACTGGCATAATCAGTTTTTTGATAAAATCATTATTTCGCCTTCAAATAGAGTGATCGAAAAGCCACTTTTCAAATAAAAAAATACTCATAACTCGACTATTTGAAGAGATAGAACGTTTTAGACTTGACCAATCGATTCAGCGGAAAGTTTTACATCTTCACCCAAATTTTGAATTGATATTTCCAAGTATTAAGGGAGTTAGGAAAAAGCAATTTATATCGGGAAATATTCCCATACCTACACCTTGGTACTAAATTTTCGACAATGAAAAATGCTAAAAATCTGTAATAAGGTGTTTTTTTGGTCGAGAAATCGATTGGCTCAATCAGTTTTTGGATAAAATCATTATTTCGCCTTCAAAATCCACTTTTCAAAACAAAAAATAACCATAACTCAACTATTTGAAGAGATAGAACGTTCTAATCTTCACCAATCGATTCAGAGGAAAAATCTTTTAGATATACAAGTGAATTTTGAATCGAAATTCCCAAACAATAAGGGAATTGCGAGATACTTCCATTCCCACCCCTTTGTTCAACATTTACAATAAAAAAAATTTGCGACTTGAAAAATGCCTAGAATTCGTAACTAGGAGTTTTTTGGGACGAGAAACTGACTAGCACATTCAGTTTTTCGATAAAATCATACGTTTACCATCAAATGTGTCATGAACTTTTCGAAAAAATGCATTTTTAACATAAAAAGTCTTGTAAATACTACAAAACTATGAATTTTGAACTGAAGTTTCAGGAGAGTACTCTCAAAATACCAATAAACAATTCCCAATACGTGAGAATATGTTTTGCATAATGAACTATCATCCATAGTCTTAACCAAATCATAATTTATCATGGCATAGTTCGCGTCATAGAAAGAACATAATATGATTCCACCCTCGTATTCACGAATTTTAAATAGTAGCAGTTCATTAATTTTTCAGATGACAACTTCCAGTACTAAAAATATAGACTTCCTCCAGATTCATTCGCTTTTAACAATCTAGAACGACACATAAATATTTTTATAACATTCTTAAAGAAGAATTTAACGGCCAAACCATAAAAATTACCTGAAAACCAGTACACGTGCACAATGAAAAACTCTCCTAAACACAAAAACTATAAAACGATCTTCATCATAACATTTGATTCAAGTTTATAGTATCGTTTCACAGACGTTGATCACCTCTTTCCGTTTTATGACTCTATATCTTGGACATACTTAGCACATTTGCAATAGGGAACTCTTTCAGAAATTCTTTTATAGTAACTATAACAACCACAGAAGTGGATATTAAATTGGTTTATAGCTCCCGAAACGACTCGAGGACGTTACGATACGTGACGACATCGATTGGACAGTAGTTAAACCACTTATGTCTAGGAATAGTACGGGAAATCCAACCCGAATTTAATTTTTTTTTATGTACAAGTTTGAAGTTGTTTTTTATTTTCAACAAAACTTGGAGTGGTAGGAAAACGCTTAACTAGTGCAGAAAAAAATCAGGATGTGAATGAGTGAAGGAAGGTTGAGTGATTAATTGATTGGTTTGGCACCACCAGTCAGAGGCTTAGAGACCTCGGCACCTCAGCCTTCAGGATTTTTGTGCTCTTAGTTATATCGTTTATGTGAAGAGCCCTTATCAGGCTCAACAGTCTGTAATGTTTTTGTTATTTATTCGAATAGTTTTTACTTGTGGAATAAATTATACACACTGTGGCTAATTACTATCTATTTATTTAAAGAAACACACTGTATTAAACTTTATATAAGTACACACTATACTTAATGTCTACTAATTTATATACACTCGGTATATTAGTTCTAATTTATTTTCACCACTTGATTATTACACTATTTATCTTCACTATTTTATTCACTGTTCGCTTACTGAGAACTTCTGTAAACTGTCTTTAAACTAACTATGTACTGTCCGTTTCACTAATTCTCTCGAACTAACTGTTAACTCGCTCAAAAACCCGCGTTTATATAGTCCTTCTCGAGAAAATTCCAGTACCTTCCGCGCCCGACCTATGCACAAAAAACCTCGAATGTTCTCGAATCCCCAGCGCATCCACCAAAATTTGCAGTCGAGGAACAGGACCGGCTTTGAGTTGGTGACCTCGCAACAAGTCTTTTCACTAGGTCCTTCTTGGAGAAGTTCCCCCTTGGATACTCTAGTCCTAGGAGTCTATATCTCCAATGAGACAGTGCTTCACATTCCAATGCATTCAGATCATGAACTTTTTTCCTGCATTAGCTACGCCTCTTCCCACCCTCTCCAACTTTGTTTAGACTTTTAGAAATTATTATTAGAATGCTATTTTTGATAGATTGAAAAATTTAGAACCGTTATTCAAATCATTATGAATCTCACAAAAATAATATTGAAAAAATTATAAATACTTCATTAGGTATTGACCTTCGATACGGCTGCGAGCAATGCCTGCCCTATACAATTTCTTCTCGACCGATCGTTAGAGTACTACGAAAAAAAAAGGTACCAGCGTAAGATAATGACTGTCTAACAGGACTGGTCAGTATAAGGCACAAAAGATACAAGAATCGTCGATAATTACAGAGTTCGCAGCGTCCTCCATTCGAATAAAGCGATGATGGTCTCGGCCGCCATGTCATAACGTATCATTTAATAAAATCCGAGTACCTATGAATTAAAGTAATTGAAGGGGTGGCCACACT
Source organism: Lochmaea crataegi (assembly GCA_947563755.1). Taxonomy (NCBI): domain Eukaryota; kingdom Metazoa; phylum Arthropoda; class Insecta; order Coleoptera; family Chrysomelidae; genus Lochmaea; species Lochmaea crataegi. The sequence goes on along the minus strand of OX387428.1, from coordinate 28,696,147 downwards.
CCGTAGATTTTTTTCTGTCACGATTTAAAGGGGTCAATACAAACTAGTGCTTCCACCATAAAATCCAACAATAAAAATAACAAAATTGAAAATTTTTTACATCTATTAATTGAAATGTAATGCAATTTATGAAGGATAGAAGCTAACAAACTTTAATATTAAACACATGGAACGTTTGACAGCTCCCAGATTAACATAGCCAAAGGGTGTTTCTAAAATCATGCAAACAAATTCAGGAGGTGATTGCCTGTTTAAAATTATGATGGGACTTTCCTATAATGAAATGTACCCCTTTCCGAGATATCACCCCTGAAAATTGCCGAAAAAAATTGAGTTTTTTTTTCAACGACCCCTTTTGAGACAAATGTCGCCACCATCTTTTTGGAAACACTTCGAGAACGGATAACTTTCGTCGGTTTTGGTTCATCTTGGGGAACACCCAAACAGCCGACTGGCGTTTATTTTCGGGTTCATAAGAGTAAACCAGGATTCATCACCACTGACAATATTTTTTGATTTCCTGTGATAAACCAGCTTAGAGTCTTTTGAAACCAATTGACTTTAATTGCTTTCTGTTCTTCCGCCAACAGATGCGGTATCCAACGAGAAACTAATTTTTTTACAGATAATAGTTAATGTAAAATTTTTTGAAATGTGTCGTTCTTCTTGGATCACCTCACGTACAGCATCGACGTTTTCCTGGGTGACTGCCGATGTTGGTTGACCTGTTCTTGGATCGTCTGTAGGATTAATCCGTCCACGTTTAAATTCTCCATACCAACGAGAAATTGTTGACTGAGCTCGGCAAGGCATTCTTGGAAAATTGTGAAAAATTATTGGGCGAAAATGTTCTCGGGTTGATTCTATTTTTCGACTGACTAACTAAACAAGGCATTTTTTCTTGAAAAACTGTTTTGGTCATTTAATGACGTCAGGAATGAAACTGTTTGTCAACGTTTCAAAACGTTCTCCAAGACCGTTGTAATCTGTAAGAAGTGTCATTTCTGTCATTTTTGAAATGCTTTGCTTATGATTTTATAAACAAATCAACTCCGTTCATAAAATTCACTTTGATAGCATCGCTATGTTTACTTCTTCGTGATTTGTAAGGGAACAAATGGTGAAATTCACTTTGGGTGAATATGAAATAACAGTGGATAAATCCACCGCTGTTCATTTAGAGAATGGTAAGATTGAACTACACACTTTAATTTTTTCATTATTAAATATTATTGCCGATTTTAGATCCTGATTTTGCTCAAAAATATTATGCTCAACTTCAACAAGTTATAAAAAATAATAACAGCAAAGTGATCGGATCTGAGCAAGTAAAACAAAAAGACAATAAAGTATGGACTACTTCCAGAACCCAAACCACAAGGGACAAGAGTGCAACTGAGTATTTTCTACAATTAAGAAAAGAATTAAACAACAAATTCATGGATAAGACTACATAAAAAAATTTCCTATGGACAGAAATTTGTTTGAAAATGAACAAGGCAGGATTTTTTGTTGGAGAAGGTACTGAAGGGCGTGAAAAGTGTCGGCAAAAGTTTGTCAATCTGCAGAGCAGTTACATGAAGTACATGGACAAGAAAAGGACTACTGGTGAAGGTATTTATGCATATTTACTTGTTTTTCAACGATATGAGTAATTACTAAATATTCATTTTTTGTAGGAAAAATTGAGAAACCACCCTACTATGATGATTTAGACGAAATATTGGGCGACAAAGACAAAACCCAACCAGTATTTCTAATTGATTCGACTATTGGAACATCAACTGGTATCAGCAGTGCTTCACCATCAGGTATCACAAATGATTGCAGTCAACCTTCCACTTCTAAGGGAACAACATATTCCAACCGATTTACTGGGGAATGCATTAAAAGCAGTGTAGCTCCAAAAAAAAAAAAAACGAAATGCTGGAAAAGTTTTATGTCCTAGCTGAAAAATCTGAGAGAAGAAGAGAAAAGGAGTTTACTTCTATGATAGAGTTGGTAAGGGAAGAGTCTCAACAGCAACATGAGCAGATTCTGGCATTGATTCATGCATTAAATAAAGAAGGAGAAAAAGGTAAAGTGAAGAAAAGGAAGAGGAAAAATAGTAATGAGAGTGATGAAGATGGTGAAAAAAAGGCACTTATTTTTATAGCTGTGTTTGGTGTTAGTTACTATTATTTTCTTGTTATGATATGAATGTTTGTTTGTACCAAAGAAAAATCTTTGATACATTTTGTGAGTTACTTTTTTCTTGTGTTTAATACATGTGAAAAAATTAAATTACTTGGTTCTAGTTGCTTCGTTAATTTAGGTTAGTGAATTTGATTTATGAGTTTATGACATAATATGTCCATAGAGGTAAATATTTATTTTTAAGATTACAGAATACATACAAGTTTACAAAGAAAGAATATCAACATTGTCAGAGTAATATCTACTAGGTAGCCAAGTTATTAAATTAGATTATTGCATTTTGAGTTACAAGTTACGTAGGTATGCAGTTACTACATTACGATACTTTAAACAGTAAAAAAACATTTCAAAGAACAACAAACTAAATTTAAAAAAAGGACTGAACAATATTTAGTCGTTTGGCTTCAGTCTGATTGTTAATTTCTTTGTGCCCAGGGTTCTCTCCATCTATTTCCATTTCTTCAATGACACATTTATCCCAGAAGTCAATATTAATGAGACAAAAATTGTGAAGAGTACAGCAAGCAGCATTTATTTTAACAGCTTTTTTTGCTGTTGACGTTTATGAATTTTAAAATTCGCCATCTTCCTTTAAAAGTGCCAAATATATTTTCTATTACTATTCTGGTTCTGTTATGTCTCTGGTTGTACCTTCTTTGTATCGCATTAAGGTTTGCTACATTTCTAAAATGTTTTTTATTCTTCAAAATCTAGCTTCTGTTTGTGTAGTATATTAGGAAAAGGTTACTATTTCAAAATAATATAATTTGACAACTGTACCTACATATTTTACTTATATATACTTACCTATAGGGGCACATCAACCACTCTAACAATGGGTAGGCTTTATCACCAACTAAATGATATTCATCTAGTGGAAAATATTTGTGTTTATTATTATTTTCTGTTATGTCCACGAGAAATCCAGAATTCCTAAATACCTTAAACATTTTTAAATAAGATAATCATTGCTACAAAACATTGCAATTAAATTTTTGAAATAAAAAGGAAACATTAGGTATATACATTATGCTTATATACCCTGTGATCATGAGCAGAACCAGGAAAGCCTGCAAATATATTAGTTAGCAACTTATCACTAGTTCCTACCGCTTGCAGTTTGATACTGTGGTTAGAGTTTTTGTCTATATAACTCTCTTGCTGATCTTGTGGTGCCTTAAAATTAATATTCGTACCATCGATGGCCCCAATAACTCCTGAAATTTATCCATTTATATTAGATTATGGATACGAAGTGGATAGAATAGCTGCGAAAAGTGCAAAAAAAGTTACCTGGAAAGCCGCAAATTTCTTCAAACTTGTTACATACTGTTATCATCTCTTCTGGGGTAGGCCAACATATATATTCATTTAATAACAATAATATTTTATCTAATACTCGCTCTGTACAATTGAACACTGTAGCAAACCTCTCCGAGACGGATATTAGGGTTTCACCCTTACCAAGCCACCAAAGTGTCATTAAAAGTTGTTTATCAGCAGGCACTGAAATTCCTCCACCATGGTATTGTTGAAGATCAAGGTGACCAATCTTATTTAGCAATATGTTACATGTTGATTGAGTAATTCGGAATAAACTAAAAAAATCATACTCCAGATATTTATTTACCCAATCTTCGTCAACTTTTAAATGGTAATGCTTTTCGTAATCACTTAATATCGTAATAACAAAATTACTATCTACTATACAAGAGTCCTCGCGAAGGAATAGCAGGTATTTTTCTGAAAAGCTTTGTTCATTAAATAACAGCACAGATTCCATCTTAACTAATAACCATAAAGACAAACGTAAACAATAAAAAAGGGAGCGAAACTGGCATGGAAGATGACAGATAGATACTAATCACGTGACGTTTTAAAACGTTTCATTTTTGCGATCGCCACTAATTAATACGTCACCATGAAACTGTTTCAAAACGGTCTTCGAAACTGTTTCGTCAAAAAATGCCTATAACAGTTAATTATGACATTTGATATTTGTTGACAGGCCCCAACTATGTTGTTATATGCAACACCTAAAAGACAACCTTCGTATAATGATTAAATTAAAATATTATTTTAGTTCACAAAACAGAATCTCGAAAAAACATTTTATATTAAACTAGCGGACCCGACAGGCAGACGTCTGTCATGTGCTAACCTATTTTTGATAGAAGGATTATATTTCCTGAAAATTCGACTTTCCTGATTTTTTTCTCCCAATTTTACGGGCAAACATAATTTTTTGTGAGAATTTGACGCGTTTTTTTGAAATTATCGTACCGAAAAAACTCCTTTGCAAAAAGTCAACAAAATCGGACAAACCGTTTAAGAGATGTTCAGTATTAATACGATTGCAGCGCTACCTTCTGGGACTAATTGTGAATCTAAACCATCCAGTTACTTACTAAAACACACAAAATTTCATCAAAATGGGACCAACCGTTTAGGAGTTGTTCATTATGAACCCGATTGCAGCAATCAGGAGAATGGTATCTATGATATTTTGTATACAGGGTCATCCGAAAGTGAAGCTTAAGAGGTTAGGTCATAACCGCAGAGTTGAAAATAGAAGAGCATTTTTCGGCCCTATGGAAAATTCATCGGTAACGTTTTCAATGATGTTTCTTTGAGGATATACACTGACGTTTCTGTTTTCTAAACTTTCGAAAGTTATCATCAAAAGTATGGAAGGTTGTCATATTGCGAAGAGGTGAAAATAGAGGAGTGATTTTCGAACGTTATTTATAAAAAAAATACGCATATTAAAGAGCCGAAAAATATTCTTTTTTGAATATTACCCGCTTTTTGAAATGATCGCACCAAAAAAACTCCTATGAAAAATGTCAACAAAATCGGACCAACCGTTTAGGAGAAGTTCAGTATGAACCCGATTGCAGCAATCAGGAGAATCGTATCTATGATATTTTGTATACAGCGTCATCCGAAAGTGAAGAGTAAGAAGTTAGGTCATAACCGCAGAGTTGAAAATAGTAGAGAGTTTTTCGGCCCTATGGAAACTTAAAACGCCACCTACTGGGACTAATTGTGAATCTAAACCATACAGTTACTTATTCAAACACAAAAAATTTCATCAAAATCCGACCAACCGTTTAGGAGTTGTTCATTATGAACCCGATTGCAGCGCCACTTACCTACTGGGACTAATTGTGAGTCTAAATCATCCAGTTACTTACTCAAACACACAAAATTTCATAAAAATCGGAGCAACCGTTTAGGAAAAGTTCAGTTTTAACCCGATTGCACCGCCACTAATTGTGAATCAAAACCATCCAGTTACTTACACAAACACACAAAATTTCATCAAATCGGCCTATACTTTTAGGAGTAGTTCATTATGAACTCGATTGCAATGCCACCTACCGGGACCAATTGTGAATCTAAGCCATTCTCGAATCTACTTGAACACACACAAAAAATTTCATCAAAATCGGTCCAGCCGTTTAGGAGGAGTTCAGTGACATACACACGTACATTAGAATTATATATATAAGAAAAAAATATAAAGTAAGGGTTGATAATTTCACTCCCTTGTAATGTAGAAGGAATACCAGTTGGTATTTTTTAAATACCTTCTCTCAATCAAACACTAAAGAATACAGCTGCAGGACCTGACGATATTCCTATGATCTTCCTAAACCATTTACATTCAGCAACAAGAACTAAATTACTCGAACTTTACAATAAAATATGGTGCAGTCAAAAATTTCCGGCTCTATGGAGAGAATCAATCATTATACCAATCAAAAAGAACGACTCTAATACCAACCTTCCAAATTCCTTTAGGCCTATTTCACTTTCCTGCACACTGTGTAAAATTCTCGAGAAAATGGTTAATAGACGCCTACATTGGTACTTAGAATCGCACAACCTTTTAATTACAGCACAGGCAGGCTTTTTTTTTCGGGCCGAGATGGGAAACTCATGTTCGAATGGGTCCAGGACCCAAACAGTGTTGGACTCATCCTCAAACTCGCCGTTACCCCCGCCTCAGAATCACTACCCTAGCATACTTCGAGACGGGCGGCGGTCCCTCGCACACTCTCCGCTCACACCGTCATCTTCTCCCTCCTATCACAACTGCCTCTCATGCCATATCGAGTCCTTCTCTCCCCCTAACCATGCTCTCTACTACTCCACTCACCTCCATCCATTCCTCTTCCCAATCCTCTTCCATTCCTCTTCCCAATCGCTCCTTTTAGCGCGCCCTCATACTCCTCCCACCATCTCTCCATTTTCTCCTCCATCCATTCCCGTACCTCCTCTCTGGTCGCACCCCTCCAGCGTTTGTTCCTAGCTCTAGCCAACAGGCAGGCTTTAGATCAAATAGATGCACATTGGATAACCTGATTACCCTACATACAGATATTTCACAAGCCTTTGGAAGTAAAAATGACATAATTGCCTTGAGTCTAGATTTTGACAGCGCCTTCGACACGATTTGTAAAACTTCCATTTTCGAAAAACTCACAGACTTTAACTCAACTGGAAACATTCTCTTCTTTCTACAAAATTTCTTAACCAACAAATCTTTCAAAGTTGTTACAAATGGACCAACGTCTACATTGCACACCACAGAAAATGGAGTACCACAAGGCTCGGTTCTTAGCACAACTCTATTCCTAATAAGTATCAACGATATCTGTTCTTCAATAATTCCAACTGTCAAATATGCACTATAATGCTGACGATGTAATTCTCTACTGCCAAGGCAAAGTCACGGTTAGTGCTTGTACCTTACTTCAGAAGGCTCTAGATAGCATCCACTATTGGTCTCTTAAATCCGGTTTTCACTTTTCAACAACCAAATCCAAAGTAATCCATTTCAGCAAAAGACTCAATCCTCTTCCTCCACAATTAAATCTCAATGGGGATCCGGTTGGTCAACACAAATTCTTAGGATAAAAAGAGATTCAGGAGACTAAAGCTAATTGTTTAAATCGGATGAACATCTTAAAATCGTTAGCACATCACCAATAGGGAGCGGAAGAGGAAATATTAATCCGCTCCAAACTAGATTATGGAAGCATTCTCTATATGAGCGCCTGCAAAACGTACCTTAAATCTCTTTTTTTTTTTTTTTTTTTTTTCGGGCCGAGATGGGAAACTCATGTTCGAATGGGCCCAGGACCCAAACAGTGTTGGACTCATCCCCAAGGAGATGCCTACCAACCAAACCCACCTCAAACTCGCCGATACCCCCACCTCGGAATCACTACCCTAGCATACTTCGAGACGGGCGGCGGTCCCTCGCACACTCTCCGCTCACATCGTCGTCTTCTCCCTAACTTCCACTCCTACCTCTCATGCCATATCGAGTCGTTCTCTCCCCCTGACCATGCTCTCTACTACGCCACTTACCTCCATCCATTCCTCCTCCCCCCTCAACATTATCTCCACCATATTCTCCCAATACACCGCCTCCCCTAGTTTCGTCTCCAACTTCTTCAGCACTTCCTCGTTCCTCCAGCATCTGAACACATGCCCCACATCATCCTCCACTCCACACCTCTCGCACACTCCAGTCTCTCTTTTTCCAATCTTGTGGAGGTACCCTACTCTCGACCCATGTCCAGTGAACACCTGTGTCAAGAAGTAGTTCACCTCCCCGAATTTCCGATCCATCCAATCTCTCCTATTCCCAATCGCTCCTTTTAGCGCGCCCTCATACTCCTCCCACCTTCTCTCCATTTCCTCCTCCATCCATGTTTGTACTTCCTCTCTGGTCGCACCCCTCCAGCGTTTATTCCTGGCTCTAGCCATCACGTTCAATGGGTAGCTCCTTGCCAGCACCGCTGCTGCCAGTCCACCCACTGTCCTGTACCCCTGCACTACCCTTAGCAATATACCTCTCTGCACCCGCAGGAGTGGCCTAACCCTCGCATTCACTCCCGCTCTTTCACCCCACACCTCCGCACCGTACAGCAAACTCTGCTCTACCGTCCTACCAATGATCCTCCTCTTCCACTCTCCCGGCCCCTTCACATTACTCATCAATCTCCCCAGACATGCTGCCCCCACTTTCCCCTTCTCTGCCGCCTTCAACATGTGTGTTCGGAAGGATAACTGACTATCCAACCACATCCCTAGGTATTTCACACACTCCTCCATGCAAATTCTCCTTCCCTTCACCATCACCCCCACTTCCCTTGTCTTGCTCCGTCCCTTCACTAGCAACTCCACCGTCTTATCTTCCGCCACTTCTAGTCCGCACCGCTCTATCTTCTCCACAATCTTCCTACACATTCTCTCCGCCTTTCTTTCTATCTCCGCCTCTCCTTTTGCCGTACATACCAGACACACATCGTCCGCATACACCATAATCTCACATCCCTCTTCACATACTATCCCACAAACCTCATCAAACACACACTTCCATAGCGTCGGTCCAAGAACCGAGCCCTGGGGCACTCCAGCCTCCGTATCATACCTCCTCCCTCTAGTGTCTACTATCACACGTCCCGTCAGGTAGTCTTCCACTAGGTTAACCAAACCCTCCCCCACTCTTAGCCTCAGCAACGCGCTCAACACTGCCCGTTTGCTGACACTGTTGAACGCGTTTCCGACGTCGAAGAACACAAGTAGGGCCAATTTCTTGTTCCTCCAGCTGCCCTCCCTAGCCCTTTCAACCAAGCCCATCACCCTGCCCAGCGCCGAGATGCATGATTTTCCCTTCGCAAACCCGTGCTGGTTTTCCCTAAAACTCCCATTCCTACCAACTTCCTCTTCAATCCTATCCTTTATTATCCCCTCCATCAATTTACCCATACCACACTGATGGGCCTGTAGTCCCCCGCCCTCTTCCCCTCTCTACCCACCTTCTTAAGTAATATCACCCTAGCCACCTTCCATCCTTCTGGAAACTCTTCCTCCCTTAGCACCCTGTTAAAAAGCTCGCAGAAGTACTCCCCATTGTCATCCAACATCCTCTTCAACATATCACCCCTCAGGCCATCTATCCCCGGGGCTTTCCTTACTTTAATGTTCCTTCCCCTCTCTTGTACTTCCCACTTCTCCACCGGCCTTATCCCCCTCATTTTTCCTACCCCCCTAGTATCCTGGACTTCTCGAATCCTGCCTCCAACTCCTTCTCCCCCTGTGAACAAACTGCCTATAACCTCCTTCTCCCAATCTTCCTCTAGCACCTCGCTCCTATTTCCACCCATCCTCTTCACCGCTATCTCATATGCCTTTCCCCATGGATTGTTTTCCAGGTCCCCCAGTAACTCTTCCCACTTCCCTCTTTTTTCCCTCTCCACCCTTCGCTCCAGTTCCTTCTTCTTCTCTTTGTATCCCCCTTTTCCCCCTATCCTACCTCTTGCCCTCAGCATCCGTCTTCGTTCTTTCTTACACTCCCTCCACAGCTCCTCTATTTACTCATTCCACCAGTAATTAGCCCTTCGCTCACGCCTATTGCCCCTTTTTCCCTCTCTTTTACAGCCCTGTATCACATCGTACAATTCATCTACTTCATGTCCAAGTCCTCTTTCTATCTCCTCTCTTACTTTCTTCCTCATACTCTCTGCCTCGGCCTTCGTCCACCTCCATCCCCACTCTCCCGATAAATCCCTTCTCCCCTTCCTTATATCCGACTCCACATATCTATGTAAGCTCAAGCTTTCCTCATCCTCCAGCACCTTCCAACTACTCACTTTTTCCACCAGCCATTCATCACATGCTGTTATATCAATGAATGACGAACCCCCGTCACCCCTCACGAAGGTGGGCAGTAGTCCGTCATTCAGCACCGCCAGCCCGTTGGATGTCAACACTTCCTCCAGGATCTCCCCTCTCCTATCCGTTTTCTTCCCCCCCCCCCATGCAGTATTTTTAGCATTGAAGTCCCCTGTCACCATTCCCCTAATTATCCTCCTTTTCCCTTTTGACACCCTCAGATCGTCCTCAAATCCTGTGATGCTCCTCTCATATTCTTCCAGGCTGACATTTGGGCTTATATACACACTGTAGACCACCATGTCTCCCATTCGCACTACCACCCATCCGTTTCCTTTCCTCACTTCATCCGCCCTCAGTCCATCTCCCACCACTCTTATTCCTGCCTCTCCTGTATCATCCATAATCCATCCTTGTTTTCCCACATATCTAGCATTCACCTCAGATCCACACACCACATCCACTTCCCTCCTAAAAATCACTTGATCCATCCTGCATTTCCCTAAATTTATCTGCAGCACCCTCCATCCATCTCCTACATTCCTTCTTCCCGCGCCCTGCCCTCCCCTTCCTCCCATTGGTCCAGACTCGTCACCTCTGAGTGGTCCAGAGGGTCCCTCCCACTTTTTCTTTCCTGTTTTCCATCGTCTTCCCCTACTCCCTTCTTTCCCCCTCTACATTCTATCTCCCCTGGCCTGTGTCCCCTTTCCCCACATACCCTACAAAGGATCTCTTGAAAAATCTCTTGACAGAATCCAAACCACAGCATTACGAATATGTCTAGGTGCCTTTAGATCCAGCCCAACTGAAAGCATATAAATTGAATCTTCTGAACCACCTCTTTCGATTCGACGAGAATACCAACTACTATCCTATTTTTCCAGGATATCTGAGAAACACTAACCTTACAGTTACAACTCACATACAAATTTCTAAAACTCCTCCATGGACTAAAAAACCGCTGCTATTGAACACAAGCCTAAACAACTACAACAAACACGAAACGCCTAACATAGTCTTCAGACAAAAATTCAGTGAACTAATAAATCATCAGAAGTTCGACAAAATCCTTTACACTGACGCCTCCAAAGAAGTTAATGGTATCGGATGTGCTGTTACTACAAGAGATACAACAATAGCAGCATACAAACTTCCTGACTTATGCAGTATACGCACAGCTGAACTATACGGAATACAACAAGCTTGAGGGCTCCAGTACAGGATAACAGTAAACTTGCCATATGTACAGACTCCCTTTCATCAATACACTCCATCAGAAACAACTATTCACAACATCCCTTAGTACAAGATATCCTTGAAACATGCCACCACCATCATACTAGAGGTATCTCTGTGAATATCATCTGGATCCCTTCCCATGTAGGAATTACTGGTAACGGATGTGCAGACCAAGCAGCGAAACAAACTTGTTCCTTCGCCCCTCCAGTAGAGCAAATTCAACTCCATCAAGATTTAAAATCAGCAGCTCGACAAACGATGATACAAACATGGCAAACACACAACAAAAAACTACGTACAATCCAACCTACAGTTACCGCTCAGAAGATGCCTCCATTGACAAGAAAGGACAAAAGTATTATAAGAAGACTCAGAATAGGTCACACCAGGCTAACCCATGGTTATCTGATGTCTTCACAAAATCCTCCTACCTGTGAATTCTGTAATAGTGTAAGACTTAGTCTACATTCGTAATCAATTCGTTGGCCAAGTGGCACTTTGGCACGCAAGCTAAGCAAATCTATTTCAGTGTGATCGTTCATAACGCAATTTGGCGTCAGAGTTGAAGTTGAAGTCGTCGAAATTTCTTGCAAGCTGCAAACTTTCACTTCGTGCCGGCTATGGGACATGCGCATTAATTTTTGTTATTTGTTTTTTGATATATCTGACATCTGTCTGATAGTTAGACATTTTCATCGAATTGTGTGTTTTTGGTTAGTTTTTCTTAATTTTTCCGTACGACTGATTGATTAAAAAAATAAAATGGAGGAGGAGGACATTACTTCTACTTTATTTGCAACAATACTGATTTTGCTTTAAAAAAAAGGCAATTGTTGATGGAGTTTGGTCTTGGTCAAAGACAAAGGAACCCTCCAAATGTACTGTAACAAAATTGATATTCCGCGTTGTCCATCACTACTAAACTCCAGTATATACTGCTATAAAAAATAAATCCAAATTATATATTATAACCTCTAACCTCAGACTAAACTAAATACAGGCAGAATCATGCTTCGACCATATGTTGAAGGAATCCTGACGATTATTTAGGTACGAACGCGCTTGCGTTAAAGTCTACTTTGAAGTTATTGTGAATGGCAAATTTCGTGATGACTTGCGTGCCAAAGTGCCACTTAGCCAGCGAATTGATTACGAATGTAGCCTTACAATTGAGCATATACTTTTAGATTGCAAACACTACAGCCAAACTCGTCGCAAATACAAGCTCAGTGGAACTCTCAAAAACGTTCTCGGACTACCTAACCAGTTTAGTGCTGTGATTCAGTTCCTTAAAGACTGTCGACTGTTTATTTTAATTTAACTTATGTAATTAATTGTATAACAGATCCCGTGTCAGTGGCCATTAGATGCCGAAACACGTTAATTTTAATTAGAAAAAAAAACACCCGGTACATTCGTAATGAAAAATAAATATATAAATAAAATATTCATATTAAAACCAAAGCGGCACAAACAAATTTTAATGCTTATTCACTACAGTACCGCAAATATGTCGGCAACAACAATGATGGATAATTAAATTAACAATATCGAAAGCCGCAACAAAGTCGGAAATATTTCACTAACAAAAAATTTATTATTGTTTCTAGTTGGGTGATCGTTTCGATAAAAACATTGAAAACTGTGAAATTCGATTTATTCGTATTTAACGCTTCGACAGATACCCTTCGTGTACTTCGTAAAATATTTAAAATACGAAAAATTTGAAATATGCTACTGAAAAGTATAAATGTTCATTCTTAACCCTTAAGTACTATCGTGGGGTATTTCGTTACCCCAGCTCTTGTTTTTTTTTCATTTTTTTGTTTGATTTTTATTTTAAATTTTTCTTATTTCAGGTATTCTTCTATATCATAAAGAAGAACTTAGTGGTGTATAAACAGACTTGCAAATTTTTTTTTGTCAAAGTTGTATAAATTTGGGGTATTGAAATACCCCACGATAGTCTTTGTGTTACAGACTTAAGTATAGTTAAAAAATGGATAAAAAAGTTTTAACCCAAAAACAATTAGAGGCTCTTGCTGAAAACTTTTTCGATGATGTCAGTGATCAAGAAGATAATTATAATGAACAAGAGAGTGACTTAAGTGACGCCGCTAGTGAATACAGTTATCGCGATACCGGATCAGAATTGGAAGAAAGCGGTACCAAAAGTAATCCAGAACAAAAACAAAGAAGATAGTGACTCCGAGGAATATTTGGAACAGGATGAAGATGAAAGTGATGGAGATGATAATGAGGAGGGTGTATCAAAATACTATTATGGAAAAAATCGATTCAAGTGGGCCAAATCACCACCTGCTCCATCTCGCATACGAAGTTCAAATATCGTATTACACCTTCCAGGAGTTAAAGCTCCAGCATATAATTGGTCACTTTTGTTTACTGACGATATTATAGAGGAAATATTAGACCGTACAAATGCCAAAATGACTGACCTTTGTATAAATTATGCTAATAGTGCATCTTTTGTAGGCCACTTAGATAAGGTAGAACTTCGAGCGTTTCTTGGTCTCCTAATACTAGCAGGGGTGTTCAAATCAAACCACGAATATGTTAGAAGTCTGTTCACATCTGATAGTAAAGGACGAAATATTTTCAGAGGTGTTATGAGTAAAGACCGATTTTGTTTTTTACTATCTGCATTGCGATTTGATGATCAAAATACTCGAGAACAAACAATTGAAGATGGTGATAAATTAGCTCCTATTTCAAAGTTATATAACATTTTTAACAGCAATTTTCCAGCCAACTATACCTGCAGTGAATATGGTGTAGTTGATGAGATGATAGTAGGATTCCGTGGCCGGTGCTCATTTCGTCAATATATTAAAAGTAAACCAAAAAAGTACGGAATAAAAATTATGTGTTTTTGCGACACCAAATCACACTACCTGATAAATTATTTTGTGTACACAGGAAAAGGTAGTGAAACGATTCACAAAAGTAAACGTCCGAAACTTACCACTGCTAAACCCTCAATACCCACGCTCAGTGTGCTAAAACTAGTATCTTCTGTTATGGGCACCAACCGAAACATAACAGGCGATAATTGGTTTAGTTCCATAGAGTTAATGAATGAGCTGAAAAATGTGAAGCTTACATATGTGGGAACACTTCGTAAGAACAAAAAAGAAAGAGTTTTTGCCAAATAAAATCAGACAACCTTTTTCAAGCATCTTTGGATTTACACGGGATTATACCATGACATCTTTCGTACCAAAAAAAAGTAGAAGTGTTGTGTTGATTTCTTCGATGCACCACAGTAACAGCGTCGAAGAAAACGGAAAGCCCGAAATAATCAACTTCTACAATAGCACTAAAGGTGGGATTGATGCTCTTGACCAGAAATGCGCTACCTACTCATGCCAAAGACGAACTATAAGATAGCCCATGGCAGTATTTAGATCAATGTTAGACATCTCCAGAATGAATAGCTACGTACTTCTTCTGTCAACTTCAGTAGATTCTTTCAAAATGTCTCGTCGACAATTTAGCGTTGATCTAGGAAAAGCACTAATTCAGGACCATTTAAAAGTTAGATCTAATATAAAAACACTTTCACAGGATCTACAATCTATTATAAATAATTTGCTGGGACACAAACCGAGGATACAACCACCAAACGAAGTGGGACCTGCTACATCCAAAATATGCCATCTGTGTTCCAGAGAAAGAGACCGGAAAACCAAAAGAAGGAATGTGGAAAAATGTCTGCAAGGATCATTATTCTTCCATTATCCGCTGTCAAAATTGCTTAGAAAGGTTTGTTGATTTTTTTTACTGCACTATCAACTAAAATAAAATTTAGACCATCATCAAATGGCACGCCAATGATTCCTGTCAGTTTTTTTACCTTTGGGATAATTAGTGATTTTTTGTTTCAGGAATGAAGAACATTAATATTTCTAACAACATAACCAACATTACCAACATTACCAACATTTAAGTTTCTTTTAGTTGAGGATTGACTTTTTTTTAATTTTGATATTTTGTACCCTATGATTTTCGTATATTAAAAAGTACTGTTGTATATACTTCTTTTATTTGAGAAAAAAACATAAATATGTAGTAGGATCGATTGTTTTAGTATAGATCTTACTTATTAAATTTGAATAAAAAAAATAAACGACAGAATTGACATATTTCAGATCAATTTTATTGGGGTATCAAAATATCCCACGATAGTAAAAGTGTGACCAAATTCAACGATAGTACTTGATGGTTAAGCCAGTATCATAACAACTATGAACAATCTTTAATTAATTGGCAAACCCCCATCGACGAAAACAAATTCCTAAGATGTTTTTATTTAGATTTCAGCACAGAAAATTTGAAAATCCTTTCACTAAATAACTCAATTCTTGGTTAATAGTTTTTAATATCGAGAATGTCTGTATACAGGGTGATTGATTAGTGTGATAAAACTCAGTAGGTCTGTTATAAAAAAACAAAGTTATTTATAAAAATTGTAGGCAGCTTTAAGCCTCATATTTCAATAGAATATTGTGTCACAAGAGCAGAAAATGAGCTATAGCAGCCCGAGACTATTAGCTGCACGAGCGAGCGTAGCGAGCACCCTGTATGATACGAATTCCAACTTTTTGAAGGCTGTAAATTCTACATAGCTTAAAAAAATACTTTTTACTTCCAAATTATGGATTTTTCTTTACATTAAACAAATTGAATACAAATTCCTACAAAAGAAACCATATTCATTCACTTCAGCATTTAAAGACGTCCCTGCCCCTCACCGTCATACTACAGGTGTGCTCCTAATACAGCGAAGTGTTTTCCGGATCCCATGGGACGTCGGGAAATGGATTGGAAAACTTCCATCCATTGATTTGTATTCGCTGTGAGGCCTCTCTCGAAGCAGGGCCCACTGAGCGGTTCGCTGTACTCACATATTCACAGAACAGTTACTTTATTCCCTTTCCACCCAATCCTGTCTTCATAAATATTTTTGGTTGTTCTGTGAAAGTGTGTCTAAATTCGATGTTGCGTAGAAGTACAAGGTGGTCCAATGTACAATATTGTTGCTCTTCTACCTACAAAAACTACATTTTAATTTTTTATTCCAACAGGTGTAATTCAAGCAAAGGTCTTCGTTATCCCACAATAGATTCTTGCAAGTTGCAGTGGAGTGCCTAACAGACCCATTTAATACAAACCTTAGTGCATGGTAAACATACCAGGACTGATACAAATAGGATGAACAAACTAAACGGCTGGTTGATGCAAGATAATAAACTATAACTTTTATCAAAGCTTGAATTTGCTATAGTGTTATGAAAAATTTTTGACAAATATTACTTCAAAAACGTCAAAACTACCATAATCTCAAAAACGTCGCGAATAATTAATTAAATCATCAAAATGAACAAGGACGAATATTATGCGTAAAGTCGTAAGCGATATTGCCAGTGCTGTATTATATTAATTTTATATTATAAAAGGTCATGTTTATAAAAAAAAATGTGAGACGAATATACTTTTTACTACTAAAAGATTCTGAAAAGATGAATTGATCCACCCCGTAAAAAGGACTTTTCTATGCTGTTTCGGAATTGGTGGATTGGGAATGCAGTGGTTGGTTGATGTTCATGGTAGTTTTCGAGCTTTTAAACATATAACGTTCATGGTGTCAAGGTTGCATACATACCGTTTATTTATAGCTTCCTTAAATTCTGAATTGAAGCGGTTTGTTTATATTTTTCGAGAGAAACAATCTGGAAATCGTGTCTTACATACAGAAAACCATTAATGGATTGAGAGTGCTGTTAACGATATTAAGGATTTTATTCCCTAAAATACCACCTCCAACTTAGAAAATTGGCTGCTATTAGTCAGTTCTGTATTTTGAGCAGATTCTAGAGGCTTATTATTGGTCCAGCCTCTCTAATTTTTCTTTCATTAATATAATTAAAATCTTTTGTAGTGAATCATGTCTCTTTTTTTTCCTATAAGAGTGGTTTTTTTCAGCTTAAGATACTTTTAATAATCAATCCCACTTCTGAAAACTTTTTATCCCACACCTGATCTTTCGGTTCTTTTGGCAGTAGCGCGAGAAAGGGGTGAGGAGCGGCGACTGACCGAATTCAGAGCTCCTCGCATCACTCAAAGTACGCTCCATTACGCAGGGACTAACGATAGCATCTAATGGCCGGGCTGCGATGCCGGGCTCTGGGACCCGGGGGCTCCGGACTCGTATGCCCCGGTTGAGATGAATGGCCGGTTTGAAAGGCTTTTCTGAAAATCATCGGGCGAAAGCTCTCCGATGACGATATGTTAATTTCATTTAGAAAACGACATTAACGCTGTGAAATATTAGATACTTTATCTGAAAGCTGGATTGAAAGTTCTTTGGTAGCGAGCGATAACCTAGATTAAAAATTTAGGTTGTAATTAAGATAATAGAGTTAAGGTTAAAGATAAGGAGAGGCTAGATAGTTTCAATAAAAGGCTGGAATTTTTTCGCTAATTTCAAATGATCTACCTACATGTCATTAACAATTAACTTCACTACTTACTGAAGCCAGCGCAGCTGGTAGCTAGAATATATATTTCAGCTCTACAGGCCCTTAGTGGCCCTTGGTTTCATTTTTTTTCACTTTTCTCTCCATTTTCTTCTCTTTAATGTTTCGCTTTGCCAGTTCGGTACTCCTACTTTTTTCAGATCATCTTTTACTGCATCCAGCCATTTTGTTCTAGGTCTCCTTTTGCTACCTGTTTCACCCATTAGAACTCTCTTAACTCTTCTCTCATTCTGCTAATATGACCCAACCATCTGGCTCTCTGTGCTCTTATTATGTTTGTTATCGTTGGTTTTTTGTATAACGCTAGCAATTCGTTATTAGTTCTTCTTCGCCATTGGTTCTCCTCTATTTTTACTCCTCCATATATTTATCTCAAACATTTTCCTCTCCCATATTACTAGTCTGTCCTCTTCCTTTTCATTCATAACCCATGTTTAACATACATACATTTTTTGCTTTTAATATGTTTGAAAATATTCCTGCTGCCCTACTACCTTTGGATATTCTTTTCTCTATTTCTTTTTCTCCACTTCATTCTGCTGTTAAGACTACTCCTAGCTGTTCCACTTTCCCAAATGTATAGGTGCAACCATCGCATTTTATATTTTAGTCCGTATTTTTATCTCCCATGTACTTAGTTTTCTTTTCATTAATTACCAGGCCATATTCCTTTGCTTTTTTCTCCAGTAATTAGAATATTCTCTCTAGTTCGTTTTGTGTTCTCGTCATTAGAACTCGATCATCAGCATATGCCAGACATTGGTGTTTATTGTTGTAAATTAGTCCATTTGTTCTTATCGATCTTTTTCTTAAGATGATTTCCAATACTATGTTAAATAATGTCGTGGACAATGGATCATCTTGTCTTAGACCTTTTTCTACTTCAAATTGCTTTGATGTTTCCCCTTCCAATAAGATATTGTTACAAGTGTTTTGTAGAGTCATTCTCACCAGCCTGCAGGGCTTATTGGGTATACCTAGTTTCTTCATAGCTTCGTATAACTTCATTCTCACAATTGAATCATAGGCTTGTTTATAGTCTAAAAACAACATATGCAAGCAAGTTTTGTTCATAACTATTATGATGTAGCTGTCTCATTATAAATATTTGGTCTATTGTGGATCTTCCTGACTTGAAACCTCCTTGGTGATAAGTTTTTAAGCGATTATTAAGTATATTTGCCAGTATTTTATATGTAACGTCAAGAAGGGCGATTCCATTTTAGTTATTGCATTGTTGTTTATCTCCTTTTTTATAAATTGGACACATTAGGGCAGTATTCCAATCCTTTGGTACATTTTTTTCCTTCCATATTTTTAAAATTAACTCTGCTATTATGCATCTTCCTATTATTCCACAGTTCTTTAATATCTCTGCTGGTATGCCATTTTCTCCGGTACTTTTATTATTTTTTAGTTGGTCTATGCTATCCTGTATCTCTTGTTCAGTAGGTAACGATCATATCATCCTCTTCTTCCTCTTCCTCTAGGTCACAGCTCATATTATTGTCCTTTTTATCGTTGTTCAGTAATCTTTCAAAATACTTTGCAAACAAGTATAATTTTCCTTTCTATCTCCAACCATTTCTTCATCTTCATTCTTAAGGTACAATATTTTATTAACACTGTGTTCCTTATTCCTGTTAGCCTCCTGATGAAAATTTCTGATTACTTTATTTTTGTATGTTTCTTCAATTTTGCTTAATTCTTCATCCTTCCGTTCCCGCTTCCTCTTTCTACATATTTGCTTCTCACTCTTTCATATTCCAGTTTGTTCTCTTCGGTTGGAGTACTTATCATTTTTAGTCGAGATTTATTTCTGTCTATTAGTACTTCTATACACTCTGCATCAAACCAGTTGTTCCTACATTTTCCTTCAACCTTTCCTATTACCGTTCCTGTTACTTCCTTTAGTGCTGTTTCAATATTTCTCCACTCTTCCTGTATGTCATTATGTTGTGGTTTTCTGTTTAATATTTCTGTTGTTTCCAGTTCCAGTCGTACAATTATCTCTTTGCTTTTCAACTTGTCCAGATCATATTTTGCAATCTTATTGTTGGGCACTATTTGTCGCATCTTCGCTATTACCAGAATATGGTCACTATCTGCATCTGCTCCTTTGTAGCTTCTAACATTTGTTACATCTTTTGAGTGCTTCCTTGAGTGAGTGAGTGAGTGAGTGAGTGAGTGAGTGCCTCTATTGAGAAATGATCAATTTGGTTCCTTGTTTTACCATTTGGTGCTATCCAGGTCTCTTTGTAGATATCTTTGTTATCAAAAGACGTACTGACTATTCCGTTGTATATCCGTTGTTATTACTTTCTAGATGTTTGCTTTTCCCCCCTATGACCATTTGGTGTATGTCTTCTCTGTCCACTTTTGCATTAAAATCCCCAGCTAAAACTTTTATATCATATTTAGGTATTCTATTTAGTGTGTTTTCAATATTTTCATAACAGGTTGTTTTTATTTCTTCATTCTATCAAACTCTATGTCTACTCTGTACTCCTTCATTACCTGAACTATCTGTTTTAAGGCTCCTTCTTCGTTCCCCTTACATTCCATGTTCCCATTCGTATTTCTTGTTGCTTTCGTTATTTTGAAGCTTGCTTCTTATTGCACGACATAGGACTTTTGGGAAGGCTAGTGAACTCGTGAAATGTGCAATGTTACGAAAAAGCGTTCGTCACGGGATGACTCATTAGAAAGAGAGAGAGAGAGAGACGCAGGCCATAGTGTACGTTCAGTGCAGAGAGAGAGAGAGAGAGAGAGCGAGAGACGCAGGCTATATTGTACGTTCAGTGCAGAGATAGAGAGAGAGAGAGACGCATTGAAATAACGCGCGATACTATATAACCAACGCTGCGTTAACATTTTGAAAAATGGTCAAAAATTGTCAAAACTTTGAAAAAATGGTAAATAATTATAAAAGACTGTCAAAAATGGTCAATAATTGACAGAATCTGTCAAAAATTGTCACAAATTATTAAATATTTTAAAAAATGGTCAATAATTGTCAAAAAATTTTAAAGTTGTCAAAAATGGTCAATAATTATCAGAAACTGTCAAAAATGGTCAATAATTGTTGAAATTTTGAAAAATGGTCAAAAATTGTTAAAATTTTGGAAAAATGGTCAATAATTATAAAAAAACTGTCAAAAATGGTCAATAATTGTGGGAAATTGTCAAAATTTTTGAAAAATTGTCAAAAATGGTCAATTATTGCCAGAAACTGTCAAAAATGATCAATAATTTTTATAATTTTGGAAAATGGTCAAAAATTGTCAAAATTTTGAAAAAATGGTCAAGAATTATTAAAAACTGTCAAAAATGGTCAGAACGTGTCAAAAATGCTCAAAAATTGTCAAAAATGGTAAATAATTGTTAAAATTTGGAAAAATGGTCTAAAACGGTCAAAATTTTTGGAAAATTGTCAAAAATGATCAATAATTGTCAAAACTGTCAAAATTGGTCAATAATTGTCAATAATTGTTAAAATTTGAAAAAATAGTCGATAATTGTCAAAAAATTTTAAAGTTGTCAAAAATGGTCAATAATTATCAGAAACTGTCAAAAATGGTCAATAATTGTTGGAAATTGTCAAAATTTTTGAAAAATGGTCCAAATTTTTGAAAAATTGTCAAAAATGGTTAATACTTGTCAAAAACTGTCAAAAATGGTCGATAATTGTTATAATTTTGAAAAATGGTCAAAATTTTGGAAAAATGGTCAATAATGATTAAAAACTGTCAAAAATGTTCAATAATTGTCAGAACCTGTCAAAAATGCTCAAAAATTGTCAAAAATGGTAAATAATTGTTAAAATTTGGAAAAATGGTCTAAAAAGGACAACATTTTTGGAAAATTGTCAAAAATGATCAATAATTGTCAAAACTGTCAAAATTGGTCAATAATTGTCAAAAATGGTTAATAATTGTTAAAATTTGAAAAAATAGTAAAAAATTGTCAAAAATTTTGAAAAAATGGTCAATAATTGTCAAAAATGGTCAAAAATATTCATTCTATTGTGCATAAGAAGCGAGCTTCTGACGGCGGTCCGACGACCGTTCACTTTTTTTTTCCTTCCTATCTTTTCTATTATAATTTATTTGCCTATTCTGTATTTCATAGTCCATGTTCATAGCCTTGTTCATCTTGCCTTTGGTGCCTTCGTTTTCATTAGTTAGTTTTTTATATTATCTTTATCTTCTATTTTACCAGTTTTCCGGTTCTAGTATCCCATTTCCATTGTTGTCCGTTTCCATATAGTTTTCTAAATCCCATTTTAACGTTCTTCCTTGGCTAGAATATTAACTATAAAAATTGACGAATTTACACAACATAATATGAGGATCGTTCTTCTTCTCTCTAATCCCCATCCTTAGGGTGAACTAAGCACAATACTCGTATATGTAGCATGAATTAAACTAAAATTTTATCTTAAGGCTGAAGCTAAAATTAAGGAAATTTTGATAAAAATCTTTGAGCATATGTTAGAGGAAATGGACAAAATGTATTTGGAGAGTTGACAATTTTATGTTTTTTGTGCAATTGAAGATATTTTAAACGATGCCCATATGTCCACGAAAAGGTTAGTCAAATAATCTTTACTAACGTTTTTTTTTGACATCAAAATTCCTCCAGTTTTTATCATTCTTAGAGTTATATTATTTTCCATTTTCTTTATTTTCTCTCGTTAATGATTACTGATTACTGATTTTAAACGATATAAATTAGAGTCAAAAATAATTTCGAATCTTTCGTCATTCGCTAAAATTCCTCGACACCTTCTGGAATTACCCTCATAAATCAGTACATCCGCTTTTCCAGGTCTCCATCACCTTAGAAACGAGCTAAACGCCAGTTAAAAATTCTCCCAAGAAATCCGCTCGGCTGGAAACTTAATTATATCGGATATTTCGATTCCGATGGGGAGATTTACAATGGATTCGAAACGTAGTCGTATTCGTAAATGTGATCGAGAAGCATGACCCAAAACTCTAACTCTATCAACTAAGATGCTCTACTAAGTTGGTTAAACGGTACTAGTGCAACACTCGGAAAAACTCATTTTGGTCTTTTCTGCATCGTCTTTTATAAAGAGTAGTTGTAAAGACAGGACTGGACGTCGGAAAATGTCTTTCTCTGAGAGCATGAAATTTTGTTTTTCCCAGTAACGAATGTTGTTTCGTATTAGTAACTTACATTTTAATTATATTTCATTGATATTGAATAGAGCCTCAACTCAATTGTATTTGAATTTTGAAGTGAATTTATTTTATTTACAACTTTACCGAAGAAAAGTTTTTGATTTGTAAGTTTTAACACATTGAATTTCATTTAAGTTTTCTCTATCCAAAAATCAACTCAACGTATTCTAAAAACCCAAATCTAGCTTACCACACGCTACATAACCTTATTTTAACAAAAATCTCGCTTATTACTGTCCTGTGTCACTTTTTTTCGGTGCTTTCTGCGAAACTTCCACCGGGATAACATCTAATTCGCACCAAGTGAAATTTATGTGTTTACTTCGGATTGCATTGCCTTCCATTTCGATTCTTTTCGCTTCATTTTTGGTTGTTTTTCAACGATTCTGAACCGCACAAACCTTAGCCGGACAACAGTGACTTATTTCGACATCATTTCCATTTTCTGAAATAAAAGCAAAACATACAAAAGAATAGAGAATATATTTTTTTGGAAAATAACAAAAAATACTTTTATCCAGTATCTTTAAAATATATAATGAAGATTTTTTATAAATCGTGTATATAATATTAAGAGGAAATTCTTATATTCCTATTGTTATCCAATTATAAAATACTGGTGACCCGTCCTGGCTTTCTAGTCAGTTGTAATCTCTAGGTTGACAGGTAAAAGCAGGTACATTTGACAGGAGAGTTTCTGGAAACCCTGTGTATGGGAAACTACATAAAGTAGTGCCTACATTCATTATTAAAAAAAATCCCGTGATGCGGCCGTTGATACCACATAAGTTGAAATGACAACAAATTGTATGCTGTTGTAAAAAATAGGATGCCTTCAATTTAGTGGACTGGAATTCCATAGGGTGACTGGTGCTCTACCATAAATAATAACTGTATTTCGTTAACAATTCAATAAACTTTAACGTCGAAAATACATACAGATGTAACGATGAATATAGACAAGCCTTTAAGTATGAAATAGTAATTATTAGAACGATCTTACTCTTTTTCTTTGTGGTTTTCAAAGCACTATTCAGTTGAAATATAACTTCGGGTTTGAATCACTATACAAACTTTAACTTTATAGAAAAATGCAGTTATTATGCAGGAAGCAACGGAAGTAAATTAATTACTATGAAACTTGACCCATTTGGCCCGAAAATAT
Source organism: Lochmaea crataegi (assembly GCA_947563755.1). Lineage (NCBI taxonomy): Eukaryota > Metazoa > Arthropoda > Insecta > Coleoptera > Chrysomelidae > Lochmaea > Lochmaea crataegi. Next base: position 28,672,082 of record OX387428.1, on the reverse strand, counting down.
CGGTTTTATACCGGTAAAGGAGTGGTAGGTCTTAGCTGGGAGAACAATCGGGTTGGAAACTCAACATCGACTCGATTCTTACTGAGATTAGGGATGTTAAAAATAATCGATTTTTATATAAATCGATTATTATTTTCTTATAATCGATTTTTAGTTATCGATTTTTATAGTAATATTAATCGATTTTTAGTAAATCGATTTTATAAATTACGTATTTAAATCGATTTTCGGAAACGGTTCGTGTTATTTATTGACTATTTTTCAAAATTTTGACAACTTTTGACGATTATTGACCATTTCTCAAAATGTTGACAATTATTGACCATTTTTCAGAATTTTAACAATTATTGACCATTTTTCAAAATTTTAACAATTTTTGTCCATTTTTGACAGTTATTGACCATTTTGACTGTTTTTCAAAGTTAGTGATCATTCTTCCAAATTTTTGATAATTTTTGACCATTTTTCATAATGATGACAATTTTTAACCATTTTTGTCAGTTTTTGACAATAATTGTCCATTTTTAACAGTGTTTAACAATAAGTGTCCATTTTTAACAGTGTTTAACAATAATTGACAATTTTTAACCATTTTTAATAGTTTTTGACAATTTTTCAAAATTTTAACAATTTTTGATGATTTAAAATTGTTGACAATAATTATGGACCATTTTTGACAATTATTGGCCATTTTTGACAATTTTTAAAAATTTTTGACCATTTTTGATAGTTTTTGACAATTATCGACCATTTTCCAAAATTTTAACAATTATTGACCAATTTTGATAATAATTGTCCATTTTTGACCGTTTTTGACAATTTATGACCATGTTTGATAGTTTTTGACAATTACTGACAATTTTTGAAAATTTTTGACCATTTTTCAAATTTTTTAAAAAAAATTTTGACAATTGACCGTTTTTGATAATTTTTGAAAAATTTTGACAATTATCGACCGTTTTTGACAATTATTGACCATTTTTGACCATACTTCAATTTTTTTTTAAATTTGTGTCAATTATCTACCATTTTTCAAAATTTTAACAATTATTGACAATTTTTGACAGTTTTTGACAATTTTTCACAAAAATTGTCCATTTTTAACAGTTTTTGACAATTATTGACCATATTTCAATATTTTTGACAATATTCATATACTTTTATTTGATTTTTAATCTGATAAATTGTTAATGAATGAATCTCTTAGGTTTATTATCGGAATATGAAAAGCATGTACTTTTTAAATTAATACAAACAAAAATCGATTTTTTCGCAGAAATCGATATATTTGACAAAATTTTGAATGAAGAAAAATCGATTTTTATTTAATCGATTCTTTTCCATTAATCTCACATCCCTAACTGAGATAATGCATTTAGGTGCGAAGTGTGCGTTTGGTCACGCCTACTTCAACTGCCGAAGAATAATAGTAAATATTGCAAGGCGCCGGTCAGACGCTAGGGAAAGAAAACAAAACGCGATTTTGAACTAAGGTAGAAGTATTTTGGTGGCAGTGGCGCGCCGGTAGGAATTTCGAATGAAAATAAAAGGTACTAAAATATAAATATACAAATTGTTGAGTGTGTGGTTTCAACATCCCGAAATAGGTCGAATTAGTTTACTATTTTCTAAAATCATCTATGAATCACTATGAATTTTTACCTTTTCTTCTATTTTTTTCATATTTTCCCTTATTTTGGGCACCGTCAATCATAATCCGAAACATTTTAACAAGCTTACGACAATGATAGACTGAAATTGCTTGAATGTGTCTACCTAAATAATTCCGAGGTTATCCTGTTTATAAACGTCCATTTCGAATATAATCATCTAAAACTTTGCAACAACTCAAACTACATTTAATTTCCGAATATGAAATTTTAATCGATTCTCTCATTACAACCCCTTTATTCGTCTAACGTTCCCCTTTGCGAACGTTCTTCTAACGATGACCATTGGTCATTCGAAATTGGAAGCTGGACAGTTCCTATATAGGCATGCTCCCCGGAAATTGTGTCCTGCAACGCCGGTCACTTCCTTTTCCGTTATCGTTCCTCTCGCAAGGTCCTTATTTCGTCCCTACATCCACTGATTCATTACTCTTATCGCAGACTGAACCTGAATCTGAACTTTGGACCGTAGAAATGACTTCGATGCTCTAGATGCTGAAATTTTCTATGGAATCGTGCATATCCGGATTTTGCGGTTACATCAGGACTGGAATTTACGTGAGATGAAAACTTTCTTGAGATCCGACACGAGCTTGTATTTTTAAAATTTATTATTTAATGTTATTTCTTAATCAAATGTTAGTTTTAAATTGTTCTTTCTTCTTTTTAGAATGTTATTAACTATTTTCCACCTGAAACCTTCAGGATAGTCTTAAAGGAAGTTGTAGAAGGTTTGGTCGTGAATAAAAATCACTTGTATTTTATTTTTCAACTGCATCTATATGTTACAATGTACTCTGCTGTTCATCGAGTTTTATTATGATTAACTTAATACTAATTGAGTCTACAAGTTACATACCCGTGTGGAACGTGTTAAAATAAATTGTATATTATGAATAAATTATTTTTTCCTTAAAAAAATTTTTTGTACACTTATCCGCTATATTTCTTGTATGAAATATTTTGTATAAATAATACTCTTCCCTCACTGTGCTTAGGCAGAAGCTGCAGCAATACAGCACTGTGCAGGAGAGCTATTAAGGCAAGAATTTGAGGAAAAGACCATAATAAGAGGGTGGGGCACAGTGAAACTGTTCATGTAGCGGACGTACAGAAGGTTCTAGTGCAACGAAATTCCGACAGGAAGCGCTGCGCGGCACTCCCAACAAAGCCAGCTAATTGTCTCCTCCTCACCAGTTGCGTGCCAGACTTGACGAGGTGAGGTGCTGTTTTTCGTAGTGAAAGTAAAAAATTTCCGCCAACGGATTTTCGCCTCTAGGTAAGAGTGATTTTTTAATTCATTGTCCATGTATCCCTTAAGTTTTTGCCCGACTTTTGCATTTCTACTGCTTCATGTTCGTGGTAGACAGTGAGGGAAACCGAAATGGCATGTTTGGGGTTCCTTGAAACAGAAGAGATTGGGGCGCAATGAAACATTTCACGGAGCCCCATGAGTGTTTCATTGTGCCCCATGTGTTTTTCATTGTGCAGTAAGCATTGTTTTTTCTTTCTGTTTCAGTAATGGTGCGAAATCGGCAGCGCAAAACTAGCAAGGGGCTCTTCTTGGAAGATGACATGAAGGCAGCAGTGAAAATGGTCATGAATGGAAACAGTTTAAGACGTGCTGCTGCATTGAAGAACGTGAGTTATGTCACTTTATAAAGATATGTGAAAAAAAGAAAATAATATGGTGAGGGTGAAAAAGAAAATATGAAATATGCACCTAACTACTCAGCTAGCAGATGGTCTTCTCACTAGAGCAGTAGGAGAAATTGAAAAACTACCTCATTATGTGCTCTAAGATGTCTTTTGGCCTACCAGTTGAAGATTGCAAACGAGTTGCATACTAAATGGAAGTGATGAACAAAATACCATGCCCTATATTATGAGGGAAGAAGAAAATTGCAGGCATTGATTGGTTTTACGGTTTTCTGGAAAGGCACCTCAAACTCAGCCAAAGAACCCCTGAGCCTTGCAGCTTGTTTCGTGCTACTTCGTTCACCAAAGCAAATAATGTGTTCTTCAATAACTTCGAAATACTGTATCAACAGCACCCAGAGTTTGGAGATGGGACAAGAGAGTTCGATTTGGATGAAGCAGTCACATAAACTGTACAAAAACCCCAACGAATTGTGGCTGAAAAAGGCGTGAAGCAAGTGTGCAAAGCTACAAGTGAAAAAAAGGCACTAACGTCACCACAGTGTCCATAATTTCTGCGTCTGGCAACACTATTCCGCCAGTCATGATTTTTCCACGAGTTCATGTCAAAGACCATATTACTCAAGAAGCACCTCCAGGCATACTCGGCTTAGCCACCCCCTAGCGGTTGGATGGCATCAGAACTTTTTGTGGAAGTTATTAAGCATTTCATTCGCCACACTTGCAGTTCTAGAGAGAACCCCACTCTATCAATCTATGACAATGTAAAAAGTCATTTGTCTCTGGAAGCTCTTATAATGTGCAAGGAGAATGGTGTCTCAGTTTTGACTTTACCTCCCCATTCTTCCAACAAAATGTAACCCCTAGATGTTGCGGCTTTCGGGCCGTTTAAAACTTATTATAATGCCGCTCTTGACTCTTGGATGATGCAAAACCCTGGCAAAACTGCTTCAATTTATAATACAGCTTCCTTCGTGAACATAGCTCATCAGAAAAGCATGACACCTTCCAACATAATTGCAGTAGGATACATCCACTTGATCGAGATGTTTTTATTATGCATTTATGTGACTGATCGACCGCCTCCTACCATTGTGGATGATCAACCACCTAAGACCAATAGTTATGCTGTGCCAAGTGATTCGCTCACAACGGTTCCCTCCTTCAGGTAGAAGAAGGAGCAGCTTTCCTAGACGAAGAACTAGCTTCCCTAGAAGAAGGAGCAGTTTCTTTAGAAGAAGGAGCAGCTGCAAACCATACAGTCATCGGTGTCATCGATCCAGGAGCTGATCCAAGTCATGCTTTCCAATCTCCTGAAGATTTTCGTGGTTATCCAAAAGCAGGAGAACGAAAAACTGATCGAAAGCAGAGGAAAAAAGGGAAGAGTATGATAGCCATGAGCCCTCCAGAAATTAATGCCATTGCAGAGAAGAAGAAGCCGGTTGAAACTTCCTGAATATTGTCAGTCAAAAGGAAAGTGTTCGTAAATCAACCGAAACCGAAGAAGAAAAAATCTAGTTAACAAGCTCCAATTCAGTCATCATCAGAGGACGACGAAGAAGACGATGGAGACGTTGAATATGCAGACACGGACGACGACATGGATATAGATGAGGAGATTTTTGCTGTTGAGCCCGACCATTTCGCACTATTTCCTACGATACCGAAAATGCAACACCTTAACCTCTTGTGGATGACATAGCCATGGTTGATGACAAAGACATAAAGATGTTACTGAAAAATCCTTGTGTGGGTCAGGGTACTAAAAGACAAAAAGGATTCATCTCATTCAAGGTTGATTTTGTCAGTTTGAACATTGGCTAAACGAAAAAGGATTTCGTGTTTGTGCCTTCTTAAAATCAATATTGAACTTATTTCACATTCCAGATACCTATTTTTTTTTTAAATGCTTTTCCTTACCATTTTTTATTCAAAAAATAAAGTTTTTTTTGCAAATTTTGGCGTTTTTTCAGCTGTTTCAAGGTACCTCAGTCCCGTTATCATTGTACCCCAGGCACAATGACACAAAATTAGTGTTTTGAAAAATGGCCGCTTACGGCCACATATGTTTTATATAATAACGGTCGATGCATTTCTCTCATAGTTTAGATCCTTAGCTCACAGAAAAAAATTGGTGAAAACCAACTTTTGCGTCCCATTGTACCCACCCTCCCCTACTCCGACAGCCAAGCGGCTATAAAAGCAATCAGTTCCATGCAGATAAATTCCAAACTCGTTTGGGACTGCTTGGAAATGCTGGGTAGTCATAATAGATTGTCGTTAACCTGGGTACCAAGCTACTCAGATCACAAGGACAATGAAGAGGCAGACTCACTAGCACGAGAAGCACGATATGCTCCCATTGGCACAGAACCTTTCTGTGGCATAGCGAAAGTGCTGCAAAAAACAAATAGCAGTCCAAAGAGTTAATCAAAGAACCCTCGCCAAAATTAACGGAGTTCCTACTAAGCCAGAAAAGGAGAACAATCAGGATCCTGGTTGGCCTCCTGATGGGGAATTGTAGACTTAACAAACACATTTAATACCATCGGATTGGCAGACACAACCATATACAGGTTTTGCCAAGAAGATGAGGAGACCTCAGCACACATACTGAGCTACTGCGAAGGCCTGACTAGGCTAAGGTTTTTCGTCGGTAGGGGAGGGAAAACCATAACCCTCCCAATATATGGAGGATCTGAGGTTTGGGATTCGAAGTCTAATAATAAGAACGGGTCTAGACTAGAAACTCTAGCATAGCAGGAGGGCACACACAATAGATCTGCATAGGTCGTAGCGGAGAGGCTCTTAGAAGCACATAAGCCCCATATTTATCTAATCTTATCTTTCCCGGAATTCCAATTCTTTATAAATTTGAAAATGTAAAGTTTTATAAATTATAAAATTGCTCAAAATCACTGAGCTTATCAAGTAACCAAGTAACATATATAAAAAGGTTTCCTATTTTTGTTTTTCATTTAGAAAATTCTACGCTACCCTTGCAACCCCTTCCAACCCATTATCGGTGAAATTATAAAACATTGGCGTTTGTTGTATATTTTTTCAATTTCATAATTTGACTCTCCATCGTTGAATGATGTTCATATATCACCCTGTATATATATTCAAAATTTCATCCTCACGTATGTGAGGGAATGGAAAACCTGACAATCCTGTCCACCATTTTAAAAATTCTTATTGCTTTAATTACAACTCTTTCACTTAGTCGTTGAAGTGGGCTCTGGTCGAAAATGAAAGGAAAAATGACATTCCGTCGACGTCGTCGTGTCGTGCGTCACCATGACGACGCGTGCCGCCCCCGTCAACGTTAGGACACTGACAAATGACAGTCTAAAACGAAGGGTGACCGGGTTGCTCGTTTTACATACGCAGTGACACCCATTTGTCTCTCTATGGCGTACAGGATCTCTTATTTGTGATAGATGCTTTTTCGTATTTTTTTTTTTATGAATTGAAATTACATTTTATGTGAGACAAGCTCGATGTAAAGCAGCGTAAAACGTTATTGAATCGGTACAAATTTCAATTTTAACATTCTACATGAAGTACCAAAATTTAATTAAGGTAAAATTCATATAATAATTTGTAGGTGTTATTGAAAAAAAATTATTTTGGTGGTAAAAACAAACGAACTAGAACATTTAATTACTTTTACGTACTCTTTCTTCTATTTTTTTTCAAATAAAGGGTGGAACTACTTTTATGGATAAATACCTGCAATCAACTGATCAAATTTGTTACAAAATGGCGCATATCTTGTCTAGCTCTAGATATAAACATTCATAACTATTATTGGCAAGATCACTTTTCCCAGTGTATCAAAACCCCCCTCGCATTGTTTTATACTCCATATACGCTTTTAAACCCATAAAAAATCCACCTACAAAACGACACCTTCCTTATTGTCAATCTCAACCCTCAGTACAACCCCCTCGTTCATCTACAGTCGCGTTATCCCCTTCGTTGCTCATCCACCTTGATGGATAATTTGCAATAACATGAAACAGTAATAAGAACGCGATGATGGACCTACAAAGTGCCTTCGAAACGAGTTCCGTGTCACCATGAGATGAAAAGTAACCGCTTATCACCCTGAGAATGGAAAAATTCTAATCTGCACCCTTAGAATCGGTCGCAGTTCACAGCCCTCGACGTTATAGGTATGGGCAAAGACGGAGGTAACAGGGACAATTTTTTTTCGATATTAGGGATAAAGGGGCAAAAAAATTAAATAAATAAGAAGGTGCTAGATCTGGACTATATGGTAAATGTCCCATCATTTCTTCTGGACGTTTTGAAGAAATTAACCTACTAGACTACTGCATACAAGAGGGACATTAGGATATCCTAAAATACCTTCAGGAAGTAGGTCTACTCTCTGAGGCTTTCCTCAGGAACTAAGGGGCACAATAGATCTCTTAGGTCTCACTGAATGTCACCCCAGTATACATACATGTGCTATCTTATGTTCTATATTTGCTACATTGAGCATAGAATCGATTTTAAGTCTATAAGGATAAGCTTTGCTTCTGTTACTATGCTTACTTCTAGCAAGCGATCTGCTGGATTTCTCGAGATGGAATGAACTGACCTTTAGTTCCCATTAAGATAAATCCTTCAGAATCCTGGATAGCCCAAAATGATTAGATTAGGTTAGGTGGTAATAGAACTGTTTTGAGACGTTCTATACCCCACGCATCATCAGAAGGATGCCTTAAGGAATTCTTTTAGATTCAAGGAGACAAGGAATGAAATAATGAATGGATAAATTGTTTCACAAATAGTGGTGAATTTAAGTAAGATGAATCTTTCTTTAAGTTAAGGAATCTTTAAAGTACAAAATATTTTTTCTTTTGTTAAACTTTGTTGTGTGTAAGTTTCTTTCAAAATGAGACGTACGCCAATGTTTCCAGTTATGAGCCACTCTACTAACTTTAAACTTATTAGAATTTTGTTCTACACTTCTTGAGGTGGGCCATTTCATATGCATTGCTTGTAAAATTGAGGGAAAATGCGGCGTCTTACAGCTCTTTTTTTGCAGTAAAAAGATAATGTTGTGGAAGTAGAAGCGGTGTCTTTCTGTACTTCGAAATTAACTTTTAGGGTAGGTAGTTGTATTTCACAATACTCATAAATTGAAATGAATGTGACGTTTGCGCATTCAAAATTTTGAGAAATACACCGAAATGCGAAAAGTGTCAGTACTTGTAATTTTTTATTTGCTGTTATTTTGAATAGAAAATGCATAAATTAAATTAAGATTATTTCAATAATTATTCTTTACGGTGTAGGATTGAAATTTTTTGTAGTTGCAACGCCTTACAAAGTTTGATAAAAAATTTTTTTTCAAAAAGTGACCGTTCACTAAGAAGCAACAACTACTTCTCGGACTATATGCCCACACAGATATTGAATTACAATTCTAAGTTAACCGGGCCTGGTATATCTGCAAGATATAACCAACCATTCTGGTTTGTAATTAGAAGGGACAACCTCAATTGTAGACCGGTTTCGGCGTATTTGCGTATTTGCTAAGAATGCGATAACTTAGAAGTGTAATTCAATGTCTGTTGGGGCGTATAGCCCGACAAGTAGTTGTTGCTTCTTAGTGAACGGTCTCTGTTCTTTGAAAAATATTTTTTGTACAGTCGCGCGAAAAATGGCTAATTACTATATTCAAATGAAATCGCAAAGTCGACAAATGCCGATGATTGTTACTTTACGCTCTAGCGCAAAAAAGGAACCTTTTTCGCTCGCTTATTTAATCAAACCACGCCCTCCGAATTAACTCAATGGTGAATATTTAACAATTTATCAGATTGAAAATCAAATAAAATTATATGAAAATTGTGAAAAATTTTGAAATATGGTCAAAAATGGTCAAAAATGGTCAAAAATGGTCAATTATTGTCAAAAATGGTCAAAAATTGTCAATAATTTTCGAAATTATGAAAAATGGTCGATATTGTCAGAAATTTTAAAATTTTTTTGAAAAGTGGTCAAAAATTGTCAAAAGTGGTCAATTGTCAGAAATTTTAAAATTTTTTTGAAAATGGTCAAAAATTGTCAAAAATGGTCAATAATTGTCAAAAACTATCTAAAATGGTCAAAAATTGTCAAAAATGGATAATTATTGTCAAAAATTGTTAAAATTTTTAAAAATGGTCGATAATTGTCAAAAGCTATCAAAAATGGTCAATAATTTTGAAATTTGGTCAAAAATTGTCAAAAATTTGGAAAAATGATCCATAATTGTCAACAATTGTCAATAATTATTAAATATGGTCAATAATTTTGAAAAATGGTTAAAAATTGTCAATTATTGTTAAAAACTGTTAAAAATGGACAATTATTGTCAAAAATGGTTAAAAATTGTCATCATTTTGAAAAATGGTCACTAGTTTTGAAAAATATTCTGACAAGTCTGAACAAGTCAGTAGTAGGGATGTGAGATTAATGGAAAAGAATCGATTAAATGAAAATCGATTTTTCTTTATTCAAAAATAAATCGATTTCTGCGAAAAAATCGATTTTTTTTTGTATTATTTTAAAAAGTACATGCTTTTCATATTCCGATAATAAACCTAAGCGATTAATTCATTAACAATTTATCAGATTAAAAATAAAATTATATGAAAATTGTCAAAAATTGTCAATTATTGTCAAAAACTGTTAAAAATGGAGAATTTTTGTCAAAAACTGTCAAAAACTGTCAAAATGTGACAAAAATTGTCAAAAATTGTCAAAAATGGTCAATAATTGTCAAAAACTATCAAAAATGGTCAAAAATGGACAATTATTATCAAAATTGGTCAAAAATTGTTAAAATTTTAAAAAATGGTCAATAATTTTGAAAAATGGTCAAAAATTGTCAAAAACGGCCAATAATTGTCAAAAACTATAAAAAGTGGTCAAAAACTGTCAAAAAGCCAATTATTGTTAAAAATTGTCAAAATTTTGAAAAATAGTTGATAATTGTCAAAAATAGTTAAAGTTTTGAAATTTGGTCAAAAAGGGTCAATAATTGTCAAAAATGGTCAAAAATTTGGAAAAATAGTCCATAATTGTCAATAATTGTTAAAATTTTGAAAAATGATCAATAATTGTCAAAATTTTGGGAAATAGTCAATAATCGTCAAAAGTTGTCAAAACTTTGAAAAATAGTCAATAAATAATACGAGCCGTTTCCGAAAATCGATTTAAACACGTAATTTATAAAATCTATTTACCAAACATCGATTACTATTACTATAAAAATCGTTAGCTAAAAATCGATTGTAAGAAAATAGTAATCGATTTATATAAAAATCGATTATTTTTCAACTTCCCTAGTTAGTAGATCTTTTTAAGGTTAATCATGATGAATAGCGAAAATGACGATTATTCAAGCACTCCTATATTATAACCTAAGATACCTAATATAAAAAACTGTTTTAATTATTAAAAGGGCGACTGTAGAAAAAATTATGTGTGTTTTTAGAGCGTAAAGTAAAATTGCCGTCGCGCGGCAACATTCTTTCTCAAGCGGCAATCTGTTACTTTACGCTCTAAAAACACAAATAACTATTTCAAAAACTTTGTAAAGCATTATAATATTATCTTTGACAACTATTGATAACACGTTTCACTGAAATATGACAATTCTTACAGGAAACTGTAATTAAGTAAATACATACATACTTGTTAGTTTTTTAATGTCAGCAACGAAAAAAGTATTATTTTATACCTAATATTTTACTTTGCCTGATTATCCTTATAAAATGTATGGTTAACATTGGCTTCCGTAGGGTGGTTTACGGAATTAAATTCATTAGACTGGTATTTGGACGCCATTTTTTAAATTATAAGCAGGATATTGCTTGTAAAAAAGTGAATAAAAAGAAAAATATCATGTCTCAATAGATCATTTTTATAGTTTCCCTCGTATACAACTACAAAGAAAACATATTCACCAAGTATATTTAAAAAAGTCTCTCTCCCCCCAAAAAAAAACAATGAAAATTTTTTAGTCTACCAGCATTTCCTAACTATAATAATCCTGGCTTATTTAAAATCCTCAAAAAAAATTTGCTACATATCTTCCCTAACCCTTCGAAACTCGAGTATGAATTTTCGGCTTTTCTCCCTTCTTCCAAGCCCTTACGCATATTCCGTAACTGGAACTGGAAACGAAATTATTAGATGTTTCCATCAGACATAACTCAGTGTTTACTCCCTTCGCCCGTTCAGAGACGGGTTCGAATAGGACATACCCACATTCATTAACACACTAATCTTTGTACTGATATTGCAAGTGGACATTCTATAAAAAATGTATTGATAGATATTTATACAAATTCTCCAAACCCGATGACATCAAATTAAAAAAAATTACAAGAAGAGGATGAAGGAAAACAATTTTAAATGTCAACTTTAATTTGATTATCTTAACGAAAAAACTGACCATATTATACTAGAAGGCAGGATCTTCATATCGAAAATGGAGTACTACTGTACGGATATCGGGTATGTGTACCAAAAGTTTTAAGAAGGGAAATTTTGTCACAACTTCATACTTCGCATTTTGGTATTGCTAGAACCAAAAACCTAGCTAGATCTTGAGTATTTTGGGGTAACATTGGAGAAGAAATAGAAAATCTCATAAAATCATGTTCTATGTGTCTGGAAGCTAGACAGGACCCTCCTAAAACCATTTTGACACCATGGAAAATAGCAAGTGAGCCATTGGAAAGAGTTCATATATAGACTTCTTTGAGTATAAGGGCAGGATGCACTTGATTTTTCTTGATGCCTTCTCCAAAGGGATGGAAGTCATTCAGATGAGCAATACAACAAGCTCGAAAACAGAAGACTCCTTAAGGGACATTTTTGCCAGATCTAGAACCTTAGAAAGTGACAATGGACCTCAATTAATATCTGCTAGTTTGGGCGAATTTGTCAAAAGAAATGGTATCAAGCATATTCCTATACCGCCTTACCATCTCCAAAGCAACGGTTTTGCTGAGAATGGTGTAGAAACTATAAAGAACAAATTAGCTTCAGATTATCTTGATCCTAAAAACAATAATTTATCTCATTCTGCCATCGTGTCCAGAATTTTATTCACTTATAGGACAACAGAATATGGTACCACAGGAAAAACACCATTTGAACTGCTGCTCGGCAGGAAACTAAGAACAATTTTGAGCCAAGTAAAAGAGAACAGCAAGAATAAGGAAAATATAGGTAAACACTCGATTCCAGATCAGACAGTTAAACAACAGGAAGCGCAAAAGAAGTATTATGGAGGACGCAAAAGAGAATTGCAGGTAGGTGAAAAGGTTTATGTAAGACTCTATAGGGGACCTCAGAAATGGATTCAGGCTGTCATAAGTGAAAAAGTGGGTAGGTCTGTTTTCCTTTGTAAGACGCAAAATGGTGAAATTTGTAAACGTCATACGGATCAAATTCAAAAACTTGAAATCTTGAAAGAGGGTAATTTTAATTCCAGTCATGGAAAGTTGGGAGTTATTGATGATAGGTCTTTTTCAAGGGATATTCCAGATTATTTTATAAATTTGCCTTCGACTCAGCCTGTTGGTTCTAGAACCGTGAACACTGAATCAAATCCTTCGGAGACCGATAATAGGGAAATTTCAGATAAAAGTACTTCTGCATCTAGCGCTTAGTTCCCTTAGCGCCCTAGTTCATGTAGTGAAACTGATTTAGAATGTCCAACTAAAATTATAAAATCACCCGAGGTGGTGCAGTCACTTTCTAAAGGGGAGGAGAGGAAGGAGAGGTCAGTAAAAATTTGTACAATCAATATTAAATGTTAATTTATTTTCTGGAATCCAGTCCTGTATTGGGCCCGGGCCAGCCATGCTCTCCCCCTAAACTTCCTCCTTGTGCTCTACTTCCAGTATTTCATATGCGAATCGGGCTCCTCCATATCCACGAACTTATGCATTCAAATTCAAATTGGATACAAGATTTTCAAGGAATAAGAAGTATGATCTTGTTTGCTACAAAATTACCAATAATAATTTTTTATATCATTATTATGAATGAGAGAGAACAAGAATAAATCAATTCTAAAATATAACAAACTAATAATAAACGGCATCGTAAACGATGGAGAAAAAGAATCAGTTTCTACAAGAGATGAAAGGAAAGACAATAATAAAATAATAAATATAATTCAAAAAAACTAAAAAACACGCTTTTAAATAATATCAGACTAAAAATTTCAAAATAATTAAGTATTCATTATTGCTTTATGCTTATTTTAAAAATTATTTTGAACTTTTTAGTCCGATATTATTTAAATCGTGTTTTTTAGTTTTTTTGAACTATATTTATTTTTCACTTTTTAGTTTAATATGCTATGAAAGCGGTTGCGTTACAAACAAACAAATACATACATACAAGTGAACCTTATATATTAAAAAATATATGAATTTTAACCGTGGACGGGATTAGAACCCACAACCGGTGAATCCGACGTCATCGAAGACCAGGGCCTTAGCCCGCTCGGCCAACGAAAGTACATAAATTGTTTGGATATACTAACAGTAATAAGCCACTTGCTAGGAGAGTTACAAACAAACTCACTCACATATAGGTGAAGCTAATAAAAGCGTGTTAAAAAAAATAGTCGAAGATCCCCTGAAAATTAATACCTACAAGAACAATTGAAGAAAATGAATATCTAATTACCAATAAAAATAAACCATATAAAGAATATACCACAAGAAATATACGGATTCGTGATATCAAGTAAAGTATTATAGTGTACGAATATGACAACTAGAATCAGTAACAACTAATTTTACTTGACAAAAAAACAGATTACTGAAAACGGTTTTATTTGTGGTTAAACGTGTATATGGATTGAATGTAACAACCATTAGATCCTCGAGGATCTCAACAACAGATTGTTATTAAAAGCAGACAGCGATTTAACGACAATAGACAAACGCAGGATTGAGATTCCGACATTCAGACATTTATCAGTATGGTAGGTAGATGAAAACATCAGTTGGATATGAAAGTGGGTGTCTGTGACTCCCGCAGGGTCCGCAAAAGGGCCGGCGCACTACGGGACGCCAGCGGGGCTTTAATTAAAGGGATCCGTGTGCCCCTTTAATGCGTCGTATCTCTCGTGTGCGCGATTAAGGGCCTGTCAAAAACAGAGAAATTCATTTTTTCGCGTTCGTTCTCTAATTCCCTTTTTATCAGCTAAACGGCATTCATCCCGACGAATCCGGAGTGGCGTTGCCGAGACACTAACATTAAGGGATTAAGTATTATTTAAAATAAATCACATATTATTTATAAAAACACATTAGTACATAGAAACTTTAGTTGTATTAACTTTTGTCAATGCACTGTTTTCCTCATCCTTACAGACGAATACAACATGGTTCGAGTCCGATAAAAAGAGTACAAGCTAGCGAGACCATCAGCAATCTCATTTTCGACAATTCCTGACATCTTCATGGATTGGACTGATCCAATCCTTAGTATCTCAAGATTTCCCGTTAGACCAACGGGTTTCTTAGATTTGGCCTGAGCTAGACTGTAGGCATTTTCCAGAGCGGTCCTCCTTACATATAGATGTAGTGGATGAAAGTCTATCAGCCTCTAACTAAGGCTGAGCTGGGGACCGATCTGATTGCACCCATGCAGGCGAGTCGTTGTACTTTTTGCCCTTTGCTTTGCTCCACCAAACCAACGCAGTATAGGTAATAATTAGTCTGACAACCGTTAGATCATCTTCTGTTTCAGACCACACCCTTTCTCAAAAATCCTGCGGCACGTTCAGAGAGTTACGGACGAATTTATTACCAAGTTAAGTTATTGTTTGGTGGTAATTGATAAACAATTTGAACGTATTTTTTTTTGAATAACCGATGCTGACATCCCTCAAAGATTCACCCTGTATGATACATTATTCTTGTTTCTACGTTATTTTATGGACGCTTCTAAAATTAGGTTTTTTTTGTCTTTTTTATCAAAATAAAATTCGCTTACTTTTGATTAAATATTCTACTCACACCCATTGCTATCTTTTCGCGTATACCAATAATAATCCAGCCGTTTAAGAAGAATAAATGGAATTCCAGTCAAAAAATCGGATTAGATCGTTAGGTAATTAACACAGCTTTAGTTTAATACGGGTGCTTAGCGCGAATTTTCTTTCCGTACCACAAAGTGATAAAAATTTAATTCCAGCAAGAATTGTTTTCTTTACTGACTAAGCAGAAATATGTATCCTTCATTTTGGCTCATCATTAACAGTGCCGCAAAGTGATTTAGCCTTACTAATTACATTATAATATTTTGTTTCAAATTCCGTTTCTTCTATATCAAACTTCTCCTTTCCACTAATTATGTTTAATTGTAAAATTATTTCGTTAAATTCACTTAAGCAAGGTTCAAAATTTTCCAACCGAGTTTCAATTTCAGTTTTCTTATTTCATCATTTCATTTTTCTTTATTAATATCATCAATAAATGTTTTAAATCTAGAAAGTTTACCTTTCAAAGAAGTTTTTTTCGCCTTTAAGTTTGTTTCCTCGGACATTATTAATTCAGACAAAAAATACTTTTTATTATAATATCATAATATCTCACCTCAGTGACCCTTTAGAGAACCCGTGGGGAACGATCCAACCAACTTCCAGTGTTGTCTTCCGATTCGCTATGGTAAGGTAGATACTTGCAGTTTGTTAATCAGCCAACATTTCACCAAACAATTTGGCTTTTAAAATTATTATGGCTTGGCTAGACACACACTAATTCATCCGGCTCGAAGGACCAATTTTTTATGCATTGATAAAAACTTTGAAGTGGACTGTAAATAACTTTATTTTTTAATTACACACGGATTTTATTTATTTTGACATTTTTCTCTGCCAGCCATGTTGGGATTGTTTATGTCGTTGTCATAGTGATTGAAAAATATATATTTATAAGTACTACGCGTTGACAAGTGCCAATTTACAAAAATTACGTGCCATTAATATTTTCAAACAACTATTGATGGTTTCTTCCAAAAGTTTGATTTTCCCTAGTAAGAACGTGAGATTTTTAATTGCTTCATAGCTCCAAAAAGTTGCCCAAAATTTTAACTTTCAACTCCAAATACTTCCATTGTTTTCCCCAATTTGGTGTGAAACAAGACAACTTTTTAGAAGTGTGATCTTTGCCAAACTTCCACTAGTTCTTAATTACTTAGTTTTAGGTTCATCCTTTTTTTTTCTTACTTATTAACAATGTCTTTTTTGTAACTTGGAATAGTACTCGTTAGTACTATTATGTCCTGATCTGATTCTTGTCTTATCACTGAGAAAACTCTTTCCTAGCACCTATTCATATTACACCAATCAAATTTAGCTTCTTAACAAACCCAATTCGTTCATTTGGTGAATAATATTTCAGGTTTGACAGCGAGAGAGACCCTGTCAAACATATAGTCTCTGAGACTTTTCTCAGGAACTCTGTAGAGGAAAGGGGGCGCAATAGATCTTTTAGGTCTCATTGAATGTCACTCCAGTATTCATACATACGGAGGAGAGGACCCAGTCATCTCTATTCAGAATTAGGACAGTATGAGACTGTTGGAGGCATTATGTCAAAGGTCATTTCCAGATTTTCAATGTCCACCAGCAATCTGCTACGCTTGTTCATCAAACCTGTCTATCCAAAAATATATGGAGAAAAGGTAGGTCCAGAAGGATTTCCATGGCTGCTGACGATGTGCTAGGCAATAACTTGGTCTCCATATGCCGATGCCCTTAAATGGTCTGTACATATAGACAATTTAGCAAAAACAATTATCATCTGCCTCTGTAGACATTAAATATGTATCTAAACAGTTTAATTTTTCTTCTGGTGCCAGACCCAGGTGCAATGTCCATGCTTCGCTGGGAAAGTTTGCATCTGTACTCTTAGCAGAAATCTACGCTATCGACACGTGTTTGCAAATGAATATCGAAAGGGGGTATAGATGCCAAGATATATACTCTCAGATAGTCTTTAGCATGTCCCCAGATCAGATCTAGACTGGTCTGGGACTGCCTACAAAAACTTTTAACCCTGGCAAACCGTAATAGAGTAACTCTTAAGTGGGTCCCGGGGCACAAGGGTATTGTAGGCAATGAAAAGGCAGACACCCTAGCAAAGCTAAAGGTCTGAAACTGCATTCACTAGTACTGAACCAGTATTTGGAATATCAAAATCTGCTGCACGTGGTTGATCTCGGTGGATTCAAACTAAACATCAGACGTACCGGAGACACGTGCCAAAACAGGAACAAAGCAAACTCTTGGTCAAAAAACCCTAGCAGTCAGATAAGGAAAGAGTCGGGATTACTCACCGGTCACTGTACCCTAAGGAAGCACATGCATTCAATTGGCATATATAGGGAGGAACCTATCTGTCGGTTTTGAATGGAAGAAGAGGAAATAGTCTCCCACAATATCTTCGAATGTGAAGCACTGTCTCATTGGAGATATAGACTCCTATGACTAGAGTATCCATAGGTGGATTTCTCCAATAAGGACATAGTGAAAATACTGTTGAGCCTAATAAGGGCTACTGGTCTCATCATATAAACGGTATAACCAAGAGCACAAAAAGCCTAAAGGCTGAGGTGCCGAGGTCTCTAAGCCTCTTACTGGCGGTGCCGAACTAATCCGAAGATTAACGAAGGCATTTCTTCTCGAGGGACCATATTACACACTGACAGAATTCTAAATTGTTCCTTAGACTTTTCAGTTAACTACGACTATTTCTAATTATTCTCTCCCTCTCTCTCTCTACTATTTCTGTGATAATATTTTTTTTTAAATTGTCTGTTTTTAAATGAATCATCAGGACTAACCGCGAACGTAAAGAGATCAGCAATTTTAAAAAGTTTCTGGTGGCCAAAAGCTGGGGAGAAAAAAAGCAATTACAAAAAGGGATGCAGATGGTTGATAAAAATCGAAGCTTTTTTTTGCTTAATCTCTCTGAATGAGCTCGGAGCGTTAGCTTCAGAATTCCGGAATAGCAGCAAAGAATAAATTTTAGATCTGGCGAATCAATTTATAATTTTGATTTAAATTTCAAAATTTATTATGTTCATGCACTGCTTTAGAGACAAAAAAATGTCTCTCGTATTCATTCATTTTGTTAAACAGGGCGCGTGTAAAATATGGAATACGGAATCAATATTATTATTAAAAAAAGTAGTTAGTAAGTAGTTAGGTAAGTGTCCCTTTTCTATCCTTGTTCCTAAAAGGGCATTTTTGCCCCTCTTTAGTTCATTCTGTCCTGGAATTCACAGTAAGCTGACAATGTTTATCTCACCTAGTTCATTGAGTTTCCGTAGGGATTCCCATACCATTTTATATCTGATTACGCAAGAGCTCAGTGCTTTACGCCCGTTTACACAGTTTGATCATTTGGCGTTGTAGGTTTCCTTATTAGCTAATATTTTACTCAATAATCATTTCGAACTTCCAGAGCTAAATCATAAAACCCGTACACAACATTGCTTTGTCACCCGAAATATTTGATAAAATACAAATTCCTTCATGTCGTGGAAATGATCAGATTGAGTGGAAAGCATCTCGGGAAGTCGAAGTCTATTATTTCGTGGATATCAAAATCATGTCATTTTTCAGGTTAAATCAGCCGTCAACCGCGATTTCAAACTGACATGATGATAATTATTTGCCTTCTATATATTTTATCAATACTGAATTTGACACACTTTCCTATGGCGAAAATTTGCGCTTGAAACATACTTGGGGTTTTTCCCAAGCTTTCGGATTGTTTGGTTCTTGGTCCGTACACTTCTATCCCAGTCCCTTCTATTGCCGTTGAGCCGTCTGTATACCACTGAATGACATTCTTTCCAATTCTGGTAACAAAATTGATAAAGAAAATGATCCTTGGATGTTTTTTTTTTACTTAGTTATATTTCTTTTTTTCCATAATATTGTTAATTATGTGTAATTCCTAAATCCAATCCTCTTCCCATTATTGCTAAGTGATCAAGAGTTATGCAGCATTAGATACCGAGTATTAAATTTAGAAACCCCTCGAGCTTTTCCCATTCTATACATATTCATATAATAATAATCACATCATGCATGTGTCATTTGAGCCCTGTAACTACATTTCCTGGCCATTGTTGGTGGGTTATCGTTCCCCCCTCTTTGTCCTTCTCCATTTACCCCTCGCCACCCTTTTGCACTTACGTCGTAATTCTCCCCTGTTTTTAATGTCCGCAACCAGGAAAGAACTAGCCACAATGAAAATAATATAAAAGCTTAATGTTGAATTAGGGAATTGCTTTTAAACATTTTAGTAAAAACTTTCAAGAAAAGTCGTATTCTATAAAATTAGTTTCATTTTTATTCGCGAGATTTTATGTGGAGGTTTCGTACCAAACAAGAGTGTTTATGGCTGATATATCCGAATTAAATTATCTATTCTAAACAAGAATGAAATTGGAGACAGTAACAGAAATTTGCTTGGTTTTTACCAACGTTAAGAAAACTTAACTCATTTGTCAGTAAACGAGATGCACTTAGTCCGGACCATGTCTTTTGGTAAGAGGACGAACGAGAGTGTATCATAAGCAGTTGAGCGAGAAATTTGATGGGTATGGAAGATGACAACCATAAACAATGAGTTACTCGAATGATGGGTTTTTCTTTTCCTTTCGATAGAAAATGTTTCCATATTACGGAGCGGATGTTTTCTTCTCTTTAATGAAGAGGTTAATGACAAGAAGGTTGATGATGTGTTTACTCGGCAAATCGATGTTCACCAGAATACTTTTATTTACATCCCTAATAAACTTTATATCAGACCGAGCCACAGTGAAAAAAAGGAAAGGAAGGATTGTTTTTCATTCTCCCCTTCTCGAGGGGAGCGGGCCGCTATAGGCTTTCCGGAGCCTCTTCAGCCAACATTGGAAGGAATAAGGATTGTTTGGTTCAGGGGATGGGAGTGGAGGGAACGGTGGTAGGTGCCCGAGAGGTGTGGCTGGAAGTGTTGCCGAGTTTTATATATTGATAATCAGACCAGTTATTTTATTTGGTACGGAGCTCTGGATCTTGAACAAAAAATATCGAAAGCAGCTTGATGCTGAGACGCTGTATGGCGGTTGGGGAAAACTGGACTACGAGGGTTGTCTTTTATATTTTGCATATAGAGCTAATTCAAAACAGTAGATACCTTTTAAACACTATTGTTTTTCAAAGTATTCTCATTGAAGAGAAATGCATTTTGGCATCCTTTGGAATCAACTCTGGAAGCAGCTATTCCACTCACTTGTTGATACATTTAAAATAGAGTTTTTGAAGGGGTTGACTGCATCTTCTGGGGACTGAAGCCTTTGCAATAGAAAAGGACCTAATGATTACGGAATCGAATGCGTCTCCGCATCTTACGTGGCTTGCTTGAACAGGAAGTTTGCTGCTTCAAATTTTGTTTCCAAAATTAGAATGAGCCGTTTCTTGTTTGTTTCGTTGACCAGGAAGTTCTTGTGACACTCTCACTCTACCTCACGGTGGTGTGGAAATGAGTTTTTTAGTCAAAATGCATGTTGGAGTGGATCTTGCGACACTCGTAAGCCGAAACTAGACATAAAATATTGAAAATGGTGAAAACTAAACAACAAAACAGATAACAACAAAAAGGACTGGTCCGGTGACCTATACTACCTCGAGTTTTTGACTGATTTTGCAAAAAATCGATAGTACTGACCTATTTTGAAGATTATCCGTCGAAAAATTTGCGGTAAATTCAGAATTTCCAGAGAAGAATCCAAAAAAGATTTTTTTCTCATTCATTCATTCATATATTTGGGTTGTGCTCATCAGTCCAGGCACTTGAACTGAATCTTTGTACCATTTCCCATGTTATCTACTTCCATTCCAGAAGCTTCATGTCTTCTTTAAAGGCCACTAGTTTGCCTGTAGGGATTTTCAGTAGTTGTGATGGTTGTATTAATTCCTCTCCAAAGTGCTTCCGTCTAAGTTCTTCCGTCTAAGTTCTCGCAGAGGCAGATTATGTGAGTAGGTGTTTCATCATCAAGTTCACATT
Organism: Lochmaea crataegi; assembly: GCA_947563755.1. Lineage (NCBI taxonomy): Eukaryota > Metazoa > Arthropoda > Insecta > Coleoptera > Chrysomelidae > Lochmaea > Lochmaea crataegi. Next base: position 28,650,646 of record OX387428.1, on the reverse strand, counting down.
TTCTGCACATAGGTTCACTAACTTTGCCCATATTGTACAGATGTTTCCTCAAGGTGCAGTGTCCAGTCACCAGGTCGGTAACTGTCTTCAAATGTCTCAGTAAACTCTTTGTATGAAGGTGCCCTTGTGTCACCCTCCATATGAATTGGCGTTCCCTATCTAGCCAGTTCCCGATTTCCCCTATTATGCAATATTTTGTGACTCCACAAAACGGTTCCGGACCTATAAAGTCTCCTTTAGAGCCTTCTTTAGCTAACTGGTCCGCCATTTCATTTTCTGCAATCCCCTCATGTGCCGGCACCCGTATTAGTAGAGTCACTTTGTTGTCTCTTGCCAGCCTGTTGAGGGATTCTATGCAGTTTTTCACCAGTCTAGACCTAGTTGCTGGATTACTGATAGATTTAAGCAGAGCCTGGCTGTCAGTGAATTTTTCAATTTTTTGTCCGGTTATCTTATCATCTTCTGATGTTTTCATCAATACAGGCTATAGCGGCAATCGTCTGTGCTTGAAACACAGTCGTATATCGACGAAGGCTAAAGAACATTCTCTTTTTAGGTCCTTTCATATCAGCCCCAGTGCCATGGTTTGTTTTGGAGCCATCGGTGAACCAGATGATTTCTCCAGAATTACCTGTTCCCTAGATGGGATGATGATATTCACTCGCTCAGTGAATATATTCTCTGGTGTCATACTATCAAAACTCATGTGAAATATGGGTTCGTCTAGTAATGTCCCAGTTGTATCAGTGTGTCCTTCTCGAACATTGTTCGGGGACCATAAGTCTCCCGATTTCTGCCCGTCCTTATAAAAAGTTCTAGAGGTGGAAGTCCAATAAGGGCTTCCATTGATGCCGTCCCCGTGCTGTTCATTGCCCCGGTAATACCAAGAAGGGCTTGTCTTTGGATTGCAGTTAATATATTAACTGCAGAGGACACTTCTGTCCTCCTCCACCAGACTATTGTTCCATAGGTGATCGTTAGCCTTTTCACAGTTGTGTATAGAGCCAGTGAACCACCTCAGGTCGTATTCCCCAGGTTTAGCCCATAACTCTTCTGCATTGCCAGAAAAGCCTAGTCGCCCTGGCAGTAATTTTTTCCAGGTGTGCCTTCCAAATCAGTATGGAATCAAGGGTCACTCCCAGATATTTGACTTCTTTGGATATTTCTAGTTCTTCTCCGAACAACAGTACTCTACCCTTGGGGAGAACTCTTCTATTCGTAAAAGCAACTAGTTTTTTTTGGATTAACTGAAAGGTCCTCCACAATTCGCAGTGCTTCCTGTAGGACATTCATATAACTGTTGGAATGGGGTGTTAAACCGATATCCGGCTTTTGGTATTTTATTGAAGTATATTGGCACTACTTTGCAAAAATAAATTTAAATTTTTTGTTAACTGAATATTTTAGGAGAAAACTGGAAATTAAGATTTCCTAAATGTTTGCAGCTTTCACTACAGATACGTCACGCACTTAAAGATGAAGCTAGCCACTTTCTGATCTAGATGTTTTATGAACAAATAGCCAGTTACAAAAAGGCCATTTGAATTTGGAGAACTGTCAAAGTCTATAATATATACGAGTGTTTTGTTTTTGTTTACAGTTTATACGAGCTTGACGTTTTAATATTATAAAAAAATAAAAGCATTGTGTTAATATTTTTTTAGTTAGTTTTTCTCCACAATTTTTCAAGTTGGAATAATGGCAAAATCATATAAATCTTGTCTTATATCATACTGCACGAACACAACAGTTACAACGCCTCGTAAAAAGTTTGTGACTGTGCCTGCAGTAGACGAAAATTGTGGTTTGAGGCTACTAGAAGAAAATATAAACAGACTACAACTAGTTACTATTGCTGTGAAGATCATTTTGATGTAAGTAATTAATATCTCTGTGTGTAGCCGTAAAAATAAATCGGAAGTAAATTTAAACAACTCCTAAGTCATTCACTATAAAAGCAATATAACATATAAGCATAACCTCTTCATCACGATTTTAAAAAAGAAGACGACAGAATTGTGGTCCTATGTTAACCCTTATGTAGCTAACTTCTCTTTTAGGTAATGTAAGTCACATCATAAATGGCGAACTATTTAAATCATCCAAAAGTTGGATTTTTAAATCGACATAAAAACCTTGTGAGAATGAAAATATTAAAAATAATTGATTCCCCATTATGATTTTGTCCACCACTAACTATCAACATTGAGAAAACATCAAATTTTTGTTAAGTTTAACACCCCATTAATTTGAAATAATTTTATTAGCTTTGATCCAGTTTAATAAGTTGTCAGTAGTTTAGTTGTCACACAGATTTTTGCCTTAACTTTCGTCTTTTTACTATAAATCCTACAAGTTTTACAATAATAACCACCTCCGGGAATTTCCCATTGATGACAATCACTATGTCGTCGGCAAAGCCCTGCGTCCATATGCCCTGATCATTCAACCTACAGATCAAGTCATCCACAACTAGGTTCCACAAAAGTGGTGAAAGTACTCCACCTTGCGGACATCCTTTAGTTGTCCTAACGGTGTATGTTTTATCATGCATATGTGCTGTTATTCTCCTATGCTCGAGCATGGATCCTATCCATTTGCATGTGGTGCTGTTAATCCCTCTTTTTTTAAGGGATCTGTTAATTGATGACATCGATGTGTTGTCAAAAGCACCTTCGATGTCTAGAAATGCTGCAAGGGCTACTTCCTTATGATTCAGGCTCCTTTCGAGACCTGAGACCAAATTATGCAGGGCAGCTTCACCTGATTTCCCTGCTTGGGATGCTCTTAAGTGCTCCTTCTTGTGAGTATATTTGTAAGACTTTTTCCAAGGTTTTCACCACGATAGATGTTAGACTGATAGGTCGGTAGGATTTAGCCTGGGTATACGAATAAACACCACCTTTGACTCTTTCCATGCAATTGGTATATACCCTAGAGCATGGCTGCTTCGAAGTATCAGAACTTAAGGACCCATTATGATGTCTAATCCCTCTTGCAGAAGCTTGGGGAATATGCCATCTGGTCATGGAGTTTTGTAGGAGTCAAATGAGTTAACAGCCCATCTGATAAGATGGGGTTTGAATATCCTATTCGTGAGTTTCCAGTCCTCTTTGGTTGCCTTTGTTTTGGCAACCGGCCCGTTGTCATAGCTTGACTCTATCTTTACCGAACCTGGAAAGTGGACACTGAGGAGGTGCTCTAGAGCCTCTTCCTCAGTATTTTAAAACTTTCTGCTCAGCAACTGAATAGAACCAAGTTTGTTAGAAGTATCCCTTTTGAGAATCCTGTTGATTATGACGCTGTCAGGGACACCTTGCATAGGACTTCTCCTTGGATTCTTTTATTTTTGTATTATATGTACCTAGTTTAGCTTTATGCGCTTCCCAGTTACCCGTTTTTTTTCGCTTTGTTGAAAAAGCATCGTGTTTCTTTCCTTAGCGATGTCAGCTCTTTATTCCACCAGATGGCTTGTCTAGAAGAGCGACTCTCCTTTATCGGACAGTTTTTATGATAAGAGGTACACAGTTTACACTGTTGCAGCCATCACAGCTGCTCCCTCTAAATCCTCAGCAGTTTTTGGCCTGCCTAGGTGTGAACGGATTTTAGAAAGCAGACCTAGTCAACGCTCTTAGGATCCCTGTATGTTCTAATAACCGATTTTTCTAAGTTAATTTCATAGTATGTTTGGGCATGATCGGATAAAGATGGTTCATCCGATACATGCCACTTGCGAATCATCTCCCTGGCACGTAAAGTGTAAATCTATCAATGATTCCCCCCTCGATGTTCTAAATGTAGGGGTATTACCCACATTCGCAATATCAAGTTCAGTAGTACATAGATAGTCAAATAGTTTTTTACCTCTGGTGTTGTTGACTTTGCTGCCCCAACTGCTATGGTGTGCGTAATTCTCAACATTTCAACCATCACTTTTTGACCCGATATTTTAAAAAAACAGTTTCAATTTATCGCACTGTATCGGAAACTATTCAAAAAGATTTTTCTCTCGCAATATCATCAAAAGAACCACTTTTCTAGAGGTAGGTACATCTGTAGTTCCGTTATTTTGAATATTTTAATTTATAGATTGATATAATTCTGACCAGCTTACGTGAATACGATTTTATATTTTTTGTTTTTTCTCGACAATAAAAAAATTTAATGGATATTTTTTCACAAAAGGGAAGGGAAAATAATTTTTTCATTCCCAATATATGTTTCAAATAACGCACATTATGAGCATAACATCAATTTTTTCAAGAAGGGGAAGGAAAAATAACCATTCAATTCATCCTTCTCCTTCTTGAAAAACATTAGTATTAAAAATTTGGAAGCAGCACAACTGACAAACATACTAACTACTTCTTTTGTGGATTGCATAACAGTATATTTATTTATTTATACAGACTAATGAATTTAAACCTTGATATATTTTTGTTGTTTTTTATAATAATAAATTTGGAACAGTTCAGTTCTTGATACTTTAGGAAGCTGAATAATCCCATCTCTACTTATAGTTTTACAACTATTTGACATTTGACAAGCAACCTTATTAATAAATAATATATACCGGATAAAATGTTATATTTAGGTCAATACTAGAGAAAAATAAAGGAATGTTTTCTTGAAGAAAAAAAGGTGAGCGGTCGTCGGACCGCCGACAGAAACTTGCTTGAAGCTTGCACAATAGAATGACCATTTTTCGTGAATTTTTCACCATTTTCAAAAATTTTGACAATTTTTGACAATTTTTCAAAAATTTTAACATATTTGGCAATTATTGACCATTTTTTCAAAATTTTGACAATTTTTTCAAATTTTAATCATTATCGACCATTTTTGACAATTATTGACCAATTTTGACGGTTTTGACAATTATTGATCATTTTTGACAATTTTTCAAAAATTTTGACCATTTTAGACCATTTTTCCAAATTTTAACAATCATTGACCATTTTTGACAGGTTCTGACAATTATTGACCATTTTTGTCAATTTTTCAAAAATTTTACAATTTTTAATAATAGGCATGATGAGTTATTTTGAAAAACTGCTCCACGATGTTTGCACTCATAACCAAAAAATATTTTGTTTCTTGAAAAAATAAAGGTTTTAAAGGAGAAATTCACGTTTTTAAAATACAATTCAAATTTCGCGCCAAAACGTTAGATAGTAATGGCGTCTCTATGACATCACACATCTATAAATACTTCACAGTTTGCATATTAAAAATTTATTTGATTACTAATTTGAATTATTTTGTGTGAAAATCACGAATTATATAGCGAGTAAATATCATTTAAATGGGGCAAAACCGGAAAATACGATAAAAGTTTGAACGATACACAAAAGGTTGACGTCACACATTTGGGATCGGTGTTTCAGCTAAGATGGCGGATTGTCATATTTTGTATTTATATTTTTACTAAAATAAATATAATCAGAATTGTAATGTAAAAATAAGTGATTGCTATATAATCTTTGTAATCTATACAATGATATCAAATCATTATTTCAGTTATTCTTAGTGACTGTCATCATCCCTATCACCATTGTTGACAGTTTTTTATAATTATTGACCATTTTTTCAAAATTTTGACAATTTTTGACCATTTTTCGAAAAATTTGACCGTTTTTCAAAAATTTTGACAATTATTGACCATTTTTCCAAATTTTTGACAATTTTTGAAAATATTTGGCAATTATTAACCATTTTTTCAAAATTCAGACAGTTTTTGACGATTTTTCCAAATTCTTGACAATTTTTGATCATATTTAAAAATTTTTGACAATTTTTCAAAAATTTCAACAATAATTATTGACCATTTTTGACAGTTTTTGACGAATTTTGACAATTATTGACCGTCTTTGACAATTATTGACCATTTTTGACAATTTTTAAAAATTTTCAACATATTTGGCAATTATTGACAATTTTTTCGAAATGTTGACAATTTTTGACCATTTTTCAAAATTTTAACAATTATTGATCCTGTTGGACCATTTTTGACGAATTTTGATTGGTTTTGACAATTATTGACGGTCTTACGAGTTCACTAGCCTTCTCAAAAGTCCTATGTCGTGCAATGAGAAGAAAGCTTCAAAAAGAAAATATGATTTTGAATAGTTTCCTATATTGTGTTTTATTGAAAATATCTTACGAAATAGTTGAAATTGAAATGTTTGAAAAACATTTTTTTTTATTTTTCTCTGGAAATTCTGCATTTACCTCAAATTTTTCGACGGATAATCTTCAAAATGATTTTTTTTCAAAATTAATCAAAAACTCGTGGTTCCGTATAGTCCACCGGACCCAAAAGGACAAAAGGATTTAAGGAAAAATATTTATTTATCACAATTTAGGTTTAACTGAGGATTTTGTAGAAGACAATGTGATTTAAGTATTAACCAATATGTCCTCGTATTATCTCTGAATATTAATAACATCCTGCTGGATAAAATGTTGCAAGCAGTGGCAATAGACAATAATAAATAAATAAATAACATTATTTTTATTTTATACACTTACACGAGTTATAAAAGCGATCTAAGTAACAATTTACATAATTATTTAATTTTAAAGTCAATGAATCGATACCTTTTAATGGGTTTCTTTACTGCTACCGGTTGTAAAATGTAAATCAAAATCGCTCGAGTTTTTATCCTACACGTCGGCCGGCCATATTCAATTTAATGATCGCAATGTTTTAATTTGTATAGATGATCTTTTATGTTCATTTTATGTACTATCATTATTTATACTGTTTTTTGAATTCAAAATACGTAGGTATGTCATATGCTTAGCAGCCCAAGGACGCCACCATCTTATAGTTTTTCCCCATCTGTCACTTGAGTACTTTGACGTTTCACGAAAATTTTCATTAAACGTCACAGGAACGTATGAAACAAACAGTTACTAGATTTGGGCATGTCGTAAATTAATATTCAATGACATTAAAACTTGAATTGTCAGAATCATTTTGAATTGTCTCGAATATATACTCGCCATTTTTCCAATATGGCGACACGAACGGCGAATATACGAGGTGGAAAAGTAAAAATTCGGAAAGAACACTTCAAAACCTATAGGGCAATTCCGGGAGAGATGCCAATTTTTCACATTTACTTGATTTACTAATTTCACAATAATCATAAGTAATGGAACTAGGGATATTGGATATTTAATATTTATTTGGTAAACAAGGCATTATTCCTTAAACTAAATGCAATAACCAATAAAAAAACATTTTCGAACACTCTGTAAATCGGCATCTCTCACGTAATATTAGGTAGAAATGCCTCTACACTTTTTTCTTTTTAATGAGCAATTTTACACAGATTTCGCATGTATTTGGTATTTCGTGCACCCCTCATGCAGCCACTGCTGACAATGGATGCACTCAATCCATTCATTGGTTTTGGTTGTCTTGGTATACTCTTCACCACACCCAGTACAGGTTGCGTCATTGTTAGTTTCCAAGTCCGAGCTGTTGTCATGAATAGAAATGTCCAAATCTTCATCAGTGGATTCCTCCAACTCCTGTTGATTTTTTTCTGTTTTCCTTTGGGTACCGTTTTCGCAGCAAATTTTTTAGATATGATGCGTGTTTCAGCACGTTTAAGATTCTTTAGTTTCATCTCTTCTTTGTGCTCTTGGTTTTTATGCGCTTTTCTATGCCTTCTGCACTATTTAAAATTTCTGCGATATTCTTAGCTTTTCTCCTAACGTCTAGTACAGCAGTACCTGGATCAGGTGATACAATGCCAGGCGTAATTTTTGGAGGAGTCGAAACGTGCGTGGTTTGGGCTGCTGGTAGTTCAGCCGATTCAGCAACTTGTGAAGTTGATGGCTGTGGAGAAAATCTTTCTTGTTCTTTACACGGTACTCCCGCAGGCGCTTCATTTGCTCCCACGTAATTGCATCCATAAGTGTAGTCCGGAATGTTTTTGCGGGTTAAGCGGATAAATTCCGGTCGCTCTAAAACCAGATGTGCTGTTTTGTACATTTCCAGATTTTCCCCAAGCGACACCTAGGTAGGAGTCGTCCGAACTGCAGCCTACTAATTCTTCTGTCGACGTTCGATTTCACCCACGTATTACAGGCTTCAGAAAATGATGCTTCTAAAGACTTGAAAAACGTCCGGTCCAGCGGTTGGAGGTAGTGTGTGGTATGTGAGGAAAGGCAAAGAAGAATGATTTCATTTTCATCGGCAAATATTAGTGTTTCGACTGAACTGTAGTGTGATCCATGACCGTCAAGTATTAATACCAGTTTACCTGCAGTTTTCCTTGAGACAAAATGAAACTTTAGCCACTCTAGGAAAATGTGTGTGTTGATGTTCGCAGACTTCTGGTTCACGTACACTACAGAGCCTGGTGGCATCCCATCCTCAAATTCGGGTTTTTTATTTTTACCCTTGAAAATGCATGCGGGTGGCAAAAAAGTTTCTTCTGCATTGCAACAGCCTATAGCTGTTATCGCTTCTCCCCGTTCTGCTGATGTCAACGCAGACACGAATTTTGACCCTCTCTTGGCAATGACCTCTCCTAGACGGTTGTTCAGTTGGAGTCCAGTCTCATCCCTATTATATAGACAAGCGGGTTTACCGAGTAGCTGATCAAAATATCTCGATCCATGCCGACACTTCTATTTCGGGACAAGGCTTCAGTCTTCCTTATGGACAATTCAGGATGTCGTCGTAAAAAGGACGAGAGCCAGTCATAACCTGCGTGTTCAGCTTGTCTATTAAATTTGTGCTGTATTTTCAAATGCTCTGCTAGGTAAAACGCCATTGGTCTAACATCTAATCTCGTAGGAGTAAATCCTCTTACCAGCAGTTTATTTATGTGTATAAGAATTTTCTTTTCAGCGATTTCACCAAAACTGTCAGGTCCCATTCGTCCATTTCTAAAATTGCCGGATGCAAATATGCGTTTTAAAGTTCTTGGTAACATTTCAAAAACTCTAGCAGGTTCGTTTACAAAGCTTCTAAAGCTTCTTCGGTCCATTTACCCCTATTAGGACACTTTCTTTCGTATTTGCTCGGCATTTCTGAAATTAAAATATTTTTTTAGGTTAGCCATAACACCCTATTAAAAATCAGCATATCTCCCGAATTTCCGGGAGAGATGCCGAATGCCCCTAAACAGTTGCAACTGGGATAAAGATGACATAAATACGCAAAGGTATAACCTCATTCTATGCTGTTTCTCTATATTCATGCAAATTTTATACTAGAACATTGATAAAGTAAGTATAGTACACTAACCTCACACATCTCTACCGGGATTACCCTAAAATCACCAATTTTCAAAACTCCCGGTAAAACTACTTATAACGGTAAAAGGCGCTAATTTGTAACGGTAATCGCTCCAGCTTTAAGGGCTCCGGCTGGAGACTCCCCTCAAGGGTGATTCGACCCCAAGTTTATGTCGCACCAGGATAACAGAAAGGTTGTAACAATTGAGGGCGCCACTACCTTTTTGACGTCGATGAAAAATACTAATGAATTGAAAAAAACTAAGGCGGAATAGGTAGAAACGCCTTGTAGAATTTAAATAAAACCGGCACTGGCGGTACGAAAGAATATTTTATAGGTTAGTAGATTCGTTCTGTTATAAAAATGTTATTTTTTTTTTGGTTAAAAAAAGTTATTCTGCAACAGAAAAAGCTTGCAAATGTTTGCACAAAAGTAAAACAGTGAATTATAAAAGAATATTTGGTTTAAAACTACCATATTAGTATAAAAGAACAGTTTATGACCACGTGTTAAATTTAATTTCGTCTATCTCTGTAAAAAAATAGGGAGTGCATACAAAAATTATCAGACAGCTTATTAATTATAAATTATGATTTTGAACTTACCACAGCAAAATTAATTAGATAGGAAAGGTATAAAAGCGATAAAAAATGGAGGTCTTTCCTCGAAGAGAGTCGATAACGGAAAGTGGAATGAATTCAAACATTTAAGAGAAAAATACCAAAATGATATGAAAAACTGACGGGTATATAAAATGTTAATATTTTCCATAAATATATTAATTTAGTCTATTCATTCGGGTCGGGTTTATGCACTTTTGAAATTCGCTACAAATGAATGGAAATCCATTTATTGAATCCCATTTATTGCCTAAAATAGAATAATAAACAACAGTATATTAAACGGAATGTGCTCCAGGATTGAAAATTTACATAAAATTTAATGTAAAGTATATAACATAAATAAATAAAATCGTTGAAGTTGATTTCAAATTTCGTAATTCAATATTTCTATTGATATAAATATAATACATATTCGCAAATCTAGATTAATTCTGTTTTGAAAAGGATCGTTGAATGTGTTAAAAACTAGTTAAAATTTATGATATCATTATTAGACCCGTCAGTTTTCATTTTGTTAAAATTTCAAAATAACTATTATTAAATATTGAATACGGTTGAATAATTTTCAATTGTTTGCTTAAAAATAGCTTTTTCCGCCTACCTCTATCCAAAGTATACATTTCCTGGCCCCATTGTAGGGAGCAAAGTCGTACTTTTCCTCCCTAGGGTGAAAAAGTAAAAGTGAGGTTGTGGTACGTCATCAATGAAATAACTTATACGGCATTGACGACCTAAACTATATTCTATTATATAAGTAAACATTTTACCGTTTAATTAAAGAACACCCTGTATTTTGCAAAATGGTAGAAATCAGTAAATTGTTATTTTAATTTAACGATTTTTACATTAATAATTTGGTGTTGGATCGAATTCCGGCAAGGACAATTTTTTTTTAAATTCTTTCATAAATAAATTATTTAAAAATGTCTTGTTATTTGAGGGAGGCGCAAAAATCATATGTATACCATGAGAGTAAAGTGTCTTTTCCTCCCTTGAATGATTACTTCATACTCGGGAGGAAAAGTAGCACTTTCTTCCCTTGTTATACAAATAGCTATTTTCTACTAGCGTGCGGAAAAGTACACTTTTCCGCACTCATTTTAGGGATGAAAGAGTCACTTTTCCGCACTAGTCACTTAGTGCGGAAAAGTAAATTTGTTAAGTTTTTGGGGAGTATACTGACATTTGAATATTTAAAATATATATTTGTATGGTTGTAGTTTACAAAATGACTGAAAAATTAAGAAATTTATTAGAATTGTATGTTTCAATAATTTTTTAATGGCCCTGGTATAAGCCTCAAAATCTGTCTTCATTGGAAAACATTTTAGCCTCTGCAATTAATTTGCAGAATACTACAAATTGTACGTTCAATGTTAATATTAATAATAATTAATTTGTTGATATGTATTTAATAATAAACGTTTCTTTTAACTTTTGGGTTTTTTCCGTACGCTAGTAGAAAAAATAGTGTACCTAACACGTGCGTAAAGTGACTTTTCCGCATGCGATTGCTGACCGAACTCCGCGAACGCGTCGTTCGGCCATCTGCAATTGCGTGCGGAAAAGTATCACTTTCCGCACTTGTTAGGTAAACTACTAATTTCATGGAGCTTTTTCAGATATTGAGCTGACGTAAGAGTAAATTTTAAAAATTCAAAGCATTAACTACATATCTAAATCTAAATCGATTAGGTATTCAAACAAAGCCAGTCTCCACTACCAACGCGAAACTAAAGACAGGGGCAATTGATAATGCTCCCGTTCCCCACTAATACTAAGACAAACAAGAATCGAAAACTTCCATTGCATTTCACTTATAAACAGTAGGTGAAATTTAAAACTATCTGTTCATTATTCAAGTGCTACAACTGTTAGATGCATTGTAAAAAAGATCGATAAATGTTGAATACTGTAATGTTATTGTTATTTATTCAAATAGTTTTTACTTGTGGGATAAAATTATACACACTATGGCTAATTACTATCAATTTATTTATTTATGAAACTTAATTTATATACACACTCTACTTAATGTCTTCCTATTTATTTACACTCGGTATAATAGTTCTAATTTATTTTTACCACTTGAATATTACACTATTTATCTTCACTATTTCATTCACTGTCCGATTACTAAGAACTTCTGTAAACTATCTGTGAACTAACTCCTTCTCTTCGTTTCACTAATTGTCAACTCACTCAAAAACCCGCGTATATATAGTCTTGATCAATTTTGGAAAGTTCTTAAACTTCTACGCCCGTCATATGCGTAAACAAAACGTATTTCCAGAATGTTCTCGAAAAGAGCGCATACGCCAAAATTTATAGTCGAGAGACAGGGCCGGCTTTGAGTTGGTGACCTCGCAACAATACTGATAATATTCGACGAATGGAATTTTGTGAGGAAGTAATGGAAAAAAATAATAACAACGAAGAGCTCTTTAAGAATGAAGTGTTTTATGGACGAGGCAACTTTTCCATTATTTGGCCAACACCATTGGTCAAGGGAAAACTTTTATAGTACCTACGGAAATTGAATGTTTGGGCTAGTATAATGGGTGAAAATATGATCGGACTATTCTTCATAGCTGATTTATCACAAAAAAAAATTTGTTCCCGAAATTCGTAGTTTAAATGTCGATTTGTTTCAGCTTTTGTTGCTCTGTCCGCAATTACGATCCTGTTACTGAGTATTTGAATAATAAGCCGTTTAATAACTGGTAGAAGAACTATCTCATAGCCAGATGATTATGAGATTTGTCTCCTTTGGATTTAATTGTTATGACAGCAGGCGTACATCTTTGGAAAATTTTCGAGACCTGCATAGTTTTCATTTACACGATAGGCTTTTTCTCACTTCAAAATGTCAAAACTACTATGACACTAAATTAATTCATTGATAAGTATGAATAAGGACGTATATTATGCGTAAAGTTGTAAAAAAGACAGGTCGATGCTGATTAACTCTGAAAATGTAAGCAATTCGGTCTCTTGTTTATTTACTTCCTTTTTAAATTGTTTTTATATTTTTATACTTACTACCTAGCGTCTTTCTCCTCATGGTCTGTGAACGTTACCTACATTATATATCACTATTTATTTTTATATTTTAAATAACATTTTACATGCATTTTTTTCTCCATTACCCACTTTTAGTAGATTTAATCCTATTAGTGTCAACTAACCTTTACAAAGTGAAACAACTTTAACCGAACACTACACTTTTTTACTCCATCGGTTGTTTGACAGAAAACTGCCAATATCTAATGATGCTCCCTTCTTCTACTCAGTTCCTTGAGAAAGTCACAAGGACTAGTAGTTTTTTAATCCTATTTCTCATAGGAATCCTAGGATATCCATAGGCTTCAGTTTAGACTAGACTTCTACTTGTAGTAGACTCCCAGTTATTGTTCCCTGGGATTCTATATCTATGTCCAGTGTATGTTTACTATAAGATTTCTTCTGACTTTAAACATATTTTCAGTTGAATAACCGCTTAATGATTACATTGTATATGTGTGCAAGAATATTTATAGATGACCACCTGTCAAAGTGGTTTTTCCGCCCCTAAAGAGCAGTGGCGGCTCGTGGTTAATTTGATAGGGGGGTCATAGGTGATGAGACCAAAATCTTAAAATACGGAACCAGCCCCCCGGAGGCCTATCCGAAAAACCACTCCCAATTTCTGCCCAGAAGTCGTTAAAATCGTTAAAAAAGCAAAATTTGTGGAGTTCCTTTCCAAAGTCCCAGAGGCAAAACATTTTATTGGGCCACGCTTGTTTTATATAAAAATAATACTCTCTTAGAAAACAACCATATTTTATTAATTTCTATACATATTGAATATGACAAACTTAAATTAAATGTTAATCTTTTTAAAATTTAAGTGAATCCTTCGATCTTTTGTATTTGCAACAACTTATTACGTCAAAACACAGCTCATTATTCTCATTATTTCGCTTCAAATGCTCTCCTTTAAATCAAAATATAGCGCGGCATGCCAACCCCCCTACTCATCTCTTTTCTAAGCGTGTAATAATCAGCCAACGTAAGTCGATTCATCGTCGATATTAAACCGGGCTTTTGACCCATCACATGTAAACTTCGGGCGTGTTTCTCTCACGCCGCGAAGATCGTTAGCGCTCGGCAAATTCCGTTCCATATAACACCTTGAGGTCAACGGTGGACACCAGCCCGCTTTCCAATTTTGGTTTTCGCCGAGTACTTGATGCTTGATGCGAAATAACGTTTACAGGGGGGTCTTGAAAAACGTTTACACGGGGGGTCTTGAAACGTTTTAGGTAGATTCCATTTAAGAGGAATAGTATACTATAAGTATAGTAGGTATATTTTATTTTTTTAATGCTTATCTAATTATTTTTTTGAATTATTTTTTAATGGGAGGTGATTGACCCAATGACCTAATGGAGGAGCCGTATGTTCAGCAGCTTGCATTGTTTCTCGTCGTCCTTGTCGAAATCATAGATGGATGACAGACATATACTTTAGACGTTTTTTAACCATGGTGTTGTGCCTCACATATTTTTGTATCTCTCGCAAAATTTGTACCCTTTATTTATCATTCTATGAAATATAAAAGGAGGTAAATGTGTACTAAGGATTGGAAAAGCGAAATTTCAACAGTTTTCCAGTCTACAATTATTAATACCATGAACAAAAAGTGCAACTTTGTGAAGGCTTGCTCAAACGATTTTGACTTATATTCCAGTGTTTTAGTTCCGGACATCTTTCTAATTCGTACAAATAGTATATTTTTTGTTCAAATTTGTTTATAAAATGATATTTCAATGATAGGCAACACATCTAGACATGAATTCAAATTCCGAATCTAGTGATGTGGTAGTTTTTCTTGAAGTGTACCACAAAAATGTTTCGGGATGGTGTTAGGGCATAAAACAATAAAAAAGGTGCTTTGAAAGCACTTATCTTCTACCGTGTAACGTCGAAATTGGTATAGATTCCCCTCAATAGGAAGACTCAACAAACTGTCTGTGGTCTGGATCCTGACCATTTTGGTATGGATGGCAATAAAAAAGCAAACTTCCTGAAAATGAGAGTATCGCAGGAGTTTTCATTGGACCAAAACCTGTGGTTGGCGAGTTGTAGATATCTGAATCATTGTATAGTAAGACCTGGACGGTCGGAAGATTCGACGTGCCGTCTTTTTCTGGAAGATGATTGTAACGGTTGAATTTATTAAGTATTTGTATATAGTAATTACCTGACGGATTTTGTCTCTATATTCCTAACATCATTTGTTCACTACAAAAGGACTTCAGTAGTTATATAATTTCTGTCAG
This sequence comes from Lochmaea crataegi, assembly GCA_947563755.1. NCBI lineage: Eukaryota > Metazoa > Arthropoda > Insecta > Coleoptera > Chrysomelidae > Lochmaea > Lochmaea crataegi. Next base: position 28,635,437 of record OX387428.1, on the reverse strand, counting down.
TCCAGAGTTTTAGCAACTACTCTGCAATCATCTTTCCGGTGAAGTGGTGCAGGCTGTAACCACACCTATCTTCACATCTTGACAACAATTTTATGTTTTGTCGCTAGGTAATGTAAATAATAAAACTAGCGCCTATCTGGTAAATGTCCGTATAGATAGATTCATGTTAGTTATTTCTTGTTGTTTCTTATAATTCATCATTAAGGGTAGTAAGGGGTTTTCTCTCTTGTGGATTTTACTTTAGTTTTTAGTTACCGTGGGACTACTGATTTTGTTTCTGGCATTGATTATATCACCTTTGGGGTGTAGCCACAGTGGTCCAAATACTTTGTCCGCTTCAGCTTGATAAACGCTAAAGTTTATTAGGGTTCAGTTATAAATTACTGACTCCTTGACTTGAAGTCTAAAACATTTAAAGTAGTAATTAGGTTGGATAAAACTTATTGATCTATGTAGAGACATTCTTTACTTTTGAGTTAAAGGTATATTTTCTTCATTTATCTACCATATTTTGGCTTGAATAAAAACATACTAGTTAGAGCTAGTTTGGCTTTGTTTACGTTGGCAGGAGGGTATTGTGGTACTATGATTGCTCAAATTTATTTGAATAATTTCTAATATTTATTTTATTTTCTCTGTTAATTGTTTACAAAGACTAACTATTTGTTGGATGACATTGACAATTGGCTGTGACAGTCGTGTCTTGGATAAACGCGTTCGTTCGTCATGCCGTGAAGTAGTAACGCTGAGTGTATTCGTAATTTATGTTTAGTATCTGCTCTGAAACTTAAAGAGTCCACAGACAACTTAGATTGTCGCGCCGATGTCAGTATAGATAAAGCAATGCTCTGTGACTTAACGAGTCCAAAGACAAATGTTGTCGCTCCGTTTTTTTGGGAATTGTTAGAGCGTTTGATCGATGCTACTCAGAAATGTAGGCTGTTTCACTTGCGAATGCGTATTGACTTAGGTAGAGGGAAGTGTAGCACTTTATGACTTCATCTGTGTGGAACACGCTCGGTGTAGTGAGCAGTTTAGTTCGAATGTATGTTTCGGGTAGGTTTCTCTATGGTAGTATTCGGTACTGAAGTTAAGGAAGTGTCAGTCACCCTTTCCTCCGGTGTGTGCTCCTAGTTGATGGTTGGTTTCCAAAAGTGCATCGAACGAGAATCTGAATTTTGTTAATGACTGGGTAGTCATCCCCTGCTTGGATTTATAGGTTCTCGTTCTGAATTAGTTGTGGAATATATGGTTTAGTATTTTGGTTCTACGGGAGTTCGTATTGTTGAAGAATTCCGACCTGTTCTGGAAGCCGTTTTCACAAACCCTTATAGGGGATATATTGCACTAAAACGATTGAAATCGCCAACGTTGAAATTTTGGAATTGGAGGTGTGCCACATGTCGTTGTTGGTTCGTTATTTGTTGGTAGAGGTCCAGTAAGAGGAAAATTTTGAGTATTGGACCCTTTTTGGAAAAGGGTTCACCTGTGGGGCCAGGGTATACTTACCACCCTCCAGATACACACTTCGGGATGTTTGGAGTTTACTTGGTAGATCGATTGTGATGTCTTCTGGAGTGTAACACATGTTCACGCTATAATCTATTTTTAGTGGGGGGCTTTTACTAGGGTTTCAGGTAGTTTATAAGTGTAAAACACCCCTTAAGGGGATTAAATGATTTTAATTGCGATATTATAAGGAACATAAGCTGAGGTTTGCCTTTTATTTTCATCCCTTGTTTTACTGGGTTATCGGGGGAAATTAGTTGCGCTAGGCCAAAGTGGAAAACACAGTTGGCGCCCACACAAGTTGTCTACTATTTTGTCCGGAAGATCAATAAGAGAGATCCACCCCTACCTCCGTTCTGAGCGACGTCAAAGGCATAAGTTTGTCACCGGAGCAACCGAAACTTATGTGACCGAGAAGACAAATTAATTTATAATCTTGCACTTTTTTTTAATTATCATTTAAATTTTATAACTCAATTCTTAGTTGGGCTTGAGCTCAATTTTTAAGGTTACATGATGAGCTTATACATTGCACCTGCCCCGCCGCAGACCGAATTAGGTATCTGATGTTTGGGGGGGTCACTCTCTTGCCCTCAGACCAAATAAACGAATCGCCTTTGTCAAGAAGCTGCTTTTTTTTTGATGGAAAAGGTATGGATAGATGTGAACCACGATGTTTGATTAAAGAGGTAACCCGCTGTATCTCAGAAATTATTTATCGTACAGCTTAGAGAAAAAAATCTGTATTACAAACTCGCATACGAAAAACTGCTGGAAATTATTTTGAAGTTTTCTACTTCACTGCTAGAGGGCGTAGTTCACAAAAACATCATTCGTAATCATTAGATCATTTTACGTAAGTTTGCTCCAGTACTTTTTCCTTTATCTTGTAAAATGGGAAAGCTGGCTCAATAAAACTTTTGTTCCGGTTTATAGATTTTGACAAACTTAGTATCATTTGGAAGGGAATTCAATGCCAAATAAAATATTATATCATCGTTTGATTCCAGTGGTTTTAACGGTCGCTAGGTGGAGGGGATTGAACAATTGTTTTGTTTTAAATTTTTTTTGGGAATCTTCAAATGCGATGCTATATTTTACTTGAAAGAGGATTGAATTAAAAAAAATGGTAAAAACCGCATATCAATATTTATTTTCTAAGCGAAGATACAAGAAAAAATAGGTTACCAGGAGTATCTTAGCCTTCTTAGGTCTTTTCAAAACTGAAACCGCAAGAGGGTTCCGGCCCCCAAAAGAGTTATCAAACCCCTTTCTTTGATAGTTCATCTGGTAATTTATTCCCTTCTATTCCATTATATTTTGGAACCACAATAAAATCTTAAGTCGCAGTGGAGGACCCAATGGACCCTAATCTAGGACTCGTTTGTATGTTACCGGATGAATTCGAAAAGTTTAGTAAGGATAGGGGTTGGTGACGGGTTATTATTAAAAACACAGTTTATATAAGTACACAAGATGTAGCATTTAATGCTCACGTTTCAAAAAACACTATACAGAGGACACTGCGTTACCACAATAGTTAAGAGGTATTCTCGTCCCATAATCGTTTATAATATTAATAATATACTTTCATTAAAAGCAGAACACAATAAAAGATCCCTCTTTCTCTCTCTCTCTTTCTTACTTATTAACACAGAGGTACGATATTTTTTTCTCAATGATCTGTATTGATTTTACTCTCAATTTATTTTTTATTTTTTTTTCGTATACATTGGATAAGGCGATGATTTTTGATGGGAAATCACTCATAAACGAACAGCCAACATTCTTTCGGAGGTATATATGTACAATAATATCGTGGGCAGGCCTAGACGGGGGGCTGCCCTCAAAGGGCGGACAGTACTGAAATAACCACCAATACACATAGTGAGATTAAAAAGTTAGTAATTTTCTATTGTTGATGGGTAAATCCATAAGGAAATTATTTAATTATTGTGTATTTGCGGTTTTTGATTGGTATACAATGTGTCCTAGGCATTAAATATACTTAATACAATATATACAATAATTAAGTGCTTATATATCATTTCAAAAAAGTTCTTTAAAATGGTATACAAATAGGATAACCCCATCGAGACCTTGCACCTTTAACAAAGGTAACGAAAAATATACGTAAAAGATAAACATTTAGGTTAGATTTTAGTCTAGTCGTCATTAAGTTTGCTTCTTAATTTTTAGTACTGTTGATAAGTTTTTTTTCGACATCAAAAATCAAACTAGCTTCAACAGTAGGGTGATTTAACTAACCTATTCAAGTGAAAAATGTTCCCAAAGTATTTTACAACAAATGTTTACAGGTTCTATTGCACCATAACACCCTGTTTATTAGAAACAAACTTTACAACTTTCGGTGAAAACTTGTCTTTACGTCTGTTCGCATTAAAGTATCCGATAATAATAATAATAAGAAATAGCCTACATAACATCACTAGGTTCGTATACGTTCGTATTTTAGCGAAAAGACGTAGAGTTTGTTAATTTTTTTTATAAATAAAAAAATCTCAAACTAGATATCCTAAGAAACAACAATAAACAACAACATAAAGTTTAAGGGGGTTTCTAGTTTGAGAAAGATTTAGACCGTTTATCAGTAAATTTTAAATGAATCACTACAGATTTTAATAGTTCATTTTGTAAAATTGATGATGAAAAAAGTTGGTTGAAACGTATTTTTTAATATAATTATATTTTTTTAATTAATTCTCTTTGAAAATATTCTCTTTTATTTATTTTTTAGACGAAATTGAAATTTTGTTTTAATTCATCTACTTTATCATTAAACCGGTACATTTTTAATATTTCACTTCCTGTAATTGTTACTCTTATGATGAAAAAAGTTGGTTGAAACGTATTTACCAATCTATTTCCCGATTTTTTAAATGTTTATACTTTATTTTGAAATCAGTGAATTTTATTTTATTTACCACCCCAAGAGCTATAACATTTATAGTATGTCTGCTGCAAATATTTTCAATACGTTCACTCAA